>OW799214.2:16232134-16866327 GCA_941918905.2 Xestia sexstrigata
AAAAAGATGGTGGGCGAATGTGGTCCAAGCGTCGCCAAGGATGAATCATATACCAAATGAAAGGGTACAATGTACTGTTCAAACATGCAGAAGGCCATCAAAATCTTTCCGAAGGATTTCGAGAAATGATAGCTTATTTTTGTCTTAGTAGATACTACGGACTTTTTATTTTGCTTCATTGTCGAGTATTATTATAGTGTTTCCTTGGTATGTAGTTGAAAATGTACCCTTTTCATTTGGTATATGATTCATTCTTGGCGACGCTTGGACTAACGACGCTCTTAGTGTGCACGTCTTTCGACATCGTTCTCACCTAAATGTATAATTTTAAAATTAATGATGTAACCAAGATTTTGTAACAATATTTTGATTTTAAAAGAGTGTCCATCGAGTTTCTTCTCCGTTCTTCTCCATAGAGATCTACGCTAGGGAATGGGCAACTACAGTACTTTCTCAAGTTATTATGCCTTGTGACTGGGACTGGAGCTTTGATTTTCTTTTTTGTATTTTTGACATTCAAAAGTGCCGTAATGGTCTAATTGAAATAAATGCTTTGAGTTTGAGTTTGAGTTTGAACTCCCATACATTTTTGCCCACTGTCTTTTACCTTAATTTTCAACTCTTATCTTTCGGAATTTTCCCTTACTTGTGCTGTAAGACCTTGCTTTTAACCAAAATTGTCAATTCTAGGTCAACCGGAAGTACCCTATAGGTTTTGGTTCGAAAACCTATATGGTAGTTCCGCTTGACATAAGGAGACAATTTTTTTTGTTTGGAAAACAGGCCACCCCATAAATTGTAGCAGATATTAATGAAACGTATATACATTTCTTTTTTATAATCTCTAGATTACAGTGGTAATATTAGCTAAGCCATATCTAACCGGAATGATGAGAAATTCGAAAATGAAAACGTGAATCTAACAATAACCATACAAGTTGCTGCACGTCTGTAGCAGTCTATGAAAGTAATTGTATTCGCACATTGCGTTGAAATCTTAAGTACTGCACAATTGACAACGACCAGCAGATGCCGTTTTCATTAAATAGTTTTTATTATATTATGCGAATAAATCGCAGAAACACTTCCACGAAAATCGAAATAAACGGAAAGAGCATGCTCTGTGGGAAAGAGTAAATGTCAAATGAAGTTGTCTGTCAACCACCAAAGAGACGGATTTACAACGTCCCGTGCCATGATGATTTTCTAATCTAAAAGATTTTAGCGGAAACCTTTCTAAATGGCATTAAAAAGCTCACAGTGTAATATTATTTATTTTTATATTATATTCTATTTCTATTATAATTAAAGCAGATATTATTACCAATCCGTTACCAATGGATACCGTACTTTTTTTTTGTTAACGGAAAAAACGCTCTTAGTTACGTAAGTATTTTCTGTCAAATGACATTGACTACAACAGGAATGATTTGACTGCAAAAATTATCATAATATAAATTATTAATTATGATTTTAAGATTCCGGTTTCGAATCTATGTAATCTTTCGTTTGTTACTGTAATAAAATGGTAACTATTTTTTGGTGTAATATGAATAATATTTATGCAACATCAAAGAGGGCTTAAAAAAAACTGTCTCCTTTGGCGAGAAGCCAATGTCTTAAGTACATGTAAAGGGAAAAATCTGAAAACCGTAAATATGTAGTTTCGTAACAAAATACCTACAAGATAATACGGAACCCTCGATGCGCGAGACCAACTCGCTCTTGCCAGTTTATTAATTCAAAAATCGTCCGTATTTACGTTACGTTCATCGCTCCTGCCTGCGTTTGTGTTCCCACCCACATTTAACCCGCCTGCCTTCAAAGCAAGAGTGAACAGGCATCTTCTGTTCACGCTCGTTCCACCATAGATCTCATCCATCGCTTTCCATCAGGCGTGATCGAGATCAAGAGCAGGCCCTTAATGTAATAAAAAAATAAAAATCACACGTTCATGCCATGGCCTCATTCTCCCTACTATTCAGTTTTATTGATTGTTTTAGGTACCTAATATACTAAAAATCGCTTGAGGAAATGATAACAAGTTTGTAGTTAGGTATACTCAAAACAAGTACTTCACGTAGATTGTTATAGCTACACATTTACTTAATTAGTCAAACTAAATTTGGCTTTGTGGTTTAGATAATAAAAACCTCCATCCGTTTTATCTATATACTAATATATAAAGAGGAAAGATTTGTATTTTTGTATGTAGGTAACGAATAAACTTAAAAACTACTGGACCGATCCCAAAAATTCTTTCTCCATTAGAATGCTACATTATCCCTGAGTTACATAAGCACCCGAAAGAAGCCGGGACCGGCCGCTAGTCTATACTAAAATTATAAAGAGGAAAGATTTGTATTTTTGTATGTAGGTAACGAATAAATTTAAAAACTACTGGACCGATTTGAAAAAGTCTTTCAGCAATGGATAGGTACATTATCAGCGAGTAACATAGGCTATATTTTATCCTCGTACTCCCACGGGAATGGGAACTACGCGGGTGAAACCGCGTGACGTCGCTAGTTCGTTCTAAAATATTTAAGGTACACGCTAATTAGGACTCATTAAAAATCTCAGGTATTTTCATATAATCTCGGGTTTATAGATTTATTTATTTAAATTGGACTGCCTCGTTGGTCTTGTGGTCGGAAGCGCGTCTGCTGAGCATGAGGTCCAGGGTTCGATTCCCGGGTCGGGCAAAGTGGGCAAATTACCTGGTTTTCCACCAGGTAATTCTCAGTAGCTGCCACGGAGTCGGGATTTGTTATTTGTGACTTAAACATAAAGTGGCGAAAAGTAGGTTTACCTACTTTTAATGTTAGGTACACCTTTGCCTAACCATTCGGGGATTAAAAGGCGTGATGTTATGTTATGTGTTATTTAATTTTCATTTATCGCCTTAAATTATTCTTACGTTGTCAAGCAGATGAATTTTTCAAACATAGGTAATAACGTTTCAAAATCCTTTGCATTTTGATGGAAATTTGCTATTTGGTTCTATAACTGGAATAAAGACGCTTTGATTCTTTCTTTTTATACAATTTGCTTTTTATACTGTTTGCTATCATCAACTTTGCACTGTCTATTGTGTCTCTGTCATTTGAAATTGATTACAAATAGCAAAAAATATATAAATTCAGGGTTAGTTTTCAATGACCAGTCAAATCTTCAGAGATGGTTTAGAATCGATAATATTTTCGATATAATGAAAAAAACATTTTTTTTTAAACTCAAACTCAAACTCAAACTCAAAGCATTTATTTCATTTAGACCATTACGGCACTTTTGAATGTCAAAATTACAAATAAAAAACAAAGCTACAGTCCCAGTCACAAGGCATAATAACTTGAGAAAGTACTGTAGTTGCCCATTCCCTAGCGTAGATCTCTATGGAGAAGAACGGGCAAGAAACTCCATGGACACTCTTTTGAATCAAAATATTGTTACAAAATCTTGGTTACATCATTAATTTTGAAAAAACATTAAATAAAGTTTAATTCCTGTCCACCACTAAAAAACGAACTTGTGGATACTGCAACAGCACAATTCAGTTCAACAACCTAGATACACACATAAATTTGACGATGCATGCACACAAGTGCATTGATTCCCCACTAAAAAATATAAAATCAAATAATAAAAAAAGAAAATATAAAATAATAATAATTGTTTAATTATAAATCGCTTATAATCGATTTGCATGGTACCTACATACATAGTTAAAAACATAGTTGCCTCTATTTATATGAGTTTTGAGGAAAAATGTGGGTACTGTGGTATTGTTTGTGTGCCTAAGAATAACCGGAGTGATGATATCATTTCATTTTACATCAGTTTTGTTCACAATATTCCTGTTGGCTGAAGAAGGGGATGGTAGGTATGCTTCGTTTATACCATTCTTTTTATATTTACCGTCAAAATTGAGGAAGTCTTTTATATTTTGTGGAGTTCTATGGAAAATGTTACCAGGAAAGTTTTGAATATGATTATAGGAGGTGACCAAAGAAACGAGGGCAAGACTGTGTGTAAGATAATTATGTCTATGCTTATTTTATTTAGGTAGGTGTTTTTATAGGTAAAGAGCGGCCCCGACGAGACAACATTTAATCAAAAAATTTCATATCGAATCTACGGGCCAGCATATTGCCACGGACTGACAAAGCCCTGCGCTCCCTCTCTATGTCTATATCATCTTTAAGGTCGTCAGTAAGGTAATGTCCGAGGTACTTAAACTGCGATACCCTATCTAAGTTAACACCATTCAAAGTAATGGGTGGAACAGATTCAGGACACTTACCGGCGGCCTTAAAGACCATGTACTGACTTTTCTTTATGTTATAAGTCCCGTCCGTCCATCCGTGTCCGTGTGACTCTGCATAGGCTTCACAGACTTTTAGCATCTCTCCAAGAGCCCCAGCAGTGGAACTCAGCAGCACCATGTCATCCGCGTAGCTGATATTATTAACACTAATGAGTTCCACTATGAGGTCGTTTACATACAGGCTGAAGAGCTTTGAAGATGATAACCCCCCCTGCCTCACGCCACACTCCAGCCTGTACGAATCAGAAAGAGTGCCTAACCATTTGACACAGTTAGTCTGGTTATCGTACCAATATTTAAAAAAGGTTTAACATTTCCACCAGTACACCCCTGTCCTCTAGCTTCCTCTCGACACGAGGTCAAAGGCCTTGGAGAGATCCAGAAAACAGGCATACACAGGCGTCCTACGATCTGTGTAGTACTGGACAGTGTGCTTGAGACTTAAGATTGCGCTCTCAGTAGATAGTCCTGGCCGAAACCCGAACTGCGCATCATGTAGTTTTAGATACTTTTGCAAGCAAGAATCAAAGAAACTGTCCAGCACCTTAGCTATCACGGTCGCGAGGGAGATCGGGCGGTAGTTATCCCTATCCGAGATGTCACCTGTCCTGTTCTTAACTATGGGCACCACTGTGGTTTTCATTAGGTCAACTGGAAGGTACGCATGACTGATGCACATAGTAAACAACAGAGACAGGACTCTCGGGAGGTGCACTCCAGCATATAATAATATAGTTTTCATTATAATTTTTATTAGTCAAGACCTTTCATTTGATATCAATATTGAGAGAGTTGTGAAAAAATATGTAATCCGCCATTTTCACCAAACACAGCTAAGAACACTCCCGACTAATTCACCTTTCAAACAAAAAAAAAACAAAATAAAAATCGGTTCATCCGTTTGGGAGCTGCGATGCCACGGACACACACACACAGACACGTCAAACTTATAACACCCCGTCGTTTTTGCATCGTGGGTTAAAAAGGCGGAGACTTTTGAGAAGAAGTTTAATAGAGAAAGTTTTAAACTGACATAGTCGGTAACATTATCTTTAAGGGGGTGGTATCTGCTAACCAAAGGTTTCCTCCATGTCCATGTCCTCTTTGATGAGTGAATATGTGTAAAAAAAATATATGTTGCTTATTAGACTCTAAACTTGGTATAGGTAATTGAAATAATTCTAACTTTATAATTACTATATGAAAAAAATATTCAAAGTGAAGCATTTTTTCTTGGAAATTTCGTAACTACTGTATGAAACGGCATTAAGTTTTTCAATTTTTTTTCACACAAATATTTTTCACTTTTTCTTCACAAAGTGCAATGTGTAATGGCATTTTGATCTAATGATTTATTAGGCTACAATTAAATAAAAATCACCTATTTCGCACTATTCAGCCCGCAGTGACTGACGTAACAACCACTTTGTAGTGCAAGCTGATTAGAACTTTATTCTAACAGTGTTTCAAACGAAGTTTGAACCACAACAAATGGAGTTGCTAATTTAGCAGATACCCTAGCCACTGAAAACGGGATATTTACCAATTCAAAACAAATAGTAAACAAGGTAAATATCCCGTTTTCAGTGTTAAACAGGATATTTACCAATTCAAAACAAATGGTAAACAAGGTAAATATCCCGTTTTCATTGTTAAATGGGATATTTACCAATTCAAAACAAATAGTAAACAAGGTAAACATCACATTTTTAGTGTTAAACGGGATATTTAATAATTCAAAACGAATAGTAAAAAAAGGTAAATATCCCGTTTACAGTGTTGAACGGGATATTTGCCAATTCAAAACAAATAGTAAACATGGTAAATATCCCGTTTTCAGTCATCATCTGCCTAGCCTTTTCCCAACTTTGTTTGGGTCGGCTTCCAGTCTAACCGGATGCAGCTGAATACCAGTATTTTATATGGAGCGACTGCCTATCTGACCTCCACAACCCAGTTTGTATCCCTTTATTCAGTGTTAATGATAAATAATGTTTAATAGAGAAGTATTGAAAAAGAAGACATGTGGCTCTGAATAAATTGGGATAGGGCCATGAAAATCAGAATATAAGTCTAACTTCTATCTATTACGGAGGTTTTGGATTCCGTACTTAGTCCCTGGTGAACTATTGTGCGTGTTCAGTCTATGTTTCATAAAAAAAAAATATACAGAATGAAAAGATTAGTCTATCTTTTCATTCTGTCTATTTTTCATGAAGTTCTTTTTACAGTTCTGTGATATTCATGTAAGTAATAAATAAAATAAATTTTTTATTTTTATTTTATTTTATTTATATTCATGTAAGTAGTAGCAAAGCGCACATAACACGCACCGCGATGATGAGCCGCAGCGCATTGCATAAATACAAAAAAAGCTCGGTGCGTCCCACTTGCACTGTGTAAAAAATGTACGAAAGTGATATAGAGGCTTTTTTCATTGCATTGCTGCCCGGCTAATTGTGCGTCAGCATTTAATGGTGTCATTTTAATGTACAGTCAACCACGGTCCATGGAAATTTATTTCATCGACTGTATTTTTCGTAGAAGTATGGGGGGAATTTCCGTAGTTCAAGTGTTAGCACCTTCTGGCTCTCTACAGCATCAAAATAATAACATGTTCCTGTTTCGTTGACAACAATAACATTGGTCTCGCTCCCTCATGTTGGAATTCTTACGTATCTTTCCATGCGGGATGAACACGAATAAGGAAACAACTGTAGCGAATTAAACTTGGTAAATACGGCTACTTGACTGTTTTATGTAATCACTAGTGGTGCGCGCGACCTTTGTACGCGTGAATTTCTTATAAAAATACTAGCTGCGCTTCGCGGTTTCACACGCGTGGTGGGAATAAAAAATATACCTAGGGGTATAAAAATAGCCTACGACCTATTCTCAGACTTCTCAGACCAAATATATACTGTTTTTTTTTATAAAAATCGGTCAAGGCTTTTCGGAGGAGTTTTATAACAAACACTGTGACACGAGATTTTTATATATTAGAAGATACGAGTAACTTCCCTTTTTAAGTCGGATTTTTATTTCTTTTTTTACGGAACCCTAATCCTTTTTCTAAAATAAAGTATCATCATATACTCCTTATAACCAGTAAAGGTCCCGTCAAAATCGGTAGAGCCGATAAGCCGAAACCAACTGCAAAATCTATGCAAAGACTATCCGAAAGATCCTTAAGACCAACATACACACAAATATTTCATTCAAACAAAAGGCTCGTAGATATAATACCCGTAATCAAGACGACTTAGAACTACCAAGAGTGAGAACCTTGTACGGCTGAAAAGTATACAGTATGAGTTGAGGAATTCGGCTGTACAATAAATTACCTAAAAAAGTCAGGGAGTGTACAAGCATACCAAAATTTAAAAAAAGGTCTATGGAATTATCTGTTAGACGTTTATATTTAGCTTTTTTATATTATACACATAAGTTTAGTGTGAACTGTTTTGTATCTTTATTTAGACATACCTAATTACAAACTTTCTACTGTATAAAAAAACTGTGGTGTTCAGTTTCTTGGATAGTTTGAACGTCGTAATGTTAACTACAAACAATTGTTAATTTAGTTAAGTTTCTCTTTAAGTGGAGGAGCTCGTGGCTAAATAATAACAGCCGCTCGGGTCGATCGTTAGGTTAAGCCGTGCTTGCCTAGGTTGGTCTGTGGATGGGTGACCACCCATTACATACTGAGTTTCCTCCGTGCCTCGGAAAGCGTTAAGCCGTTGGTCCCGGCTGTCATTTGTAGATCTTAGACAGTCGTTAGGTAGTCAGAGGTCCAAAAAGTCTGACAACCAGTCTTACCAAGGGGTATCGTATTACCCGGTACTAACTGGGTTGTGGAGGTCAGATAGGCAGTCGCTCCATGTAAAATACTGGTATTCAGCTGCATCCGGTAAAACTGGAAGCCGACGCCAACATAGTTGGGAAAAGGCTAGGCAGATGATGACCTCTTTAAGTGAACTGGTGGCCTACCATGACGTCTTAAAGCGGGATCGTTTTAATCTTGTTTCAGTGTGGGTAAGAGACGGAGCCATAGAGGACGTCTAACGCCATATTTTTCCCACTCTGGAACAAGATTAAAACGATCCTGCTTTAAGACGTCATGGTAGGCCACCTGTAATTTGTTCTTTGAGAAATAAATGTCTTTAAACCGAAAATAATAAACAAGAATAAACTCAAAAATTACTCAACCGATTTAAAAAAATCTTGTATTGCCATATAATAACTAACTTAAGCTCCATTTAAATATTTAAAAAATAAATGTCCAGGGTGTGCGAAGCCGGGACGGGCCGCTAGTCGTAAAATAATAAATAAATATTGCTGGACATTACACACAGCGCCATCTAGTGCCACACTAAGCAACGGGGCTTGTGTCGTGGACACTAGATAGTTGATATACTTTTTGTTTGTAAATACATACTTATTATACATATAAACATCCATGACTCGGAAACAAATGTCCATGCTCATCACACAAACATTTGCTTCTACCGGGATTCGAACCCAGGACCCTAAGAACGTAAGGCAGCCTCAGTACCGCTGCGCCATTCGGGTCGTCAAAAAAATACTCATAAAAAATAAACATATCATAATTATGTCGAAAATCAATACGAGCTATCGGCCCGCGCAGCCGGGATGCTATGAACTGAGCTATTGCCATAGTTACGGCCGGGGCGGCAGAGTGCAACGTTTCGTCACTGATCGATATTTGCATAACAGTATTACCTGTACGTGGAACAGGTGAGGTGTGTGTTTTCCCTGTGCTAGGTAGCTACACGGACGATCTGCTTCTGAATATATGCTATCGAAAAATTTGCGTGCAACACACTTTGACTTTGTGTTATGGAGTCGTGACTGTTAATATTTCATTCGGAGAGAAATACAGGGTGGAATTATCAAACTTAATGCCGTACAACATCTAGGACCTACGAGTATTGTGTGATCTTTTTTATACAATATTTTTTAACCCTTATACTTGGATTATACCAGATAAACAAAATTCTCGGGATATGTTGTCAATGGCGGACTTATTAAAGATATAATTTTTTTTTAAAAAAAACCAGGTCCGATCCAAAAGACGCCTATAGGATACCAATGAAATTGCCAAATAGAATAAAAAACATAAAATATTCATGAAAGTAAAAGAAAGAAAGATAAAAAAAGTATGAATTTATCATGCCTTTTCTCTCTTTTCTTTTTTTATTTGGCAATTTTATAGGTATGCTATATGCCCCTTTTGGGATCGGACCTGGTATTTTTTCCAAAAATGTATGATTTTTGTTCCAAATAAACACCGTTTCCCTAAATTTTAGAATTTCATTACCAACTTTGAAGTATGTTCGTTCGTCAAATTAAAGAAGCAACCGCTTGCGCCCGATAGAAGTTTCCTCATTTTAGTACAATTTATTTAGTTTTAAGGACGCGTTTACGAACGCGCTTCTATTTGTGCGAGCGCCGACTAATATTACATTACAAAATAACCCTTAACTCAAGGGCTTGCTTAAGGGTAAGGGCTTGCTTAAGATTCACCAGATTAAGCAAAATTTGTTGAAAATATAGATGGGATTTAATTATTTTTCTGAGTTGGATTGTACATTTTGATAGTTTTTTTTAACACCATTTTGAGTTGAACATATATGCAGAGTTTTTTAATAGATAAATTTATTTTATTAAATAGAAGAAAACGGATCCTAAGCTCAACACGATATCGTTAATTTTGTGTGGAGAGGGACCCAAAAATATTTTTTTACAATATTATAAACCAATATTTTCGAGTAAAAAGCTACTATTATTTGAAGATAAACGAGTCTATCTGTTGTAATTATTAGTTATATTTGGTTTAGTTTCATTTTTCCGCAAAAGCATTCGAAAAACTGCTTATTTTTTTTAAATTTTAGGTAGATATGCCACCGCGTCCTTAAAAGAGGTATTTTTTTTTACTTGTTCTTCAAATAGGAATACATTTATAGAATCTAATCACGGTACCTAATCCTAACCCTCATGGTTCGGTCAGGGTTTTTAACATATTATATATTCTGATATTTTGTTAGGTCGAAGTATAAGGTCGGACTTGGGCCTTAACGTAATTCTATTAAGACTCGTTACTACGCTAAGCATGCTAACGGTTGGTCACAGTCCGCCAACTGTATCGAGATTGGTATAATTATTAATAACAAAGGAAAAACCGCATGATTTTAGATTTTTAATAATTAGTTATAAATAATAAAATTTTAACTCGCCATTTATTATTACATGCTTTAAATAATTCTCTCGCCATTTGTGGCAAAGTACCTATATATTATATTGTTTTTCAACACATAACATGACTCTTATATTCCGGGCAAGGCAGAGGTTGTACAACCTAACCTGAATTCAAAAGCGATTTACTCGTAAAACAAGAATTTTATCGCTACTTTGATATCAGATCTGTTTCATAATGTTATGGTTTCTTATAATAATAAACCTCCAGGCCAAATTCGGTCATCACGGCCAATCTCAGCGGAGACTAGCCATAGCATCGGCGCGTGAGATAAATTATTTTATATAATTATAGTACACAATTGCTGGGTACAATCTCTCTTCCCTTACTTCTCTGATCAGAAGAGACGGCAATCCGACACAGCCAGAAAGAGATCAGGCGCAGATCTAACGGGTTAACGTGCCTTCAGAGATAAGGTGGTATAATTCTGCCAATTTTTAGCACAGTATAAATATGGACAGTACTGAAACTAAGCCTAGTTGATGCAATAATTACCTACACTCCATTGAAGTGGGTTTCCCTTTTAATGTTGTTGATATTGATTTTAAATTAAAACATTTTTATTCTGTTGTGTTGTGATCAATCAATCGAATTGAAATAACTAACTTACAAATACAATTTAAATAGGTTATCTTATGGCGTCGGTTAATCTCAACAAAAGACGATAGTTTAAACACGGAAAATAGTTTAATATTAACACACAACAACGACACATACGTTCGTGGCATTTTTATTAAAGATTAGGAGATATAAACTTATATGTGACCACTCGTCTCGGCGCGGCACGCACTTCTGACCGCACCGCAACGTCCGCTTAGGGGCCCTGTCGATGCGCATGTTTGTGTGAGTGTGCGGTTTCGAGCGTTTGTAGGTAGTTTCCATACTGTCCATATTTATACTGTGGTTATAGATAGTAAAGGCAACAGTAACAAGTTGTTTAATCGAACCCAGGACCTTATGCTTAGCAATAACGTTTGAGACCATTGGACCAATGAGGAAGTTGTAAGTAAGACAGATTTTTCCTTATTATAATTAACTGGGTTTGGCCAGCGGCTTCGCCCGCGTCAGAAATTATTCCACAGGGATTTTCTATCGGGATGAAAAGTATCCTAGACCCTAATCCAGGTTTGAATTTACCTGTGTGCCAAACTTCATCTAAATCCATCCAGCCAGTTTGGTTGTTATCTTAACAGGCATGAACAGACAGACAGGCGGTTTAATTTACGCCTAAAAAAGTGAGCAAACTGAAAGAATACAATTCGAATTGATGTAATGTTTTAACATTTTAATGAACAACATTTTTAGGTTTGCCATTTTAAGCTAGGTGATGAAGATTTTGAGGACTGGATACTTCTGACGCCTCATTTTATGTAGTTGTCAATGAGAAAAACAGCTTTTTTCTAGAAGTGCACCTGCTTGTGTTTTTCCTTGAGGTTTGTTAATAGTCATCGCAAACGCTGTTTTGTTTCTGCACCCTTTTTAATAGGAATGGTAAACCTCTCGGAATTATCGGGATACCAAAACACTTTCATCCTTTGCGATTCGTGACTGTATTTTTATGGCTTTCACAATATTATGCACCAGATGTGTAATTTTGTAATCATGAATAACTTTTCGAGTTTAAGGGTAACGCTAGGTAACGGAATGAGCTTCACTCTCCTGTGGAAAATCGTAACACCGCCGCCATCTATCGACAACACGGGTAAACTTTCGAGTTTACCAGTGTTCTCGATAGGTAGCGTTGCTCTCCGTATTGCTTACAGTTTACACAGAAGTTTTTTTCAAATATCGTTATTTTTATACATAAAACATAGATTGATATTCTTCATTTGTCACCAGAAATGATAAGTTATCCACTTGAAACTTTCATCCCCTATAAGTCATTCATATTAATTTGTTTAACATAGGTATAGTTTGGTTCAAACTTAATGGCGGCTCGGAAGTTAGCTGCGAGTGACGGTCTGCGCAGGAATAATGCTTTACAGCCTTATTCATAAAAAAACCTTATTTGAGGTTTGATCAGTCTGTTAGTTAGCAGACTGATTAAGCTTGTTAGACGGTTGTCAAGAAGTATTCATAAACGCTTGCTAGCAGTCTGCTAGTTAATGAGCTGCTGATAGACGGATTAGACGCGTTTTGTTGGCCATCTTGACAAATCAAAGACAATGTGGGTAAGGACTCTGTAATATGAACTCTTTGTGTATTTACCTGGACATTCAAAGAATTCCTTTGCGGTTTATCTAGTAGGTATTTATTGAGCTGCATTGATTTTATTATTACTATAATTGTCGGAAACGCCCGCAGCGCGTAAAATCGCTGACAGGTCTCTTCCCTCTTTGCCGCGTTTTGTGTGGATGTTTTATGGCAGATACTAAATAAGTAATGTTAGACATGCTTACTTCTTTGCGCGCCAACCATCTTATTGCAGTAAGAACTCTGGTGTCAGGCTAGCGCCTCTCCGGTCCTTGGTGAGGTCCACTCTCACCAATTGAACAATAAATTGGACAGTCCCCTTGTCAAACCGGTACCGTCGCCGAAATTCTATATCGGGCAGATCCTATAGAGGATCTGCGGTTCTGCGATCTTGTGGTTGTAAATTAATAGCTTCCATAGACCGGAGAGCAGCGGTGGCCCAGTGGTGGCGGCCCCGACTTACAAACAGTAAGTCGTGGGTTCGAACCCAGACAGGCGCATTACTTTGTGTAATTTATTTCATCACCACTGCTCTCAAAACGGTGAAGGAAAACATCGTGAGGAAACCGGCATGTTCTAGAACCAAAAATTCGAAGACATGTGATATCTACCAATCCGCACTGGGCCCGCGTGGTGGATTATAGCCCATTCCCTCTCATTGAGAAAAGGCCGTGTCCCAGCAGTGGGTACATTATAGGCTGATGATGATGATGATAGCCCGTATTGCCTGGATAGTTTGCATTGTCACGAAAAGATAAAATTTGACGATACAACCCCAAGATCAACTTTAAAAAAAGCGAGATGTTTGTTTTCCGATCCGCATGTTTATGTTGTACCTAAGTGCAAAAAGCCGTAACTATGTTAATCATAATTTTATTTTTTTCATATTTATTGTTAGTACACGTATCATCTTAAAAACCTAATTAAGAGGATTTTTAAATACCAATAACTGAAAATAATTTTTTCTGGATTCTTTTAATCTTTGCGTAATCCTACCTTCACTAAAATTATCTTCGGTATGGTTTTTTGCTCTTGTCAAAATCAGCTGTTGAAATTTGCGGAGGCCATTTTGTGACTTAGCAGGGAGATAAAGGAGGGTCAACAATCCTCTAACATTAGCAGATCCTTGATGAACTGATTAGCGTTAATAGACGTTTATGAATCATGTTTTTTATATCGGGCCTTCAAGGAGCCTTCAAGGAGGCTCTAACTTTTTATGAATAAGGCTGTTAGACTTTATGACGATTCGGAACATCTAATGTAAAGCTGTGCAGACAACAATTTGAGGTATCAACGGGGCGCAGATAACGCATCGTTTTATCTGTATAATGCGCAGACCGTCACTTGCAGCTAACTTCCAAGCCGCCATTAAGTTTGAACCGAACTATACAATGATGTCAAGGCAACAAAGAGATAAGGCCGAGAGGAGATGATATGTCATGCCAGAGGGCGTACAAAATTACCTGTCATTCTTCTGTCCTATCCTAATTTATTCCGGGGCGCAGCATGTCTTCTTTTTCCATAACTCTTGCCATATCATCCTTCACACAGACCATCCATCGATTTTGTCATTCAAAAGTTCACCCCCTATTTCACTATAGAAGAATGTTATTAGATTATGATGGTATAAGGGTTACCATCAAAACGATTAAACCAATATTAAACTCACATTTTTTTTTAATCTTAGTGGTTTTTTTTGTCATTTGGCTATGGAACCTTAAAATGCGACTCTCGAGCACATAACTCGATTCCATTGCCAAATTGCACAAAATTTTCAGTGAGGACATATCCTCTCTCAAATTAGCTTACTTTGATTTAGTTAAAAGCTGGGCCTAGGCCAAAATGGAGCCAAGCCTTTCTCTTCTTATAAGAAAAAACAGTGATTTGAGCTTGAAAAGATAAGAGAGAGACAGATTGAGTTAATTAAGTACGATCAAAATATATGTATAAAATGAAATGAAGTGATGTTTATTTTTGCAAGTAGGTTCTTACAAACACTTTTACACGTAATTTTTTTAAAACTAGATGTGGCCGGTGTTTCGTTCCTGACTACTCAGAGAAGAAACAGCCGAAACAAACTCGGAGGTCATAGTCTCTTTTGAAGTCCAGACATAATCTTGTTCAATTCAGATGAGGACTATGCAGATTAGTGTCTGAAATGGTCTTTTGAAGAAAGAACCACACAGATTTGAGAGGACCTGTCCAGTCAGTGCAAGCATTTGTCAGTTATCGTGTAGCTCGACTAATAACTCAAGGAGCTCAACGAAACGACGAACAATACCAAAGAAAGGACATTTGGGTAGGTCGCTTATGAATATGAAATCTCAGTTATTTTCTGGGAAGCATTTAATAGAATTTATTGTATATTGCTATTACAATAAAACGATATTACAGTTTATATTAGATAATCTTTATTTAATAACAGGGTCTGACAACGTAAAGTGATTTTTGAAAGTACATTTTTAATGTAAACCTTTGCGTGTCACGTGTTTATATAGCATAATCATCTTGACTTATCTTAAGAAAATAGTTTAACTTACTTATAATTACTAGAGATATATTAATTGAGTATTTTATTATCATATAAAAAACGTACTACTTAAAAATTATAAATAAATTTTGACTATTTATTAGTATAGACTTGACTTTGAATTAAAGATATTTTATCAGCCAAACAATATTGGAGAAAATATTTTTTGTCAATCAACACAATAATTTAGGGAAATATGCATGAAATACAAAACTCTTTTTATTTATGAAAAATGCCTCATAAAAACATTGTAGTACACTTGTATAAGTTTCTAATGCATCACTTATTTCACAATTTACTGTTTTATGTAGCATGTTTTAGTGAAACGGAACGCATCGTCCTCGATAACGCCGGTATTGACGTCAAAGTTCATTGTGTCAATAAAACACTTTTATTTGAAAAGTGCTTAAAGTTTCACTAAAAGTTTGTTATAATATTGTTATTGTAATTTTTACTTGAATAAAGCACAATTACAATTACAATTAGTAAAATTATTTTATTAAGGCCATAAAAATTAGATGTAAACAAGGCAGATTGTTGATAATGACGTCACATCATGGCCGCGACCGCTACGGACGTTTCAACTGTCATAGAAAATTGCAGGAGTTTAATATTATTTTTGTGCGACAAGCAGTAGTTGAACTTAACTTTTAATACTTTTCTTGGGTTGATAGTATTGTATTTTATTGATTTAAGTGAAGAAAAAATTACGTGCATATTCCCTATTGTGATTGAAACGTAACTTATCTAAATTGTCTTTTTTGTTTTCTGGGGGAAACCTTCAAAAAGCGTTTGGGCCTTGGTGATAACAGCGGGTCGTGTGGAATCTCACACCATCAGCACATGGAAAGGGGCACCATTATCTCTTTCAAGACAGACCTGGAACACCTCCCTGTGCAACCCCTGTTAGTTTACACCCTGGGGAGACTGTAAAGGGGTCTCCTCCGAGAAACAAACTTACAGAAAAACCTACTCAAAGAAAGAGGTGGACAGATTTGTCTGCTCCTAACATTTTTTTCCATCCACCCGCATTCTCCAGCCGATCCGCGATCATGGTCGCTTGCAACAGCGTCGAAATACCGGGAGCTCAAAAATAATACTAATCACGGAAGGTATCCCATAAGTGACATTTTAAGTTTAAACCTACACTGACAGGACACCTGTACAGCATGACACATCATGCAGAAAGGAGTGGTCTTATTTTAAGGTGTGATACAGAATATCAAACTGAATAACTTTCTCCATGGTACGAACATCGTTATCGCGAAAAAATAATACAAGGTGTAAACGAACTCTTCACTAAACCGTGAACTGGTCAATTTGTAGGTACATCAAATTAAATAACTGTACGTAAAAAATATTGCTGGGAAACGACTTTTTTTTTAGGGGCAAAATCACGTTTGTTGACTCAATGTAACGTACTCAAAACATTCGGCGCATTCGATGCATTGAATAGTACGGGTGTCGAAGAGGTTTTTAAAGTAAAATTATAATAACATTAAAAACTTGCTAAAAGTTGGAACTTTGACACCCAATATCTCCGTAACTAGGAGGTTCTCAACCATGGTCAAGAACAAAAAAAATATCCCAATGATGCGACGGGGAGAACACGTGCTTTTCAGTAAAAGTAAAAGTTATTTTTAGACCCATTACCTATATGAGAGTTACTGTCATTTAATGGGTGTAAAAATTACCTGAAAGTACTGTAATAAGTACTGTACTTCCTTATACAAATGTTGTATAATATAGTATGTGAAATCATATGACATTACTCAAACAAGCTTAGTTTTTGTTTACAATAAACCTCATCTAAGAAATCGCAAAACAAATATCAGCTGTTCCCTACATTTTGACGATTAACATAAACACACAATGTACGGGAAACCTGTTTTTTTTGCGATTTTAGTATTGATACCATAGTAAAAGTTGGTACCTACAATGACCCCTTATGAGGATTATGGTAAATAAAACTATGGTTGTACATTAATATAGCGCCTTTGCCCCATAGGGGTAGACAGAAACTACATAAAGTCACTAAGTGCTAGATTCAGTTCTAAATCTACTATTCCCTAATGAATTATCATCTAAAATAAAGCCGTTTTGGTAAGTAATAATTTCGTTGAGCTTTCGCATATATCTAAATTAAAACATACAAAACTAAAAATTTATTATGCCTGTTTTAACTAAAACTAAATGATACCTAATGAAGCCCTTAATGTTTCCTACTGCACTGGATGGCCTTGGCTATAAATAAATAATTTAATTTGAATTTTCAGGACTGAGCCGAGCTTTGTAAATCCCCAAAGGGTTAGGCACAGGTAATCCAGACTCCGTGGCTGCTACTGAGAAATTCCTGATGGAAAAACCCAATAGCAATTTGCCCGACCCGGCAATGAAACCCAAGACCTCATGCTCCGTAGTCGCGATTGTGACCACTGCACCAACGATGAGGCATTCATTGAGATTTCCCTTAGTTTTAGTAAAAACGGGCATGTATGTTTTTTCTTATATTTTACAATGAGTATTATCTTTACATTTGGTACGGTACATTTATTTATCAAATTGACATACTTTAATCCATTTGGTATGTTGTATCTATACATTTCATAATGAAATATTAAATTTAATGTTAAATATATGTATTGTTAAATGTAAGGTTTAATGAAATGTTAAGTATATTGTTAAAAGAAATATCAGGTTTAATGAATGACTGTTCAATGTATTGTTAAATGTAAAGATTAACGTAATGTTAAGTGAATTGTTAAATGTAAAGATTAATGTAATGTAAGTGTATTGTTAAATGTAAAGATTATTGTAATGTTAAGTGTATTGTTAAATGTAAAGATTAATGTAATGTTAAGTCTGTTGTTAAAATAAATGTAAGGTATAATTGATTTTTAAATGTATTTTCAAACTAAATGCGCAATGTTATTTTTAAATGTAATAAAAGGAATGTAACGTTAAGGCAATTAAAGGCTAAATAAATAAATATCTATTTCATAACAACTGTCAAATAATGTTAGTTTTATTAGAGTATACGGGCAATTTGAATTCAATTTGCCAATAAAATAATGTCCCAGACTTTACTTAGCTCTATAACAATTTCTAAGAAATGGTATCTTAATCTATAAAGCACCATTCCAATACTTGGGACTAACAGACATGTAGAGTAATTGTGAATGTTATCAGCTTATAATAAAATGTACTTTTGTACTAAGAAGAACAGACATGTTTTGTTCTTCAAGTTAGTACGCAATTACATGAAAGACATTTAGATTACAACTTTAAATATGAGTCATATTGTTACTTCCCGAGAAGTAGCAACTTGACCGACATAAAGAATATATTATTACATCATGCCTGTAATCGCCAAAAGGTAAGGCAGAAGTGTACCTAACACTACACCGACATTTAGCCAATGTTGTTTAAGCCCCATGTAAGAGGGGCCGAGCTTATTGCCGTCAACCGGACACAAATCGAGACTCCGTGGCTGCTACTGAGAAATTCGTGATGGAAAAACCCAACAACACTTACCTAGACCTAGAAATCGAGCTCAGGACCTCATATCTGTAGTCGCACTTGCAACCAAGACACTAAAGAGGCAGGCTGACATTTAAAAAATACTATAAGTACTTCCTTACTAATACATAGCACAGTAGGATAATTCAGTAGTACAATAAAACTTAAATTACATGTAAAACCAACAAAGTCTATAAAAAAAATTGTTGACATTGCAATCTAGCTATTTATACATCAGTATACTGAATGCCTTCGCAAGGAGAGCTCCTTGTCTATTAGACCAAAGCCTAATTAATACACAACATAAAAATGAGGTTATTAAGGGAAACAAAGGTTTCAAAGTCTATCCTTTAGGCATTTTCAGCATTCAGTAGACCAAGTTGAAGTTTCAAATACGAAAGTCAAAGTCAAAAGTCAAACATGAAAGTCAAAGTCAAAATTCAAGGTCAAACCATTTATTTTAATTCTGTTATTAAATGGCACTTTTGAACGTTGAACTTTACAAAGAAATGGAATTGAAAAATCATTGTATCGAATCAGTTTCTAGGGGATTACAAACGATGTCTTTACATCCGTCCGTCTCGACCCAAAGTCTTTGACTTTGGGTCGAGACTTAATTTAGGGTAGAGGGGACGCGCAACTGGTTACCACGTATTGAGTCATCATTCCCCCTACACATATAACTGTTTCAACAGTAATAACCAAAAAAAAACGGCTGTTTTATACATATTGACTAGGTATTGTACCAAGTCGACCAAGCTATTTGTTTACATTTTAACAAGCAAATTACATTATAAAATAAATAATAATAATAATAAAATAATATATGTCGCCAATAAGCCTGACATAGTGATGATAGACTGATTGCGCGCCGCGTAATGATAATCGATGTTACCATTTCGCATGACGAGAACCTCGTGAAAGCTGAGAAAGAGAAACAAATAAAATATCTCGACTTGGCACACGAGGTTCGCGACATGTGGAATATGAACTCGGTTATCATTATGTTTTTAAATGTTTACATATGTTTTTTTAAGAAATATTTAAAAATGTAAATAATAAGATGAATAAAGGAGATAATAATATATTTAATCAAAAATAGAATTGGCATAAAAAATACAATTTAAATCTCAGAAATAATGTTGGTATAACAAACTACGATGCCTGTAAACCAAATAGCTTGGTCGACCGTACTTTTGTAAGAAACAGCAATTTTTTTTAAGTTACCATGGCTTGACTAGGCTGGCTATATTTAAGACACTCGCATGAGAGAGTTTTGGTTACTATCCGGTTAATTTGATGAGCTTTGGCATATTCTTAAAATTAACAGCTTAATTCTAAAAAAATAATTATATCCGTTTTAACAATCATTAAGTAACTCATATTTTATTAATGCAATGAAGCATTTGTTAAAGTTCGCCTAGTGTTACAGAAAATTGGCATCCATGTACTTAAATTATAATAAAACTAAATGTAAACCCTGTCATGTTTCACTTTATAACTTACTGAAAGAAGTTTAAATTATTGTTAAGCTAAAAAACTTTTATAAAGACTATTAATTAAAACGAGCAGATCATAAATCGAAAAATTTGTTTGAGCTCTTTGTAAACCTAACAATACACAATGTCGATTACTTACATCAACATATGCAAGTAACTTGAATACGTCCATTTCTTGGGCTTTGAAACTGATCAGTGATCATTGAAATTTGATCTCGTCATGATCTTGTTTTGTTAATCCATGTTTAGAGACCATTGTGTATCCGTTCAGTCCATTCGGTTGCGACGACACCTTCGATTGAAGAGTAGCAGTTTCTTGATCTGACATGCTGCTGGACTGGCTGTAACTCTTGGATGACGGATACCAGCGCATGGTCTGCCTTCCCAAGTAACTGTTAGAACAGAAAAATGTAATTAGCATGTTAAATTATAAGTCTTTCAAGGGCTTGATTCTGGGCAGTAGTCCTCGATGCGTCCCTCATTGAGAGGACTCGGCGAGGTAACTGTCTCTGGAACCCTAACCACCGCCACCGCCGCCGCTAAGGTCCGCTTGGACCTTGTTCCGGACACTCATCATCATCATCATCATTTCAGCCAAAAGACGTCCACTGCTAGACATAGGCCTCCCCCAAGTGTCGCCACATTGACCGGTCCCGTGTGACTCGCATCCAGCGGATTCCCGCAACCTTTACCAGGTCATCGGTCCACCTAGTGGGAGTCACATGCAACGTCTTCCGGTTCGCGGTTGCCACTCCAGAACTTTTCGGCCCCATCGGCCATCCGTTCTGCGAGCAATGTGTGAGCAACTTAAGTGGCAGTGGGCAGGGCCCACTGCCACTTAAATTTAGCAATTCTTCGGGCTACGTCGGTACCCTTGGTTCTCTTGCGGATGTTTTCATTTCTGATTCGATCGCGTAAGGAAACTCCGAGCTTAGCCCTCTCCATTGCCCTTTGGGTGACTTTAAGCCTTCTGATGAGGCCCATTGTGAGCGACCACGTTTCGGTCCCGTATGTAATCACTGGCAACACACACTGGTCATAGACTTTCGTCTTGAGACACTGCGGTAAGTTGGACGAGAAGATACCGCGCAGCTTCTCGAACGCTGCCCAGCCGAGTCGGATTCGACGATTGACCTCTTTCTCGAAGTTAGCTACCTAACTGGACCGTTTGTCCCAGGTACACATAATCGTCTACAACTTCGAGTGTAGAGTCTCCGATCTTGAAAGGAGTGGGTGTGACATGGGCATTCAACATGACCTTGGTTTTGTTCATGTTCATTTTAAGACCAAGAAGAAAAAATTAAAAACATTATGTAAAAAGAAATCGGACAGATAATATCTAAAGGACAATGGGAAAGGAAAAGCAAAAGAATCTATGGACTGGTAATGATTTCATGAAAGATGATTTAGCTGGATGGCGTAACGTAACTACTGACTTGCTAACAAATTTCTATAGGTAAACAAGACAAGCTGCTCCAAACAAATGACCCCAAATAAATTAGGATATAATAAAAACGGGAGGTTGATTCGCGTAATACAACGCTACAACGGGTCCATACAAACGAGCATTAAAGATATTTTACTTACCGTTTGCATAGTTTCCTCAGTATTTTCTTCTTGCAAACGAAAATAAGGAATATCGCCAAGCCTATGAGAATGTTGTAGACATCGGTAATCCACCATATCTTGAAGCCAGGATACAAGAAGCTGACTATTTCCAGCAACCAATTAAGGCCCATTACCACCGACAGCTTCAGGTACACCATGAACCTGTAAAAATAGTATTTTTTCCATTAAGATGTTAAAGCCCCTTAACCTAGGTTACGGTGTTAACGGACTCTTCACAAAGCCGTCAACCAAGCTTATGTACATCAACCTAAGTAACTTAGCAAAAAATATTGCCGGGTAACGACGTTTTTTTTGGGGTGACAAATCACGTTTTACGGTGGGACTCAATGTAACGCACTCGAAACATTGTGCTGGCAGATGGATTGAATAGTACGGGGATCGTGGATCTGTTTAAAGTAAACATTTTACATTAAAAACATGTGTTTAAAATAAAAAAACTTGTGATAAAGTTGAAACTTGACCCCCAATATCTCCGTAACTAGAAGGTTCCCAGATACGGTCTAGAATAAAAAAAATGCGATGACGTTGAGAACAAGTGCCTTGCACGAGCGCGAGGCACGCTCGGTCTTCCTGCTCGCGAGGCGTGGCACCCGAAGTTTTTTTTGATAGTTGCTCACGAGCCTCGCGGCCAAGGTGAGCCAGTTAGGGCATTTGGTTTCTCTCCGTATACGACGGACAATCACGTGTTTTTATTATTTAATAAAATTTTCTCCAGCAATCTACTCTTTTGCTTTTACCTAAATGATCTGGATCTTTTGAATCCCATAACATTTTAAAACTTCCATATAATTGTATTAAAAGAATACAGAGTTCTTTATCCATTTTTGTTTTGCATTGGCTCGCGAGCGTCGTTACATTGCATCGGTCCACACCGCGCGAGTAGTTCCAACTGAGGCGCTTATGAGCATCGGCAAAAAATGACAACGTATGGCTCGCGGTCGAGCGGTGCCCGGCCGAGGCAACATGCGCCCGAGGCAGCCCGAGCTACGTCCACACCGGCCGAGGCATTAGCTCGCGAGGATGCCTCGCTAACCGTGCCCGGTCGGTGTGGACGCGGCTATTGATTTGTACTGGAGCAGTTTGTTCCTCTCGGCTTGTGTAGACATTGCCAATGGTTTTACGTACCTATGCCTATGAGTGCGATGTGCCTGCGGATTGCCTGCAGCAGCCGAGTCCAGCACGGCTGTTCCTCGACTCAACCGCCAGATGTTGAATGCGGTCATCAGGTAAAACATCCAGTTACAGATGATCAGGATCAGCATGGGCGTGTATAAGTACAACAGTTTTACACCACCTGCGAAGGAAACGTCATTTAGACTTTAGAAACATCACACACAAAGGCACTGTTTTAAAGATATGATTTTGACAACCAAAAATTGGTCGTATTCGTATATATAGGCCACACCGGCGTTTCACGTTTTCATACTTTGGTTTCCTTAAAAAGCTGAGTTCTAACACAAAAATAAACTTTTAGTCTTGTTATACTGTGCTACAATTATGTCAAACCAAAAGACTGCCAAACCAACTGAATGGGCAGTAGATCTAAATCATTCGATCATTAGTCGAAAATTCAGTATGCCAACCTTCAAGAAAGCACCCGAACTCAGGAACATGAGGAGTGACGAACCAAGGCAGGTGTCTCAAGCCATCTTTGACCTCGTTCAGCGTGTACAGGCCCATGGTCATGAGGAACGGGACGCCAAAGGCGAACAAGCAGTACATTAGGAACTTAAACAGTTCTCCTCTCCGGTGGATTGGACGGGCCTTTGCATAACCTCTGTAAAACATATTTCGAGATAAGTTAAGATAATCAATAACCAAGGTTGAGTTAAAACAAAACTGAACTTGAACGTGAAATTAATTTAACATTCGTCTAGAAGTGTAATATCTTCTCCTTGGTGTCGCTAGCACGATATCATAATTTATATAGGCCCAAAACTTCACCCCTTCCATAGCTTCGTCGGTGGCAGCAAATAGGTCACGTTGGCTGCATGTTTTGGGGCTCAGAGGTCAGGATAGAGCATAGACACAGCTCCATCCTCACACCCCGCCGCTGATCCATCAATGTAGCAACCCCTTTACGAGGTAGCTCCTTTTTACGAGATTGGAGTTACATCTTCCCATTTGGGAACTCCAGGACAAGGACTTCCAGGTGGTTCATTGAAGGTTAGACCCTGCCTGAAAGATGCTTACTAGCTGGTAGATAATGTGAAAGGGGGCAGGTACTTTGCCACAGTTTGCATTGGGCGTCGTCGGCTGGGTTTTTTGGTAGGGACGCTTCAGATTTTAGAAATCTGTCCCTAATTTTTACCCGCTGTGATGCTAATTTTGCGCTTTAGCATCTGCGCAAGCTCCTCAATCTGGACTAGGCCTAAGTCACCTCTTTGGGTAATAATGGGTATCTTTTCCAGTAATAAACAGTTAAAACGTTCAGGAAGCACTGAAACTTCCTGAAGGTAGTTAGTTACTTTTAGTGGTGAAGAAACTAACCTGAATGTCCACCAAATATCGTAGGACATGACGCTCATCCAACAGAATGTAGCCAGGAAGAAGAAATATATGAACATCGCTGGAAAGAAAAAATCGTAAAGAAGAAGAAGAAGAAAAAAGAAAGAAAAAGAAGAATGAAAGAAAAATAAGGGAAGAAAGATATTCCATAATTATCACTTACTCAGACAAATACACCCAGTAGTGGTGTGGATCTGTATTTGAATGATGGCCAACAGCAAGAAGGCCATGAACAGACTGAAGACGTACGCCATCAAGATCAGGCCACACAAGTTTTGAAGTTCAGGCAGCAAGAAGTATACTATCAGCACCAACAGCATAAAGAAGCATGATAGCAGCGTGGCTGTTGACAAAGTATACAGGAATATTATTATTTGAAAATCAAAACGTAAATAAAATCTTAATCTAACATTAGTTTATAAAAAGCAACGATTAGTATTGTCTGAAAATGCTTATTTATTTGGGTTTTTGTGTCATGGCATTAATGTTTGGTAAATAAATGCAGTGAGAATTTCTGAAAAAGAAAACATTTTTTGTTACAAATATTAATTTGCCTACATAGAAATTGTTTATTTTCACCTTCAAGTAAAATATATGGTTTACAATATAAATAGCCCTTATAGTAAGAAAAAAAAAATGTTACAAGTTGCAGCCAATACCTAAGCTCAGATAACTTAATATCTTGTGGTTCAAGATATTAGCAAAAGTTGTATTAGTAGTAAATGTTGTCATTGAAAACCTCTTTCCAATGTTATATTTCTTATTGGTAATGGTTACCCACAAAATGTTAACTACGGTGCCCAATTAGACACACATTTAGGTCGATAATTCCGAACAGACTACGAATTAGAAAAAGTGGTGCTAATAGCAAAAGTTCTCTTTGAAAGGTCTATCCAATAGTATATCTTATGTTATATAGAAAGGTCTATCCAATAGTATATCTTATGTTATATATAGTATATTTTATGACTATTGGTAGACAGTAAAATCTTAATTGGTTGCAAATAAAATCTTGACTTCGATGTTCAACTAGTAATATATTTAGGTCAGATACTCCGAACGGACTGCGAATTGCCAAAAGTCGTGTTATTTGCAAAAGTTCTCCTTGAAAAGTTATTTTAAACGATGATGTTGTTGTTGTTTGTTGTTGTTGTTGTTTTAGATGATGACGTTTTTTTGCCTAAATTTCAAAGCCCATTCCCCTGTAAGTGTTATCTAGTGTAACCAATGTAATTATTTGTTTGCCGCTAGTATCGGCTTCGGCGGATAATGTCCATCCATGCTATAACCAAACCGGCCAATTAAACCAACCAATGCAACTATGCTATTTTAACTACTTTGTGCGTATCCTACGAATGTCTTTGTTTGTTGTTGTTCTTTATTTCTTTCACTAGGTCCCGGGTCGATACGACCACTATCATGTTTTTCACCTTGAAAATGATATCAGTGCGATATATTTAGGTATTTCTTTCAGTACACTTGCCAGAAAGTGTCACCAAAGTATGCAAATAGCTTGCATCTTTCCTGCAGTGTGACTTTTACTAGATGTTTTTGTGATACAGTGCACAGTGGCAAGCTTGAATACTGACACAGTGCAAGATACGGATGTTTTATGTATTTACAGCTTAAAAATGAGTTCTTCTTTTTAGCGTATCGCTGGCAAAAAGTTTAAAAGGGTTTAGCCCAAAACTCAGCTACTATAACCACGCTCACTGATGCAGTGAGTAAGCCTTCAGGTGCGCAGATGTTAGGGCATGCAGTGCAAGGTGGAAGTTGGGCCATTGTCTCTGGGGAGACGCCGCATACGCACTTGAGGTATAAGCCATCCATAAACCCCCATCTGCGGATATTGCCTTTAAAGTGTTAAATGTACAATTATAAGGAAACTGGTCATAATAATACCTACCTACATATGTATATTGTTATCTAGTTGACGCACAACAAGCTACATTTGTGTAGAAATAATATTAAAAATAAGGTCGTGTAAACATCCTGGAATTAACTCCGTTGTAACTTATATACATAGAGATGATGTTATTATGTGTTATTTATTTGAATCATTTTATTTATCTGCGGTTTTAAAGCTTCTAATGATTCATTTGTTTTCAACTTGTGCACAACTCTGAGTAGGCAATAAATATATATATAATAATACCAAATGTAATATTTTCTTGGTAATGCGGTACTGTACCACCCTATAACTCATAATAATAAACACTATGTAAAGGGCTTGGAAGATTTTTGTAAGAATCCTGGCCGGCCTAACTTACGCAAATTTTTTTTTCAATGTTTGCTGATCAAATCAAAGTTGTGCTGAAGATGGCATCACTGAATGGACGTTAACTTTGATAGCTAATACCTCTGAAACTTGACACTTTAGAACATTTTCCTTTAAACAAAACTTGTTTGTATTAATACCAGCTATCGATTAATACAGGTTTTATGGTTGGCCGCAACTTTGAAAAAAAAAATGACGGAGCTTTATATCCCTAAACTAGGTATCATATTAATAGCATTATTTTTTATGAATGGTAAAGTTACCTTTTTAAATATATTCCGTGTTTGTTTAATAAGGGTCTAATTTTATCAATACAAATAACAACAAAACATAAAATCACGCTTGTCGGCCCCAAAGGGATAGGCAGAGTACCTACCCCCACATTTCGTCAGTTCTGTACTATAAGTCCTGTGTAATAGGGCGACCCTATATCAATAAGCCGGGCACCAATCCAGACTCCCTGGTGGGCTGAGAAGTTCCTGTTGGAGAAACCCAATTACACTTGTCCGACCTGGGAATCGAACTCAGGACCTCATGGTCAGTATCGCTTGCGAATACTAAACCAATGAGGATATCAAAGTCAAGAGTGACTATATTAGTTGAATACCCATTGCTACCTGGCATTATACTTTTATTTGCAGTATAATTGCTCAAAACGGTGAAGGAAAACATCGTGAGGAAACCGGCATGTCCTAGAACCAAAAATTCAAAGACATGTGACATCTACCAATCCGCACTGGGCCCGCGTGGTGGATTATATCCCATTCCCTCTCATTGAGAGGAGGCCGTGTCCCAGCAGTGGGAACATTATAGGCTGATGATGATGATGCAGTACAATTAGAAAGGTTCGATTCCCAGCACACGTAACATGACAAAATCACAGATTGTAGAAAGATATCTACCGTCGAAAGAATGGTGTTGTTAAAAATTTAGAAAATAAATGTTTCTATTCTTCAGTCGTCAAAAGTCAAGCATGACGACAATTTTTTCTCTACTTTTGACACTTGGGGATAGAAACATTTCTTCTCAACAAATGTCAAATAGTCTACATCACATTGGACCTAGACCGGATTTATTTTTATTTTATTCTTTATGGTTTATTGACCTATATTGATTTTAGAAACATGACGGGATCCTTCCGTCGTTTCTCAGTTTTTAGGCCGAGAAGACTGAAAGTAACTCTGAAAGGAATGCTGTATGAACATTTACCGGGGCTCTTGATATGCTGTTTACGGCAAAGATAAACGCCTAATACCCATTTTCACCAACACTAAATGACACCTAACTCAATGCCTAGTGCCCGTATTCGGAAACACTAAGCGACACTTAACTGAATGCCTAATTCCTGTTATCACCAACACTAATTGCACTTAACTCAATGCTTATTGCCCGGTTTCACTAACACTAAGTGACACCTGAGTCAATACGTAGTTCCCGTTTTCACCAACCACGAATCAGTCCCTCTGCCCCTGTGTATGTCCAGTTTTTTGACAACGCAGGCTATAAGTATCGGTGGGTATGCATTTTAGTTGTATAAAGGGTCACGTTGTAGTTGATAGGATAGATTATTTTTATGTCTTACCGCATGTAAAGTATATGTTACTCTTCACGAAGTCTCCTCCCGGTAGGACGGCCCAAAAGCGCGGCGTGATTTTCTTAGGGTCCGCCATGATGCGGTAGTCTACGCAGTAGTTGGAAGGCGCTATTGGGTTCCACCGGTTATACGCATTCGGGAGCTCCAACTGAAGAACTCCACTCTGAAATTTATAAACTCATTATAACAAAAGGGTAGTTGACACTATCAATCGATGACATACTTTTTATGGTTTAAAAGAGTGTCCATGGAGTTTCTGACTTATTCCACAAATCCCCTCTGAAAGTCCCCCCTAAGGGAGCAAAGTAGAATCTTACCCATTCTTCTCCATAGAGATCTACACTTTGGAATGGGCAACTATATAGTACTTTCACAAGTTATTATGCCTTATAACTGTGACAGTAGCTTCGCTTTCTTTGTTTTTCTGACATTCAAAAGTGCCAGTAATGGTCTAATTGACATAAACGCTTTGAGTTTGAGTTAATGACCTGTCGAAATGCGGTTCCCCAATACCCTTTTATTTGTTTTCAGCGGGAAACCTTCAAAAGACAAACAGTCTTTGAGGATAGGACCGGGGAGTTCCCGGGGACCCCTTGGGGTTTAGTATTCACAATTCGCACATGAGAGGAGGCAATTTTCCCTCTAAACAGGCCGAAGCTCCTTTGACTTTCCTAGACCTAGATTTTGTATAGCTCCCAATGACTCAAATAGTAAGTAGTAATATTAATCGGTTAACTCATTTAACAGTGAATTAAAAATTAATAGATTTTTCAGGCATGAAATATATTTTGTTAAAATAAATTGCAACATAACATAACATCACGCCTGTAATCCCCGAAGCGTTAGGCAGAGGTGTACCTAATGGTACACCCACATTCCACCAGTTATGTTAAAGCCCCATGTAATAGGGGGCTATTGCCATCAACCGGGTACAAATCCAGACGCCGTGGTTGCTACTGAGAAATTCCTAATGGAAAAACTCTGCGACCACTAGACCATCGAAGCAGTGTCTTGTGTTTTGACAATATTGGTTTATGATGAGTGACACGGCTAGTTTATAATGATTTTGTGGCCTTTCCTCTGGGTAAATAAAGGCTTTCACACATTTGAGCAGACTAGCAACGCAACGCATCGTAAAAATCGTGAATAAAGCGCGATTTTACAGTTAAATGCTCCTGTAAAATGCGCTTAGGTTTATAACAGGCTTTTATGCAACTAACTAAAAAAATTAATCTATAGAAGTTAAATTCGATCCACTTTCCCGTTTCCGATTGAGCTGCAATTTTGCATACATGTTTAGTTTGGAATTTTATAATATCTTTTTGTTTCTGAGCCTACTGTAATATCAAGGTTGAAATTCATTAAAACAACATAATGGATTTATTTTTTAAGTGGTAGGCAGAGGAATTGTTTTCAGCTTCAGCAAAGGTATGAGTCATACCTACAGGGTGATATTTCTATGGCAAAATTCCTACAATTGCAGACCACAGTTAATTAACTCTAACCAGATTCTCTGTATTTATCCTGTTAATTACGGCCATGAAGTTTATTTGTGGAAATATTATGGATTTATTATACTGAAAAATGATAGTGTAAAGGAAATAAACAAATTAAATTACAATACACTAACTACTAGTGTTGTACTAAGAATGTGGTCTCCCTATTACATGACTACTAATGAGATTACAGCAGGAAAAAGTGTTGCTTCCAGCCCTTTGAGCCTACGGCCTATTTAATTGTTTTTAATAAATACGAACAATTATTAATATAAAGGGTGTAAAACACCTCTTAACGAAGCCGAAAAGTACTTATTCTCCCGGTCATTGCGATCATTTTTTTGTTCTACACCATAGCTGGGAACCTTCTAGTTACGGAGATATTGGGGGTCAAAGTTACAACTTATTGACAAGTTTTTTTTTAAATACAAGTTTTTGATGTAAGATTTTTACTTTAAACACCTCCACGATCGACTATTCAATCCATCCATCAGCACAATGTTTTGAGTGCGTTACATTGAGTTCTACCACAAAACATGATTTTTCACCCCAAAAAAAAAAGTTGTTTCCCAGCAATAACTTTTGCGTAAAGTTACATAATTTGATGTACAGAATGCTTGGTTGACGGCTTCGTGATGAGGTCTTTTACACCCTGTATTTTTAAATCGCAAAAATATTTCTAAGGAAGGAAAGGTGACTAAAAAGATGTATTTAAAAGGCAGAAACTGGCAACTCCAGGAGCTGGACGCCCTAGCTAGACAAACACACCTATTCGGTCATGTTCTTCAAAGAGGTCAGGTCCGTAGTACGCTCGCTACTGTGTGTCCAATTGGGATCAAAATTAGGGTATTACGCAAAACAAAGATTTCAAGGTTTATCCACCAGGCATTATCAGGAGAACAAGTTGAAGACTCAAAGTCAAACTCAAATCATACTTTAAATCGGTCATTAAAAGGGTTTCGGTCATTGTGTCACCAAAATGGAACAAGCACGAGGCGAAAAGAATGTGAGGAACACAGCAGGCGTTCTACCTTCCCTCTTGTGGAAAATGCGAGAATTTATGTATGCATGCATGTAGTTCTAATCATGGTTGGTATTGCCCACACAATAAATTTATGTAGTCACTTTAAGGAAAAGAAGGGTACCTAGCAAGTAAGGTTATAAATCTATACAAATAATTTCAATGGAAGTGTTTGTTTGTATTTTCAAAATAACAGCTTTTTACTGAATGCATTTGAAAGTATATACGGTAGGTCCTTAAGACAAGAAAACATTTTTTTTTAATGTTTGTGTTGTCCGTCTGTTTGGTCCGGCTAATCAATTGATATTCGATTATTTGGCATTCGATAATTATGGCATAGTAGACCCCTGCGAAACGGCTGGATAAATTTTGACGGGACTTTTACTGGCATTTAGCTGATTTTATATAAAGTAACGGTCTTATTTTGGAAATAGAATTAGGTCTTCGTGTAAAAAAATTTAAACCCTTGGAATTGTAAACAAAATCCGATTCAAATAGGGAAGTAAAATTTTTATAATAAATTTCATGCGGATGGAGGTAGTCGGCAACAGGTAGTTTATTAATAAAATTGGGTTTTATTATTACTAAAAACTGGTATTCGGTATAGTATGTTGAACTCATGAGGATGAGCCTGTGGCTAAATAATAACAGCTGCTCGGGTCAATCTTTAGGTTAAGCCGTGCTTGCCTAGTTTGGTCTGTGGATGGGTGACCACCCATTACATAAAGGGTTTCCGACGTGCCTCGGAAAGCACGTTAAGCCGTTGGTCCCGGCTGTCATTCGAATGTTCAATGTTAAACTCTTAGACAGTGTGTAGATCACAAAGATATTCAATGCATTTATCGGCACAATGTTTTGTGTGCGTTCCATTGAGCGGTAACGTAAACCGGGATTATTCACTCAAAAAAGAAGTCTTTTCCCAGCACTCATTTTTGCGCCGTGTTATTTAGTTTAATGTTCAGAATGCTTGGTTGCTTCGTTAAGGGTACGTTTACACCTGCTTTAGGTGAGGCAACATGCATACCCTACCTATATTCAAACTCGACAGGAGTTTTACTCTCTATCATCACAGCCCACCTTGACTTTTTTTGACAAAATTGGAACTTGATTGTAACAATAACATATCATTGTATATGTCATGGTCAAAGCAGCGGTGGCCCAGTGGTGGCGGCCCCGACTTACGAACAGTAAGTCGTGGTTTCGAACCCAGACAGGCGCATTACTTTGTGTAATATATTTCATCACCACTGCTCTCAAAACGGTGAAGGAAAACATCGTGAGGAAACCGGCATGTCCTAGAACCAAAAATTCGAAGACATGTGACATCTACCAATCCGCACTGGGCCCGCGTGGTGGATTATAGCCCATTCCCTCTCATTGAGAGGAGGCCTGTGTCCCAGCAGTGGGAACATTATAGGCTGATGATGATGATATCATGGTCACATAATATAACAGTCATGCACTTACTATACTTATCTTGGTTTTTACATATTTTTTATCAGCCATCTGCTTCCGGCTGTGTGAACGTGGGTTTTTTATATTAATAAACTTCCATATTAAATGAATGAAATGTTATTTATTTTGTAAATTAGTTCTAAAAACAATTTAACGCGTCAGCAATAAATTGTGAATGAAATGTGATAGGTTCGGTATTTCCTATTCGAGTACTCTGATAAGAAACATCCAAAACAAACTCAGAGATCACACAAATTGTATTTTATCACATACTAGCCGACGTCACGCGGTTTCCGTGTAGTTCCCGTTCCCGTGGGAATACAGGGAGAAAAAATAGCCTATGACACCCGGGGATAGTGTAGCTTTCCAACGGTGAAAGGATTTTTCGAATCGGTCCAGTAGTTTTTAAGTTTATTCGTTACATACAAAAATACAAATCTTTCCTTTTTAGAATATATAGATATAGATGTTGCAGTTGTATTTTACCCGCAGTGAAATGTCTTGGAGCAGTTACAGAGCTTCTGTAGTCTGAGATATTAAGGTTTATGAACAGTGTATGGTTGGCAAGTGAAGTTAAAATTTTGAAATCCGATTTTTGATACTTTACAAAGCATTTTAAATTTTTATGATGTTATTTCTTTTATGAAGGATAATAAAAGTCGCTGGATGAGGTTGTATGGGAGTTGGAGTTTGATACAATTATCTAGATGAGGTAGCAAACCGCCCAATCGATTGCGAAGACAGACATGCAACGATTTGTACCAAACGGATTTGTACCAATTTTAAACCTGCTAGAAATCCTGAAACCAGGGGCCGAAACGGTTACCCGTATAGGGGTTTAAATCGGGTTAGTTTTCGGGGTCAGGTGAAAAACCCTTGAGCTAAGGCAAAAGCATATTATTTATAATAACCAGTTAACGCACAGAGTTCATTCACAAACATAACGCAAGAAAGTGACAGAGTGAGCCCGCGATAAGTGCGTTGTCTCTTTCATTCTGATTAATTAGCAATATTTAAATGGTTAACAAAACAAATATATTGAAATTTGGGGGCCAAGGACAAGTCATTGGGGCTGAAGAGCAGCAAATGATCCCTTTGGCCCGTTCAATTTGGCAAATGATGCACCAAACATCCTGTAGGTACCTATATGCATAAATAACGAGCTTTTTATAAATAAATAATAAAATAAAATTTTGGAAATGGACTAATAATAGTAGTCCATTTTATATTTTTGAGTCAACACATTATTTTTGTTATGTAGGTATCCCTTCCCATCTAGTGAAATCTCAAGCAGATGGAAAGTATTCGTATTCTATCTAAACTAATATTATATATTATAAAGAGAAAAGATTTCATTGTTTGTTACGATTTAACTCAAGAACCACTCAACCGATTTTAAAAATCTTTTACCATTAGAAAGTTACATTTTACCGAGTGTACATATGTTATAATTATATTGATATCATGCAAATTAGCCGAGCTATCACAATTCTCGCGGACGAAGTCGCGTGAGAAGTGCTAGTCAAATAATACAAGAACCGACTCACCTCTATAACAAATATGTTGAACTCCAACATCGTAACATCCAAGACCTCTTTCCTAAAGAGTGTATCGTTAAATTTGCTCGCATCAAAACTAAATACATCTTCAACTGACTTTCCCGTGTCTTTAAATTCCTCGTCGTAAACTTTTATCGTAGAAAACGAAAGCGTTTTGTTGTATTTCACACAGGTTTTCCTTTTTCCAACATATTTCCCTTCAGGGCAACATTTAAATAATTGGTTCTGAAAACCACTCTTTATTCGAGAATCAGGTTCAGTTATCACCGCATTAATAATTGTCGTAAGGACTAATAGCGCTTTGAATATAATAATCATTTCGAAACGTGTACTTGCCAAGAGGTATAAACTAATTGTGGCGAATAATTGTATATTCACCGTCGCGGTCACAAACAATGTGACTCGTACACATAATAAAAATACACTATAGGTACCTGTAAGGCTGCCCAACTCAAATGGAACTGGGCAGAAATAATAAAAGATTAAATACACAGGCGCGTTATTATCGGTCGATAATTCTATTTCGAATACGTGTTTTTGGCAGGTTTTTTACCTAATGTCGGGTAGATTTGCCATTTTTGAATAGGAATTTTGCTGGACGCAGAAACGCAAGCGCATTATCGCAGCAGTGTGCAACTTCGTAGCCGTCCTAATACATAATGTTTTAAAAACAGATATCGCAATAGCGATATTATCGACCGATAATAACGCGCCTGTGTGGTAGAGCCTTAAACTGTGAGGCGAGATCGCGGCAGACTACGAAGAAGATGGCGGGAGAAACTAGACAGGTTCTGTCAGAACTAAAAGGTGGACGCGAAAAAAAGTATCTGTCCTACCGCCGCCAACGAGAAAACGAATAGCTATCAACAATTTGGCCGAGCGCACTGACGACGCACGCCAAACGAGAGTTACTGTTATTTGCCGCGCCAAAGGGCCTAAACTTAAAGGGGCGTGTCTCGGCGCCTCGACTGATGACTTAAGCGAAAAAAAAAATTAACTGATCAGGCGGAAAAGACCACCACTGTACATTAATATTAATTGCTGACTTTCAAAGCACCCGCGCCGCGCTGCCCCCTGAGTAGGTATTTGACTGTCGCGGCTATGTGAGCTATTAGAGTGAGTACTCGCTCAGCCACGGTCGCATGGCAGGCAGAACACTCATTGAGAGTCGAGACGAGACATTGAATTTTTCGTCATGGGTGTCATTTCCATTTGCCGCGGCAGCGGTGTTTGCCCCCGGTGTAAAGCCTCCGCGCGCCATTCGTGTAAGCGTGCGAGGACTATCGCCGGAGATCGTTCGGTAACCAAGGACTAGCTTTACGGCTATCACCTTTTGGTAATGATAATGGGTGGCTCGCTGCCTCAAGAAACACGCCCACACCGGGGCCCCGTAAAGGGCCATGGACAGTACGATCCCCGCGTAGAGCCTCCAGCAGGAGGCGTTTGGCCCAGGTTGGGCAGGCGCCGCCTGAAGGCAGCCCCGGCCCATTCCAGTTTGGGAGCAAAACGTCGGAAATGTTCCACGAAGTGTCACCGGCTGTCGAGGACGAGTTCAGGTACTTCAACGTCGACTCGACGCAAAACGCGAAATCATCCTACCGTCAGTAGGGATCCCGACGGTGGCACATTCTGAGGCCCATGAAAGCACATCATGGCCTCGGACTTGTGTAATGTTTCAGCCGCCGCCTCTCTCCCCTGTGCCAGCACTAGCGTGTCGTCAACGTAGCAAACCACGCTGACGGGAGGTCGGCGCACAGCACCCAGTCGTAACCGATATTCCACAGGGGCGGCCCTTGAACCGATCTCTGCGGAACACCGGACGACATCTTTCGCCAGTTCCACTCTTCGCTGCGATCGGGGTAGATGACGGCCCTGTCCGTCAAGTAGACCCGACCACACGACGGAGGTGCAGCTCCAGGGCATGGTATTGAAGGCGTTGGCGATGTCGAGAGACACCACCAAGACAACCCCGGGACACTGCATCACCCGTCGTGTGGGCTCTCACGCGCATGATGGCGTCCACCGTAGAGCGTAATTTTTTAAATGATTTCATTATTATTCTATTTTTATTTAAAACATTTATTCACTGTATATAAGATTTTAATTGTTATTTTAATTATAATTTGGTTCAGTAAAAAAAAAAATTGGTGTCAAGACTTTCTAATTTTTGTGACAGAAATAAATTTTGGTGTCAGATATCAATTTTGGTGTCGTACCAATTCTGGTGTCGACAATATATTAGAAGTTTTCAGGTATAAATAAATTTCTCTCACATTGTATGTACCTGAATACGTATCTCTTGCTTATCAACATCTTAGATTATTTAAAAAACCAGAAACAAACTTTTCTACCAAAATTAGGTAAAAATCATAGTTGTTGAAATTCACTCGCGTGTTGTTGTGTTATTATTTTGTGTAAGCAATAAACATTCAAGCGATTGCAGCAATCACGACAGATTTGCTGTCTATTATTTAAGAGTTCCGTTCCATATCCCCGAAGTCCATGATCAAATCATGACAAAATTTCTATGGGATCAATTTCGGACTCTTTCAAACAAAAAAGAATTTTCCAAATCGGTTCAGGCGTCTTCGAGTAATAGGTGAACATACATTAAAAAAAACATTTGAACATAGAACCTCCTCCTTTTTTGAAGTCGGTTAAAAAGATAATGACATCCATCAAATCCCACTGAGCTCACGTGATGTCTTATGATCCACTCCCTCTCAAGAGAAGCCTCGGTCCCAGCAGTGGGAACTTTACAAGCTGATTATGCTGCACATGTGCATAATTAACTTTGTGATCAGTTCAACATACTGTAACGAAGACCAAATTTTGGTGAAATTAAAATTAAGAACAGTTTTATTGCTTACTAGCTGTGGCCGTGGCTTCGCTCACGTCATTCGTCACGCGTATTCTTTTGGCATTATCAGGGCATAACAGTACATGGAAACGTGAAGTCGTAGTATATTCCTGAAATCCTCTACAAAATAATATACTAATAAACTGAACTAAAACATGTTAGTACTTCTTTTTTTAAGTACTAAACGAACTCGTAGTCAATGTCTGAGGGGAGTCAATTTAGATGACCACCGACACGGAAGAAGTTTATGAACAAAGCAAATAGATGCAATTCATGATCTATCATAGGTCCCGACACAGAGTAGATATCCTTAAAAAAATCTTTCAACTCTGAGAGCTTAATTAGCTGATCAAAATCAAAAGTGAGAATAAATGCAAAAACCTCGTTACTGAAAAATACTATAAATGCATCATGACCGCGACCGCTACGGACGTTTGAACTGTCATAGAAAATTGCAGGAGTTTAATATTATTTTATACTACACTTGCTTAGTAAGTGTACCAATACTACCCCAATAAAATGCTTGAAAGCTGTTCATTAAACCTTCTCAAAAATCTAGGCAGTTATATTGTATGGAATTTCATTACTGCCCTGAAAATCAGGGTAGTAATCCATTACTAACGTGAGTTAACTCATCGTAACAAGCATTTACGCTGAGCTTGCAGCCACCGTCAACATGCACCGTATTGCAACTTTGCATTTATCGGAAATTCAATAGAATTATTTTTCTTTTGCATTGTATTCAGTCTTGCATCAGCCACCGGCTTAATATCCTGTATTTTTATATTAAATTAATATTGTAATAAATAAATATTTTTTTAACTAAAATCCCGACCGCCAAAATATAATTCGTGTTTTGTTTTTTTTTTTTTAAGACTTGAGGACGTTGGCAATCAAACTATTTATTTTTACCATAAAAAGTACTGGCCACTAGCACTTTTAAAGCAGGTAGCATACATTTTGACGACCCGAATGGCGCAGCGGTAGTGAGGCTGCCTTACGTTCTTAGGGTCCCGGGTTCGAATCCCGGTAGAAGCAAATGTTTGTGTGATGAGCATGGACATTTGTTTTCGAGTCATGGTTGTTTATGTGTATATTATCTATGTATTTACAAACAAAAAGTATCTATGTAGTATATCAACAATCTGGTGTCCACGACACAAGCCTCGTTGCTTAGTGTGGCACTAGATGGCGCTGTGTGCAATGTCCAGCGATATTTTATTTATTTCGATATGGCCGGCCAATTTCAAACCTCTATGTGGTAGAGCGAGAGCTTTATAACACTCTCTCGCTTTAACACGAGCGTAAGTTGGAACCTGCGAAACGGGGCGTTTTTACCTTCTTTAACGTCTTTTGGTGCGAAAACTCTTTGACGCGCTAAAATTAAAAACATTTAACAATTGTAACAATGACAATATAACTTTTTAATAAAATGCTTTTTTGCTATTTTGTCTTGTCCTTCTTTGTGCTTAGGTGTAGTATAAAGCAGTATATATCACTCGAGGGTAAGTACAGATTACTAAACTCGTGTGGTTCACGGCCCTCCGGATCGCGTCGGGCCTCAAATGCACACTCGATTAGTAATCTGCGCCTTACTCCCCTTGGTGAATAAATAGCTATTTGTGCGACAAGCAGTAGTTGATAAGTTCAACTACTGCTTGTCGCACTTTTAATACTTTTCTTGGGTTGTTAATACCTACTGTATTTTATTGATTTAAATGAAGAAAAAATTAAGTGCATATTCCTTATTGAAGGTTACAGACATAATGCAATATTGCTCACCCACTAGCGTGATGATATAAATGTGCAAAATTTTATGCAGTAATTTTTGAGTGATCTCGCATCCGATTTGGAGTTTTACGATTTTATTATATGTATAGTTTTTGTTTTAACTACATAAGGTAAGCCACCTGTAGTTAGTTGACAGTTCTTCACTAACCTAGAATTTTATTTAATCCAATATGGGTATATGACTTGCTAGGTAATCTATTTTTCCTTAAATTTTGGTCAATTTTGCACATAAGTGACTATATTTATACATTACCATACATTGTATGGGGAATTCCAATAAATACCACCTGTAATACGAATTAAATACATACATAATATTTACGTCTTTTTCAAATAGGCGTAGGCAGTAACTACAGAACTTACACTATCTGCTCCTAATAAAACTATAGGTACATAGTTTTAATTCCGCCAAAATCTTGACTTCGATACAGTATGTTGAACTCATCAGTTTATAAAATTCCCACGGCTGGGACAGAGGCTTCTCTTGAGAGGGAGTGGATCATAATCCACCACGTGAGCTCAGTGGGGTTTGATAAATGTCATTATGTCTTAGATTTTTCGGCTCTAGGACACACCAGCACCCCTAGCCAAGTTGACAATCTACAATCGTTAACGCTAGTAGAAAACTAATCAAATGAATGGGAATGACATCATCTCAACGTTACTCGTTTGTGTTGATCACGTGATTTACGTGATCAACACAAACGAGTAGAAAATTCGTAGACAAGTTTATATCGTTCAAATTATTGAATAGAATGTTATCGTTTCTACAATGTTGATCGCTATACTCTTTGGTAGGAATGCTCACCATAGACTAGGTGTAGTTTTTTTTTACAGACATAAGAAAACGAGCGATCGACTCAGTCGTGTGAACTTGGCTAGCAATTTAGCGGTTTCTACAATCTCTTACGCCGAGGCGTTTACGATTGTAGAAAAAGAATTGATATGAAACGTTTGTAACTTGGCTAGGCCTGCTGTTTTCTCACGATGTTTTCTTTCACCGTTTTGTTAGGCATGGTGAAGAAATAAGTCACTCAAAGTTAACCTTCCTAAACTCGCGCATTGGTCTGTGAGACCGATTAAACAGATTTCCATGATTTTTTCTTTTATAATCAATGATGGCATTTTGCACTTCCTGTTAGCTGCATTATTAGTTGCTAAGATCATTTCAGGATGAATACTGTCTTCGTGCGAATAGTACATTTATGGCCGTATTAGGCGAAAATCGGTCTGTAAACCGACGCGAGTATAGGTGTTACAGGATTTATCTTCTGTGATTTTGTACTTAAATTTTAATTATGAAACTTATGACTAGAATTATTTGTGTTTAGTATAGCTCTTAATGAATCTCTTAGAAACTGTAAGTTTGTCAGAAGAAAACCTTTACAAAAATTTACCATTTATCAGAAAGTTCAGTAAAAGGCTATTCCTCAGTCAATGTTTTGTATTTGTCATCTATCATTTCATTTATACGATACTTCTTTGTATATCGCCAGGAAACAAAATATCCCCCTCGTATAAGTTATTTGAAAAAAAATACCCCGTAATGGCGTTCTGAACTGTAAGACTGTAAGACCAACTATCACTAAAAACCACACTAATAAATACTTTGACTTTGACTTTGACTTTGAACTTTCGGTCCGTCAGACAGTACGCAAGTATATGAAGGTTAAGTGCATGCATTTTTTTTTCGGATGGGAAATCATAAAATGACTCTTCCCGCTCTGGGCGGAGCAGGAGGGAGTGTCAGACTTTTACTGACTAAAACCCATCCATGTTCCTTCATCGCCCTTTATGTTCCGGGGCTACGGTATCTCTTTCGAACAGTCCCGCAACCCCGGCAGGGTCCATGCCTGGGTTTGAACTCGCAACTTACGAGTCCTAAGTCAGGACCACGTGTGTGCGTTCGTGTGACGTGTAATATAAAAGGTGTAAACAGACCCTTCACGAAGCCGTCAACCAAGCATTCTGTACATCAACTAAGTAACTCTACGCAATGATTTTATTGCAGCTTGGAGTGAAGAATCTCATTTTACGGTAGGACTCAATGTAACGCACTCAAAACATTATGCTGATGGAAGCATTGAATAGTAGGTACGGGGGTCGTGGAGATATTTAAAGTAAAGTTTATGGTATTCAAAACTTATGAAAAAGGTAGGCACTGACTCCCAATATCTCCGTAAATAGAACGTTCCCAGGTATGGTCTAGAACGACAAAAATAACGCGATGACGGGGAGAACAAGTGCCAATCGGGGTATTTTACACCCATTATAAGTAAAAAAAGATGCAAATCCAAACCTACGCTGGTACTCGACACGTGTCTCACTCTTCATTAAAATCAATCTTGAAACATTTTTTTGAGGAAATTGTTACTACAAGATAGGTACATACTCGTACTTTGTTTATCATGGACTAGCTGATGCCCGCGGCTTCACCCGCCCTCAAATTATATACTAAAACCTTTCTGTTGAATTATCTATCTATTAAAAAAAACCCGCATCAAAATCCGTTGCGTAGTTTTAAAGATCTAAGCATACATAGGGACAGACAGACGCGGCGTGGGACTTTGTTTTATAATACACTGGCCTGCAAAACTAAGTATCACACTTTTAAAATTACAATAACGTTTTAAGTACCTAACAAAATATACTTTCGAAACAAAAAAGACTCAAAAAATTGATTTATTTTGTTCATAAAAACTAGTAAAGCTGATAAAAATTGCTTTAAAACGTTTTTTATTTTAAATCTCTACTTAACTTTTTTAATTTAGAAAAAAAAAAAAATTTAGAAAGTGTAGTTTTTAGTTTTGCAGGCCAGTTTATGTAGTGATAGTGATAACCGCAAAATATCCTAGAGTTTAAATTTGTTTTTTATCAGTCCCAACCCACAAGCCACAATCGCATAGCGGGAAGGATACTTCCGGCTGTGTGAGTGTGTGTTTGGCATATTCAAGATTAAGGTCAAGGCTATACATTATACAAGCTCAACTGCCTAGCTTTTTTCCAATTAGGTTGGGGTCAGCCCACTTAGCTCAGCGGCTGAGGATGAATCATCTTACTTTTAGGAACATCAACATTAACACTCCGTTCCATGGCGACAATATTAATTTAAAGTCATTCAAATAATAAAATAAAGAAAAGTCACTAGGTAGGTAGGTAAGGGTATTTCTCTAAATGAAGGGTTTTAAACGATGATTAAAAATATATGTATCTATACTTAATATTATAAAGAGGAAAGATTTGTATTTTTATATGTAACGAATAAATTTGAAAACTACTGGACCGATTTTCAAATCGGTCCAGTAGTTTCATAATTCATTAATTCTTTCAGCTATGGATAGCTACATTATCAGCGAGTAACATAGGCTATATTTTATCCCCGTACTGTATCCGCGTGACGTTCGCTTGTAACTTATATGTTTAAAAATAATTAGAAATAAAAGTTCGTGTAAAAAACGTATAATTAAAAAATAAATGTTTACTTGTATTTTATTTATGTAGACAACCTTTTCATTCTTATGAAATACTAGCTGATGCCCGCGGCTTCGCCCGCGTAAAATTCGGTAACCGTCCCACTGGATCATATTAAAGGGATGAATAGTGTCCTACATGTTAATCCAGGTTATGAACTATCTATGTGCCAAATTTCATAATCATCACAATTATTATCATCACAACCATCATTATTATCACAATCATTATCCCAATCACCATCACTATCACAATCACCATCATTATTACCATCTCAATCACTATCTTGTGATAGTTGTGATAGTAGATAATCACTATCATTATCACAATCACCATCACTATCACAATCACTATCACAATCACAATCACATTCACAATCACCATCACCATCACTATCACCATCATAATCACCATCACAATCACCATCATCATTATCATCGTAATCACAACCATTATCATCGTAATCACAATCATCATCATCACAATCAGTATCCTCGTTATCACAATCATCATTATCATTATTACAATCATCATCATCATCATTATTACAATCACCATCACTGTCACAATCACCATCACAATCACAATCACCATCATAATCACCATCACAATCACCATCACAATCACTATCACAATCACCATTATCGTTATCATAATCTTAATCATCGTAATCACAATCATTATCATCGTAATCACAATCATGATCATCATTATTACAATCACCATCACAATCACAATCCCAATCACAATCACCATCACATTCACCATCACTATCACTATCACAATCACAATCACCATCACTATCACCATCACCATCACAATCACCATCACAATCACCATCACCATCACAATCACCATCACCATCGCTATCAACATCACTATCACCATCACAATCATCGTTAGCACAATATCCATCCTCGTTATCAAAATCATCATTATCGTTATCACACGCATCATCATCATTACCACAAACACCATCACTATCACAGTCACAATCACTATCACCATCACAATAATCATCACCATCGCTATAACCATCACAATCACCGTTACTATCACAATCACCATCACAATCACTATCACAATTTCACAATCAGCATCATCGTAATCTCAATCATCATATTATCACAAACACCACTCACTGTCACAATTACTATCACTATCACAATCACCATCACTATCACAGTCACAATCACCATTACAATCACAATCACCATCACCATCGCTATCACCATCACTATCACAATCACCATTACCATCACAATCACCATCACCATCATCGTTATCACAATCATCATTATTGTTATCACAATCATCATCATCTTTATCACAATCACCATCACTGTCACAATCACTATCACCATTACAATAACCATCACCATCACTATCACCATCACAATCACAATCACCATCACCATCACCATCACAATCAAAATCACAATCATCGTTATCACAATAATCATTATCGTTATCACAATCATCATCATCATTACACAATCACCATCACTGTCACAATCACGATCACAATCTCAATCACTATCACAATCACCATCACTATCACCATTACAATAACCGTCAACATCGCTATCACCATCACAATTACCGTCACTATCACAATCACCATCATCGTTATCACAATCACCATAACTATCACAGTCACAATAACTATCACCATCACAATCACAATCACCATTACGATCGTTATCACAATAAATCAACATAAACTGTATAGAAGTCGATTCCGTCGTCTTCTGGATCTCAAAATAAATGCCATATTCGTAATCAGCACCCCTGATAATCTCGGTATCGACACCCATACTGATTTTTAGACATTTCAACCCTATCGCACCCAAACAGGGATGATGATGGTATTTCAGGTCCGCCACGTTAAATCTTAAAAACGTTGTTTTTGTAACACACCCGACCCGATACACCATACAAACAATACCGATATTACCGACCATTTCCCCCTTTAGGGGTAGAATTCTGAAAAAACCTGAAACACAAATGTTGACTCATTTATCGATAGGAGTACTCCTGTGAAGTTTCGATTAAAACTGTCTTACCTAATCTTCTTTCCCCATACAAACTTTCGACTCCCGTTTCATCCCCTTAGGGGGTACAATTTCAAAAATCCTTTCTTATTGCACCCCTTAACCTCATAAGGAACATATGTGCCAAATTTGGCTCAGCGGTTTGGGCAGTGCATTGATTTTTAGACTTTGTCACCCCATTTAACCCTCCCTCTTAGGGGTTGAATTCTGAAAAACCCTGAAACCCGTTTCTACTCATTTATCAAAAGGAGCACTCCTGTGAAGTTTCGAATAAAATAGTCTAACTAATCTTGTTTCCCCATACAAACTTTGGAGCCCCGTTTAACCCACTTAGGGTGTGAATTTTGAAAAATCTTTTCTTAATGCACCCCTAGACCACATAAGGAACCTACTTGCCAAATTTGGAATCTGTAGGTCCAGCGGTTTGGGCTGTGCGTTGTTAGATGAGTCAGTCAGTCAGTCAGTCAGTTTCTTCTTTTATATATTTAGATAAAGCAGATGGTAGGAATTTTCGCGTATTCTAAACAATAATACAAGACACTCACCTCAATAACAAATGTGTTTAATAATAAAACCCCATCTGTGACATCTAGGGCCTCTTTTCTAAAGGGTGTATCTCTAAATTTTCTCGGCTTCAAACTGAATACATCTTCTATTGACTTCCCTGTGTCTTTCATTTCCTCGTCGTAAACTTTTATTGTAGAAAAAGACAGCGTGTCGCTGTATCTGACACAGGTTTTTCTTCTCCCAACATAAGTCCCTTCGGGACAACATTTAAATAATTGTTTCCGAAAACCACTCTTCATTCGAGAATCAGGTTCAGTTATCACCGTATTGATAATTGTCGTAAGGACTAATACCGCGTTGAATATTGTAATCATTTTGATGCGTGTGCTTGTCAAGAAGTTTAACCTAATTGTGGTGAATAATGTCACATTTCTTCAGAAATAATGTGACTTATTAGACATTAGGTACCCGTTTTATCGCTGCCGACGAGGAAAATACCACATTTGGACGTACTAACCGGACGACGCACAATACGGACGATTTGTTTTTTTTTAATACATTTTTGGACCCTGATGGGCTCTCTTGTACATTTGATTCACCAGCTTCTAACAATTGTAGGTAATATAACACTTTTTTCTTCAACTGAGAAACACTTTCGCTTCACAGAACTCATTTTAGCGCACGAAACGTACCCTTGATCTGGTCAAAACAGTTGGAAACACTGACTGCGATTTACGCGCGCCAATCGAACAACTATGCATTCTAGGCACAGAAAAAGATGTGTGACTCGGAGGTGGCCTTGAATTCAATGCCTAAGGTCGATCAGGGCTAGGGTTGCTACTATCGGGTCTACTGTGTGGTTTGTCGTTAAGAAAATGACGCGGTGCGCGCGACTCTCAGTCAGTTCACGCCTTGAAGTATCCTTACTGGCGGGGGAAGGGGCGCTCGGTAAATTACGTCAGCGTTTCGGTCGTTTCTTTAAAGCCAACCTACTGCTTATAATTTTTCTGTGTCCTAGGCGAGGGAAGCAACCAGCGACGCGGGGCAGCGGTGTGCCTAGGTATCGAATCAAAACACTGCGCGTCGTTCTTGGTGATAATTGCCGCTCTTACGTTGGACATCAAAGAAGAGGCTCCCTAGTGTATGATGTTTGCCGACGACCTTGTGCTAGTTGCCGAAAGTGTCTAGTGCCAGCCTAGTGGTCGAAGTTTTTGACGCCCTATAATGCTTTTCTCATTTTGATACTCTCTCTCGCCAACTACCAATATGTAAACACTTTCCTTAAAATAAATATCGATTGTTAAATTGGAGATAGGATCCTTTTAAAAAAAAAAATAGTTTCAGAATACTTTGTTCGTAACAACATGACATTTTAATCAGTAACAGTAGGAGAAAAACAATTTTAAAAGTTGTCAAAGGTTTACATATTGGTGCTCCTGACTGTACATATTTTATTATTATTTCTTTTTGATCTATTTGTAGTAATGTAAACATAACGTGCTTAATAACGTAAATTCCAAGTTTGTGGATACCACCTGTGTTCTTTTTAGGTTTCAGGACATCCCGGTTTCCTAATTCTCAGTTTTGAGAAATTTAATAAATTAGACAATCTATCATGGGGTTTAGGTTTCCGCACTTAGTCCTTGAAGTGGACCATTGTGCGTGTAAATTAGACAAAGTAAGGTTCTACCTGTGTTTAAACCTACAACTTATAAGTTGGAGCCGATACAACTTGACTGAGCTACCATGTTCACATTGCTCACCTATATATAAGTAAAATATTTAAAGGAGCTTGTGGCTAAATAATACCAGCCGTTCGGATCGATCTTCAGCCACTCTAGCCTAGATATTGATGCTAATTAAACCTACCTTGGTTAATTAAAAAAAAAAAGCAGGTTTTAGGAATCTTTGCGAATAAACGTTAAAAATAATGCAAGACACTCACCTCAATAACGTATAAATTGAAATCTAGCCACGTGACATCCATGACCTCTCTTCTAAAGGCTGTATCTTCAAATTTGCTCGCATTAAAACTAAATACATCTTCAATTGACTTCCCCGTATCTTTCACTTCTTCGTTGTAAACTTTGATTGTAGAAAAGGAAAGCGTTTTGCTATGACTAACACAGGTTTTCCTTTTCCCAACAATTTTCCCTTCAGGACAACATTTAAATAATTGTTTCCGAAAACCACTCTTTATTCGAGGAGCAGGTTCAGTTATTACCGCATTGATAATTGTCGTAAGGACCAATAACGCGTTAAATGTTATAATCATTTTGATGCGTGTGCTTGCCAAGAAGTATCAACAAATTATGACGTTATTTTTGTATCCGTCGCAAACGATGCGACTCACACATAAAAAAAATCTAGGCACAGGTCTCACCGCTGACGATGAAAAAACGAATACTATCAACAATTTTCGCACTCAAAAAACGAACAATGACTGTAGATTCCGTGTAAATGAAAGAGATAATAAATAAAGTGAATAAAAATAAAAAGCCTTTTATTTCACACCTAATAATTAACTAGACCACCTTTTTATATAATATGTTTTTTATGTAGTTATAGTATACAAATATTATAATTAATCAATGTACTTACTTAAATGTGGACATGCATCACACATTGTATTGTACATTTTAAAGATTTTTAAATAATTTTTATTTATAAATTATTATTATTTTTAAATTACATTTAATTGACTTGGTCTTTTTTTTTTTTTTTTTAATTAGCGTGAACCCCTCTTTTGACGGTAAAGGCCTCCTACAAAGATACACAGTAGTATCTATCTGTGGCGTTTTCTTTCCACAATTTACCAGCCATCCCTTCAATGTCGTCAGCCCATCTGCTTCTAGGTCTTCCTCTTTTTCTATTTCCTTGAAGGCCTGGCCATGACGTCAGCCGATAAGTCTATCTATCATCGCTCATTCTTGCGACTTGGCCCGCCCTTCGCCATTTCAATCTCATAGCATAGTTTAGTGCGTTGTTTCTCTTATAGTAACGATTTTTTTGAGTTTTTCGAATTTTCATCATGCTTCTTTCCATGCTCCGTTGGCATGAGTTTATTCTGTTTTTAACATTGCGTGTGAATTTCCACGATTGGCAAGCGAGTGTGAATAAGAAGAAGAGTGTGAAGAGATACATAAATATTAATAACTATAGCAGTTCTCCCGCAACTTCGTCCGCAAAAATTGTGATAGCTCAGCTAATATGCATGATTTAATATAATTTATAACATATAGCATCCAATAATAATGTAGCTTTAAGCCAGTGAAAGTATTTTGAGAATCAGATGATAAGTTCCGGAGATTACCATCTATATACAAACTTACAAACAAATTTTACCTCTTAATTTTAAGCATAGATTACGCAGACTTTCACAGCGCAGCTGCCTGTTGAGTAGATCACTTGATTGTCGTAGCTATATGAGCTAATCGAGAGAGTATTCGTTCAGCAACGCTCGCTTCGAACAATCGCTGAGAGACTCTTGTTTGGTACATACGAGTACACATACCAGTTCGCCAACTTGTGTTTAGTTGTCAGCTGTACTCGCTTGTCGCTAATCGCACCAGGTGGTACCGGTGCCTTATATGCAGCGTGTCCTAAAACTCAACGTCAAGTCGGGAACAGCCTGTTGATTGATTAAGGGCGGGTTGTTTTAAACCTACTTAACAGACGTGTACTCGTATTCGTCGAAAATGACGTTAACAGTCGTCAAACCAAAAAAGCATTTAATTTAATTTGTTCAAAAAACAATTTACATTGTGCCTGTATGTGTTACATAAAAATGGCATGACAATGACAAAAAGAATTGATTAAAGTCATTTTATTCTCCAACATCTTTGCCAAGCAGTTTTAGTCACTTTTTTTTAACACTTAAGGCAAGGGCCTTAAGTGTTACCCTATGTGTGTATCTGTGACCCTAAAATTAGCAACTCTATTTGTAGTGGTTCAAACTTCGTTTGAAATTCTGTTAGAATAAAGTTCTAATCAGCTTGCACTACAAAGCGGTTGTTACGTCAGTCACTGCGGCCGAATAGTGCGAAACGTGTGTTTTTTTGCGATTTACAAAAAATCTATTGATTGGACTAAAGAAATAAAACACAAAAGACCTGCTTTATAGTTAGTTCAGTTAGTATGCAAAGTTTCATGATCTAATTTGAAGTACTTTTTGAATACCAGCGGCTTATTGTTCGATTTGGAGGTAACTTTGGATTTTTTTTCTATTAAGAAAAGCGTATGGAATCGTGTTTTCGTCACACATAGTATCTAGCATTAATCCTCAATTTTACCATATAATTATTTAAAAATTAATGCTGCAGTATTTTAGGCGTAACGGAGGATCATGCTAAGCTATTTGAGGCATGTTAGGCCCTTATTAGGCTTACGGTAGGCCACAACTCGCTTGGTGCGAAACGACGATGCGGCCCAGGGTGAAGCACGCTCACCTAGAAGAAACCGTTTCAATCAAACCTTGAAGAGATCTCGATAATTATTATGATAGAGAAGCTGGCAGTGAATTTCCCAGACTGGCGGGTGAATTTCCCGAACAAAGCTTTTTATGCTTTTACAATAAACGTAAAAGCATAAAAAACGGGTTGTTCGGGTCCGTAGAACTTCAACGGTGATGCATCACTGTATCTATATTCGCCCAATGATGGAATGGAGATGTAAGGAATTACAAGGGGGCCTAGAAGCTTAGCCTTGACAAGGGAGTCATTTTCAATGAGCTTATTGGCACGTCGGTCAATAAAGGCTTGCAGCTGGTACTTGGCCGATTTATCTCAAAAGTGCGAACAGTACTCCATGCACGATCCAACTTTTGCTTGGTATAATGATAGCACGTCCTGTTCCAACGTGAAGTACTATCACACCTGTACTGACAATAAAGAAATGCTACAACACCTTCACACCTTCTGACGTTTATCAAACAGCACAACAAAACGGAAACGTTAGTAATATAACTTATTGACGTTGATGTAGACGAGGAAAGTGAAAATTCTCAAAATTTCGGTAAAGTATGAAAATTTTCACATCTGCCATCTTTGATTTAAACATCGAAATTTCATGTAAATGACACTCATAAAAATGCACAAAGTACCGTGACACAATAAAAAAAAAAGCTTCGTATATCAATTAAACTATTTAACTATTTATCCTATAATATCATATGAGTATTATTTGTATATTTTGTATTATCGTCCTCGAAAACGGCTTTAATGATTTCGATGAAAGTTGCAATAATAGACTTTTCCGGGGCGAAAAAAAAATCGATCTAGGTAGGTCACATATCTGTGTGCATGATCGGTCAGGTACTAAAATTATAAATTGGCTAGTCCGCCTACATTTACAATACTGTCGTAATTTACATAACCTGGCTGTAATAACAGCCGCTCGGGTCGATCTTTAGGTTAAGCCGTGCTTGCCTAGGTTGGTCTGTGGATGGGTGACCACCCATTACGTACCGAGTTTCCTCCGTGCCTCGGAAAGCACGTTAAGCAGTTGGTCCCGGCTGTCATTTGTGATCTTTGACAGTCGTTACAGGTAGTCAGTGGCCCAAAAAGTCTGACAACCAGTCTTACCAAGGGGTATCGTATTACCCAGTACTAACTGGGTTGTGGAGGTCAGATAAGCAGTATGCTCTATGTAAAATACTGATATTCAGCTGCATCCGGTTAGACTGGAAGCCAACCCCAATAAAACTTGGGAAAAGGCTAGGCAGATGATGATGGCTGTAATTACTAGCAATGTTTCCGGCAACTGCCATACATTGCAGTAAAACTATTGCTCTTATAAGCACCTTAAACGTTCTTCTAAAAGTGCGTTTAAACAGGCAATATTTACTGAATCATACATAATTTCCGTTGTTTTTGTATGGCCGGAAATCCAGAAATATTGTAGCCACATATTGCAGATAAAATATTACCCGTTTAAAAGCACCATTACATATAAACGGGTTGTATCTCGGTCTGATATTGCAGGCCGAAAACTTAGCCAGAACATCAGACACACCCAGAAATACAGTAAGCTTCATTCTCCAGTTCCTTTGTTATTAGATAAACTAATGGGATGACGGTCCGAAAAGAGAAACAGCTTGATAAAATTGACCGTTTATTTAGTTCATAAATCTAATCTATCAGATAGTAACTAGTAACTTAAACAAAACTATACAAGTACAAGACACAGCAACAACTTCTATTACGGAAAACACATAATCGATTGCGCACTCAGGTTGGCCCCTGCTAACACTATTTGTCCTTCCGATACCTAAGTGTCCTTAGTCCTGCACAGTTGAGAACGTAGAGAGTTCATCTAAAGCCACGATCAACGTGTAGACCTTCATCATCTGCACAGCCTTTTCCTAACTGTGTTGGGGTCGGCTTCCAGTCTAATCGGATATCAGTATTTTAGATGGAAAGTCTGCCTATCTGAATCCCAGTTAATACTGGGGTAATACTGGGTAATAAGATACCCTTAGTAAGACTGGTTGTCATACTTTCGGGCCTCTGACTACCTGTAACGACTGTCAAAGATCTACTAATGCCAGCCGGGACCAACGTCTTAAGGATGACCCACGCCAGACCATGTCGGGTCCGAGCCGAGTGTTGGCCGTAGCACGGTCAACTAATTGTATGGACACACTCACGCTATACCAAGCGGCAACCGAGTGACGGCCAAGCAACGGACAATACGAACGACACTCGGCTCGGACCCGACACGGTCTAGCGAGAGTCAAGCTTTAACGTGCTTTCCGAGGCACAGAAGAAACTGTGTGTAATGGGTTCTATCCACGGACCAACCTTGGCAAGCGCTACATAACCTGAGGATCGACCCGAGCGGCTATTATTATTAAGCCACGAGCTCCTAGTGAACGTTTTTCATGAACCTATATGATGATGAGCAGATACACCTTATATTGTTGAATCCATTACATTTGTAGAGACCACTGTGTGTATGTTCCTTCCATGTTGTTGAGACGACACATTCAATTGGTTACTCGTGGATTCTTGATTGGGATTCGATTTGCTGCTGGAGTTAACCTTGGCTGGTGGACACACGCGCATTGTCTTCCTTCCCGAGTAGCTGTGATAACATAAAAATACTGTTTTAATAACAGACAGATATAAATTAAAAGAAGAGTGAAAAGATCAGACTGTTAGAATCAGAAGGAACAATATAATACGGATTGTATGAAACATAAGTTGAGTAGAAAGTTTTCGATAACTGAAAATATGACGGCTACCTAAAAGGGTGTAAATAGACCCTTAACGAAGCCGAAAAGCACATATTGTCCCCGTCACTGCGATCATTTTTTTGTTCTGCACCGTAGACAATAATTTTTGCGTAGAGTTACGAAGTTTGATGTACAGAATGCTTGGTTGACGGCTTCGTGAAGGGTCTGTTTACACCCTCTATCTTAAATATGTATATTACATTATATATACAAAAAGGTAAACTGACTGACTGACTGACTGACTGGGTGATACACACATCAAAAGTATCTAGGGATCAACATATATTTTTGCAATAACTTTTCTCCTGATTGATATTAATTAAAATTTTCTTTAAGGATTCATCAAATAAAGTGTTTTCGTTTGTCACAGTAACGATAAACCAAGTCACCTTTGCATTAATAAAGAAATTTGCCATTTTCCTAATAAAGGGATTTTTGACATTTGAACCACTAACATTAAAGTTCGAAAAAAAGACTGAAATAACAGTTTTCTTTAAAATTTTATTGGGTAACTTAAACAATTAATAATCCGTGTTTCTACCGCGAACACTAACAACACAAGAACATCGGTTTGGCATACTCAAAATGAGTTCATCCAAATCACGCTGTGGAATGGCCGCCCATGTTCGTTGCAACAACAAAAAAAGGTCTTCTTGCGACTGGATACCCTCCATATTCGGCAGAGCTCTTCTCTGTAGCATATCCCATGCATGCTCAATCGGGTTCAAGTCTGGCGACTGAGCAGGCCAGGGCAGGACATTGATGTTAGCTGCGGCGAGAGTCTGTCTTACAACTCTTGCGGTGTGCGGTCGTGCATTATCATGCATTAACTGAAATAAGGGACCGATTTGCACTTGTAGAGGAACGATGACGTCTGATACAATCGTCTCAGCATAAATTTGAGCGTTGAGGTTGCCTCTGATCCAAATCAACTCAGTTCTTCCGCCGATCCAAATACCCGCCCATACCATGATGGTTCCACCACTATAAGGATGGACTTCCTGGCAGGATTTTAATCGCTGTTGGCGTCCAGGGGTTCTCCAATGTCGTATACGTCTTGTATCCGGTCTCATACCAAAACGAGACTCATCAGAAAAGCACACGAAACGCCATTGTTCTTCTGCCCAATTTCTGTGTTCAAGAGCCCATTGATATCGAATCCTACGATTGTGCATTGCTATAGGTGGTACCCGTAGCGGTCTTCGGGAATGAAGGTTCACTTCATGCAAGCGGTTTCTGACTGTTTGGTCGCTAATTAAGTTCCCTGAAGAGTGATGAAGCCTCACGGCTAACATCATGGCGGTTATTGTTGGAGCTCTTCGAGTTAAGATTTGAATGTATCGGTCTTGTCTCCGTGTGGTGCAGCGATACCGTCCTCCATGGCGCTCAGCCACGGTACCAGTGCTTCGGTAACGTGTCCAAAGTCGACTGATAACACTCTGACTTGTATTCAGAGCTAAAGCTACAGTACGTTGCCGGGAACCAGCTTCTATCATTCCCACGGCTCTGAGCATTTCTTCCCTGCTTAAATGACGTCGCCGCTCCATAATAACGTTGGTTTTAATCAGTAGTAGGGAAACAGTAGCACTAATAATGTCTTCAATGCGTTGTATGTTTTTATAGGGAAAATATTGACAGCTTATTTTCATCTTTTACTCGAATTTGATTGAGAGTTCCTGATTCAAATTATGAAATGCACCAAAAAGGATCCATATAAATTTATAAAATCATAAATTTATTACAAAGCCACATCTCAATCTCAAGAAATCCGCATAAAAATGCTTGATCCCTAGACATTTTTGATGTGTGTATATCAACGCACAGCCCAGTATTTTAAAAAAATCACCTCCTAAGAGAGTTTAGAGAGTGTAGAGAGTTTTTATGGGGAAACAAGATTAGTTAGACTATTTTATTTGGAACTTCACAGGAGTGCTCCTATTGATAAATGAGTAGAAACGGGTTTCAGGTTTTTTCAGAATTCAACCCCTAAGAGGGGGAAATCGGGTGGCAAAGTCTTAAAATCAATGCACAGCCCAAACCGCTGAGTCTAGAGATTCCAAATTGGGCCCATAGGTTCCTTAGGAGGTTTAGGGGTGTACTAATAAAGGATTTTTCAAAATTCACCACTAAGGTGTTATCCCCTAAGAGGTTGAAACGGGAGTCGAAAGTTTGTATGGGGAAACAAGATTAGTTAGACTTTTTTATTCGAAACTTTACAGGAGTACTCCTATCGATAAATGAGTTAACATTTGTGCTTTCGGTTTTTCCAGAATTCAACCCCTAAAGGGAGAAATGGGGCGATAAAGTTTGAAAATCAACATGGTTATTGTTTGTATGGTGTATTGGGTCGGGTGATCTTAAAATCGTTGTTTTTGTAATAAACAACGATTTTAAGATTTAATGTGGCAGACCTGAAATACCATCATGCCCTGTAACGTTGGGGTGCGATGGGGTTGAAATGTCTAAAAATCAATATGGGTGTCGATTCCGAGATTATCAGGGGTGCTGATTACGAATATGGCATTAATTTTGGATTTATCCATAAGATGGCGGATTAGACTTCATACAGGGTCATTGTTGATTTATTGTGATAATTGTGATAACGATAATGATGATTGTGATCACGATGATGATGATTGTGATAACGATGATGATGATTGTGATAGTGATGGTGATGGTGATGGTGATAGTGATAGTGATAGTGATAGTGATGGTGATGGTGATGGTGATTGTGATGGTGATTGTGATTGTGATTGTGATGGTGATGGTGATGGTGATGGTGATGGTGATGGTGATGGTGATGGTGATTGTGATTGTGATGGTGATGGTGATGGTGATGGTGATGGTGATGGTGATGGTGATGGTGATGGTGATGGTGATTGTGATTGTGATTGTGATAGTGATTGTGATAGTGATTGTGATAGTGATTGTGATGGTGATGGTGATCGTGATGGTGGTGGTGATGGTGATAGTGATAGTGATGGTGATGGTGATGGTGATGGTGAAGGGGACGGTGACGGTGAGGGTGACAGTGACGGTGATGGTGATGGTGACGATGATGGTGATGGTGATAGTGAAGGTGATGGTGATGATGATGGTGACGTTGATGGTGATGGTGATGGTGATGGTGATGGTGATGATAATGGTGATGGTGATGGTGGTGATGGTGATGGTGATGGTGATGGTGATGGTGATGGTGATAGTGATTGTGTGATTGTGATTGTGATTGTGATTGTGATTGTGATTGTGATTGTGATTGTGATTGTGATTGTGATTGTGATTGTGATTGTGATTGTGATTGTGATTGTGATTGTGATTGTGATTGTGATTGTGATCGTGATAGTGATAGTCACGGTGATCGTGACTGTGATAGTGATTGTGATGGTGATTGTAATGGTGATGGTGATTGTGATAGTGATGGTGATAGTGAACCATCACTATTTAGTGATTGTGATAGTGATGGTGATTGTGATAGTGATGGTGATTGTGATAGTGATGGTGATTGTGATAGTGATGGTGATTGTGATAGTGATGGTGATTGTGATGATTATAATTATTGTGATGATTATGAAATTTGGCACATAGTTTATAACATGTAGGATACTATTTATCCCTTTAGTATGATCCCATGGGACAGTTACCGAACTACACGCGAGCGAAGCGGCGGGCAACAGCTAGTATAATATATATGTTTGGGAGAAGCCATGTTGTTCCGATCTCAAATAAATAAGGGTAGTGGCAGGAGCATGATAACGTAATGCATCGCTCCGGTTGGAAAGTGGAGAAACAAATGACAACTGTTTAAGATATTCCACTTACCGATTACATAGTTTCTTCAATATATCCTTCTTGCAAACGAAAATGAGGAATATCGCCAAACTTACAAGGATATTGTTGACGTCAGATAGCCACACTATCTTGTTGTTAAAAGACAGGGAGATAACTAGTTCCAGCAACCAACTCAGGCCCATCACTACCGCCAGCTTCAAGTAAACCTTCAACCTGTGATAAATGATATGTTGTTAAAGATAACCATTACAAAATTAAAGACGTAACGAATATATCTGCGTTACCGCATATTTCATTAAGAAACTGTAGGTGAAGAAGGAACATTTGATTGCACTAGCCCCAGTAGTTGGTTAACATAAGCAGGTTTTAGTAATACAAAACATCATTCCAATCATGAGTAGGTTCCTCCTCTCGGGTTGGTGTTGGGCCCTTTTAAGCCGGCAAAGTACAAACACTTAATCTCTCTTCACATGCACATTAACAGTGGTCTCATTTACCTCTGTTTAAGGGTGTGCTTTGCCTGCGTATTGCCCGCAGCAGCCGTATCCAACACGGCTGTCCCTCGACTCAACCGCCAAATATTTGAGGCGGTCATCAAGTAAAACATACAGTTACAGATAATCAAAATCAGCATTGGTATGTGTAAGTACAACTGTTCTTCACCACCTGCAAAAGAACAATTGTCTATTGGAACATAATACTAATAATAAAACTAATAACATAAAAAAACAGGGCATAGATGAATATAAATAATTCATGACGCATGTTATCCCTGATAGATTTCGCTAGTTATGTCTTAAGTAAGCAAAAGATGAGTCTAGCCATCAACCGGGTGAAAAATTCAGACTCCGTACAGCCTTTGGCGATCCATATTATTATGTACTGAGAAATACATAATAATATGCGCTGACTATTTTAAAGATATAATTTCAGACTTGATTATTTAATATCAGTAAATGCAGTATGCCAACCTTCAAGAAAGCATCCGAACTCAGGCACGTGAGGAGTGACGAACCAAGGCAGGTGTCTCAAGCTATTCTTGATCACGTTCAGCGTGTACAGGCCCACGGTCATGAGGAACGGGACGCCAAACGCAAACAAGCTGTACATCAGGAACTTGAAATATATTTGCCAGCGATGGATTTGAGGGGCTTTTGCTGGCTGGCTTTGGCTGTAAAACATATTATTACATTATAATAAGCGAAGACCAAGGTTGCCTTGAATTCAGTTACAAGGGGTCCTTTGAATTAAAATTATACTGAAAGATGGTATATTTCTTAAATGTAGTGTGTGGCGCACCGTTAATACCGTAAACACTGGACGTAGTTTAAGTCGCCTTTTAAAAAGGAGAATGGGATATTAATGGGCACTTCCAGTAATCGACATAATTCAAACCCTAATGCCCTTCTAACCCTAAAATTAGCAACTCTATTTGTGGTGGTTCAAACTTCGTTTGAAATTCTGTTAGAATAAAGTTCTAATCAGCTTGCACTACAAAGCGGTTGTTACGTCAGTCACTACGGTCGAATAGTGCGAAATGAGTGGTTTTTTGCGATTCACAAAAAATCTATTGATTGGACTAAAAAAAAAAACACAAAAGACCTGCTTTATAATTAGTTCAGTTAGTATGCACAGTTTCTTGATCTAATTTCAAGTACTTTTTGAATACCAGCGGTTTATTGTTCGATTTGGAGGCAACATTGGATATTTTTTCTATCGAGAAAAGTTTATGGAATCGTGTTTTTGTCACACATCCTCAACTTTACCATATATTTATTTCAAAATGAATGCTGCAGTATTTTAGGAGTAACGGAGCATCATGCTAAGCCATTTGAGGGATATATAGCCCTTAATTAAGCATGCACCCGGAGACCAGTTACTTTTTGAAGCAAAAAAATTAATACCTGAAAGTCCACCATATATCGAAAGAAAAGACGCTCAACCAGCAGAAAGTAGCCAAAGTGAAGAAATATAAACACATCGCTGAAATAAAAAAAAATATGAACTTGCACAAAAGCATACCTACAAGTAGTACAGTGTTGTTAACTTGTTATTGTCCAATGGTACGCTGCCTTCTTATTACCCTTTTTACTTTTTACTATATTACAGTTTTTCAATATTTTATACAAAATGTTCTCTAATGAGTCGCACCAATGTTTTTTTGTTATCAGCATGTCTAAAAAATTCGTAACTCGAGAAAAAATAATCTGTTTTTTTTCATATCTTCAAAAATGTCTTAAAATGAGATATTAAACTTAAAAGTAAGGCCTCGGCGGCAAAATCCGACAAACGTGTGCTCGCAGCTGCGAGTCGAAAAAATAAGTGCAAACCACTTTACAAATCAAATTTTATGAACGGAAGCTGAGGAAGAATTTACGTTGTTTTCGACTGCTCAGCTGCTTTGATTGAATTCATTTAATCAAAGCAGTTGACATAAAGGACGAAAATAAACACTCGTTGAGTTAAAATAATACAAACATTGCGTGTTTAACGTTAAAAAAAAGTAACTTGGCCCGATTTCGATGAAACAAAGGCAATTAGGTATTTATTTGCACGAGTATTTAGTCTGAACGGCCCAAAACGAATAGACCGCGGGCCGTTTAACCGCACGAGTACCTACGCGCATAAAATGCAGTAACGTTTATGCCTGAATTCCTGCTACGCTGATGTAGGTCGCGTACGGTCGGTCGCATACGTCATCGAGAAAAGCAGTAACAACATACGCGCTGCTGACGTTAGCGTCGCAGTATGGCGCAATATAGAATACAATGTATACTCGTACGCGCGACCGACGTACGCTATCGACATCAGCGTAGCAGGAATTCAGGCCTTAAAGTAATATTTTGATGTGTTGGTGTGACTCATTGAGCATGGTAGTGGTCGGTGTTAGTAGCATAATGGCTTCAACTTTAAACGTTAGCACTGCTGCTGGGACAGAGTTACTCGTATTCTCTCTGACATGAGATACAGTTTATGGGTTGGTGGCTGTGACATAATATACTCGTACGTCTTTAATTTTTGTTTCTAGGACAGGCCGGTTTTCTTGGGACCTTTTTTAGCGGTCTCAGTGGAGATGAAATGGCTTGGACCCTGCGAACGGGGTCTAAGCCAAGCAGATATCCTTAGCTTTTGGGCTGAAGACACTGCTGCAATAACTACTTACAGCTGTATTTTGTAAACACTGTTTTAATCTTTCACGGTTTAAAACTAAAACTTATATTGTCACTTACAGGATATCTTCCGTGATTATTAACAATTAATAGTCACGGAAGCTATCCCGTAAGTGACAATATAAGTTTAGCTTATTATTGTATTAAAAGATACTCCACAACAATTACTTACTGAGAATAATACAAGCTCCTGTGGTGTGAATCCGTATTTGAATGATAGTCATCAGCAAGAAGGCCATGAACAAACTGAAGATGTGTGCCATTAAGATCAGGCCAGCCAAGTTCCGAAGTTCAGGCAGCAAGAAGTATACTACCAGTACCAACAGCAAAATGAAGCATGATAGCACCGAAACTGTTGATAAAGTAAACATGAAGTAAATAGTTTGACTTGCCCAAACACAAACCAAACGTTAGTAAGTTTGCCTGCTTATGTAGGTAAAGTGTCATGTAGGTACGGTAATGGCTGAAAAGATTACGGAAAGACTATACTGTGGTACTATATAGTCCATACTGTTCTTGGGTGTTAACTAAACCAAAGAAGGGAAGTCGTTTATAAATAAATAAATATCGCTGGACATTACACACAGCGCCATCTAGCGCCACACTAAGTAACGAGGCTTGTGTCATGGACACCAGATATTTGATATACTACATAGATACTTTTTGTTTGTAAATACATAGATAATATACATATAAACATCCATGACTCGGAAACAAATGTCCATGCTCATCATACAAACATTTGCTCCTACCAGGATTCGAACCCGAGATCCAACGAACGTAAGGCAGCCTCACTATCGCTGCGCCATTCGGGTCGTCATGTGTCGTCATGTTTGAAAGAGGACCTAATAACAAATCCACCAGTGGTGGCAGTTGCAACAATTTTTCTCATCTACCACCACTGGTGGTGGTTGCATCTGATTCAGTCGCGCTTGCGCCTACCTGTCACCACTAGTGGCAGATGCCACTTGAATTGGTGGAATCCTCCACCAGTTGTGGCAGACTCGACGATCACTTGATCGTCGAGTCTGCCACAACACTGGTCGAAATATTTGGTAATTTCGACCAGGAAATTGACAGGGGTTGGAAGATTTTAGTATGAAGCGTATTCTGCGTCACTTCCGGTACTTTATTTTTATTTTCAAATTAGCATACAAAACACACCAACATACAGGAACAATATAGATTATATAGAAATCATTGTATTAATGTATTGCATAAACAAAAAACACAATACGAACAAAATGTAATCAAAAAAATCAAAAAAACCATTTCAACATCAAAAAGGTTGATAATAAAAACGAAGACTTACTTACTATTAAACCAAATTCTATAGAGTCATTGAATGTAGTTAATGAACACTTCAGCTCTATTGGAGATCAGGTGGCTAGCGAAATGCTTAGAAGGTTGGGACAAACTGAAATTCAACTAGCAAATAAGACAAGCCACTCTAAAAACTTCTCACCAGATTCTTTATTTCTTACACCGACAGAGGAAATTACCACGCCGTTACCCAACTTGTTGGCAAAGTGGACAAAGGACAAAAGTGTATCGGCGTCTTCCAGGATTTAGCCAAAGCGTTTGATACAGTTTCCCGGCCGATTCTGCTAAAAAAACTTGGGGTCTTGGTATAAGGGGCTTGGCTTTAGACTGGTTTAGGTCTTATCTAGGATAGCGAAACAGCGAGTTCGCATTGGTGAACATGTCAGCGACTTTGCATATGTTGATTTCGGCGTACCGCAAGGCAGTGTTTTGGGCCCCACGTTATTCCTGATCTACATAAACGACCTATGCTCTCTCGAACACTGTAATGCTAGCATTTTTACATTCGCGGATGAAACCGCAATAATTTTCCATGAAAATTATTCCCAGGAGGGGCCCAAAAAGGTTGCTACCTGGCTGCAGGACAATTTGTTGACCTTAAATGTCAGAAAAACGAAGTCAGTGTGCTTTAGCATTTCTGCCAGGCTTGCACCTGACAAAGAGCTACAAGTTAAATTTTATACTTGTGGCAGTGTCAGTAGCGAAAGATGTCTCTGCTCGCCAATTGAACAGGTTCCTTGAATAATATACCTAGGAATCCTAATTGATGAACATCAGACATGGAAAGGTCAAATTGATGCACTTGTGAAACGTACTAGAAAACTCTCGCACATATTTAAAAAATTAAAGTCCATCGCAAAACTTGAGCTGATTCGCATTGTGTACTTAACCTTGTGCCAGTCAGTATTAGGTTACTGTGTATCGGTCTGGGGAGCAACAAACAAAACCCTCTTGTTACGGCTGGAACGAGCTCAGCGAGCTATTCTAAAAATAGCTTACAAAAAAGCGTGGCGTTACTCTAGTGAAGCTTTGTACTCAGAGTGAGGCGTACTTCGTGTGATGCAGTTGTTTGTCGTTTCCACATTGCTGCGTTTCCATAAGTCTGTTAGAGAATTGGCTATTCACTCATCCAGAACATTAAAATGGTATCGACCAAGAATACACATGTTTTGCACGCAGATCTTTTGCATTTCTTGGCCCCTACCTCTATTCCAAATTGTACTCTTATAATAAAACTATACTCACCCTAACGTACAGCTCTTGTAAAATGTTATATAATTTAAATGGCTGCATCCCAAAAACTATGATCAAACAGAACACCTTTTGTATATACAGTCGTAAAATTGTAACAAAAAAAAAAGAGAGAAACACAACCATGCACGTACTCACCAATCATACACACCACACCCACTCTTATACGCCATACATACCCTAACATCCACCACACCTCACCCACCCACACACGCACACACACACACTTCCAAAAACATCAAACCTTGAATTTTTCGTTCTAAAAATATTGTTAGGTATATTCTAATAGTCTTTAGTTGTATCTTAATTTACCTATCTTTTTTCTATTTCCTTTGTAATTAATTAGTTCAGATAAAGCTAACATGTTACCTTTACTTGGGAAGAGACTGGACCCCACGACACAGGGTATCCTAGTGTGGAGGAGTCCAGGGAATTTGTAAAAATCTAGTGCTTAAGGATCATTGTTTTTTTTTTGTTACTAGCTTTTTAATATTGTACTTAAGAGCCTATACTACCTCAAATTAGCAACTTTATATTTGGTAGTTCAAACTTCGTCTGAAATACTGTTAGAATAAAGTTCTAATCAGCTCCCACTACAAAGTGGTTGTTACGTCAGTCACTGCGGGCCGAATAGTGCGAAATTAGTGGTTTTTTGCGATTTACAAAAAATCTTTTGATTGGACTAAAAAAATAAATAATATAAGACCTGCGTTATAGTTAGTTCAGTTAGTATAAAATGTTTCATGATCTAATTTGAAGTATTTTATGATTGCCAGCGGTTTATTGTTCAGTTTAGAGGTAACTTTGGGATTTTTTTCTATCGAGAAAATTTTATGGAATCGTGTTTTCGCCAAATATAGGACTTAACATTTATCCTCAACTTTACCATATATTTATTTCAAAATTAATGCTGCAGTATTTTAGGCGTAACGGAGGATCATGCTAAGCCATTTGAGGTAGTATAGGCCCTTAAGCGGAATGAATAAAAAAAAAAAATTAAATTAAAAATTTAATTCTAAAGGAGCTGAGATTTCTTTATTTTGTCCGCGAACCACTTGAGAACCATTGAATAAAATTTGGCACCTACAGGACGAAACCAGGAGAAACATTGTTTGCATGTCTATAATGGGTTATAATTATTTATTCGCCACACGCTTTGATCAGTAATCGTGGAATTATAGTAAAAATAACCGGCCAAGTGCGAGTTGGACTCGCGCACCGAGGTTTCCGTACAAACTTTTTAAAGGACAAACTTAACTTTGCTGTTCGATCCCATGAAACGGCTGTTGCAACCGCAAATAATAAGTTTGTAATAGTAAAATCGCTTTTTTTTGTTATTAAACTATATGTCGGATCCGGTCATTGGTACGGACAGGCGAATCACGCGACCTACTTACCAGTCTACCCCACCATGGCGGCTTCTACAGAGTCCTGATGTTAACAACTCGCGGCGCATCGCGGGATAAAAATCGAAAAAGTTCGCGAAAATAAAAACGGACAAGAAAGAGGGTACACCGATTAGTGTGCTCATAAACACCCACCCGCAAGTATTTTATCCGTGATCATGGTGCTTGCAACAGCGCCGAAATATCGGGAACTCCAAATAGCAAATATTATTACCATGTGAAAAAACGAAATACACACCGTTTTTTAGTGTTAATGACAATCAGTGACGGTTACTTTTTGAAATGCAAAACAAAGACTTTGTATCGTTTAGAGTTTTGTCTCGTTTAAAATCTTTTAAAACCTAGCCAGTGAATAGATAGTGTTGCGGGAATTCGATATCGATAAACCGAGTCCGATGCGTGCTTGTGGTGCTTCATCACCGACTTGTTTTTTGTTGTGAGTGCAGTCTATCGCATCTACACGGCTGTAACCTATCCAGGTATGTCGTGGGACCAGTTTAGTGCCAAATTTGTGTACGTCGTACGTCATTTATGTGAGAGTAGTGACAAAAAAAGAAATATATGCGATCTGACGCCGGGAATGAGATACGTCAGAAGTTTTCATCGTAACCACCAATCAAGTGTCGCGCATGCGGCAAACATAGACAAACAAGCAGATTTTCGGATGAAGACAACCGCCATCAAGAAGTTGTAGCCTGTGCCGGATGCTACAGGCTAAGGGCAGCGACCGCAGGAAAGCACTGGTACTGGTGGAGAAGCGAGTCGACCTTTGCATCGTCGAGCCGGAATATGAAATTACTTTGGTGAGTCATTTTCATGTCGTTATGACTCTGGAGCAGAGTGCTAATTCTGTTTCGTCTAGACTTAAGGGTGAGCGTATTTATCCTGTCGTTACTATGACTGGTGTAGGTCAAGCTTCAGTAAATGGTAATTCGCAGATTTTAGCCTGTGTGGAAATTGATGACGTCACTTTAAAAAATATTTTCACGTCATAACTGATGAATACCTTCAGCACGACATACAGTGATAGGACGAGAAATTTTGACTACTGACATAGTTGTTAATATGACTTCCAAATCTTTGACTTTTAAGAAAGTACTGCCCGATATGACTAGTGTAAACAACTTTAATGTAGAGTCAGTCTAATGTGGAGTCAGTGTCTAGTGTAGAGTCAGAGTCTAATGTAGAGTCAGAGTCTAATGTAGAGTCAGAGCCTAATGAAGAGTCTAATGTAGAGTCTAATTTTCCGACAAGTTTATTATTGGAACGACAGAGACACTTTGCAATCATTAAATTGTAATCGCCTGTATAAATATGCCCACGATCAATTGAAGAAAATACCCGAAGGAAGTGCTTCCAAACATTTTTACACTTATACACACAATACACTTCCTCGAAAACTGGTTCTTTTCGCACTACGATTAGTTTCAATATGCAATGTATTTCACACGTGTGTTTTCTTATTTTCCAACACGTGTGCGGGAATGAAAATTGCCACAGATAACTATACCTATAATCATCATCATCATCATTTCAGCCGAAACACGTCCATTGCTGAACATAGGCCTCCCCCAAGTGTCGCTACATTGACCGGTCCCGTGCGACTCGCATCCAACGGATTCCCGCAACCTTCACCAGGTCATCGGTCTACCTAGTGGGAGGTCTTCCAACGCAACGTCTTCCGGTTCGCGGTCGCCACTCCAGAACTTTTCGGCCCCATCGGCCATCCGTTCTGCGAGCAATGTGCCCTGCCCACTGCCACTTAAGTTTGGCAATTCTTCAGGCTACGTCGGTGACCCTGGTTCTCTTGCGGATGTCTTCATTTCTGATTCAATCACTCAAAGAAACTCCAAGCATAGCCCTCTCCATTGCCCTTTGGGTGACTTTAAGCCTTCTGATAAGGCCCTTTGTGAGCGACCAAGTTTCGGTCCCGTATGTAACACACACTGTACTGGCAACACACACTGGTCATAGACTTTCGTCTTGAGACACTGCGGTAAGTTGAACGAGAAGATACCGCGCAGCTTCCCGAACGCTGCCCAGCCGAGCCGGATTCGACGATTGACCTCTTTTTCGAAGTAAGACCTACCTAACTGGACCGTTTGTCCCAGGTACACATAATCGTCCACAGCTTCGAGTGTAGTGTCTCCGATTTTAATAGGAGTGGGTGTTACATAGGCATTCAACATGACCTTGGTTTTGTCCATGTTCATTTTTAGCCCCACTCTTTCGGAAGCTCTACTGAGGTCATCGAGCATTGTACTCAGGTCCTCCATGGTCTCAGCCATGACCACTATATCGTCGGCAAACCGAAGGTGAGTGATGTACTCGCCATTGATGTTGATGCCTAGCCCCCTCCAGTCCAGAACCTTGAAGACATCCTCCAGTGCAGCGGTGAACAGTTTCGGAGATATGACGTCTCCCTATCTCACACCTCGCTGCAGAAGGATAGGTTCCGAGGCTTGGTCCTGAAGTCGGACTGACATGGTGGCATTTTTGTACAAACACTGCAACACCTCGATGTATCGGTAGTCGATTTGGCACCGTTGGAGAGACTGCAGTACAGCCCAGGTGTCGATCGAATCGAAGGCTTTCTCGTAGTCCACAAACGCTAAACAGAGAGGCAGGTTATACTCTTCGGTCGTCTGTATAACCTGCCGCAGCGTATGTATGTGGTCCACGGTGCTAAAGCCTTTTCGGAAACCGGCTTGTTCGGGAGGCTGAAAATCGTCAAACCTGCCGCGAGACGATTCGTGATGACTCTTGAAAACAACTTGTAGACATGGCTTAGAAGTGAGATGGGCCTATAATTCTTCAACCGGGCATTGTCGCCCTTCTTGAAGAAGAGTACCACCACACCCCTGCACCATGCCTGTGGCGTTTTTCCCTCAAGTATGACGGAATTAAACAGCTTCTAAAGGGCCTTAACTACCGGTTTTCCACCCGCCTTCAGGAGTTTGGCCGTAATTTCGTCATCACCCGGTGCCTTGTTGTTTTTAAGCTGTTTCAGAGTCATCCTCATCTCGTACAGGCTGACGTCCGGGATGTCTTATAGTGTCGGGTCAGTCTAGCTCTTGGGGGGTTCTACGGGTTTACTGGTTGACGTGTACAACTGCCCATAGAAGCTCTTGATCTCCCTCAGAAGCTCCGGTTTGGCGGATAAGATCCTGCCATCGTCGTTCTTCAGATTCCTGAGCTGGCTCTGTCCAATAGCCAGATGTCTAGTAAATACCTTGGAGCCTTTGTTCCGCTCGATCGCGTCTTTAATACGCTCGGTATTAAAGCGGCGGAGATCGCTCTTCAAGGATTTAGAGATCCGCCTATTGAGCTGCCGGTATTTTAACGCCTCGTCTGAAGACTGCAGAATCATCTCACGCCGCTCCTTCATGAGCTTGAGATTTTGATCGGAGAGTCTCTTGTTCTGATCTGTACGACTTGTCTTAAAGAACTTCGACCCGGTCGTAAGGACAGTTTCCACGAACCCATCGTTTTATTCGTCCACTGAGCTTCCTAGGCATTCGAAATGATTCTGGAGTTCAAGCTGAAAGCTCTCGGGGTTTGCGTCGGTCCGGAGTGTGCGTGCGTTATACGTTGCCAGGTCCAGTCGTTGGTATAGGCAGCCGGATCCCATCCGGGGATTCTTCGCACCCCTTGCCACGCCGTAACCTCAACCGCTGCCGTAGTCGAGGGCAGACGGACTGCCCGGTACTAGGGGCCATTTTTGTCATGCGGTATCCATTTTGGGGGGTTTTGCCATAATCGCCACGCTTGGCAGGCGGGTTGGCGATCGCAATACAGTTCTTTCAAAAAGACACAGAGAACGCTGCTGCCCATTCTCTGGTAATACCTATACTTAGTCAAATTGGGTCAATGCCTATAGTCGGTGGTGATTGTTTTTTTTTTAATCTCGGCTAAGAGTTAAGCGTCTTTGCGGCGTTAATATTTTTTGAATATTTAAATAATGTTTATAAATAGAATATCATTAAAAACCATGATTATTAAAATAAAATTAACGTTTATGAACAAATTAACATTTATTTGTTTTCTAAACTCAAAAATATTTGAATTTTATTTTTTTCATATTAGTCGGTTTAGCGGCTTTATACCTTTGCTTCTCCTTTAACCTGGCGAAAGCAAAGCGCGGAAAAAAAAGAAAATTTAAATCATAGTTTCTTACTAATTTATGACAAAAATATTTGTCGTTTTTTGTTGTAAAACGTCGTAGTTCTCGACTCAATAACAATTCTCGCCTGCGGCTCGAGTGTTAATTCCGCCTTGAATACAATAACAAACTTTCTCCACTTGTATCAAACTGTACTATTGTAACAATGATCGTTAAAAACTGTAAGCTTTGAATTATAATGTTGTTTTCAATAATAGTTATAAATCCTAAATTAAAAAAAAAAAAAAATTGATCTTAATAATATTTTTAAAACAAACCGGTACGTTCTCAGACGTTCCCAAAAGGGAACAGAACATTGTTATTTTAATTGTGTCTGTAATTACGGGTAACTACAGGTTAAGTATTACTTAGCTTTTGCTATGCTATGAACTTATCTCAACACAATACGTTTTTATACAATATTGCTCTTATGAAATTTGCAAGAATTAAAAAGTAGAACCATCATATCGCAGAAAGTTCACAGTTAGAATCTTCTTTTGGCATACATTTCATATCGGTAGTCACTAAAAGGCAGAAAATCAATCAATCAAACCGTCAGTCATTATAAAACAGTTGAGTATGAACATAAATGTGTGGATTTTATTTTTCCCTGTAATAAAAATGCAAACAAACATACACCAAGCATGCACCAAGCATTCAGCAAGCATGCAGAAGCATGCAACAAGCTTGCAGCAACCATGCAGCAACCATGCAGCATGCAAGCACGCATACAGTATGCAAGCAAGCATGCAGCATGCAAGCGAGGAAGCATGCAGCATGCAAGCGAGCAAGCAACATGCAGCAGGCATGGTTTCTGTCACGGCGCTGCGGGGCTCCGGCGGTCCCACGCGAACTTATCGTCGCACCTGCTCCTCAACTCGCGGGCCGCATCGCTCCTCTGCGCCTACGCGATTTTAAATTACACTCTAGGGGTAGGGCACACAAGACTGCGTGGGGTCGGATTTACAGCGATTCGTTTCTGTCACTAAAACCAAATTATTTGCAAATGTTTTAGGACCAAAAATTTTATTATACTTATATGAACATTCGGAATAATACACATTATATAATAAAATACTTGGGACATTTGACTTTATAGCATGTAAAATTAGAATATTCAATTATTATAGTATTCGATAATATGACAGAATTTTAGAAATAAAGATAATTAGGTATGTAAAACAAAATTTCGGGATTTTGAACATTATGGTTTATGGATGCAAACGTTTTATGGATAATGATTGTCGGACAAAAAATTTTAGGAGAACTAAAGGAGTACCGTTTGCAGCGTTTATTTAGTTCATATATTTTTCTGTCTCCGCCAATCAGTGAATGAACGTCCTCATATTCATATTGGGCTTTGTTCATTCTAAAGTACTGATGAAAATTCGTTTCGTCACTCTCTAGTTCTTTAACAAGACGATGAAATTTACCTTTGTAGTCTCCCTCTGTTTTTATGGTGAACCCAGTACCTTCTTTTATTTTTTTTTGACCTCAAGAAGTTTCATTGTTTATGATCATTTACATCATTTACATCATTTATTTATTTATTTAGTACAGTATTTAAAACCATTAACACTAAATTAAATACCTAATCCTTTTACTCGGTCTTCTCGCAGAACCACAAACATTCCAATAATATCGTCTTCCATTCATCAGCAAACAAGTCCAATCCAGGGTTGGTCTCCACGAGAGCGTTGAGCTTCGTAAGCATACGTGGTACAGGCGAAGTGGATCGGGCTACAGTGCGACTAAATGGAACATTAAACAATTTATGTTTCCTAGAGCGAATATAATTATTTGGAACAAATAATTGACACAGCTCAGCATGTAATTCCGAAGCGTTGGTATAACCATGTATAATTTTATACGCAATTGTTAGTTGGCCAACAGCACGCCTGACTTTAAGGGAATTAAAATTCAAACATCCTAAAAGAAATTTAGTAGGATACATATATGGATAATATCCAAATACATGTTTGTAAAGGTACCTGAGATGATGATGATGATGCGGTAGTAAAGCGCTCATTAAATTACTATCCGAAAAAGAGAAGTATCGCAATAAATTCCGTAAATACAACAATCCTCGAGACAAGCTAAGCTACAATTTACTCAGAAGCCGTTGTCATACAATGATCAACCAAAATTACAGCGATTACAAACTCCATATTGAGACAGAAATATCAAAACATCCAAAATCATTTTGGCGCTACATTAAAAACAAACGTAATAGTAAATCATCGATTCCGGCCAGAATGTACTTGCACGACGAAGTAGCTAGTAATGAAACTGACATTGTAAATCTTTTTGCTTCTCATTTTTCTTCAATTTATACCGACCCTAATGGTAATGTAACAACAGATATCAAAGAATCCAACGAAGTGCTAAGTAGTATTAAATTTACATCAGACGAAGTTCTAACAAAAATTAAAAAATTAGATAGCACCAAAGGCGCCGGTCCCGATTTAATTCCACCTGATTTTGTGAAGTCATGTGGTAAAGCACTGTCAAAGCCGTTGAGTCTTTTATTTAACATATCTTTGGAGTCGAGAGTATTCCCCGACGAATGGAAAAAAGCAAAAACTCGAGCTCAGTGGTGTCCACGGATCGTTGTTAAGATGGTTCGCATCCTATCTTATTAATCGCTCTCAGTTCGTTGCCGTTAATGGTTATGTCTCTTATGAGTTTCACACACGATCTGGAGTCCCACAAGGCTCCAATCTTGACCCAGTTCTGTTTTTGTTATTTGTAGACGACATCACAATCCAAATAAAACATTGTAAAGCCTTGCTGTTCGCCGATGATTTAAAAATGTATAGAAAGATTACAGGACCTGCTGACAGTAGGCTTGTAAAAAGTGACCTAAAAAATATTGAAAACTGGTGCATAGCAAACAACATGGCCCTAAACACAAAAAAATGCTTCTTCATTCGTTTTTCTAGAAAAAAGTCATCTTTTCCCACCTCTTACACACTGTACAATTCTCCACTGTCAAAAGTATGTCAAATACGTGACCTCGAGGTTCTAGTCGACGATCAGCTGAGTTTTAAACGTCACATCGGCGATGTTGTCAAGAAGTCAGCACAGATGCTGGGTTTCGTTAAACGGAATACTCGGGGTTTTCAATTTCCAAAGACCAGAATAGTTTTGTTCAACACTCTTGTGCGTAGTCGGTTAGAATATGCAAGCGTTGCATGGAATCCGTTCTACGCTGTTCATTCGCAAAGAATTAAAAGAATTCAACGAGTCTTCACAAAGTATCTTGCCTTTTTATCCAGAAAAATAAGCCATCGCTGTCCGTACGAGCAACGCCTACATTTATTCATCATAAAGACGCTGCGAGACCGTTGCCGTTCGCGCGATCTTATTTTTCTATACAAAATTGTCAACGGAATCATAAAATGCAGTGATTTAGTTGAGCGAATTTCAACTAAATCACTGCATTTTATGATTCCGTTTTCAGTCCCTTCAAAACCTCCCAGATATACCATCACCAGACTGTTTCATATCCCGTTTCGCAAATCAAACCTTGGTCTCAATGCTCCTTTACTCAGAATATGTAGAAACTATAACAGCTCCCACACATCACTGGAAACCGATTTATTCGGTGTTTCCCTTAACAAGTTTAGAAGATCAGTTTCTGAGGTACGGGAGAGCATTAATTTACCTTTAAATAACTAATTTCTGTCAACTCAATACATTTGCAACTGCGCAACCATTTAACAAAAATGTAAATCTTTACATAATGCACTCATAATGCATAATGTATATCATCATAATTAAATCACTTCATTTAGTAAGTAAATTTCATTTTATTTTATTTTATATTGTCATCATCATCATCATTTCAGCCGAAAGACGTCCACTGCTGGACATAGGCCTCCCCCAAGTGTCACTACATTGACCGGTCCCGTGCGTCTCGCATCCAGCGGATTCCCGCAATCTTCACCAGGTCATCGGTCCACCTAGTGGGAGGCCTTCCAACGCAACGTCTTCCGGTACGCGGTCGCCACTCCAGAACTTTTCGGCCCCATCGGCCATCCGTTCTGCGAGCAATGTGCCCTGCCCACTGCCACTTAAGTTTGGCAATTCTTTGGGCTACGTCGGTGACCCTGGTTCTCTTGCGGATGTCTTCATTTCTGATTCGATCACGCAAGGAAACTCCGAGCATAGCCCTCTCCATTGCCCTTTGGGTGACTTTAAGCCTTCTGATGAGGCCCATTGTGAGCGACCACGTTTCGGTCCCGTATGTAATCACTGGCAACACACACTTGTCATAGACTTTCGTCTTGAGACACTGTGGTAAGTTGGACGAGAAGATACCGCGCAACTTCCCGAACGCTGCCCAGCCTAGTCGGATTCGACGATTGACCTCTTTCTCGAAGTAAGACCTACCTAACTGGACCGTTTGTCCCAGGTACACATAATCGTCCACAGCTTCGAGTGTAGTGTCTCCGATTTTAATAGGAGTGGGTGTTACATAGGCATTCAACATGACCTTGGTTTTGTCCATGTTCATTTTTAGCCCCACTCTTTCGGAAGCTCTACTGAGGTCATCGAGCATTATACTCAGGTCCTCCATGGTCTCAGCCATGACCACTATATCGTCGGCAAACCGAAGGTGAGTGATGTACTCGCCATTGATGTTGATGCCTAGCCCCCTCCAGTCCAGAACCTTGAAGACATCCTCCAGTGCAGCGGTGAACAGTTTCGGAGATATGACGTCTCCCTGTCTCACACCTCGCTGCAGGAGGATAGGTTCCGAGGCTTGGTCCTGAATTCGGACTGACATGGTGGCGTTTTTGTACAAACACTTCAACACCTCGATGTACCGATAGTCGATTTGGCACCGTTGGAGAGACTGCAGTACAGCCCAGGTCTCGATCGAATCGAAGGCTTTCTCGTAGTCCACAAACGCTAAACAGAGGGGTAGGTTATACTCTTCGGTCTTCTGTATAACCTGCCGCAGCGTATGTATGTGGTCCAAGGTGCTAAAGCCTTTCCGGAAACCGGCTTGTTCGAGAGGCTGGAAATCGTCAAACCTGCGCGCGAGACGATTCGTGATGACTCTTGAAAACAACTTGTAGACATGGCTTAGAAGTGAGATGGGCCTATAATTCTTCAACCGGGCATTGTCGCCCTTCTTGAAGAAGAGTACCACCACACCCCTGCACCATGCCTGTGGTGTTTTTCCCTCAAGTATGACGGAATTAAACAGCTTCTGAAGGGCCTTAAGTACTGGTTTTCCACCCGCCTTCAGGAGTTCGGCCGTAATTCCGTCATCACCCGGTGCCTTGTTGTTTTTGAGCTGCTTCAGAGCCATCCTAATCTCGTACAGGCTGACGTCCGGGATGTCTTCGGTATAGTGTCGGGTCAGTCTAGCTCTTGGGTCGTTTGCTAGATCTACGACGGGTTGACTGGTTGACGTGTACAACTGTCCATAAAAGCTCTCGATCTCCCTCAGAAGCTCAGGTTTGGCGGATAAGATCCTACCATCGTCGGTCTTCAGTTTCGTGAGCTGGCTTTGCCCAATAGCCAGATCTCTTGCAAATACCTTGGAGCCTTTCTTCCGCTCAATCGCGTCTTTAATACGCTCGGTATTAAAGCGGCGGAGGTCGCTCTTCAAGGATTTAGAGATCCGTCTATTGAGCTGCCGGTATTTATACGCCTCGTCTGAAGACTGTAGGATCATCTCCCGCCGCTCCTTCATGAGCTTTAGAGTGTGATCGGAGAGTTGTTCTGATCTGTACGACGTGCCTTGAAGAACTTAGACCCGGTCGTATGGACAGTTTCCACGAACCCATCGTTATATTCGTCCACTGAGCTTCCTAGGCATTCGAAACGGTTCTGGAGTTCAAGCTGAAAGCTTTCGGGGTTTTGGATTTGGATCTGTGCTGGACGGAGCGTAGACTTCATCAGTCGATACCTTTCAAGCTTGATATTGATGTTCAATGTGCCTCTTACCATGCGGTGATCGCTCCCGGTTTTCACCGAATTGATCACCGAGACATCTTTGAACATTTGCTTCTTGGTTGACATGATGAAGTCAATCTCATTTCTAGTTGCACCATCGGGGCTCTGCCAGGTCCACTTCCTGTGCTCACGCTTTCTGAAGAAGGAGTTCATCATATAGAGGCCCTCCTTCTCCATAAAACTAGCCAGTTGGTGGCCCCGGCGATTCCGACGTCCAACTCCAAATTGCCCCACCTGCAGCTCATCCCCGTCTCGTTTGCCCAGTTTCGCGTTGAAGTCCCCCATGACAACGGTGAATTGAGTTTTGAAACCATGCATGGCTTTAGAAATATCCTCATACATGGTCTCCACTTCGTCGTCGGGGTGTGCCGAGGTCGGGGCGTAGACCTGTATGACCTTCAGCGAATATCTTGAGGATATTCTGAGTATAAGGTACGCCACCCTGGTCGACACACTCTCGATCTTCACCATGTTGTTCACAAGGGACTTGTGGACGATAAACCCAACACCACCCTGGGACTGCCGGTCACCCTCACAGAAATAGAGCAGGTGGCCGGATTTCAGGATTATCGTGTCCTCCCCCTCTCTTCGGACTTCAGATAATCCCACAATACTCCATCGCAGCCTGCTCAATTCCTCTTCGAGTTCCGTTATCTTCTCGTCGGTCCGGAGTGTGCGCGTGTTGTATGTTGCCAGGTCCAGTCGTTGGTATTGGCAGCCGGATCCCTTCCGGAGATTCTTCGCACCCCTTGCCACGCCGTAGCCTCGACCGCTGCCGTAGTCGAGGGTAGACGGGCTGCCGGGCACTAGGGGCCATTTCTTTAATGCGCTATTCATTGGGGGGTTTTGCCATAATCGCCACGCTTGGCAGGCGGGTTGGCGATCGCAGTACGGCTGTTACAAAAGCATAGAGAACGCTGCTGCCCATTCTCTGGTAAGTCCCTTAGTCGCCTCTTACGACACCCACGGGAAGATATGGGATGGTGCTATTCTTTACGTCCGACACCATACAGAACTTTTATATTGTATTCAAATTTTATTATTAAGATTTGAAAAATTATAATTATGTTGTTGTCTTATGGTGAATGCTACGTATACCTATAATAGGCATACATACCAACACTTATGTTATTTTCATTGTTTCACATTAATTCTTAGTATGTATTGCTGTTGGTGTACCAAATAAATAAATAACTAAATGCGACACGACAAAACAGGCAAATATGTCTCTAATACCGCGTGGCTCGTGGCACGAGCGGACAGTTGTTTGCACTAAGTGTTAGCAGCGTGTGAAAATTGGCTGACAAGCTTATTGAATTTGTATACCTACGTCAACGAAAATATTGACATGATACAAAGTGTAACAAAAAAAAAATTTGTACATATGTTTGTAAGACTCCGCCAATCAGTGAATGGACTTTCTCATATTATTCTTTGTTTATTCTAAAGTACGTATGGAAATTCCTTTCTTCACTCTCTAGTAACTAGAGTACTAGTAATTTCATCGTCTTGTTAAAGACGAGACGAGTCTAGTTCTTTAGCAAGACCACGAAATTCACCTTTGTTGTCTCGCCATTCACCAGTGTTTGGTATAAGTCGATACCATCTCGTTTTTTGACGTTACTTGACAGTGTCTGGTATCATTCTAGAACCAAGTCCTTTTAGCAAATTCATACTTTAAAAATGCTTTAAAAATCGACTAAACGTGCTTTCTCTATGATTTGATCCTCTATGGTCCCCTTAATAGAATATTCCTCAACTCTATACCGATTAGTTATGGCCTATTCCTTTGACAAGACGTTAAAATGAAATGTCTCTATACTTTTGTATCTATACTTTTGACGTGTTGCGTCATCGCGAGTTCGAAATTCAAATGTTTTTTTATGTATATTCTTATTCTTGGATGTAGAGTGAACCCAGTACCTTCTTTTTTTTTTACGTCAAGAAGTTTCATTGCTAAGAGAAATTAAAGGTCATACATCTAAATCACTATCCGAATCCCAAGTAAAACATTATGTACGTTTGAACGCTGCAAAGGTTCGATATGTACTGTTCAGAAAAAATATTCAGAAGGTTCTGTTTATAAGGTTCTGGGTTCGATTCCCAGGTCGGGTAAAGTGTTATTGGGTTTTTCCATCAGGAATTTTTCAGTAGCAGCCATGGAGTCTGGATTTGCTTCCGGTTGATGGCAATAGGCTCGCCCCTATTACATGGGACTTGGACATAACTGGTGGAGTGCGAGTGTAGGTACTATTAGAAGAAAGAAGAAATATTTATTTGCCGCAGGCACGTGACGTGCAAAACATAGGTACAAAGCATATAAGACGTACGTAGACGTATTAGGTACACCTCTGTTTAATCCTCCGGGGATTACAGGTGTGATGTTATGTTATGTACCTTAAAAGTTTCTATTAACTAATAACCCGTAACTATAGGTCGCGGCACGTAACTCTAGCGCTGAACGAAACGTGGAGGGGATATCTGCTCATGTTCTACGACTGGAGAGCCAATCGGCGCAACGCATGCCCCAAGACATTCTTATTTTTTACTTCTGCGCAATAACGGTCAGCGCTAGAGTTACGTGTCGCGACCTGTACTTTTATGAAGTTCATACTTTCTATTGAAATCGTGGGATACTAAAATAAATGACGTCTCAAAGATAAAGATTTCTAAAACTTCAGAAGGCGGGGCAGATTAACCTAAATATTCCTCGTTGATAGTAGGCACGGCTACACAATCAAGCTATACGGTTCCATCACAAGCTGACTTTCTCATTGTACGGAAAATATAAACAACACGGAGTGAATTTAGTCTTACCGTATAAAAAGTATATGTTACTCTTCAGGATCTCACCTCCCGGTAGAGTTGCCCAAAAGCGCGGCGTGATCTTCTTAGGGTCCACCGTAATGCGGTAGTCTACACAGTAGTTGGAAGGCGCTATTGGGATCCAGCGGTTGTACGCATTCGGGAGCTCCAACATAAGAACTCCACTCTGAAAATTTAATAAAGGGTGGACTTACTTAATTTTATTTGGAAACCCAACCGCAATTATGTTGATTTCCATGTATTAAGATTTTTCATTTACCAAATGAGTGAATGTCTCAACCTTAAATTATCTGATAACCGAACGAAAAATACACACAGGCGGGATCTGTCGCTCTCTCTCTCTCATAAAATCGTTTCTGTAATGTTTACGTGAAGTACACACATCAAAAGTATCTAGGGATCAACATATATTTTTGCAATAACTTTTCTCCTGATTGATATTAATTAAAATTTTCTTTAAGGATTCATCAAATAAAGTGTTTTCGTTTGTCACAGTAACGATAAACCAAGTCACCTTTGCATTAATAAAGAAATTTGCCATTTTCCTAATAAAGGGATTTTTGACATTTGAACCACTAACATTAAAGTTCGAAAAAAAGACTGAAATAACAGTTTTCTTTAAAATTTTATTGGGTAACTTAAACAATTAATAATCCGTGTTTCTACCGCGAACACTAACAACACAAGAACATCGGTTTGGCATACTCAAAATGAGTTCATCCAAATCACGCTGTGGAATGGCCGCCCATGTTCGTTGCAACAACAAAAAAAGGTCTTCTTGCGACTGGATACCCTCCATATTCGGCAGAGCTCTTCTCTGTAGCATATCCCATGCATGCTCAATCGGGTTCAAGTCTGGCGACTGAGCAGGCCAGGGCAGGACATTGATGTTAGCTGCGGCGAGAGTCTGTCTTACAACTCTTGCGGTGTGCGGTCGTGCATTATCATGCATTAACTGAAATAAGGGACCGATTTGCACTTGTAGAGGAACGATGACGTCTGATACAATCGTCTCAGCATAAATTTGAGCGTTGAGGTTGCCTCTGATCCAAATCAACTCAGTTCTTCCGCCGATCCAAATACCCGCCCATACCATGATGGTTCCACCACTATAAGGATGGACTTCCTGGCAGGATTTTAATCGCTGTTGGCGTCCAGGGGTTCTCCAGTGTCGTATACGTCTTGTATCCGGTCTCATACCAAAACGAGACTCATCAGAAAAGCACACGAAACGCCATTGTTCTTCTGCCCAATTTCTGTGTTCAAGAGCCCATTGATATCGAATCCTACGATTGTGCATTGCTATAGGTGGTACCCGTAGCGGTCTTCGGGAATGAAGGTTCACTTCATGCAAGCGGTTTCTGACTGTTTGGTCGCTAATTAAGTTCCCTGAAGAGTGATGAAGCCTCACGGCTAACATCATGGCGGTTATTGTTGGAGCTCTTCGAGTTAAGATTTGAATGTATCGGTCTTGTCTCCGTGTGGTGCAGCGATACCGTCCTCCATGGCGCTCAGCCACGGTACCAGTGCTTCGGTAACGTGTCCAAAGTCGACTGATAACACTCTGACTTGTATTCAGAGCTAAAGCTACAGTACGTTGCCGGGAACCAGCTTCTATCATTCCCACGGCTCTGAGCATTTCTTCCCTGCTTAAATGACGTCGCCGCTCCATAATAACGTTGGTTTTAATCAGTAGTAGGGAAACAGTAGCACTAATAATGTCTTCAATGCGTTGTATGTTTTTATAGGGAAAATATTGACAGCTTATTTTCATCTTTTACTCGAATTTGATTGAGAGTTCCTGATTCAAATTATGAAATGCACCAAAAAGGATCCATATAAATTTATAAAATCATAAATTTATTACAAAGCCACATCTCAATCTCAAGAAATCCGCATAAAAATGCTTGATCCCTAGACATTTTTGATGTGTGTATTACGTCATACGTAAATATATAAGTAATCTACATTTAAAAAAAACTGCCTCGCAAAACAAGCGAATGGAGAATGCCCAATTTTGTTTGGGCATTCAGCTGTTTTAGCGTCTGGACTGAACCACCGGTATACCTAATATGAGAAATGTAGTCTGGCTTATGTAAATAAAAAATAATTGATATTCGATGGCAGTTTTTATAAATCGGACTTTTATCATCCAATTCAATAATTGTAATGTCGATGTTGTTGATGTCGCGCTACGATCACTGGAGAAACAGTAGGTATTCAATCTTTGCTTACACAAAGAGATTTTATGGTCAATTCACACCGAGACGCGACGAGACGCGACGCGACGCGACGCTGCGCGCATATATTAGAGAGAGAGAGAGCGACTCAAAATATAACTTTATTTACTACACGAAAAGATACACATTTTATTGCGATGCGTTTCGCGGCGGCGCGCTGTGCAGCGCTAAATCACTGGCCTCTTTAGTCGCGTCTCTGTGTGAACGGGCGCTACGTTTTGAAATATCTAGCACAAAATAAAACACATCCAAATTATAACAACATACATAATTATATGTCAATGAAATTGGTATTGACTTTGACTTAAGGTTATACCGGCATAATAAAAATCTATACCCCGTCTATACTCTATAGCCATTCTTAAGCTTTGGTTTATTGAATAAAAATATGTCTCTATCCGTATGGTGTCTATCTTGTCCGTATGGTGTCGGACGTAAAGAATAACACCATCCCATATCTTACCGTGGGTTTCATAAGAGGCGACTAAGGCACCTACCAGAGAATGGGCAGCAGCGATCTCTGTGTCTTCTTTATAAACCGCACTGCGATCGCCAACCCGCCTGCCAAGCGTGGCGATTATGGCAAAACCCCCCAATGAACGGCAGCCCGTCTACCCTCGACTACGGCAGCGGTCGAGGCTACGGCGTGGCAAGGGGTGCGAAGAATCCCCGGATGGGATCCGGCTGCCTATACTAACGACTGGACCTGGCAATATATAACACGCGTACACTCCGGACCGACGAGAAGATAACGGAACTCGAAGAGGAATTGAGCAGGTTGCGATGGAGTTTTGTGGGATTATCTGAGGTCCGAAGAGAGGGGGAGGACACGATAGTCCTGAAATCCGGCAACCTGCTCTATTGAACAACGTGGTGAAGATCGAAAGTGTGTCGACCTGGGTGGCGAACCTTATACTCGAATATCCTCAAGATATTCGCTGAAGGTCATACAGGTGGTCTACACTCCGACCTCGGCACACCCCGACGATGAAGTGAAGACCATATATGAGGATATCTCTAAAGGCATGCATGGTTTCAAAACTCACTTCACCGTTGTCATGGGGGACTTCAACGCGAAACTGGGCAAACGCGACGGGAATGAGCTGCAGGTGGGGCAATTTGGAGTTGGACGTCGGAATCACCAGGGTCACCAACTGGCTAGTTTTATGGAGATGGAGGGCCTCTATATGATGAACTCCTTCTTCAAAAAACGTGAGCACAGGAAGTGGACTTGGCAGAGCCCCGATGGTGCAAATAAAAATGAGATTGACTTCGTCATGTCAACCAAGAAGCAAATGTTCGATGATGTCACGGTGATCAAGTCGGTAAAAAACCGGGAGCGATCACCGCATGGTAAGAGGCACATTGAACATCAATATCAAGTTTGAAAGGTCTCGACTGATGAAGTCTACGCTCCGTCCAGCACAGATCCAGATCCAAAACCCCGAGAGCCTTCAGCTCGAACTCCAGAACCGTTTCGAGTGCCTAGGAAGCTCAGTTGACGAATACAACGATGGGTTCGTGGAAACTGTCCGTACGACCGGCTTTAAGTTCTTCAAGACACGTCGTACAGATAAGAACAAGAAGATTTCCGATCACACTCTCAAGCTCACGCAAAAGCGGCGTGAGATGATCCTGCAGTCTTCAGACGAGGCAAGGAAATACCAGCAGCTCCTCCTTGAAGAGCGACCTCCGCCGCTTTAATACCAAGCGTATTAAAGACGCAATTGAGCGAAAGGCTCCAAGGTATTTGCAAGAGATCTGGCTATTGGGTAGAGCCAGCTCACGAAACTGAAGATCGACGATGGCAGGATCTTATCCGCCAAACCGGAGCTTTTGAGGGAGATCGAGGGCTTCTATGGACAGTTGTACACGTCAATCATTAAACCCGTTGTAGATCTAGCAAACGCTAGACAAGAGCTAGACTGACCCGCCACTGTCCCGAAGACATCCCGGACGTTAGCTTGTACGAGATTAGGATGGCTCTGAAACAGCTCAAAAACAACAAGGCACCGTGGTGATGATGGAATTACGGCCGAACTCCTGAAGGCGGGTGGAAAATTGGTACTTAAGGCCCTTCAGAAGCTGTTTAATTCCGTCAGACTCGAGGGGAAAACGCCACAGGCATCGTGCAGGAGAGTGGTGGTACTCTTCTTAAAAAAGGGCGACAATGCCCGGTAGAAGAATTATAGACCCATCTCACTTCTAAGCCATGTCTACAAGTTGTTTTCAAGAGTCATCACGAATCGTGTCGCGTGCTGTTTTGACGATTTTCAGCCTCCCGAACAAGCTGGTTTCCGAAAAGGCTTTAGCATCGTGGACCACATACATACGCTGCGGCAGGTTATACAGAAGACCGAAGAGTATAACCTGCCTCTCTCTCTACGAGAAAGCCTTCGATTCGATCGAGACCTGGGCTGTACTGCAGTCTCTTCAACGGTACATCGAGGTGTTGAAGTGTTTGTACAGAAACGCCACCATGGCAGTCCGACTTCAGGACCAAACCTCGGAACCAATCCTTATGCAGCGATTTGTGAGACAGGGAGACGTTATATCTCCGAAACTGTTCACCGCTGCACTGGAGGATGTCTTCAAGTTTCTGGACTGGAGAGGGCTAGGCATCAACGTCAATGGGGAGTACATCACTCACCTTTGGTTTGCCGACGATATAGTGGTCATGGCTGAGACCATGGAGGTTCTCAGTACAAGGCCTCATCAGAAGGCTTAAAGTCACCCAAAGGGCAATGGAGTGTTCGGTGTTTCCTTGCGTGATCGAATCAGGAATGAAGACATCCGCAAGAGAACCAAGGTTACCGACGTAGCCCGAAGAATTGCCAAACTTAAGTGGCAGTGGGCAGGGCACATTGCTCGCAGAACGGATGGCTGATGGGGCCGAAAAGTTCTGGAGTGGCGACCGCGAACCGGAAGACGTTGCGTTGGAAGGCTCCCACTAGGTGGACCGATGACCTGGTAAAGGCTGCGGGAATCCGCTGGATGCGAGTCGCACGGGACCGGTCAATGTGGCGACACTTGGGGGAGGCCTATGTCCAGCAGTGGATGTCTTGCGGCTAAAATGATGAATGGTGATGATCTCTCTATCGGATAAGCAGCACAAGACAAACGCAAACGTCGCGTCGTTTCCACATTTGTGTTTGTGATAATCGAGGTTAAGCAAACGTATAGATAGATCTGGATTAGTGTATATTATTTCGAATCACTTTACCAGTTTCGTAAAAGAGTTATTGTTATGGTATAAAGTTATACCGATGGTTTGTAAAAAAAATGACTGCATACAATTTTGTATGTTTCATCCCTAGAATAATTCTTTTTATCCCATTAAAAATGGAAATTAAAATAACCCAGTTTGGACTCCAAGTTATCGGGCTCAAAATTGTCACAAATTGGCTCTGGTTAGGCAATCAAATATTTACGAGCGATAGACGGTACAAGATGAAGAAAATCCTAATCGAATACTTCTTACGACTTTGTAACAAATCATTCTGTCTAGTATCTTCCGCCCGCTTTATTGTACGTAGCATTCGTTTGTTAAAATCGAAAATGTTCGGGATCAAAATCACTGTATGAAAATATTCCCAAAGTCCGCTCTTTATTCCTTTAAATCTCCCTGGTATTCCCCAATATAAAGAATGGACTGAATTACCGATGTTCATTGGTCAATCATTTGTTCATCTGTCATTGAATCGATAAAATGACAGATTTTTAAAACAATTTACTGAAATAATTGTGATTTATTTATAAATATGACCTCTATTAAGATTACAGCTGGAAAATAGTAACTATAATGCATCTAATGAACGTAGTGCTCATTAGCAACTTATCTGTTTACTTCAATAAATAGGTACCTAGTTCTATTTAAGGGCATGTGATGGGTGGCAGCGCGGTTTCGAACCCAGACAAGCGTTTTAATTTGTATAATTACTTAATCACCAGTCATCAAAACTGTGAAGGACAACAATGCAAAGTGAGGAAACTTAAATAACCTAACACTCGGGCTCAAATAATATGGGTCGATGACGAAAATCCCTGTGACTTGCAAATTGATAACGGTACACGCATGCAACTAACTTTGTATTACAGTAAATGAAATGACAAATCAACTCTCTGAAATGACAATCAATAGGGAGACAAAATGTTCTAAAGTGTCACGTTTCGGAAATATATAGAAAGAAAGAAAGAAAGAAAAAATATTTATTTGCCACAGGCACATGACATGCAAAACATAAGTACAAAGCATATAAGACACAACGATCGCTTAAATTAATTGATAGCTTAAATCTCGGAAACGTGATTTTGTTTCAGAAAAAACTTGTTTGTATTGATGCCAGCTATCGATTGATACACGTTTTATGCGTGTCTGGTGAAATCAAAGGTGCCATCAGTATTGAATCGACCTTAACTTTGTTATCTCACATCTCGGAAACGTGACTCTTTAGAACATGTTGTCTCATACAAAACTTGTTTGTATTGATACCAGCTATCGATTAATATAAGTTATACGCGCGGCCGTAATTAATAAAAAAAATGGCGGAAGTTAGGCCATCTAAAAAATTTAAACCGCTTTCGCGTTTATAATATTAGTATATTATAATAAGAAGTATAAAGATTTTCCGACCAGCAATGGGCCCGTAGGACCAGTGCAGGTTTGGCGAATGATACAAAGTGGGGACCTATTGACAATTATACATTAAAACTATTACGTTCTTATATTTTATTTACATTGTTCAAGTGAAGTAACTTTGATCTGAAATGGTTGAGCCGTTATTGGTAAATTTAAAAAGCAGATGTAAGGAATCTCCGCGAATAAACGTTTTTAGGGTTCCATACCCGAAAGGTAACCAACGGGTCTTACTAAGTCTCCGCTGTCCGTCCGTTTGTCTGTCAGCGAGCTGTATCTCATGATCCGTAATAGACAGTACATACTGTATATTTCTGTTGCCAATTTATCATAAAATAAATCAAAAATTAAAGGGGGCTCCCCTAATACGATGGTACGGAACCCGTACGATGGCCGGTTTTTCTTTCTTTCTTTTACAGCAAAGTATTGCAACACACTCACCTCAATAACGTATACATTGAAATCCAACAACGTGACATCAAAGACCTTTCTTCTAAAGTAGTCATCTTTAAATTTGCTCACATTAAAACTGAATACATCTTCAAGTGACTTCCCTGTGTCTTTTATATCCTCGTCGTAAACTTTTATCGTAGAAAATGAAAGCGTTTTGTTATAACTAACACAGGTTTTCCTTTTCGCAACATATTTTCCATAAGGGCAACATTTATTTAAATGCAAATTGCGGTTTAGTTGAGAACCAGGTTCAATTACCAAACCATTGATATTAGTCGTAAGGACTAATACTAACACGTTGAATAATATAAACATTTCGTTACGTGTGCTTGTAACGAGAAATAAAATATGAAATATTACGAATCAGGGAGTACTTTTATCATCACTACTAGTGATGTTCAAAACCGCTATAAACTATAAACGCGTTATAGACTATAAACTATATTTTATAACACGTTATTTTATACACTATCAGATAACACGTTACAAAACTCAGCAGTAAGCTAAACGCAGAGACGTTATCATTTTATTCAAGAACCCGCTAAACGGACGCAATAATGCGTGGTGAATGTTAATAGGGAATATACATGTACTTTTTTTTTCACTTATATCAATAAAATACAATACTATCAACCCAAGAAAAGTATTAAAAGTTGAGTTCAACTACTGCTTGTCGCACAAAAATAATATTAAACTCCTGCAATTTTCTATGATAGTTCAAACATCCGTAGCTGTCGCAGCCATGATGTGACGTCATTTACCTCAATCTGCCTTGTTTACGTCTATGTTTTTGGAAGTAATTTTACTAATTGTATGTGCTTTAGTCAAGCAAAAATTGCAATAACAATAATAACGATAAAATCTTAGTGAAACTTTAACTAGGTACTTTTCAAATAAGTTTTTTTTTTGACACATAGACTATGACGTCACTACCCGCGTTTTCGAGGACGACGAATTTTGAGAGTGCGTTCCGTTTCACCAAAAAGATGCTATATAAAACAATAAATTGTAAGACAAGTGATGTAAAAGAAACTTAAACAAGTGCCACAATGTTTTTATGCGCCAATACAAGGCAGTTTTAATAAATAAAAAAGAGTTTTGTATTTTACGCATATTCCCTATTCGCAACGATACGAAAAAATATAATAACTCTTGAACTTGAAGCATCTATGAACCTATCCATAATTTTCTCTTATGAAATTGATTAAATGTTTTGAGAGACGATTATTATTTAATAAAGGCGTGTTACAGTCGTAAAAGTTTATTGATTGTGATTATAATATATTGATATGTGTACAAAAATCAACTACATAAGTACCTATTTACATGTTTCTGTCCCGGCCCGGCTGTTTGGGTTTCAAGTTTTTGTCGTTTAGTTTTTAAGATCATAATTTATAATTATTATAGCGTGAAGTCATAGCGCGTATAACAAACGCTTTATGCTTTGTACAAATAGCGCGTTATGTTTTGGTGCTATACATTTTATTAACTACCACTATGTATCACTGCATGTCACTATCATCACTACTCACTTTCAATTTAATTCATTTATTCAATAACGACTTTTACATCGTGTCTGAATGTCTCTAAATTATTAATGAACATCAAACAAAACATCAAACATTATACATGCAACTCATATTAAAATAATTACAATCAAATTACCCAAATTAAATTAAAATAAAATCAGAATAATAATAATAAAAAAAAGAATAATAAAAAAAGGATTTAAAAATTAATGTCATGTCACATGTGTCAAATTCATAATCATTCAAAATCACTACATGATGGGTGCACAAACAGACCTTCTGCCCGGCGGGGGATTTAGGTTTAAAGATATTTATTCTCAAAAAAGACACAAAGTCACAGGATATAATTTATAAAGGGTGTAAAAAGACTCTTAACGAAGCCGAAAGGCATTCGTTCTCCCCGTCATGTCATTGCGATCATTTTTAACCCCCGACCAAAAAAAAGGGGTGTTAGAAGTTTAACGTGTCTGTCAGTATACCTAGTCTTCAGAAGTCGGTGACAAATAAACGTCAAAGTCACCGACTTCAGCTTAAACTTATTTTTCACTTTTTTGTGTTTTTAAAGTCTGTTTTATTTTTTTTATAAATTAAACAACAATGAGTTGGAAGCAGAATGAACCTTAGTTTTTTCAGTAGAGTTTTTTAGTTACATTCATATACATACAACTAGCTGTTGCCCGCGGCTTCGTCCGCGTAAAGTTCGGTAACCTTCCCACTGGATCATATTAAAGGGATAAATAGTGTCCTACGTGTTAATCCACGTTATGAACCATCTATGTGCCAAATTTCATAATCATCACAATTATTATCATCACAACCACTATTATTATCACAATCATTATCACAATCACCATCACAATCACAATCACCATCATTATCACAATCACCACCACTATCACAACCACCATCATTATCACAACCACCATCATTATCACAATCATTATAACAATCACCATCACTACCACAATCACCATCACCATCACAATCACTGTCATAATCACCATCACTATCACAGTCACAATCACTATCACCATCACAATAACCATCACCATCGCTATTACCATCACAATCACCGTCACTATCACAATCACCATCACCACTATCACTATTACAATCGCAATCACCATCATCGTTATCACAATCATCATCATCGTGAGATCACAACCATTATCATCGTAATCACAATCATCATCATCATCATCATCACAATCTCCATCCTCGTTATCACATTCATTATTATCGTTATTACAATCATCATTATCGTTATCACAATTATCATCATCATCGTTATCACAACCACCATCACTGTCACAATCACCATCAAAATCACAATCACAATCACTATCACAATCACCATCACTATCACAGTCACAATCACTATCAGCGTCACAATAACCATCACCATCGCTATCACCAACACAATCACCGCCACTATCACAATCACGATCACAATCACCATCATCGTTATCATAATCTTTAACATCGTAGTCACAATTATTATCATCGTAATCACAATGATTATCATCGTAATCACAATCAGCATCATCACAATCTCCATCATCGTTATCACACTCATTATCATCGTAATCACAATCATTATCATCGTAATCACAATCACGATCATCAACATCGCAATGAATGATAGACAGCAGCATGTACAAGTAAATGGCGTAAATTCAATGGGTTTAAAAGTAAAAATGGGTGTACCACAAGGTTCGATATTGGGTCCCTTCCTCTTTTTAGTGTACATAAATGACCTACCCAATTTATTTGACAACTACCCGCAATTGGTGTTGTTTGCAGACGATACTTCTTTAATATTTAGGATAAACAGACGTGCCACAAATCTGGACGACGTAAATAACGCCCTACTGCAGGTTCATAATTGGTTTACCGCTAATAATTTAGTTCTAAATGGGAAAAAAACAAAGTGCATTCGATTTGCTTTACCAAATGTCAAAAGTCGTGATTGTGACGTAGTATTGAATCAAGAGAAACTAGAATTTGTCGATAAAACGGTTTTCTTGGGAATCACGCTCGACTCAAGGCTACAATGGGGTCCTCATTTAACATCTCTTGCAGGACGGCTGAGCTCAGCAGCGTATGCTGTTAGGAAAATCCGTCAATTTACTGATGTTGATACGGCGAGGCTAGTCTATTTTAGTTATTTTCATAGTATTATGTCATACGGTATTTTACTATGGGGACGCGCTGCAGACATCGAGTCTATATTTATTCTGCAGAAAAGGGCTATCAGAGCCATTTATGAATTACGTAGACGCGATTCTCTAAGAGAACTGTTTAAGGAAATTAATATCATGACAGTACCTTGTCATTACATCTATGAAAATATCATGTACGTTAGGAAAAATCTGCATTTATTCAGTAAAAGAGGTGACAGACACCACTATACTACTAGAAATAGGGACCAACTAGTTCAGCCAGGTTTCAGGCTTGCTAAAGTAGATTCATCTTTCATGGGGTACTGTTTAAAATGTTACAATAAAATACCTCCCCACATTCTACAACTGAATGAGACGAAATTTAAATCTTGTATAAAACGCACACTATGTAGGCAAGCATATTATAAGTTGGTGGATTACATTGATGATAAAAATGCTTGGCTCAATGCTGGTTCTGCTCCACAACCATAGGGGAAAACTAATTGGGCAAATTATTGTTCTAGCTGCAGAAGATTGTAAAAGTATCTTTGCTTTGTATAGATTCCATCTCATAATATTGTATAATTGCATAGCACATGTGAGTACCATGTATTGTTAAGCTACCATTTGCATTTAGTTATCTTTCATTGACTTGAATATGCCTTGGTGGCTGAGAGAAAGTCATGCTCACTCAAATGTCTCGCTGATGGTGGCGGGTGTGTCGGGTCATTTAGTTCCCTTCAATATGGTTGAGTTGAATGGCGCCGATACACGCGTCTTGTTCGTGATCGGGCGCTGTCAGTTGGGACTGGTCATCTCTTAGCTGCCACGGTTCATTTTAATTACTTTATTTTTAATTTTTTGATTTAATGTTTTACTCTGGACGCTCATAATGTGCACGTCTTCCTACATCGTTCTCACATATATCTATAATCTCAACATGAATGATGTAACCAAGATTTTGTAACAATATTTTGATTTAAAAGAGTGTCCATGGAGTTTCTTGCCCGTTCTTCTCCATAGAGATCTACGCTAGGGAATGGGCATCTACAGTACTTTCTCAAGTTATTATGTCTTGTGTCTGGGACTGTAGCTTTGTTTTGTTTTTTTATATTTTTGACTTTCAAAAGTGCCATAATGGTCTAATTGAAATAAATGCTTTGAGTTTGAGTTTGAGTTTGAATCACCATCACTATCACAATTACCATAACAATCACCATCACTATCACAATCACAATCACCATCACCATCACAATCACCATCACCATCGCTATCACCATCACAATCACCGTCACCATCACCATCACAATCATAATCACCATCATCGTTAGCGCAATCACTATCATCATTATCACAATCATAATCATCGTAATCACAACCATTATCATCGTAATCACAATCATTATAATCACAATATCCATCCTCGTTATCAAAATCATCATTATCGTTTTCACGCGCATCTTCATTATCACAAACACCATCACTGTCACAATCACCATCACAATCACCATCACAATCACAATTACTATCGCAATCACCATCACTATCACAGTCACAATCACTATCACCATCACAATAACCATCACCATCGCTATTACCATCACAATCACCATCATCGTTATCACAATCATCATCATCGTAATCACAATCTATATCATCGTAATCACAATCATGATCATCGCAATCATCATCATCATTATCATAATCATCATCATCATTATCACAATCATCATCATCATCATTATCACAATCACCATCACTGTCACAATCACCATCACAATCACAATCACCATCACTATCACAGTCACTATCACCATCACCATCACAATCACCATCACCATCACTATCACAATCACCATCACAATCACAATCACCATCATCGTTATCACAATCACTATCATCATTATCACAATCATCATCATCGTAATCACAACTATTATCATCGTAATCACAATCATCATTATCACAATATCCATCCTCGTTATCAAAATCATCATTATCGTTATCACGCGCATCATCATCATTATCACAAACACCATCACTGTTACAATCATCATCACAATCACTATCACAAACACCATCACAATCACCATCACAATCACAATCACCATCATCGTTATCACAATCACTATCATCATTATCACAATCATCATCATCGTAATCACAATCATCATAATCAGTAACATAATCATCATCATCGTTATCACAATCATCACAATAAATCAACAGAAGTCGAATCCGCCATCTTCTGGATCTCAAAATAAATGCCATTTTCGTACTCTGCACCCTTGATAATCTCGGTATCGACACCCATATTGATTTTTAGACTTCAACCCCATCGCACCCCAACAGGGGATGATGATGGTATTTCAGGTCTGCCACATTAAATCTTAAAATCATTGTTTTTGTGACACACTTTACCCGATACACCATACAAAAAATACCGATGTTGATTTTCAGGCTTTGTCACCCCATTTCCCCCTCTTTGGGGTTGAATCCTGAAAAAACCTGAAACTCATTTCTACTCATTTATCAATAGGAGTACTCCTGTGAAGTTTTTAATTAAATAATCTGAATTATCTTGTTTCCCCATACAAAGTTTAGAGCCCCGTTTCACCCCCTTAGGGGGTGACTTTTGAAAAATCCTTTCTTAGTGTACCCTAGACCACTTAAGGAACATATGTGCCAAATTTGGGATACCAAATTTGGCACATATGTTCCTTAAGTGGTCCGGTTCCGTAAGTGGAAAAAATCAATGCACAGCCTAAACCGCTGAGTCTAGAGATATCTAGACTCAGCGGTTTAGGCTGTGCATTGATTTTTAGACTTTGTCACCCAATTTCCCCCTTTTAGGGGTTGAATTCTGAAAAACCCTGAAACCCGTTTCTACTCATTTATCAAAAGGAGCACTCTTGTGAAGTTTCGAATAAAATAGTCTAACTAATCTTGTTTCCCCATACAAACTTTGGAGCCCCGTTTAACCCCCTTAGGGGCTGAATTTTGAAAAATCCTTTCTTAGTGCACCCCTAGACCACATAAGGAACCTACTTGCCAAATTTGGAATCTGTAGACCCAGCGGTTTGGGCTGTGCGTTGATAGATGAGTCAGTCAGTCAGTCAGTCAGTCAGTCAGTTTCTTCTTTTATATAGTATCTAGATTACGCGCGAAAAATAAATCCCTTCCTTGGCAGTCGGGTTGAAATACAATGAAAAAATAATGTGACTTGACCAAGATTGTGTCTGGACTTAAAAAATAGACAGTGGTGTCGATTCTGTTGTGCACAAACTAAACTTAATTTAGGCTATTGCTATCTTTTACTAAAAGGCAGTGCGAGAAAAGCACAGCTATAGCTGTGAACTAAGTTAGAGATGTCAAACTCGTTTATGTCTTGCGCTTCACCGTATGTCACCACCGTATATCATTTGTATGGAAATATTAGTTCGAACTAAATTGGGCAGCTCTAAATTACGTCCATCTCTTTCTCGTTTTATTAGAGAGAAAAAGATAGCAATAGCCTAAATTAAGTTAAGTTTGTGCACAACAGAATCGACACCATTGTCCTCTGAGTTTGTTTTGGCCGTTTCTTCTCAGAGTAGTCAAGTACGAAACACCGGTTTCGTCTAGCTTTAAAACAACTTGTGTTTTTTAAACACAGTTTTCAGAAATAAATTAATATGATTTATTTATGAATGTGACCACTGTGATTACAGCAGGAAAAGAGTCACTATCATTCATCTAATGAACGTCATGCCCATTAGCTTCTTATCTGTTAATTTTAATTAATAGGTATTACTAATTTAGAGCAGTGATGGCTCAGTTATAGCGGCCATGATTTGAGAGGCCGTGGGTTCGAACCCATGTTAGAACTTTACTTTATGTAATTTGATTCATCACCAATGCTCTCAAAATTGTCAAGGAAAACATCATGATGAAAACTCGTTACAAACAAAATTAACGAGTATTAACAATTTTTAAAGAAAAATTTTAAGTTAATACTCGTTCTGAATAATCTGGACCGACAGAAATCTGCGTTGTTCGAGTAGATTATGCACCAAGGGGATAAAGCATGGTGTCTTGCGTCACGGGCGCTATTTTGAATCTCGAACGCAGCGAGGGATGCTTAGCTTTGAATAAACTCCCGAGCAAAAGAGAGGGAGTTATGACTAGAATCCTAAAAGTGAAAAGGCTAGGCAGAATCAGATGGAGCATGTTAATGAAAACAAAGTTACTGCTGCAGTTTCAAGAAAAAGTCCCATATCTCAAAAGTTAAATATTAAATGTTCTTCAAACCAAAGGTTATTTTGACGTTCTACAAACCAAATTTTTCTCCTCTACTTTTTTTTTTTTTTTTTTTTTTTTTTTTTCGTATTGGAAATCATCAAATGCCTTCTCCCGCTCTGGGCGGAGCAGGAGGGAGTGTCAGACTTTTACTGACTAAAACCCATCCATGTTCCTTCATCGCCCTTTGTGTTCCGGGGCCACGGTATCTCTTTCGAATAGTCCCGCAACCCCGGCAGGCATCGGTCCTTGCGGACCCCTTCCTTTTTGCTGACTCTCTTTGAGGCGCGCGTGGAACACGAACGCGCCGTCGACACGGCCTGTCGTCATGAGACGGACGGACGGCGAGCTAGCCCATAGCCCACCGTCCACAGGCCCGCACCTACGGTGGCCGGGGGCCACGTGGTGGCCCCCGACGCCCGGGGCGTCTCCCGCGGCGGCCGGGACGCTGTGAGGCTCTCTCCCTCTCACGTTCCGCCACCTCCTTCTCTAGCATTACTGCTTTGCAGAAGGAGGTGACGGCGTCCGTCTCGCTCCGGACCATGGCTTGCACCAGGGCCGGACGCGAGAGGTCGCCGCCGCCAATCGCCGCTTCGAGGACACGGCGGTGCTCCGCCCACGCGGGGCACACCTCCACCGTGTGCTCCACCGTGTCCTCCGGTCGATCCTCGCAATGGAAACACCCGGGCGTTTCCTCCCGCCCGATTCGGTGCAGGAACCTCCCGAAAACACCGTGTCCGGTGAGGACCTGCGTCAGGCGGAAGGTGAGGACGCCGTGGCATCTCTCTAGCCACTCCTCAAAGAGGGGACTTATCGCCACTATCGTGGCGTGCCCTGCACGGGGTTGCGACAGTCGCTCTCTCCATGTCGCCATGAGATCCCGCCGGAAGTCTGTCCGCTGAGCGACAATTTGTCGCAGCAGCGGAGTTTCCCCCCGGCGAAGCGCCTCCGCGCGCCATTCATGCAGGCGCGCGAGGACTATCGCCTCCAGATCCCATGGCGGCAATCCGGCAAGGAGGCACGCCGCCTCGCGGGCGATCGTGCGGGAGGCACGCCGCCTCGCGGGCGATCGTGCGGTACCCACGGGCCAGCCTTACGGCTACCACCTTTTGGGGCGCGTTCAAGTAGTGGGCTGCACACAGCCTCAAGGAACGCGCCCACACCGGGGCCCCGTAAAGGGCCATGGACCGCACGACTCCCGCGTAGAGCCTCCGGCAGGAGGCGTTCGGCCCCCCCAGGTTGGGCAGGAGCCGCCTGAAGGCAGCCCCAGTCCGTTCCAGTTTGGGGGCCAAACGTCGGAAGTGCTCCACGAAGTTCCACCGGCTGTCGAGGACGAGTCCTAGGTCGACAGTCGACTCGACACCGATGGATACCCCTCCTACCGTGAGTAAGGATCCCGGAGGTGGCGCATTCCGAGGCCCATGAAAGCACATGGCCTCGGACTTGTGCAATGCCACCTCGAGACCCAGTTGCCGGATCCTCTCAACGACTATCGCAACCCCGCGTGTCATAGCTTCCTCTTACAAGACTTAAGAAATTAGATGACAAATTACGGCTTTAGAATCAAATATCTCATCAAGCATAAGGCCGGTTTTAGTGCTTGACCGACCGTCGACGTCGGTGCGTACGTCGCTTATCGCTTGTAGTTTGTATGAAAATTCACAAGTCGTGACAGTGCTTGACCGACCGTACGCACGCGTATGTTGCTACGCACTGCGTACGAGGACCGTCGGTCAAGCGCGCGTCCGCATGCGTGCCGTCGGTCGACGGTTAACGCGTTCAGTTCTACACCGATCGGTGGACCGACCGTACGGATGCGCGTATCATCGTGTACTTTGTGACTACCAGTCCGGCCAGTTTCGTACGAGTATACATTGAGTTCTATGTAGCACCATACTGCGACGCTGACGTCAGCGGCGACCGACAGCAGTATTTTGTTCTCGCTGACGTCACGACCGACCGTACGAGACCAACCGTAAGAGTGACAAGAATTCAGGCCTTAAGAAAAAAGTGTTAGCAGATCCTCAACATAATTTTTGAAGAGTTGTCGACCCCATACAGTTATATACGTACTATTTTTTCAACCTTCAGTTACCTATACACATAACTGAAGGGTAACTGGTGGGCCTCACCTATTTTTTGTTTACGAGGTGAGTACCTGAATAAGCGACTTCTTAGCTTAGGTCACGACGTGCGATTTAATAAACTTGCCCGACGAACTAAATGATTTATAATTAATGGGCACTATGACATATAAATAACCCCCCCTTTGACATTGATCATAATGACAGCATTATGTAGGATAAAAGAAACGAGGAGATAATAACTTGTTGTAAATATATTCAGGAGATCATTTTATATAAGAAAAGCACACAAAGAAGTGACAAGGAATCACAGCTGACCAAAGTACTACAGAACATACTTTTCTTAAATTCAAATTTACACCATAGACACATATACAGAAAGTTTGTATATCTAATACACCCTCATAAATTTTAATTTAAAAACACTAAAATATATCCAAATCAATAATCTTTAACACCTAAACCAGTAATGCACTTGTAGTGCTTGACACTACACAATGGTTTAGTGAGAACGTCAGCTATCATGGATTCAGTGGGTACATGTCTCAGTTTGATGTCTTTGTTATCTCGTAGAACTTCCCTAATATAATGATGCTTTATATCAATATGTTTACTGCGTGCGTGAAACATTGGGTCTTGAGCCAAACATATTGCTCCTTGATTATCGGCATGAACAACTACTCGAGTGTACCTCACAATTCCTAGCTCCCTCATAAGACTATTCAAATAAACTGCTTCTTTCATACATTCAGATAGACTTACGTATTCAGCCTCACAAGTCGATGTAGCCACGCTACGTTGTTTCCTTGATTGCCACGATATACTCGCACCACCTAAAATGAAAGCATATCCAGAATATGATCGCCTATCTAACACACAATTAGCCCAATCAGCATCCGAAAACCCTTGAACACAATAACCAGTTCTCTTGTATACAAGACTGTGTCGCATTGTCCCTTTAAGGTAACGTAATAAACGTTTCGCTGATTTCCAGTAGCATATTTCCGGTTTCGTTAATTTTTGGCTTAGTTTACTCACCGCATTTGCAATATCGGGCCTAGTTGCGTTGCTCAGATAATTTAAGCAACCTATTAGTTCTCGATAAGGCCATATTTCGTCATTTTCTGAATCACTATTTTTTTCGGTTTTTACTTTCGAATTAATTTCCATAGGTGTTGCACATTTATTACATTTTTCCATATTAAATTGTTTTAATAATTTTTTAATGTAATTTTCTTGTGACAATATAATGACATTGTCATTTCTTATAATGTCTATTCCTAAAATATATTTCGCCTGACCATAATCTTTCAAGTCGAACTCCTTTGACAGCTCATTTTTAAAATCGATGATTAAACCTCTTTCTTGGCTCCCAATTAAAATATCGTCGACATACACACATCAAAAGTATCTAGGGATCAACATATATTTTTGCAATAACTTTTCTCCTGATTGATATTAATTAAAATTTTCTTTAAGGATTCATCAAATAAAGTGTTTTCGTTTGTCACAGTAACGATAAACCAAGTCACCTTTGCATTAATAAAGAAATTTGCCATTTTCCTAATAAAGGGATTTTTGACATTTGAACCACTAACATTAAAGTTCGAAAAAAAGACTGAAATAACAGTTTTCTTTAAAATTTTATTGGGTAACTTAAACAATTAATAATCCGTGTTTCTACCGCGAACACTAACAACACAAGAACATCGGTTTGGCATACTCAAAATGAGTTCATCCAAATCACGCTGTGGAATGGCCGCCCATGTTCGTTGCAACAACAAAAAAAGGTCTTCTTGCGACTGGATACCCTCCATATTCGGCAGAGCTCTTCTCTGTAGCATATCCCATGCATGCTCAATCGGGTTCAAGTCTGGCGACTGAGCAGGCCAGGGCAGGACATTGATGTTAGCTGCGGCGAGAGTCTGTCTTACAACTCTTGCGGTGTGCGGTCGTGCATTATCATGCATTAACTGAAATAAGGGACCGATTTGCACTTGTAGAGGAACGATGACGTCTGATACAATCGTCTCAGCATAAATTTGAGCGTTGAGGTTGCCTCTGATCCAAATCAACTCAGTTCTTCCGCCGATCCAAATACCCGCCCATACCATGATGGTTCCACCACTATAAGGATGGACTTCCTGGCAGGATTTTAATCGCTGTTGGCGTCCAGGGGTTCTCCAGTGTCGTATACGTCTTGTATCCGGTCTCATACCAAAACGAGACTCATCAGAAAAGCACACGAAACGCCATTGTTCTTCTGCCCAATTTCTGTGTTCAAGAGCCCATTGATATCGAATCCTACGATTGTGCATTGCTATAGGTGGTACCCGTAGCGGTCTTCGGGAATGAAGGTTCACTTCATGCAAGCGGTTTCTGACTGTTTGGTCGCTAATTAAGTTCCCTGAAGAGTGATGAAGCCTCACGGCTAACATCATGGCGGTTATTGTTGGAGCTCTTCGAGTTAAGATTTGAATGTATCGGTCTTGTCTCCGTGTGGTGCAGCGATACCGTCCTCCATGGCGCTCAGCCACGGTACCAGTGCTTCGGTAACGTGTCCAAAGTCGACTGATAACACTCTGACTTGTATTCAGAGCTAAAGCTACAGTACGTTGCCGGGAACCAGCTTCTATCATTCCCACGGCTCTGAGCATTTCTTCCCTGCTTAAATGACGTCGCCGCTCCATAATAACGTTGGTTTTAATCAGTAGTAGGGAAACAGTAGCACTAATAATGTCTTCAATGCGTTGTATGTTTTTATAGGGAAAATATTGACAGCTTATTTTCATCTTTTACTCGAATTTGATTGAGAGTTCCTGATTCAAATTATGAAATGCACCAAAAAGGATCCATATAAATTTATAAAATCATAAATTTATTACAAAGCCACATCTCAATCTCAAGAAATCCGCATAAAAATGCTTGATCCCTAGACATTTTTGATGTGTGTATATTAATACAAATAAGAAAGTATTCCCATTTTGCTTAAAATAAAGGCATGGTTCGTTCAGACTCTGCTTCAATCCCATTTCAGTGAGTTTCTTGTTCAGCCTGAGATTCCATTGACGTCCAGCTTGCTTCAAACCATATAATGATTTCCGCAATAAGCATGAATCGCAACCATTATCCAATTTACTAAGCATGTCCTGCGCGTGCTTTCTAACGATAGGATCTTCTCCCTCACGATTCATAAGCTTAATTAAACTCTCTCTTAATAGTTCTGGAATTTCCATGTAAATCTCTTCATCTAACGAACCATTTAAGTAAGCAGTATTAATATCTAATTGGTGAATTTCCAAGTCCAATTCAACAGCGAGAGCCATTAATAATCTGACGGTGTCCAGTCTAGCTACAGGCGCAAACGTTTTCTCGTAATCAACCCCATATCGCTGGCTAAAACCTTGAGCCACAAGCCTAGCTTTCTTCTTAAAAGTCTTGTCGACATTCTGTTTTGTCGTTAAAACGTAACGACAACCAATGATGTTTCTGTTTTTCGGTCTTCTAACGATATCCCATGTCCCTTTTTGAACTAGACTCCTAATTTCAGATAGTATAGCTTCCTCCCACTCTGGTTTATCATCACATTTCAGAGCATTTTTCAAACTCATTTCAGCTGAACCAACAAAATCTGCAGCATCATTTGAATCAGTAAAATTTATTGGTTGTTCAACTTCGGTCATTCGATAGATTTTCCTTGGACGGCCTGCACTACCTGTGCGTAATAATTTGGGTCTACCAGGAGCTCTTTTCATCATCCTTTGTTGATCAATTTGTCCACGCGTTCCAAGCGTTCTTGATTCTACTAGATGATGATCAATATTTGAAGGATTTGTCTCAGCATTCTGTTCGCATCCTCTCGATTCTACAGAGTATTCTTGACATTCGCTCCAAATCTCATCGTCTACTTGTTCGATTTGATTATCATGTTCTTCCGGTGGAGTACACTTTGAAAATTCGATATCAATGAACTCTTTATCCGTATCTTCTTTAACATTCGATGATCCTGGCTCTTGTGTCGAGATCTCGTGACATGAATAATCATTTTCGTGAAATCTCACGTCTCTTGCAACCATGAATTTTCTTCGCTCTGGAATCCATACTCTATATCCTCTCGCATTCTTTGGATATCCAACAAAGATACCAGAAATTCCTCTTGCTGTGAACTTATCCTTATTTGGGTCTTTATTTAAAATATGTACCTTGGTTCCAAATTTTCTAAGGTAATAAATCTTCACTGATTTCTCTAGCCATCTTTCATAAGGAATATCACCATGTAGACTGCTTGTAGGACAACGATTCCTGATATAACACGCGGTATCCACTGCATCTGCCCAAAAACCTGCGGAAAGATCTGAACTTAGCAACATACACCTAGCCATTTCTACTAGAGTCCGATTCATTCTCTCTGATATTCCATTTTGTTGCGGTGTCCGAGCAACTGTCAGTCTTCGCATTATTCCAGCTTGTTTCAAATATTCGTCGAACTCAGCGTTACAATATTCACCTCCATTGTCGCTTTGAAGATATTTGATTTTTAATCCGGTAAGATTCTCAACTTGACTTTTGTACACCTTGAAAGCTTCTAAAGCTTTACTCTTCGTACTTAGAAAATATACCTCACACCAACGTGTACAATCATCAATAAAAGTAATAAAATATTTCGCACCTCTTACAGACTCACATCTCATCGGACCTACAATGTCAGAATGAATTATTCTAAGTTTTTCAGCGCAAGGACTCCCGGAATTAGAAAAAGGTAACGCGGTCATTTTTCCTTTAGCACATATATCGCAATCAAGTAAGCTCTGTACTTTGGTTGTGTCATTTTTGAAACCCAATTTAGTTAAAAGTTTATCGACATCCTTACCATTTAAATGTCCTAAGCGTTCATGCCAACTACGTATGTCGACATTTGCATTACTTAAACTAAATGAATATTCAGACCTATTTAAACAATACAAGTTCCCTTTGCGATGGGCACTCAATTTAATGTTGCCGTTTTTGTCAATCACATTTGCTACACTGTGTTTAAATATGACATCACAACCATCGTTGGTTAACTTGGCTACAGATATTAAATTTGTTCTTAGGTTCGGAACATAAAGTGTATCGCGTAATTCAATTGCGGTCTTCGAGTTTTTGTTACATGCCGACAACCTTACAGTACCCTTACCTTTTACTTCAGTACTTACATGCGTAGCTAAATTAAGTTCTCCGGTAATAATAGTTAAAGTGTCCCTGAACATACTCGCATCATTACAAAGGTGAGACGTGCACCCACTGTCAAAAATCCAGTCATCTTTTTGTGCATTTACAGCATTACATACTTCTAAATCTGAAACATTAAAAGTAATTAGTGCTTCGTCCACGTCCACATGATGTGCTACTGCCACATCCTTTTGTACCTTCTTTTTGTTCGGACATTCTGATGCTTTATGTCCATGTTCGTGACATTTAAAACATTTATATTTAAATCCTTCTCTACTGGTAGTTGGGTTAGTTTTGTTTCCAACTTTTGCGCTTTTATTTAATTTCTTAAAACCATTTTTCACATATGTATGCATGACGCCTTCATTTTGAGATCTATTTATCTCTATGGATTCGTGCTCTTCTAATATTTTAATCTTCAATGCCTCTGGCTTCGGCAACTCGTCTCTCGACTCAATGGCACATCTAAAGCTTTCAAATTTTTCAGGTAAACTATATAATAACATTATAGACAGCAAGTCGTCGTTAATATGTATACTCATTTCTGCCAGTTTATCAACAGCGTCGAAAAAACTATTTAAATGATCTCGTACATCACCTGTTTCCGACATTTTGTGTAACATAAGCCGCTTTAGAAGTGTGGCCTTCTTAGCAGGTCCTTTCGAAGCATAAATATACTCCAATTTTAGCCAAACTTCTCTAGAAGTGATACAGCCCCTAATATGTCGAAGTTCAGAACCACACATCGACAAAATTAAATCCGCTTTGGCTTTTTCATCCTCTGCTTCCCAATTCTTAGCTTCTCCTATTTCTGACGGTTTCGGTAGTTTACCACTAGTAAATTTCCATCCATCATTTTTAATTAGGATCGCTTGGACCTGGATTCTCCAGCTGTCATAATTTTCCTTGTTCAGGGGCTCGATCCTAAATAAACTGCTCATCGTCGCTCCTTTTTCACAAATAATTACTTTACTGGATAAAATTTTCTCTCCTGACGTACCTCTCCAGACTTTTCACTGGATCTTCGTTATTCTTATCCCTCTTTCGATCTCGGCGATTGGGTGTCTGGATGACTGGGTGTCTGGGCCCATAACCAATGTAGGATAAAAGAAACGAGGAGATAATAACTTGTTGTAAATATATTCAGGAGATCATTTTATATAAGAAAAGCACACAAAGAAGTGACAAGGAATCACAGCTGACCAAAGTACTACAGAACATACTTTTCTTAAATTCAAATTTACACCATAGACACATATACAGAAAGTTTGTATATCTAATACATTACTCATATAAAAATAAGAGATCGAGGTTCGGACGAATTGAGAACCTCCTACTCTTCTCTAGTTGGTTAAAAATAATGATAATACGAGGAAAATCGTTAGTTTTTTTTATAAAGTAATCTATCCTCTAATGAAGTCTAATGCTTACTGAAATGGCTAGCAAACAGTACATTGTCTTCATTTTACTCCTAGTTGCCTAACCGGTAAGAAGTATTTACATTTAATAATTAATTGATTGTTAATAAAATGTTAACCTATTTAGTTTTTTCGTTTCTTTTAAAGTTAAGTGTTGTAAAAAGTGTTGACGTGTGCAATGATGATTATAGACATATGAACAATACTCAAATCGATGTGTCAAAATTTTGTTCCTCAAATACGTGTATCGAGAAATGCTGCGGTGAAGGCAAAATGTTGTCTCTGAGAGGACACTGCACCAATACAGTGGAAATGTTTCAATTATTTAAGAACGTTTCAAAGCTAATTTCAGACGTCGACTATTCCAAGATTGCTTTATTTTCGTGGGACGGAAGTGTTAAAAAAAAAACGGAAAAGGATTTTGTCTTCATTACAAATCAAAGAAATTTACATGACTGCTCGAATGACATGATAACAGACGATTTTTTCATTCTAGAGGTATTGTGCTTTTCTGTTATCCATTTTATGAAGTAATCTATTCTAACACAAAAAAGCTGAAGAGCTCGTTTGTTTGAACTCGTTGAAAGTCATGAGTTGTAAGGTTTTTAGGGTTCCGTACCTCAGAAGGTAAAAAAAGGAACCCTTCAGAGATCACTTTCTTATAGGTCTGTCTGTCCGTCTGTCACCTCCGATTTTCTCAGAAACGGGTGGACCTAGCAAGTTGAAATTTATATCAGATACTGAGGTCTACAATTCTAGGTTCATAGGCTATTTAATATCCTACGACCCTTAGAAGACCAACAAAAAGAGGAACACCGGGTGAAACCGTGAGGCACAGCTAGTATTTGTATTAAAAAAAACGGGTTTCGTATATCTGAGGAAGAAAGGAGAACAACTTGGCTCCATTCTGTCCTGTCTTCAGGAGTTAACGAAATCAAAGTATATAAATCTAATCAAACTAAATCATTTAAGCGAGGACATTGTCCACAATGCAATTAAATGGAATGGAATGTTAATTAAAATAATTAATATATATATATATTTTTATTTATTTATTCAACATCTGCTTAACGATAAGATATTATAAAGTCTGCCAAACTGCAAAACAATTTGTCGGCAGTTGTTCTCGTTTCACAATATAATTACAACAACAACATTTCAAATTTTTATTTAAATATAACATTTTTATAGGGGAAGTGAATTTACAGAAACCTTTCTCTTATTCTGCTTTCTTCCATAATTTCATACTGTGTCTTGCGATAGAGCTGCATTACTTAACTACCACTTAACGACACTATCTGTTTTGTGGAGTTTTGGGATCAAGATCAAGGGATCCTTGGTCCAGCAAGTCTTATTGGGTTATACAATGACTCCAGCAAAAGTATAGGTCCGAAATATGAAAGTTGGGGGTGTGACACCAACGTGACATACCATGTGAACCTTGGAAAGCACGTAAAACCTTTGATCTGTGCTCTTCCTGAACTCTCAAAATTCGTTAATTACAATAACTTCTGCGTAGTTAGTTAGTCTCTGATGAGATTGGTCGCCACAACCGCGAACTGGTTATTAGGCTTGTCTTCAGGCACTTAGGGAGAAACTCCTTAGAAGGTCGCGTCAAACGGCTCTGGAGATTTCTTTTTTTTATACATTTATACAAACTTTCAACTGTGTCACTTAAACGTTTGCATGTTTACAGGATGGAACAGTAAGGAAGCAATGTAGTGGAGGGAAATCATGGTGTGGCATTGAAACGCTGGATTATTGCATAGACTTTCAATTAACGATCTTTAATAAAATTCCACAAGTTAAACTCCTCTTGAGACAACATATGCATGAAGCATTATTACTTGTTGCAACATTGGACTTGTTTCAGTATAAGTACGAGCGTATTGTGTTAGTAGGTGAGTGAGACAAATCGCAAATTCCTGTAACTTGTGCAAAAGTATGCAAGTAGCTTGCATGCCATTTGTCATTGTGGCCCATTGATATATAAAAAACCATCAGTCAATGTTGTGGCCAGACTGTAATCAGACATTCGGCGAATGTCAGGCGTGACAAAATAATGTTATATGAATCAAATGCATGCAGTTACTTAGTCACACTATACTTTGATATTCTGTATACATTTTATAGGTATATATAAATTTATTAATACAATACGTAATTATATTTATTTTACTTGTATGTAGGTATGTTTATTCTATAAATTAGAATTAAGTAAGACATAATATTTTTTCATAGGCCCGGATGAAATAAATTATCTATTTCTAGTAGTTAGTACTTTGAGGACGCTGTTACATTTCGATGAACTCGAATTTAGGTATCTAAAGTCACACACAGCAACATGACGCGTACGCACACATTATTACCACTATATTACATTCACTTAGGTAATCTCGGTGCCTTGATATTATTTTTTATTTTTATTGAAACTGAATCCGGAAGATTACTTGGACCTTTGAAAATGCATTTGGTAACTGTTACTTAGTACCGTCGTCGGGATAAGTACTTAGGTTAGTATTTCCAACCGACGACAAAAAAAGAAGATGCTCGACCCTATGTCTCCGCTATTTTCATAACATAAAGTCATGCCTGTTGGGATTTAGGGGGCAAACAGATGTATACCCAATATGTGGTAGGTACCAACTAAAACTAAAAAAAAATATAAAAAACTGTAACGTGTCTAAGAACGAAAAACAACGGGTACCGACACCGACTACCGAAAAGAAAATTCGTTTACACTTTATTTAATTTATTTAAAATGAAAAGGCTATGTGAAATAAGTACTTAAAATAAAATAATTTGTGGTCATAAGAAGAATAAAAAAACGACTTGAACATTTTGCTATTACATGGAACATTTAAAATCCGCACTTGGTTGATGTCCCAACGTGTCGTAATAAGCGCTTCTCTTCCACTTTTATTATGCGCACAGCCAAAGTCTGGAACTCTGCGTCTTTGTTCCCACCCACATTTAACCCGCCTGCCATCAAAGCAAGAGTGAACAGGCATCTTCTGGGCACGCTCGTTCCATCATAGACCTCATCCATCGCTTTCCATCAGGCGTGATCGAGGTCAAGAGCAGGCCCATTTTTTAATATTAAAAAAAAGAACAAAGTTGGCCGTTTAAGGGGGAAAAACACATAATATACTTCAAAAAAATATTAATTACATTTAATCATCATTAATATTCAGTAGTAGGATTTCATCCAAAAAAAGATGTAGGTGGTTCGACCTCATCCTGATGTCGTGCCCAACAAGATAAGAACCACACGACCGACATTACATGTGAAAAAAATATTGTGAGCCGTCACGGGACGCCTGGTAGATGTGAAACATCGAAATTATTTTGTACAAGTAATATGCATAAAATAACAGATTATGACAGAAACTAAATATGGATTAGTGAAAAAAATTAAGTGTTACGAAATTTTTCCCTGAAATAAAAAATATCACACATAGACTGTATATAATACCAAGTCCATTGCATTTAGAGGAGTTCGTACTTAATTTCCCCATACATTGACGACTGGTTGACAACTTGACAGTTGGCGCCGCGTCGTGTGGCCACGGCATGCGTCGCCACGCCAACAATCGGTTTTACCCGCGCCTATAGATGTTTTACATCAAAAACATCTGGCAAATCAGGCGCACGTATTGGGGGTGGTTTTGGGATGTCACTCCTGTGTTCTATTTCTATATCCATTGACTGTATTTCCATATTTCGGATATCATCCAGTTGCCTCTGCCTGTGCACAGCTCAGGAAACTCTCACACAGCAAGCCATATACACACTCGTTCTAAACGTTCCACCTGAAAAATATAATTAAAATTGTAAACTCAACTTTTTTTGTTAGTTTGAATTGTCCCAATACTGGGGAAATGCCTCCCCACATAATATGTTCCGCTTTTCTGTCTTGTGTTTTTTCTCGCAAATTCGAGAGGAAGTCATCCAAGGCATCCCTTCATCGACCGCGACCCGGCCTAACGGTCTGTGCTGCAGAACCCAAATTGTCGAAACAGTTCATAACGTTCGGGACTGGGCAGGCAATGTCTGCTGGATGTTGGCACAGCTGTGGACCCTTATATCGGAAAATATAACTTTACGTTATTATTTTATTTCTATCATAATACACACACATACATACCTGGTGCAACGGTATCCACTGTAAAATAATATTCGTATCAATTAAATTGAAAACGTTAAAAATTAGAGCAATTTAAATTATAGTCCCAGCCGCGTATGTTGATATTGACACTACAAATTTAATATTCCTAATTTTCAGTGATGCTGGTATCATCGTTCTTCCTGCTGGTGGTACTCGTGGTGTACTGTCTGCTGCCTGAACTACAGAACCTCATGGGTCTAGTACTGATAGCTTACATCTTGTCCATCCTTGTCACAACCTTAGCAAATGTCGTCGTACTGCTCTCTGACGAATCATTGACAACATATCACTGCAAAATTATAAGTTAGTGTTTTTTCCATTTAATTTTTATTATTATAGTTATAAATATGCCGTTGAAAACCTATATGGTAGTTCCCATTGACCTAGAAACACGAAATTTGACTAGAAGCAATGTCTTACAGCACATGTAAAGGGAAAAATCTGAAAATAAGTAAGTAGTTTAATAACAAAAGAAAAAGCAATTTTACTATTACAAACTGCGAGGAGTTACATAATATTATCATACAAGTGAGCAAAGTTGCTCATTATACACGAGGCTGTGGGTTGCAGCCCGAGCCGTAGGCGAGGCCGTAAATCAGCCGAGTGTCTAGTGAGCAAGTTGCTCACGAGTTGCATACGCACTTTTTCAACACACTTGCGAGGAAAAAACAAACATGTATTGCATAAATCGTTTTACCACACAGAAACAAATGCGATACTCGTACAAACAAAATATGAAAATTATGGGAAATGGCGCGCAAGTTTTTTTTTTTGCACGCGCCAAATGTAAGGTGATTGATTACATCAGGCGGGAGGAAACGCCCGGGTGTTTCCACTGCGAGGATCGACCGGAGGACACGGTGGAGCACATGGTGGAGGTGTGCCCCGCGTGGGCGGAGCACCGCCATGTCCTCGAAGCGGCGATTGGCGGCGGCGACCTCTCGCGTCCGGCCCTGGTGCAAGCCATGGTCCGGAGAGAGACGGAATGGCCACGTGGTGGCCGGGGGCCACCACGTGGCCCCCGGCCACCGTAGGCGCTGGCCTGTGGACGGTGGGCTATGGGCTAGCTCGCCGTCCGTCCGTCTCATGACGACAGGCCGTGTCGACGGCGCGTTCGTGTTCCACGTGCGCCTCAAAGAGAGTCAGCAAAAAGGAAGGGGTCCGCAAGGACCGATGCCTGCCGGGGTTGCGGGACTGTTCGAAAGAGATACCGTGGCCCCGGAACACAAAGGGCGATGAAGGAACATGGATGGGTTTTAGTCAGTAAAAGTCTGACACTCCCTCCTGCTCCGCCCAGAGCGGGAGGAGTCATTTGATGATTTCCCATCCGAAAAAACAAAAAAAAAAAAAAAGGTGTTTGATTACATATATAGTCATACAGCCTACTTCAAAATTATAATTTTAGTGATAGATAACATGCAAATTTTTATAACAAATTATTGTGAATTATAAATAATTTCGTGTTTTCGCTCCAACTTTTAACGAGTCACGGTATGCACCACAGACTATACAAGGTCTGCGTTTTGTTATAGCAAACTGATAGACCGTTGAGCATCGATTACTAGGATTTGTGGAATAAGAATAAATTACGTTTAGTTTTGTACGGTGACGGAACACATTTATTTATTCCAAAAATGTAAATGGATTTTCAGCGGCATTAAAACCTCTTTATTGTTACAAAAAAAACGAAGTATTACCCGGTTAAATTGAAATTATGCTCTGTTAACTCGCATAAATAATTTGCAGTTAGGTACTAACTTAACTTTGTAGGGATAATTCTATTATGCACTACAGCACTAGTGTGTAATATTATTAGGCACGTGTGAGTCATAATTTGGTCTATGGCCCTATGAACGATGTAATAAGGCTCACTTTACGAGCAAGTGTGTTGAAAAAATATAATATTTATTTATTATAATATAATATAATATTACTGAAAACTGCATTAAAATTCGTTGCGCAGTTTAAAACATCTAAGCGTACTTACAGACAGCGGGAGCGACTTTGTTTAAATACTATATAAAGCAGTAGGTACCTACGTATTTTAAGAAAAAACCTATGTTTGCGCGGTTATGCCGTGAATCTATTTAGTTACCCGCCAGTGTAGTTCTAATAATATATTTTTACAACTAAGTCTAATTTTATTATTTTAGCTCCAATGATGTATTTTACGGCAGTATCAAGTGTATTTTGGATGAACGTCATGTCATTTGATGTTTGGTGGTTATTAAGGTAATTGAAGTTTAATCAAGATACTAACACTATTGTAAAAATTATAACTTTATCAAACCTTTTTTATTTTTTTTTGACATTTTTCGACACCAACAGTTTCGTTCAGAAATTGAAGTCAACTAGGAATGATGCGTACCTGCCTATTAGTTTTAGACGTCAAATAGCAAGGCTAATAGCTTTTAATATAAACTCAGACATAAGTGGTATGTCGCAGTTTTTTGTAAATAGGTCTACGGAAATTAGTAATTATACTAATTGTAATTATACAAATATTAGCTTAGATTTAAACTAGTCACTACGACAATAGAAGGTACGAGTGACAATTTCGTTAAACATATCGACTTTAGGGTATCTTCTAGCTCTCAATTAATAAATTGTCAAAAAGGGGTTGAGCTGAATTCCTTTACATTATTTCATCAGAATATTCAGGGTTTTTCTTCCAAACAATTAGAAATTGAACTATTTTTAGAAAAAACCAAGTTTGATATCATCTGTACGTCTGAACATTGGATGAAAGATTATGAAATGCAAATTAATTTTGAGAATTATAGTGTGGGCAGTTGCTTTAATCGGAAATCTAAGATGCGTGGGGGTTCATTAATCTTAGTTAAAAATTGTATTAAATTTAAGCCTCGTAATGAAATTGTCGAGCTATCGGTTGAACATAGCATCGAATTGTCTTGTGTTGAGCTACACACATCAAAAATGTCTAGGGATCAAGCATTTTTATGCGGATTTCTTGAGATTGAGATGTGGCTTTGTAATAAATTTATGATTTTATAAATTTATATGGATCCTTTTTGGTGCATTTCATAATTTGAATCAGGAACTCTCAATCAAATTCGAGTAAAAGATGAAAATAAGCTGTCAATATTTTCCCTATAAAAACATACAACGCATTGAAGACATTATTAGTGCTACTGTTTCCCTACTACTGATTAAAACCAACGTTATTATGGAGCGGCGACGTCATTTAAGCAGGGAAGAAATGCTCAGAGCCGTGGGAATGATAGAAGCTGGTTCCCGGCAACGTACTGTAGCTTTAGCTCTGAATACAAGTCAGAGTGTTATCAGTCGACTTTGGACACGTTACCGAAGCACTGGTACCGTGGCTGAGCGCCATGGAGGACGGTATCGCTGCACCACACGGAGACAAGACCGATACATTCAAATCTTAACTCGAAGAGCTCCAACAATAACCGCCATGATGTTAGCCGTGAGGCTTCATCACTCTTCAGGGAACTTAATTAGCGACCAAACAGTCAGAAACCGCTTGCATGAAGTGAACCTTCATTCCCGAAGACCGCTACGGGTACCACCTATAGCAATGCACAATCGTAGGATTCGATATCAATGGGCTCTTGAACACAGAAATTGGGCAGAAGAACAATGGCGTTTCGTGTGCTTTTCTGATGAGTCTCGTTTTGGTATGAGACCGGATACAAGACGTATACGACACTGGAGAACCCCTGGACGCCAACAGCGATTAAAATCCTGCCAGGAAGTCCATCCTTATAGTGGTGGAACCATCATGGTATGGGCGGGTATTTGGATCGGCGGAAGAACTGAGTTGATTTGGATCAGAGGCAACCTCAACGCTCAAATTTATGCTGAGACGATTGTATCAGACGTCATCGTTCCTCTACAAGTGCAAATCGGTCCCTTATTTCAGTTAATGCATGATAATGCACGACCGCACACCGCAAGAGTTGTAAGACAGACTCTCGCCGCAGCTAACATCAATGTCCTGCCCTGGCCTGCTCAGTCGCCAGACTTGAACCCGATTGAGCATGCATGGGATATGCTACAGAGAAGAGCTCTGCCGAATATGGAGGGTATCCAGTCGCAAGAAGACCTTTTTTTGTTGTTGCAACGAACATGGGCGGCCATTCCACAGCGTGATTTGGATGAACTCATTTTGAGTATGCCAAACCGATGTTCTTGTGTTGTTAGTGTTCGCGGTAGAAACACGGATTATTAATTGTTTAAGTTACCCAATAAAATTTTAAAGAAAACTGTTATTTCAGTCTTTTTTTCGAACTTTAATGTTAGTGGTTCAAATGTCAAAAATCCCTTTATTAGGAAAATGGCAAATTTCTTTATTAATGCAAAGGTGACTTGGTTTATCGTTACTGTGACAAACGAAAACACTTTATTTGATGAATCCTTAAAGAAAATTTTAATTAATATCAATCAGGAGAAAAGTTATTGCAAAAATATATGTTGATCCCTAGATACTTTTGATGTGTGTAGATAAGCATGTAATAGTGTGCGTTTACAGACCCCCTAATTACCTGAACTACTCTAACTTTGAGTCAGTAATGGAAGATGCTCTAGCAAAGCTTGTAACTCGTAATAAACTAATAATTATCTGTGGTGACTTTAATGTTAATATCTTAGAGAATAATGTAAATAGCAGTAGATTTTTAAGTCTCTTTAAATCATTTAATTTGTCAAATGTTTTTTCAGAACCAACCCGAATTACTACAAATACTGCTACATGTATTGATAATGTTTTTTGTTGCTGCGACTACATAAATAAATCCATTGTAAATTACCTTCCTTCAGATCACAGCGGACAGACTGTTGCTTTCGCGTCCAAGATACAATTGCAAAGAACTCAGATTCTAATTAGACAAATAGCACCCAGCAATTTAGAAAAGTTTAATAATAATTTAATAAGCAAACTAAATATACCAGGCCATATTAGAAACAATGTAAATGAATTGTATGAAGAATTCTTTTCGGTAGTGCACGCCGAGTTCAATAATACTTTAAAAAAGAAAACAAAAACTATTGGCCCAAGGTTTATTTTTAGTGACTGGGCAACACAGGGTATTAGGAAAAGTAGGGAACGTTTGTTTGAGCTGTACGGCCTTAAGCCTTATAATAAAACAGAAACTTTTAGTAAATATGTTGCTACTTACTCGAAAATTTTTAAAAACTCTTGCAAGGTAGCTAAATCCCTCTTTATAAGCAACAAGATTAAATCAGCTGATAACAAAATTAAGACAGTTTGGAAAATTATCAACAGTGAAACAATTAGAAGTAAAAAACAAAGTAATGACATAACATTAGAGACCTCACGTGGCCTCGTGAACTCTAATAATGAAGTTGCTCAAGAATTCGTTAATTTCTTTACCAGTATCCCACTTAAAACTACAGAAACCTTAAATTCCTCTCCCTTGCTCTCTATTGATTTATTGAAAGCGAACGTTCCAGCCTGTTCAAATGAATTTAAATTTCAGCATATAAACCCCATAACAATCATGAAAGCTTTTAAGCAAATCAAGATTAAATTAACTGAAGATCTATGGGGTATGTCTATCAAAGCTTGTACCTCAATTACTGAGACTGTAGCACCGTATTTAGCCTTGATATTTAATTTGTGCGTGGATCAAGGGGTCTTCCCGGATCTAATGAAATTCAGTAAAGTAATACCCCTTTTTAAATCCGGGGACAGTAAAGATACCAATAACTATAGGCCCGTATCCGTGTTGCCGGTTTTCAGCAAGGTGTTTGAAAAGATAATGCTCAATCAAATGCTTTACCATTTTAACACCAATAAAATCTTACACGAGCAACAGTACGGTTTCACCAAAGGACGTTGTACGACTGACGCCGGTGTCACTTTATTAAAACACATATTTACTGCGTGGGAAGAGGCACAAGATGCCATAGGAATCTTCTGTGACCTTTCGAAGGCATTTGATTGCGTAAATCACGAAACCCTGATCTTGAAACTTGAGCATTACGGTTTAGGTAAACTTGCGCTCAGTTTAGTAAAATCGTATTTGAATGATAGACAGCAGCATGTACAAGTAAATGGCGTAAATTCAATGGGTTTAAAAGTAAAAATGGGTGTACCACAAGGTTCGATATTGGGTCCCTTCCTCTTTTTAGTGTACATAAATGACCTACCCAATTTATTTGACAACTACCCGCAATTGGTGTTGTTTGCAGACGATACTTCTTTAATATTTAGGATAAACAGACGTGCCACAAATCTGGACGACGTAAATAACGCCCTACTGCAGGTTCATAATTGGTTTACCGCTAATAATTTAGTTCTAAATGGGAAAAAAACAAAGTGCATTAGATTTGCTTTACCAAATGTCAAAAGTCGTGATTGTGATAGTATTGAATCAAGAAAAACTAGAATTTGTCGATAAAACGGTTTTCTTGGGAATCACGCTCGACTCAAGGCTACAATGGGGTCCTCATTTAACATCTCTTGCAGGACGGCTGAGCTCAGCAGCGTATGCTGTTAGGAAAATCCGTCAATTTACTGATGTTGATACGGCGAGGCTAGTCTATTTTAGTTATTTTCATAGTATTATGTCATACGGTATTTTACTATGGGGACGCGCTGCAGACATCGAGTCTATATTTATTCTGCAGAAAAGGGCTATCAGAGCCATTTATGAATTACGTAGACGCGATTCTCTAAGAGAACTGTTTAAGGAAATTAATATCATGACAGTACCTTGTCAATACATCTATGAAAATATCATGTATGTTAGGAAAAATCTGCATTTATTCAGTAAAAGAGGTGACAGACACCACTATACTACTAGAAATAGGGACCAACTAGTTCAGCCAGGTTTCAGGCTTGCTAAAGTAGATTCATCTTTCATGGGGTACTGTTTAAAATGTTACAATAAAATACCTCCCCACATTCTACAACTGAATGAGACGAAATTTAAATCTTGTATAAAACGCACACTATGTAGGCAAGCATATTATAAGTTGGTGGATTACATTGACGATAAAAATGCTTGGCTCAATGCTGGTCCTGCTCCACAACCATAGGGGAAAACTAATTGGGCAAATTATTGTGCTAGCTGCAGAAGATTGTAAAAGTATCTTTGCTTTGTATAGATTCCATCTCCTAGTATTGTATAATTGCATAGCACATGTGAGGACCATGTATTTTTAAGCTACCATTTGCATTTAGTTATCTTTCATTGACTTGAATATGCCTTGGTGGCTGAGAGAAAGTCATGCTCACTCAAATGTCTCGCTGATGGTGGCGGGTGTGTCGGGTCATTTAGTTCCCTTCAATATGGTTGAGTTGAATGGCGCCGATACACGCGTCTTGTTCGTGATCGGGCGCTGTCACTTGGGACTGGTCATCTCTTAGCTGCCACGGTTCATTTTAATTACTTTATTTTTCATTTGTTGATCTAATGTTTTACTCTGGACGCTCATAATGTGCACGTCTTCCTACATCGTTCTCACATATATCTATAATCTCAACATGAATGATGTAACCAAGATTTTGTAACAATATTTTGATTTAAAAGAGTGTCCATGGAGTTTCTTGCCCGTTCTTCTCCATAGAGATCTACGCTAGGGAATGGGCAACTACAGTACTTTCTCAAGTTATTATGTCTTGTGTCTGGGACTGTAGCTTTGTTTTGTTTTTTTTTGTATTTTTGACTTTCAAAAGTGCCATAATGGTCTAATTGAAATAAATGCTTTGAGTTTGAGTTTGAGTTTGAGTTTGATTTGTTTATAGCGACTATTAAGTTTCGCTAGTAAATTATATTATTACCCTGTGTATTTCCATCGGCATACTAATCCATGGAATATTTAATTTTGAGGTTCAAATGTTGGACCATGTCAACATCCCAGTATTCATATGGTTAAAAAACGTGTGGCTTTTGGGTGCACTGATGTTTCACCAAAACTCCTTTGGCATTTTTTTAAATTTATAACCAACGTTTTTTATACTATTTGTTTCACAAACAAGTTATTCCGCAAACGTTTAATTTTATAAACACTCACTTTAAAAAACATTAATTTGGCAAATGCTTCTCTTTATTTATTCACATGATATTTTTAATAATTATTCACATTTTTCTTTTAATATTTTGATTCTTTTGGCAACATCACGTTTTATTTATCTTCTAAGCCAGTCACAAAGTGAGCATGAGTTAAATATATAAAATGAACATACCTGACGGCTGACTTTCGTAATGATACAAAAAATAATATTTTGTAATAAGGCGTATTCGATGTAGCCCCGGGGCTGCACGAGGTGCCTATATCAGTTTGCACGGTTTAAAGTAACCTAACACGAAGGGGATGGCGGAGTCTTAGGCCCAGCGCACACCGCTGGAGGCGCAGCGGAGCGCATTTGAAGACAACAATTTAATATAAACATTACCTACCTTGATATACGGTCAATATAAGAATAAATTCGCACGCGGTACTCGGAGCGCCCTCAAGCTACTACAAGAGCATGCGCGCGACCGTATATCAAGGTAGTTAAGGTTTATATTATGCGGCTAGTCATCACTCGCTTCCCCCGCTCACTAGTTTTTTTGTTTTATTAATTTATATTAACCTTTAATTTTTAGGAAATTGCGTAATAATAAATAAATAAATAAAAGTTTATTGACCATTAAAAGAACAACCTAAACATACAAATCGCAACAATCCTGTGATTTGTGTCTGCTAATATACAGTTATACGGTTATGCGGTTGTTTGATCTTGATTCACACTGACCTCCGTACTAGTCAAAACTGTATCACGGCAGATCAGTCTTCCTCGTTCACAAACACACGCACACTTTCACAATAAAACTGATGACTTGCATATAACTGTTAAATAAACATAGATTAATTTATGAGTTTGGATATTAATACTGATACAGTGGGTATTATTTGGACATTTTTTGACTTGATCACAACAATTTGTGAGGGTAATTGTAAAATATTCAAAGTATATGCAAACATTTCAGACAAAAAAAAAGGTTTGGATTTTATAATTCACGGTATGAACTTAGAACATCAAGATAACAATAAAAGTTGCCAATAATTTTTGCCAATAGTTTATATTACAAAAACAACCAAAAAAGTAGGTAAACATAAATATAAAGAATTTAAAAAAAAATGGAGTATTTGTGTGAAATGTATGTTCATGAATGCGTGTTGTAATGTTTGTGATTTTCTATATGGGTTTTTATTTTTGATTCGCTGCTGGAGTTAGGAGTAGGTAGTATAGGTATTTGATATTGTACCTCGTTATAAATTTATTTATTTTTCTTTTTATTCTAGAACCTCGCTTAAGTATTTGAAATAGCCTGACATTGACGGTAACCGGGTCGTGAGGGCCAGTCTACGCCGAGCTCCTGAACAGAATACTTCTCCACTAAAAAGTCTACGCCGAGTTTCTGAACAGAATACTTCTCCATTAAAAAGTCTACGCCGGGCCTCTGAACGAAATACATCTCTACTACAAAGTCTGCTGGTTTTCTAAAATCTCTGCTACGGTGGTCTACGTCTAAGTAAAGTGCCAGAGTGACGTCCTCCTGGATCCTCCTCTTCGTTTCTCCTCTTCGGCACTCCTGACGTCCGCCGGTTTCTACTACAGCCGGCTTGAGTTGACTGCAGGCTACAACAGGCCCCTTTGCGAGCTCTACGACGGGAAGGCCTGACTTGAGGCCTTTCACCGAAGAAACTCCTGGACTCTGCATAACCAAGGACCTTCACCCCGGTTTCCCTGTTTAGTGTTGTGTTTTAGTTTAGTATTCCCCATCCGGTAGGTAGGGCCTGATAGGTTCCTTAGGTTTAGTTATATTTTATTTTGTTTATTAAATTTCTGTTTACCTTTTCTTTTTTTTTCTCTTAAACTGCGCTTTCCTCCTATTAGGTAGGATAGTGCTAAATTGGACCTTACATTTATCAGGCTCGCCCTGCTAAATGTAACGTTACAGTGTGTACTTGTTTAGATGTGTTTGCAATGTTTGCATGGAATGAGAATATGTATTTTTGTGAATGTATTTATGATATGGATGTTAATAGCTTTTCTGTGTTATTATAGTTCATTTCGATGAGATATTTACTCAAGCTACTACAAGAGCATGCGCGCGACCGTATATCAAGGTAGTTAAGGTATATATTAAATGGTTGTCTTCAAATTCGCTTCGCTGCGCCTCCAGCGGTGTGTGCTGGGCCTTAGTCATCACTCGCTTCCCTCGCTCACTAGTTTTTTTGTTTTATTAATTAATATTAACCTTAAATTTTTAGGAAATTGCGTAATAATGCAATAAGTAAAACGTTTTTATTTCATCGTTGTTTTACGAGATGACATTACAAAAGAAAATACGCGTCAACTGTCAAAGAACAGAAGTTTATTTTAAACATCAACTTAAACAAGGAATATATTATGTGTTGCCGCCAAAAGGAGTTACAGGTCTTATTTTGATAAAACACAATAGACATGAATATAAAATGAATAAAATTGTTTGTCAAATAAGGTAATCAAAAATGTTTATCGGATAACTATTTTTTTAAGTGAATTATTTGCTAAACTAGTTGTTGTGAAATGATGAAATCACCAACCTTGTTTTTGCTAATCACTGCTTGTCAAATGAAAATTTGTTAATTAATTTTTGGTGAAATGACAGGATACCTGACTTTTGTTTGCTTCATTGACTTTTTGGATCTGGGACTTTGCAGGACATTTGCGCGAAAGACACTTGCGCGAACCCACTAGCGCGAAAAAACATATGCGCACATGGACTTTTGCGCGATTGGACTTTTGCGCGAACGGAAATATGCGCGTTTGGACACTTGCGCGAATGGACTTTTGCGCGAACGTCCATGCGCGCATATGTCTTTTCGCACAAGTGTCCTGATACCAAACTAAAGTCATGTTTTACTTTTTAATAATAAAGATTCGGAAGAAGATTAGTAATCATGGAGAATTCGATGTGTACATACATAAAAATAAAACTGGCCGAACATAAATAACCTCGTCCTTTTTTTGTGAAAATTCTGCGTTCCAAAATAACACAGTAAACACTGATCCACGCCGTGTGTCTCACTGCTTTCTTTTTATCTCTGGCAGAGGTCATCGCAAGAGGTGCGACATTAACCGACGAGGCGAGCGAGTGAAGTTCATGTGGTACTGTCTGTATGCCTGGGGATCCCGCTCCTGATGACTGGTGTATTTGCAACATTGGACTACATAAACCTTTCCAGTTTGCACATAACCAAACCAAGCTTCGAAGACTGCTACTTTTTTTGTACGTATCTATAGCATACCAATGTGATAAAGCTAAAGAGTTTGATAGCCTAGTTCTTGAGACGTTTATAGGCTATTTAACATCACACTTAGATCCTAAGAAGCGGAGCCAAAAAAATTAAACGGCAAATGTGGAGCGGCAGCGCCAGCGCAGGGCGCGAAAGATCGCGGCTATGCTCCGCGCCCCGAAGATCGCAGCTGTAGTGATAACACTACAGCCGGACGCGGAAAAGAGGGGCGTGTCCTACCGCGACCTTCTGGCGAAGGCGAAAGAGGCGGTGAACCTCGGTGAGCTTGGGATCACCGGGGGCCTCCGGCTTAAAGTCACAGCGACAGGGGCCCGATTGCTGGAGATTCCCGGTGAAACCAGCGGCTCGTCCGCTGACGCTCTGGCTGAAAAGCTCAGAGCGTCCCTACACGCGGACGAGGCCCGAGTGTCCAGGCCCGTCAGATGCGCAGATCTGCGCATCCTGGGCCTGGATGACTCGGTGACCGAGGAGGAAGTGGTGGCCGCCGTCGCCAGGTCCGGAGGGTGCCCTGCCGATCAGGTCAGGGCAGGCGCCCTTCGCCCGGACTCCACGGGTATGCATACCGTTACGGTATGCTGCTCGGTGACGGCGGCTAAAACTATAGTGGAGGGCCGAAGGCTACTGGTGGGCTGGGTTTCAGCGCAGGTAAAGCTGCTAGAGCCCAGACCTCTGAGGTGCTACCGCTGCCACGTGGGACACGTGGACCGCAGCGGACTCTGTTTCCGCTGCAGTCAGCCCGGTCATGTGTCCGCAGCTTGCTGCGCCACGCCGCACTGCGGTGCATGTGCGGCGTCTGGCAAGCCGGCCGATCACCGGGCTGGGAGCAAGGCCTGCGCTCCGCCTACCAAGACCACCAGAGGTAAGAGAAGGCCCTCCACCGCCACCACCACCGTCGCCACCGCCGCAGCCGTAACCGCAGCCGCTGCCGCTGTCACCGCCACCGCCACCGCGATGGGATCTGGAGGCGATAGTCCTCGCGCGCCTGCACGAATGGCGCGCGGAGGTGCTACGCCGGGGGGAAACTCAAATTGTCGCGCAGCGGATAGACTTCCGGCGTGATCTCATGGCGACATGGAGAGAGCGACTGTCGCAACCCCGTGCAGGGCACGCCACAATAGTGGCGGTAAGTCCCCTCTTTGAGGAGTGGCTTGAGAGACGCCACGGCGTCCTCACCTTCCGCCTGACGCAGGTTCTCACCGGACACGGTTTTTTCGGGAGGTTCCTGCACCGAATCGGGCGGGAGGAAACGCCCGGGTGTTTCCACTGCGAGGATCGACCGGAGGACACGGTGGAGCACACGGTGGAAGGTGTGCCCCGCGTGGGCGGAGCACCGCCGTGTCCTCGAAGCGGCGATTGGCGGCGGCGACCTCTCGCGTCCGGCCCTGGTGCAATCCATGGTCCGGAGCGAGACGGAATGGGACGCCGTCACCTCCTTCTGCGAAGCAATAATACTAGAGAAGGAGGTGGCGGAACGTGAGAGGGAGAGAACCTCACAGCGTCCCGGCCGCCGCGGGAGACGCCCCCGGCCACCGTAGGCGCGGGCCTGTGGACGGTGGGCTATGGGCTATCTTGCCGTCCGTCCGTCTCATGACGACAGGCCGTGTCGACGGTGCGTGTTCCACGCGCGCCTCAAAGAGAGTCAGCAAAAAGGAAGGGGTCCGCAAGGACCGATGTCTGCCGGGGTTGCGGGACTGTTCGAAAGAGATACCGTGGCCCCGGAACACAAAGGGCGATGAAGGAACATGGATGGGTTTTAGTCAGTAAAAGTCTGACACTCCCTCCTGCTCCGCCCAGAGCGGGAGAAGTCATTTGATGATTTCCCATCCGAAAAAAAAAAGAAAAAAAAAGTGAAACCGTGGGGCAAAGCTAGTCTATACATTTATATCTGTACATTGTTACAACATTTTCAATAATTTCTTTTTTTTTAGTGATAGGTGTTCATTTTTACTATCATATACCGATCGGGGTAGTAATCTCCGTTAATATCCTGTTGTTTTCATTGACCGTCTACAATATATGGATGACAAAACGAGCTGTTAACAAATGTCAAGATTCTAGAAGTAGCACGCAGGACACAAACAGGTAGGCACTTTTAATTTAATTGTGCTATATAATTCACCGCACACTGGTCGATCTTTAGGCTTGAATTACTGTCGCGCTGACCGTTGGTCGCGCACCGTCAGTCAATTTGACTTAATACGCGCCGCTGACGTCAGCGGCAACCGACAGCCCAGCCGTATTAAGTCAAATTTGAACTTTATTTCTTCGCTGGCATACGCGACCGATGGTGCGCGACCGACGGTCAGCGCGTCAGTAATTCAAGCCTTAAGGTCAAAGACCTAAGTTGAAAACAATTCATAGTTCAGTTAGCGGGGCTTACGAGTATGTGTTTGTAAAATTCACTTGTTTGGTCTTGTATTTTAAATGTAACAGTTAGTCCATGCTTTAATCAGCCCTGTTCAAGCCTTACCATTATAAGAACAATTCAATCTATCGATTCCAACACAATTTCATAATTATTGTTTTTAGATTCTTTACCTATATGAAGTTATTCGTGGTGATGGGAGTCAGTTTGTTTCTTGACCTCATTCCCATGGATGAATTTTGGCTGTACACCTTGATAACTACGTACAACCGACTCATCGGGGTCTTCCTATTCTTTTTATTTGTGTTCAATAAACCAATATTCTTCAAGCTGTGCAAGAGGTGAGTTATATGAACTGTTTAACATTGGGCTTTCCTCAATACTGGGCAGCCTGAGCTGTATGTAACATTTTTGTTTGGTTCTGTCTGTACCAGTGAAAATCTCGATCTACGCAAATTAGATAGTCGATTACGAGTACACCCGATTTTTCTGGAAAGTAAATAACCGCAAAAATTTACATACAAACTGTTTCATTCATAAATATACACGGTGAATGCGGTAAACGGGGCAGTAAGGGGAACTACCTTAATTGTTGCAGCTACACGAAAATAGTCTTATGAGACTATCCATAATTTTACAAAATGTATGGGAAAAGTTTTTTGCAATTACTGACTATTTTAGTACTCCAACCGCTAGGGTTGGTCTAATATAACTTTTTGATCAGTATTATGGTGCTCCCTCACCGGGAACATTCGCCTGTAATGTTAAAGATTCGATTTTGCACGGAAACAAGTGAATCTGAACTGTTACATTACAGGCGAATGCTCCCGGTGGTTTTTTGTGTAAAATGGCCATTTTCTTGCTAACTGTGCATTTTTTCGAGAATCTGTGAATGGGGATCAAAATTTCACGAAAAATTTGACATCGCTGATATTTTATTGTATAAACTGATCCACCTTTCCCTTGTTCAAGTTTAATAGCAATTAGTTATTTTTAGGTTCAACATAAATATTTCACCAAGAGGATCGGAGTTTAAAAACGGGACTTCCAGAAATACAAGGGTCGCCACCAAGAACCAAACCCATGAATTGGATCTATTTGAAAATCGCCCAAAAGAAGAAAATATCATTAATTAATGTCTCAAACGCTAAAGCATGTATTTACCTAAACAAAAAAGTATTTGCATCTTCGGTCAGTATAAAGTCACGAAGGAGGCTTTTGCCACAGTATAATTATCCCTACATAATACAGAAGCTCGAACACTCAATATTTTTGATCAATGCCACGATAGCAACGTTGGTCTGTGCAAAAAACGACTCGGGCTCAATTGTTTTTAATTGTGTGGATTGTAAAACTGTGCAAAACACCATGAAAATACCCAAATACTTAAAACATAATAGCAATTGAAAAGCTATGAAGAGTATACGTATAACGGACAACGGTATTATTGAGAGTTTATTGAATTTTTGACATTGTGGCATAAGATATTAGGTGTGCCTTTGTTTAGTTATTTTTACAGATATTTGCGATGCGGACCGTCCTGTGTCCCCTGCGGTTGCTGCGTTGTTAATTTGTAGCACCGTTGTTGTGCTCGTAGCAATGTCGTAGCATCTGTAGTAATGTCGTAGCATCCGTAGCAACAACGTAGCACTCCAAAGCGAAGACTTTGTTTTATGTATGTGTCGTGCTGCTCCCTTCCACCACTCGTCAAGCTACCTTCATTCTGATATGATTATATCACCAATCACCACCTCGCTTCTATCACTAGTCGAGCTCCTACACAAAGAACTGATTACCAGGCAAAAGGGATATAATATAGCCAAGTAGCATAATGCCCACATAAAGGGTGTAATAAACCTCTTAACGAAGCCGAAAGGCACTGGTCCTCCCTGTAATTGAGATCTTTTTTTTTCTACACCATACTTGGGAACCTTCTTGTTACGGAAAGAGAGATATTGGGGGTCAAAGTTCCAACTTTTTGACAGGTTTTTTTTTTAATACAAGTTTTTAATGTAAGATTTTTACTTTAAACACCTCCGCGACCCCCGTACTATTCAATCCATCCACCAGCACAATGTTTTGAGTGCGTAACATTGAGTTCTACAACAAAAAATGAATTTTCACCCAAAAAAAAAGGCGTTTCCCAGCAATAATTTTTGCGTAAAGTTACTTAGTTTGATGTACAGAATGCTTGGTTGACGGCTTCGTGATAAGGTTTTTCATTATATCATATAAGAGTTTCCTTACGATGTTTTCCTTCACCGATGTCTGTGATGTCCAAGATAAACTTAGAAAACTTAACTTGAGCAAGCGTGGTGATCAATGCTTGTGCCTTCTCTATTGAGAAGAGGCATTTGCGCACCAGTGGGACAGTAATACGCTGGTATTATTTTAAATATCATTTAAAGACGAAATCAACATAGTCATTCCTATTCCTAGATTAGACTTTAGCATTATCGAAAATTCGTATTGTAAACTATATAATAAAACGACTAGTTTAATGACAACATATTATCCCCTATTTTTACTACAAAACATCAACTTGCATGGTCTAACTGTGATAAGATATTTTCAGATTTAAATAAAATTATCGATGAAGAACCTAATAAAGTAAAATATGGGATACATTATTCTATAATGGTGTCGATTCTGTTGTGCACAAACTTAACTTAATTTAGGCTATTGCTATCTTTAACTAAAAGGCAGTGCGAGAAAAGGACGGTGATAGCTATGAACTAAGTTAGAGATGTCAAACTAGTTTAAGCCTTGCGCTTCACCGTGTTTTTAGACGACATGTTTTTACGTGCACCCTTCATTTGTATTGAAATATTGGTTCCATTAAATTTGACAGCTCTAAATTACGTCCGTCTCTTTCTCGTTTTATTAGAGAGAAAACCATAGCAATAGCCTAAATTAAGTTTAGTTTGTGCACAACAGAATCGACACCAATAACTGTGTGTATTTAATAATTAATAATAATATGTCTTTTATAGCATTTAAGTTATATAAGATTATATGTTCTAAGCATAGATCTAAGTTCTATATTTCTTGTATCACACCGACGACCCATACCGATAACGATATCAATATCTATAAATTAATAATGAACTTGAAAACTCTTTAATTCCATTGCCTAAATTATAAGAAATTGTATAAGTACCAAAATATCGGATAAATCCCCGAATTTCAGACTTATACCCCTATACTTACTTTTAGCTGTTAAACAGAAAAGTTTAAACACCATTATTTTAGCTTTGAGATCGAGCTTGCACTAAGCGAGGTGAATCGCTTCTTAGGGAAGATCTAACGGGTCTTCAAGTAGTGAAGTGTCATAAACAAAGTGATACCATCAGCCACAGTAACAACACAGCAGAGCGCAGTGTGATTAGAGTCTGAGGAAAGAATGCTACAAATACTTATTTTGTCTGCTATTTTTAGTAAAGTTCAGTTTACGCAACAGTTTCAAACATTTTATTGACTTTGCATCGAACTAGTCATTCTAAAACCAACATAATTTACACTATTAATCAGTTGATATTTGTCAAGTGGAAATAAAATTAATTGGGCAGTGGTTTTGATAAGGAATTTGAAACATTGCACTCCATGACAGTATTCATGGTTAAATTTTATTATTGCCGAACGTCAAGCTGTTGGTCCCGACTGTCAAACAGTCATCTTTGACAGTCGTCACAGGTAGTCAGTGGCCCAAAAAGTCTGACATCCAGCTTTACCAAGTGGTATCGTATTACCCAGTACTAAGTGGGTTGTGGAGGTCAGATACATAGGCAGTCGCTCCATGTAATATACAGATATTCAGCTGCATCCGGTTAGACTGGAAGCCAACCGTGCACAGGCGTGTGGTGCTATTTACCTCATCATTTGACAGCAAAAAGACATGCCTTAGGTATGTGATGCAATAGGTAATTCTAATGAACACAACAACGCGCTATCACTAATTAACCTACAAAAACTTGACAAAACCCACAGTTATCCTCTAGTTAAGTATAAAGAGTTTGTAAATAATATACATGATTCCCGCAATAATAAATAATGGTTTACAGGGATTATGAAGTCTAGTAGGTACTGTTGACATTTCACAAAACCTAAAATTTGATGTTGAAGCGCAAATTGAACTGCATCTATGGTAAAGTAGTTTTTCCAAAGACACATAATTATTTTTAGATTATTTTAGCGGTTCTTTTAAAAGGTATACCTGCTATCTAGTGAGGTTTTTTAAGACTTATTCGCTGCATGACTTTTTGGTAAAGAATTGAAGATTTCGCCAGGTCCTCACAATAATTGTATATCAACGTTCAACGGCATAAGCTAGTGTCACTATACATTCGAATTATAAGTTCCACAAACGCGGACAAAAACTACGGGTCAGTATGTAACACGAGACTTTTTCAAAAATGTTTTCTACTAACTTTTTAGATCTCGCGCGTAAACGCTCTTAACCAGTTTTGTGAACGGAAGTAAAGAAGAAGTGGTTTTCGTAAGAATTGCTCTTAAAATAAAGAGATGTAGATAACAAATTACCTGTTTATAAAACAACACAAAATAATGAAATGAAAAACATTATAAGTTGAATTGTTAAAAATACAAAAAATACCAATTTTTCTATCAACACTAACTCTGTGCGATTCCCGGAAGAGATTTCAGCCCAAATCATAACAGATCCACCGCCGAACGGCAGTTTTTTCTAAAAACAAGCTATCATCCAGCATAGCAACCGTCATGTGCATACAGCATTATAGCCTGTCCCTCTGTTTAGCGTTTGTGGACTACGAGAAAGCCTTCGATTCGATCGAGACCTGGGCAGTACTGCAGTCTCTCCAACGGTGCCAAATCGACTATCGGTACATCGAGGTGTTGAAGTGTTAGTACAAAAACGTCACCATGTCAGTCCGACTTCAAGACCAAGCCTCGGAACCTATCCTCCTGCAGCGAGGTGTGAGACGTCATATCTCCGAAACTGTTCACCGCTGCGCTGGAGGATGTCTTCAAGGTTCTGGACTGGAGAGGGCTAGGCATCAACGTCAATGGCGAGTACATCACTCACCTTCGGTTTGCGGACGATATAGTGGTCATGGCTGAGACCGTGGAGGACCTCAGTACAATGTTCGATGACCTCAGTAGAGCTTCCGAAAGAGTGGGTCTTAAAATGAACATGGACAAACCAAGATCATGTCGAATGCCCATGTCACACCCATTCCTATCAAGATCGGAGACTCTACACTCGAAGTTGTAGACGATTATGTGTACCTGGGACAAACGGTCCAGTTAGGTAGGTCTAACTTCGAGAAAGAGGTCAATCGTCGAATCCGACTCGGCTGGGCAGCGTTCGGGAAGTTGCGCGGTATCTTCTCGTCCAACTTACTACAGTGTCTCAAGACGAAAGTCTATGACCAGTGTGTTGCCAGTGATTACATACGGGACCGAAACGTGGTCGCTCACAATGGGCCTCATCAGAAGGCTTAAAGTCATCCAAAGGGCAATGGAGAGTGCTATGCTCGGAGTTTCCTTGCGCGATCGAATCAGTAATGAAGACGTCCGCAAGAGAACCAAGGTTACCGACGTAGCCCGAAGAATTTCCAAACTTAAGTGGCAGTGGGCAGGGCACATTGTCGGCAGAACGGATGGCCTGTGGGGCCGAAAAGTTCTGAAATGGCGACCGCGAACCGGAAGACGTTGCGTTGGAAGGCCTCCCACTAGGTGGACCGATGAAGGTGAAGTTTGTGGGAGTCCGCCGGATGCGAGTCGCACGGGACCGGTCAATGTGGCGACACTTGGGGGAGGCACTTGATGATGATGATGATGATATTTTAGTTTCGTACTTATTAGTTCCATGACTATTTTACAGGTTGACGAGTCTGGTCATCGACTGGCAAATTAAATGCCAGACAGGTAATAAGTAAAAAAAAACAAATTCGTCCATTTGTCGCGAACAAAGAGATACAAAAAGAATATATGTATTTGAATGTCTTTGGTCGCGCACATTCTTATTGCAAATTTAAGACTTACCTATATGGTTTTCTCATGGATGCCATTGTCAGAACTGGACCAAATTAAATGGGACTACATGGATAGCACCAGCTTTCAAATTAAAAGAATCATCAAAATCGGTTCACCCAGTCGAAAGTTCTGAGGTAACAAACATAAAAAAAACGTGTGCGTTTCGGGACGCTCGACAGAAGTGATAACCTAAACTTATCTAAGTTGAACTATTTATTGAAATTGTTTAAAATTAGAGAAAATAGTGGCGTTATTTCACACTGTACAACAAATAGTTTTTAAGTGAGTTTAGCCATTTTTGGATAAAATCAGATTGAGTTTTTAGACATGATGTGTCAAAATAAAAAGTAATTTAGCACTAAGGAGTATTTATATCAACTTCGAAGCAAATCACCACCAAAATAACTTTCTACCCCTTTTTTAACACCGTTAGCGCTTTTATTAAAATGCATCCCGCTTTTCAATAAAATACGAAACACATCTTTCATCAATTATTTAAAAAAAGGTTTATGCAACAAAAAAACACAAAAAAAAAGAAAAACACAAAAATGTGAAAAATAACTGTAGCTTCAGAAACCGGTGACAAAAACACCAAATCAATCAAACAAAGGTCACCGACTTCTGAAGCTTGACCTTTGTTTGATTGATTTGGTGTTTTTGTCACCGGCTTCTGAAGCTTGACCTTTGTTTTTCTTTTTGTGTTTTTTTTTAAGTCGGTTTTATTTTTTGCAAAAAAGAATATTATTTATTTTTCGATTTTTAGTTGTTCCCAAATAAGTCGCCATTAATTTATTTTACATTATTAGTCATCATATAAGTCATGGTAATAGGCTTATCCCCAATAAATGGACCTTAACATTTATTTAATTACAACGCTTGTATTTAAACCAATTACTGTAACTAGAACTAGAAGAGTAAGAGATGACATAAAATTAAAATATATAAAATAACAAAGTAAAAGTTCACACATTCATAAATTCTTCTCACAATACTTCTGACATGCCAATAAAATCTTTGTCCATTAATCCGCAAAGATACCTAACTTTCGAAATCTGGGTGTATTGTACAAATCTGCGTACCCCCTCAGAGCATACAGGCGTGATGTTACGTCATGATGTTGTACAAGCAATAGCGATTTACAGATTTACAGACCGTCTATTTTTGAAGAGTTCCATTGTATATCTCCAAAGATCAGCATCAGATCTTCACCTAATTTAAATGGGACCACCTCAGAAGTATAGTCTTTGATATAAACAAAAGAATTTTGACAATCAGTCCACAAAAGGGGGAGAAATCGGGTAACATACATAAAAAAATACATAATTATACACGAACATAATTGTAACCTCCTCCTTTTTTTAAGTCGGTTAAAAATTTAAAGTAGATTGAACCTCAATCAATGTCCCATACAAACTTTGCACCCCTTTTTCACCCCCTTAGAGGAAGAATTTCGGAAAATCCTTTATATTCGGATGCTTACGTCATACAAAAAACACACCCACCAAGTTTCAGGTCTCTACAATCAGCGGTTTAAGGCTGTGCGTTGATTCGTCAGTCAGTCATTTAGGAACTACTTCGGTCCTAAACTCCTTTGTTACCGTTCCGAATCAAGTCCCTTATGAAGTTATCCCTTATGAAGTCATCACATCAAAAAAAAAAAGTTGAATTGTGAGTCTCCTCCTTTTTTTGAAGTCGGTTAAAAAACTCTTTTACGAAACTGGCAAAGTGATTCAAAAATAATATACACTGATGCAGATATAGCTATACGCTTGCTAAACCTCGATAAACCATCACAAATACAAATTAATGTGGAAACGACGTCTGCGTTTGGCTTGTGCTGGTGAGATTTTTTTTTTTCAATAAACCAAAGCTTAAAAATGGCTATAGAGTGTAGAGGTATAGATTACACGGGGAATCACACGGGATGTGTATAGGGAATAAAATCACTGTTTTGTGTTCGTTAAAGATTGACAGTTTATAATGTAAAACATTAAAATACAGGGTGTAAAAGACCTCATCACGAAGCCGTCAACCAAGCATTCTGTACATCAAACTAAGTAACTTTACGCAATTTTTTTTGCTGGGAAACAACTTTTTTTTTTGGGGTGGAAAATCATGTTTTGTGGTAGAACTCAATGTAACGCACTCAAAACATTGTGCTGATGGATGTATTGAATAGTACGGGGGTCGTGGAGGCGTTTAAAGAAAAGTGTGAAAAATCTTACATTAAAAACTTGTATTTAAAAAAAAACCTGTCAAAAAGTTGGAACTTTGACCCCCAATATCTCCGTAACTAGAAGGTTCGCAAGTATGGTGTAGAACAAAAAAATGATCGCAATGACGGGGAGAATAAGTGCCTTTCGGATTCGTTAAGAGGTGTTTTACACCCTTTATATAATAACTAAAGTAGGTGACTTGTGGCGGGCGTAATAGCCTAGTCAGCGAATGTACATAAATCGGTGAAAGAACAACTGCTTGTTCAGGTCAAAACTAAAATAATCAATTGATCAATTATTAATTGATATCATGTGGCGATGCTGAATTGGTGGTAAATAAATAAATAAATAATAATAAATACAAACAAGCTTTCATCGTATGGCTTGCCAACTGGTCTATGTGAGTGGATATCAGACTTCCTGAAAGTGCAGTCAATATGTGTACTTATTATTATTTCTATATCAAATACTGATATTCAGGTGAATTCAATTAGATTGGAAGCTGGCCCCAACACAGTTGGGAAAAGGCTGTGTAGATGATGAAGGGAAGAGTACACGTTGATATTGGCTTCAGAAGCGCTCTCTACGTTCTCAGCTATGCAGGACTAGAGACACTTTGGACATGCCAAGAAGTGAACCATCGTCCTGTCAGGTGCTCACTTGTATTAGGTGTCTGAAAGATCTATAATTAAGACAGATAGTGTTAGCAGGGGCCAACCTGGGTGCGCAATCAATTATGTGTTTTCCGTACTTATAGAAGTTGTGTAAGCTACTTACATACTTTTGTGTAAGTGGGTAGTATGGTATCCCTGCTTTTATAGTATTTAGTAGTGAAAGATAGTATGTAAGATCGGATAGATGTTATGAAGTAGTGATAGATTTAAATAGAATGTATGCTAAATAAATTTAATGTAATCAGGGTATGTTTCTCTTTTCTGGTCCACAATCAACTACTTCACATGAATAATAACAAAGTTACTGGAGAATATTGCCTGGGTGTGTCTGATGACCTGAGAACGGGCAGCAGCGTTTTCTGTTAGTCTTTCATTACTGCGATCTCCAATCCGCCTGCCAAGCGTGGAGATTACGGCAAATTCCTCCCATCATGGGAGAGGCTTATGTTCAGCAGTGGACGTTATGGGCTGATGTTGTTGTTGTTGTTGTGTCTGATGTTACTGGGTACTTACTGTAATTTATTCCGTCATTATCGTTTTAATACAAAAACATTTAATCATAACCTTAAAAGTTTAGGCAGTGGGACATTTTAATTACTAAGATTTAAATCAGCACAAAAACACACAAAAACGAGGAGCTTACGCACAAGCGCGCTGCACATCATCTATGAGCTCTTTTCACCAAATCGTCATTCGTTCAGTCTATTTGGTTGAGAGGAGACCCGTGCTTTCAGAGCGATGCTTTCTTGGCTAGAGTCTACTTTACTGCGGCTAGTACTCTTGGATGACCAGCGCGTTGTCTTCTTCTCTTCAGAAAGCTGTAGGAACAATAAAATGTAAGAAAAGGTAAGTAAGTAAGCCTTTATCTACAGCTGCCGTCAATGAAAATGATTTGACATCATGTGGCATATATTAAAATTGCTATATTAAAATTAAAATTTCTATGTTGATTTAATGAATCGTCCTTTTGTGTCTTCTAGCTTAGGGTTCATGTAACCCAGCCTAGTAACTGCAAATAACTCAGATGTACCGTGACTGGTCACAGTTCTTACGTAATCTATGGGGTATGCAAAATTAAACTTAACAATTTTTTGCCACCATTTCGGTTTGAGTTTATAGGTACTTGGTCAAAATGGGCGTAAGTGCAACATAATTGAAATCAATCTCAAATCACAGCTCATAATAAGTTCTCCAATTCGTAGTATTGCGACAAATAACAGAAACGCCCGAGACCAAAGCTACGGCGAATTGAAAATGTTGTTCATTATTTTCTGTATTTTGTCGAAGATTTGGCCAGAACAGTCATTGTTTTTTAAAGTAGATCATGTCGAACGAAGACTTTTGCAAAAGCTAAACACAGTAATTAGACCCAATTCGGTGAGGTCCTAAAATCGACTGAAGGCTGTCGAGGTTGTGTTAAGGAACCCCCTTGTAAGGTTTATTTTTAGTCTGAATGATAGGTCAGTTTTTTTGAAAAAATACGGGAAAAGGCAAAATATTTTATGTCCCATTTCAGTTCTCCGGCGCCTTACGTATTTGTTGTTTTAGAATGAATTGAAGTCTTAATAATAAGCTACTATTATCAATCGTGAATTCCAAGAGCAGAAAATTTGCGTGTTTATCTTATAATATTACAAACATTCTGAAAATGGGAGCATTCACCTGTAATGTAGGTGGCGGTTCGCGTCGCGACAGAGACAAGCGACCGAGACCAGAGACTGAGACGGGAGACCGAGACACTTGACGCGGTCTCCTCTTCTGCATGTACTGTGGGTCGAGACTAAGACCCCAACCAAAGCAACAATACATTCAGTATCGGAGTGACTGTTGAAAGAGTCAGAAAAAGTAGCCATTTTTTCACGTACTTTTCGAGCGCGACTAAACTCAGGTCAGGGGCAGCACCTGTCATGCGGCCTCCTGTCTCGCATCTCTGTCTCCTATCTCGCATCTCTTTCTCCTGTCTCTGTCTCGCTCGCCAACTAATGCTTATACAATGCCTAAAGTCAAGTAACGGTCGCGATCTCCCATCTCAGTCTCTGGTCTCGGTCGCTTGTCGCTGTCGACGCGAACCGCCACCTTTACAGTTCAGATTCGAGTATTACTATGCGCAACATACTTACTATTATTTGTAACTATACACATTTTACATTTAGGCCAATGCTCAAGAAGAAAGTTTGATGAAAAATGTGACAAAAGTGATCGCAATTAGAAGCAGCAAAAAGGTGTCGATTTATTAGCCATACAAAATTGCCAATTCTGTTAAATATATCTATGGAAAAATATCTGGTAATTTTCATTTGTATAAAAAAGAAATCCTCATCTAAAGTTGAATAGTCGTTCAAGTGGCTAACTATAACGGTTCAGACAGTTTTTAAAAAGACTAGATAGTTAAAAAATAACATTACATAACATTATACATTGAAAAAACGGAACATTATTTAAAGAAAAATCACTTACCGTTTACTCAGTTTTTTCCATATTCTCTTCTTACAGACAAATATGAGGAACAGTACAAGACCTATAAGACTGTTGTAAACATCGCTTATGACCCACATACGATAGCCTGCAGGGCGCAGAAAACTGATTATTTCCAGCAGCCAACTCAGACCCATCACCACTGATAGTTTCAGGTAAACCTCGAGCCTGCAAAAGTAGTAAGTTATTTGTTTTACCGATGTATCATGATTCGATTGGATGCACATTGGTTGCTTGTATAGTAGCATTGCCAAATTGACACAAAGATCTTTTATGTCGCAAATAAAGCACTAGAAATCATGCAACGCGCAATCAAAGTTAAGATGTGACATGTTAAAAATAAAACCCTGTCCGATCCGAAAGGGGCATATTATATCCCGACCACATTACCAAATACAATAAGAAACAAAATATTCGTGAAAATAAACATACTAATTCATTTAAAATTGCGTGATTTTTGTACCCTCATTACCACCATTTCCCTGCAAGCATATTTTTTTTTATAAAGTGACTATTATATATTTGGCATTAATATTTTCCATCGTTTGTTTATGACGTCACTAGCCGAGAAATAACCGGAGTGTGGCCCCGTTCACACTATGTCGTGACAACAGATTCGTGTAGTTTTAAGTGTCGTAGCTTGTGTATTTAAATATAAATATAAATATATATATTTAAATAAATTAATCGTCACAACATAGTGGGAACGGGGCCTGTCGATCGCCGCCCGCTCCCTTGTGCTCCCTTGTTTTGCCATGTTAGTTTTCTCATTTTAGTACCTACATTTAATTACATTTTTATCGGGGTATTTGTTTACCTGATCTCCCCCTTAATAATTATAGAATTATTAAGGAGTAGTAGTAGTAGTAGTATTATGAGTGAGTATAGACTCACTCATAAGGTGAATGTAGATTAAAACAATGTACACTCCCGACCCAGAACTTGACACAGTAACTGGGTTGTGGAGGTCAGATAGGCCGTTACTTGTAGTAAAATACTAGCATTCAGCTGAATCTGGTTAGACTGGATACCGATCACAATATAATTGGGAAAGGATATATTTATGATAATTGACCTTTTGACTTCTTACCTCTGCTTTTGACGATTTGACCACAATTCGTTTTGCGGGTTGCCACCATCAGCCAGCATGGCTGTCCCTCGACTCAGCCGCCAGATGTAGAACGCGGTCATCAGGTAAAACATCCAGTTACAGATGATCAGGATTAGCATGGGCGTGTATAAGTACAACAGTTTTACACCACCTGCGAAGGGATGGTGTTCTTTAGGGCAAGGAATGAGGCTACGTATGGTGCTTGATGCGTCGTTCTTCTGGCGCGTGGTTTTAATCAGAACTAAAGCTACCATCTTGTATAATTAAACAAACAATTTCACAAAATGTAATGTTTATAACTAGTGGAATATATTGCATGCGCGAAAAGAATCATCCAAAAAAAAAGTAAAAAACAAAAACAAAAAAAAAAACAGAATCAAGCAATCTAAATTTTTACAGCTTTTTCTGTCACAGTAAAGCACCCTAAGATGTTGGTGCTACCGGGTGCTTTTTGGTCTATTATTTGATTTGATTTTTTTTTAATTGAAACGGATAGACCGTAGCCTAGGTGTTCCTCTTGGATAATTTCCGGCCTCCAGGAGTGTGAGGCCGCGGGTAAGAGCTAGTAACTTATATCTCGGGAATGGATAACTGATTCGGGAAGCTAACCTTGAAGAAAGCATCCGTTCTCGGGTATACGAGGAGTAACAAACCAAGGCAGGTGTCTCATGTCATCTTGGTATGAGTTAACCACAACCAGACCGATGGTCATGAGGAGTGGGACGCCCCAGGCGTAAAGGCAGTACATCACGAACTTGAACCATTCTCCTCGCCGATGTTGGCGGGCATTTAGATAGGTTCTGCAAAATAGATAACAGGAATACCTATGTCAATAAAATGTAGATACACTGGCCTTTTGCAGAGTAGGAAAAACATGTGAGGACACTTGAAGTAGGTATTTATCAGCCCATGTTTGTCCCTTTGTGGCGCTCTAGAGACCAAACGCGTTGATGGATTTTAATGATTTTTACGTCAATCGATTTGTCTTGTTCTGGCAAGTGTCACTTTAGACATGACAGTAATCAAAATTTAATATGGCGACGCCATATTGTGAAAAAGACGAAAATGTTAGCACTATGTTAAATGGGATGTCATTGAATAGATATTTAAAAATCACATACAGGTTTGTCTTATTATTTCTCATGGCGTATGACCAGGATCTAAGACGATCTTCTGGTTAGCAACCGTTCTCTCTAAAGTTTTCAACACCTAAAGCTCTGGTCAAGTTCATAATAGGTCTTATTAATATGTAAAATATTATCATTATATAACTGAATATAGGTAATTAGTTCATTGCCCTTCAGTTACTGTGACAATTGAGAATTTAAAGTTGTGAAACTGTCTACCGAATGGTAGACAGTTTCACAACTTTAAATTCTCAACTCAACCTTGGAATGTCAGAGACCATTTTTTTTTTGTTGCTAAATTACCTGAAGATCCACCAGACATCGTAAGACATGACACTCATCCAGCAGAACGCAGCCAGGAAGAAGAAGTATATGCCACTCGCTGTAATAAAATATATTCACATAGTTATGTGTGATTGTTGATATAGATAGCTAGCTGCATCCAGATTCCGGTTAGACTGGAAGCCGATCTGATGTGTATGTATGTGTGCGTGCCTGCACCATTATGATCTTCTTTCTTTCTTTATCGTGTGGTTAGTACCTAACCTGGTGTCAGAGTTTTTAAGCCGCCCATGGGCCTCTGACTGCCAAGTCATTACCATTGTGATGTTGTGTTGCTACGACAGTAATAAACTAGCATTCAATCACAACGGTGTATTCATTCGATTGCTGACAGATCACTGGCGACGCTTATAAAAAAAAGTTCGTGTAAGATGATTATCGGAAATCTTTCAAATTTCGAAAACGACGCCCAAGACTGGCCTAGATCTCAACATAGTTGGGAAAGGCCAGTCTGATGATGACATGTGCAAACTTAGTACCTAAGCTTTTTGAGAAAAGTAACTATGTTATGGCTAAAAGCCGAAGTACTGTCACACCTAGCTCTAGCTAGCCGGCTATACCCAATTAAACTCAGGTATCCTATCCTTTTTCCTTTAGGTTTGGTTAGAACTGGTGACCAAACGCGTGTGGGCCTAGCGAACGGTGCTGTGGCAGCGGCCGGCGATCGCTACATCCAAATTGGTTGCCTTGTTTATACTGGCGGTATCAAATTTCCCGTAAAAAGAACGCTAGGCCTTAAAATTTAAATTTATTTTAGTGATTATTTTGAGTTTACCCAAAAAGCTTGGGTAATACTATATGTTTACCCGGGTAGCATTACTCGTAACGAATACACCGTCAAGCTTTTTAAGAATTTAAAATTTGGGACAAGCCCGCCACACTGTTCCCAAACCACTGTAACTCCTGAAAGCCAGAATCAACAGTGGCGACCACCAGAAAAGCGCCGAGACAATGAAGCTCGACGAAGTCCCAGAGAATGAATTTAACGTTCTTGGATCATAAAGAAAAAGAAGAAAAGTATAGTGGAGTAGGAAAAAGCCGTAATTTCTACTTCCCTCCATATCAGCGGGAGACAGAACGAAACAAGGCCAATAGGCACAAAGGGACGTTTACAACTGGGATAGGCCCAGTTGCCTAGAACCACGGATAAATATTAACATTATGGGTCCTAAGTTGTGAGCTGTTATATTTGATTCCAATAATAGGTATGGCAAAAACGCTTGAACGCACGGAAATTTGTTCTAGTTTCCACAAGGTCTGTATAGTAAATAACTCCGGATGTAACCTGTACACTATCCAACATAATATTGCGTTCATTCTGCCAAAGACTGCACTCCCATAAAGTGAAGTGTGAGTGCTGATTGTTCATATTCGCGCGAGTGCGAGAGAGTAAACAAGCGAGTCAACAAGCTTGACGGAAAATAATTTACTCTTATAAAGTTACCATGACCGGTGAGAAATTGGGCAACACAGTGATCAACCTCCAACCATGTCCTGGCCAGCCGTTCACGAACGGATGGAAAGAACTGGTGGAGGTGTCGGCCCTTGATGGAATTATCTGACCTACATTGCCATTCAGACAAAAGTTCCTCCCAGACGTCGGTCTGTGGTTTGAATAATCTAGCAATCTTATCACGGTCACGTAGGGTTAAAAAGTCTGCGTCCGTGGTCTCACGTGCGTTATAGTACATTGCAGCCCGTCGCTGTACTTCAAGATCGACTGGAAGTACACCTGCAAGTACCGGTAAGGCTTCAAGTACTAACCGTCCTATACGCTTTGCATAAGAATATCAAAGCTAAACGCTGGCTTTGAAGCAATTTACGTCGTACCGCTCCTATGGTGGCCCTATCGGCCCAAACAGGTGCCCCGTAGCACATACACCCCAAGTAAGTAGCCCCATAAATGGCCTTTAAAGTTATAAATGACAGACCCCACGTAGATTTGGATATTCTCGTTAAGGCATAAAAGTTCTTTTTAGCTTTTACACCAACAGTTTTTATATGATCTATGAATGAAAAATTTATCTCTAAAACCAAACCAAGGTAGCACACGGATTGCTTTCTTTTCACGGGAACGTTATTAAATTTAATACTAGGCCACGATTTAAGATTACCTTTTAAAATTTGTTGATAAGTTTTTTGCGGTGCAAAGGTCAGACGGTTTCGATCGCCCCACTGAGATATTAATCGTAGGCAAGTAAGTGTCAGCTAAATTCTCGAGACCAGCCCGAGTACTCGACTGAATAAGCAGCAGGACGTCGTCCACGTAACCGGTTAATGAACAGCCGGGAGGAAGGGGAATCGCGAGAAAATCATCAAAACCTAAATTCCATACATACGGAGCGATTACCGACCCCTGAGGACATCCCATGGTAAGGGGCTTTGACATAGAATAATGTCCGAGTTTGAGTTTCGCGGAACCATTTAAAAATAATGAATAAACAAAATTATATATATTTTTTATAGCAGCCACGATTCTTCAGTATAAGTAGTAGCATCGGCCACCATGCGTTATCAAAGGCCCCGGAAATATCTAAAAAGATTCCAACCACGCACTTGTGTTCCGAGTTATTAACAATTTTTCTAACAGAAAGTGCCGCGTCTACGGTAGATTTTCCCACGGTGAAACCGAATTGGTTGTTATGAAACTTTGGCCCGTCTGGTAACAAACGTGGAACGATAAGGCGCTCCAGAAGTTTTCCCAAAGATGGCAGTATGGGCCTGTACGACTTAGGGTCGTCCGGTGGCTTATCACCACTTTTTAGAATTATTCGTATACAGCCACGTCGCCATATGCGAGGGAAAACGCCGTCCGCAATACATCGGTTGAAAACAAATAGAATGGCGTCGCCCGCTGTTTTACACTCTTCTATTATCATCCGATTAGATATTTTATCTTCACCTGATGATTTGATAAGAGGCAGTTTCCTGACAACATTAATGAATTTTTAAGAATTTATCAGTAGATTCATAATCTATAACGAATCTCATTGTAAATGCTGTTATTTGCTTTTCATCACACAAAAATATCTTTGATCACTTACCCAAACCCATACATGCTTCCGCGGGCATGTTATCAATTTGAACGATGATCAACAGCAAGAAAGCCATGAACAGACTGAAGACGTATGCCATCAGGATCAGGCCAGCCAAATTCCGAAGGTCAGGCAGCAAGAAGTATACTACCAGCACCAACAGCATGAAGAAGCATGATAACAGCGTTACTGTTGAAAAATTCATAATTAATTTATGCAAAACAAAAACAAATAAACCCAACTGTGTGCGTATTGTGTAGTTAGTAAGGACACTGGTAGGGTTTCAAGTTTTGCGTCCGATCCGAACGCTCCAATCAAAACAGTCCTGAAAGTTGGTTTTTTGTTCAGTTGGTCGTAAACAAACCTTTGCGCACAAAAGGACGTGGACTGGTATGTGGAAATTTTCAGAATAAGACGAGATTACTTATACGTTAAAACAACCGAAGTGCACAGTCGCAGCCAGCACATGCCTCAATTTGAGCAACGCTCTTCAAGTCTTACCGATGGTTAAGTAAATGTTACTGGTGGTGTACTGTTCTTCTATGGTAAGAATTGCCCAGAACCGCGGTTCTCTCGCTCGGGAGTGTATGTCTATGCAGTAGCCATCTATTGGTATTGCTGTCCAACGATCGTATGCATTTGGCAGCTCCACTTGAATTACTCCGCTCTGGAATTAATAAATTACCTACTTCCTTAAACAAAACTTGAACTAAGTAGCAAAAATAAAAATTATAAATTAATTAAAATTAGAAAGTGCAGTGGCCTATGGTCACTGCCTAATCCTTTGGAGAAATAGGCGTGACGTTTTATTTGATTATAATTGTCAGCTATATTGATGAAAGTATAAATGGACGCGTACATGTTTCATCAGCAGTAATGTTTTAGAAATAGCAGAAATTTAAGGTATACAAACAAAAATACATCCCTATTTGTGAAGCTCCTTCGTATAAAATGGCGAAAAAACTGGTGAAGATGATACTACTCTTGATTCAATAATCATTCTTAAATGACTGGACCCGTGTGGTGGATCATTCCACTCACACAAGGCCTTTTTCACAGCATACTAGACTGATTAAGTTAGAACAGCGAAAAAACATACCTCAGTAAGATAAACGTTATGATCCAAGTCTATGACATCTAGAACAGCTTTTCTAAACTTTGTGTCGTTGAATTTGTTTGGTAAAAGAGTAAATAAGTCTTCAAATGACTTTCCTGTGACGATGAGATTCTCGTCATACACTTTTATCTCGGAATTTAACTTAAGAGCATTCTTATAGAGATCACAGGTTTTTCGCTTTCCAACATATGCTTCCACTGAACAACATTTATTTAAATAAATCTTTGTACCATTACTTTTTTGGGTACCTTTTTCGTAAATAGCACGAACACTCGTTAGAAATATTAACAAAACGTTTATAATAATAAGTTCGCGAAACATTTTGTTACGTGTGCTTGTTACGAAGTTTTAATTATTAATGAACGAGTATGGTATGTTAACAAGTGCAATTCTACAAAAGGTACCTACCTTATTAAAAGGCGGTTTTAATTATTTGGTTAATCATATGATTTTCCTGAATAAAATGGCAACATCTTCCTTTCAGTTATTTCACGTCTGTATTTTAAGCTATTGTATCCTATTTGTCATCATCATCATCATTTCAGACGAAAGACGTCCACTGCTGGACATAGGCCTTCCCCAAGTGTCGCCACATTAACCGGCCCCGTGCGACTCGCATCCAGCGGATTCTCGCAACCTTCACCAGGTCATCGGTCCACGTAGTCGGGGGTCTTCCCACGCATCGTCTTCCGGTTCGCGGTCACCACTTCAGAACTTTTCGGCCCCATCGGCCATCCGTTCTGCGAGAAATGTGTCCTGCCCACTGCCACTTAAGTTTGGCAATTCTTCGGGCTGATCTTATTTGTACCTACTAAGTATAATGAGCTGAAGATGCGCCGGGAATTTACTCTCGCCGGGAGTGCTGCGTCACCTAAAACTGCGTGGGCTAGACCAGAACATTTGAAAGCGGCAGCGCTTTCAACTGCTTGCGGATCCAATAGCCAATCTCCTTCCGAATTAAAACCCCTCTCTTCCGAACAATCATTATTATTCTAGTGTTTTTATCCCATTTTGTTTGGGGTCGGCGCAGCATATCTTCTTCTTCCATACTTCTCTATTACCCGTCATCTCAGCAGTCACCTCCTTTCTTGCCATATCATCCTTCATACAGTTCACCCATCCTTAATTTGGTTTTCCTCTACTCTTGTACCCACATTTATCTGGTCAATCTGCTGTAATTCTCAATATATAAATCGGCTTCCACTAAGCGATTTCTGAAAACATCTTGAGACGTAGCAGCACCCTTTGTAATGGTTCGTGGTAGTAATGAATAGATTTACAGTGCTTTTATCCAGAGAAATCGAATGCTACCTACAGTAGGGTCTTCAAGTGACTTGAGACGAAGATGGAGTGGAGGCCATAGGCATCTGCCACACCGCCAACTGCAACGTGAGAACGACTTTAATTATTAAACTGTAGGTGTAGGTACCCTAACTATTGCTACCTAGGTATCAAGTTTGGCCTTGTTTTGATACTTCATGTGGTTTTGGGCTTTATTCCTGCTTTATATCCTGCATAACGTTGCGTTACATAATATAACCGAGATAAAATGGCATATACATAAAAGGCATGTTATGTTCAGTAATCGCAATAGGTACAGTTATTTCGGTCCAATGACCTTAAAAGTACATGTTAAAACGGAAACTTATTCATTTATTTATTAAATTTAGTATAGCATAAGCAATTAAAGACTAAATTAAGTGAAATAATCCTTTTACTCTGTCTTCTAACAGAACCACAAACCATCTAACATTATCGTCTCCCATTCATCAGCAAGATCCTCAAGCGGCGCAAATACCTTACTGGTAGCTACGGTTTTGAGCCGATTAGTTGACATCACTAGTTTGTAAAAGCAAACAACGAAGCTCGACAATACAATGAAGCTCGACGAAGTCCCAGAGAAAAAGTTTAACTGTCTTGACGCAACGAAATCAATTAGAAAAGAATAGCAGAGGTGTTGGAAGCTCAAACTCAAAGCATTTATTTCAATTAGACCATTACGGCACTTTTGAATGTCAAAAATACAAAAAAGCAAAACTAAAGTCACAGTCACAAGGCATAATAACTTGAGAAAGTGCTGTAGTTGCCCTAGCGTAGATCTCTATGGAGAAGAACGGGCAAGAAACACCATGGACACTATTTTAAATCATCAAAATATTGTTACAAAATCTTGGTTATCATTCATGTTGAGATTATACATATATGTGAGAACGATGTAGAAAGACGTGCACAATAAGAGTGTCCAGAGTAAAAGATTAAATCAACAATTTAAGAATAAAGTAATTAAAAATAATAAAGTCTAATTGAAATGAAATGCTTTGAGTTTGAGTTTGAATGCGATACCCCTTGGTAAGCTGGTTGTCAGACTTTCTGGCTTCACCGGTAACGGCTGTCAAAGATCTGCAAATTACATTATGTAGGTACGGTCATCATCTACCTAGCCTTTTCCCAACTATGTTGGGGACGGCTTCCAGTTTTACCGGAAGCAGCTGAATACCAGTATTTTACATGGAGCAACTGCCTCTGTATATGTAGGTACGGTATATTATTAGAATAATTCTACATATATTGGTGTAAATACAATACATAATATTGCTGTTTTATTTAACCCGTTGAGAATAACAGGCGCGTTATTATGTAATCTAATATGTTTATTTGACTAAGATTGACAGTGTAATGTAAATAAGTTGAGTAGGTACTTCCACCATAAGGATACAAAACTCCAAAACGGACTATTATAAGGGAAAAAAATAAGGAAAATTACTATTACATTTTGTTATAGGTATTTCAATGATTTCAGTTACGACAAACATAATATAATATTAGTCAAAATCTTTATTATTTTATCATCTACTTTCAAAATACTTTGATAGCTTATACTTTGGAAATGTGACGCTTTAGAAGATTTTGTTTCATTGATTAATACAGGATGCATGGTTAGATAAAATCAACTCTCATTTTATTACTTACTTCTTCTTTATCGTGTGGTTAGTGCCTAACCTGGTTTCAGAGTTTTTCTGCCGCCCATGGGCCTCTGACTTGGCTCTACATGCCGTCGAGAAATATCTCTCAGGAATGCTGACTTTCTCACGATGTTTTCCTTCACCGAAGCAAATGATAATTATACAATGCGCACATGGATCCTAAAAATCAGAGGTGCGTGTCTTGGGTTCGAACTCAAGACCTATGACCTATGGCCTATGACAAGGCTATCAGTTGTACTGATGGTAGTCGGTCCATCTGGCAGGAAGGCGTCCAACGCTGAGCTGGTCGTTACTCGTTTGCCACTCGAACTGGTTTGCTCCATATACCGTCGAATTTTCGACACACATGGCCAGTCCGATACCAGTTCAGCTTGCTTCTTCTTTTGGTGGCAGTCACTTCACTTAAATCTATGTATAGGTCCTAAAGTAATAAAGCTTTTTGCAATGATAGCCCAATTCTTGATGGTAAGAAAGTTAGGTAACGATTTGCGCGACCCGGGAATCGGGTTTTTCCATAATGAATTTCTCAGCAGCGGTCACGGAGTCCGGATTTGTGCGCGGTTAATACCAATAGGCTCGCACCCTATGACATAGGACTTAAATATAACTGGCGAGATATGGGTGTATTGTTAGGTATACCTCTGTCCAACCCTCCGGGAATTACAATTACATATTCACTAAAAAAAAAATGCCACAAAATCAGATTTTGTGAAAGACAATTTCTTCAAGAAGTTTTACCTGTTCAGGTCGTTTTGGTTCAGGCTCCGTACCATAAGATGAAAATCAATGTTGTTGAACAGCTCGTTATTAGTTTTTGGCCTTTTTTGAAAACTAAAAGTACCCCATTTTTTTTTTTTTTTTTTTTTTTTTTTTTTCGGATGGGAAATCATCAAATGACTTCTCCCGCTCTGGGCGGAGCAGGAGGGAGTGTCAGACTTTTACTGACTAAAACCCATCCATGTTCCTTCATCGCCCTTTGTGTTCCGGGGCCACGGTATCTCTTTCGAATAGTCCCGCAACCCCGGCAGGCATCGGTCCTTTCGGACCCCTTCCTTTTTGCTGACTCTCTTTGAGGCGCGCGTGGAACACGAACGCGCCGTCGACACGGCCTGTCGTCATGAGACGGACGGACGGCGAGCTAGCCCATAGCCCACCGTCCACAGGCCCGCGCCTACGGTGGCCGGGGGCCACGTGGTGGCCCCCGACGCCCGGGGCGTCTCCCGCGGCGGCCGGGACGCTGTGAGGTTCTCTCCCTCTCACGTTCCGCCACCTCTTTCTCTAGCATTACTGCTTCGCAGAAGGAGGTGATGGCGTCCCATTCCGTCTCGCTCCGGACCATGGCTTGCACCAGGGCCGGACGCGAGAGGTCGCCGCCGCCAATCGCCGCTTCGAGGACACGGAGGTGCTCCGCCCACGCGGGGCACACCTCCACCGTGTGCTCCACCGTGTCCTCCGGTCGATCCTCGCAGTGGAAACACCCGGGCGTTTCCTCCCGCCCGATTCGGTGCAGGAACCTCCCGAAAACACCGTGTCCGGTGAGGACCTGCGTCAGGCGGAAGGTGAGGACGCCGTGGCGTCTCTCAAGCCACTCCTCAAAGAGGGGACTTACCGCCACTATTGTGGCGTGCCCTAAAGTACCCCATCCGAAGAACTCCTGTCGCAAACTTTTCATAGTTTAATTTAATCGTTATCTCACCACGATCTACCAGCAAACATGCAAACCGGATAGCTGAGTACAGCTATCGAGTTTTCATGCTGAATCTGGGCTCGTACCATGAAGCCGAAAGGCACTTTGTTCTATACCCTGGGGACCTTCTAGTTACGGAGATATTGGGGGTCAAAGTTCCAACATGTTTTTAATGTAAGATTTTTAAACACCTCCACGACCCCCGTACTATTCAATCCATCCACCAGCACAATGTTTTGAGTGCAGTACATTAAGTTTTATCGTAAAACGTGATTGTTCACCCCAAAAAAGAAGTCGTTTCCCAGCAATAATTTTTGCGTAAAGTTACTTAGAATGATGTACAGAATGGATGGTTGAAGGCTTCGTAAAGAGTCTGTTTACACCCTGCATAGGGTATTGAATACCACGCTACGACGCCGCCGCGGGTCACAGTATTATATTTTATTAAACTGTACTGTACTATTTTTAGGGTTCCGTAGCCAAATGGAAGAATTGGAGCTCTTATAGATCTGTCCTGTCCGTCTGGGTGTCTGTCCGTTCGTATTTCACAGCCATTTTATCTTTATAGCCAATGGCTGGTAAGACCGTTTGTACATACACGTGTTTCGCCGTGAAAAGTTAGTAGAAGTAATAATACAGCATAACAACTTGTGTGACAGTGTACAAGAGGCCTAATGAGGTATTTGAAATAATTGACAACCACACATTTTAAACATAACTATAATTGCAAGATTACAAATTGAATATTTGCAGGGTGGGCGATGAAAGAGGCTGGGACCTCTCATTATGTAGATTATGTTAAAAGGCTAAAGATAAAATCAATTATATTCTTTTAAACAGATATGTTGTGAGCGCGCAATCGTGAAGAATCGAAAACGGGCCAATTGGCTCGTTTTGCCTTTATTCTGCGTCACTGCGTGTATGTGAGCTGGCGCTGCCCCGCGGCACACTTTTTTCGGTGGTTTTGCAGGCGTACTCGTATAACATATCTGTTTGTTAGAATATCATTGGTTAAAATGGTGTTACACAAAATACTTTATTATATATTTTTACAATAACAATAATATAAATGGTCTAACAACACCTCTTAACGAAGCCGAAAGGCACTTGTTCTCCCCGTCATTGCAAGTATCAAATTATAATTATATATCTTGATTTTTAGTTTAATAGTTTCCTTATCTATTCTACTATTCACTGTAAATACTTTATGTAGCTATAACTCTTGTAGTTTGCGACCGTCAAGTGTTTTTATATAACGTGTCAAATTACATGCAAATATTTCGCGAACATGCGCGCTCAACGCGTTTCGTGCGTTGACGTAACGCGGTCTACGCTGGTGAAAGGTTAATAAATACTTGTTTTTATTTTTAATTTTGAAACAACGTTCAACGAACCCCGTACGTACTATTCAATCCATCAATCAGCACAATGTTTTGAATGCGGTAGATTGAGTCCTACAGTAAAACGGGATTTTACACCCCAAACAAAAAAAAGTCGTTTCCCAGCAACATTTTTTGCGCAAAATTACTTTTGATGTACATAATGCTTAGTTGACAGCTTCGTGAAGGGCCCGTTTACACACTGTATTGTGATATATGTAAGTAGGTAGATCTAGCAGTGACAGCGACAGTGGCGGCATTCCACTGTCTTGAGATCAAAAACATTGCTATCTAAAACGATCCTCACACGACACACCGCTCATCCGCGCGGTCGGGCGGTATACATGTGTTAGGCATCAACGGATTTCATACAAGCCAATGTGACGTGAGATCCGCTTCACCGCCCGACCGCGCGGACCAGCGGTGTCGAGTGAGAATCGTTTTTAGTAAAAAATCAATCAACGTAGTATGGACAAATTCCGGATCGACTACAAACACAGACACTTCCGTCCGTTCTGCTTCTGTCCGTTTCCGTATTTTGTCCGAGTCTGACTGAACATTTAATGCTTCGTTTTAAAAAAAACATAAACTCTTACTAAGGTTGAAGGCATGGTAAAATAAGTGTTAATAACTAGTAAATGCTTCAAAAGTTTTTGAACACCAGAGCATAAACGCACAATTTCTCCTACCATTTTGTCACATATTTGTGTCTTTGGCATACAGGGCACGCACTTTCTTGTCACGTATTTGTGACAATGGCGTCCAAAAAGTTAAAATAAGAAATGTTAAATCCATAATTACGTCGAGGTGCAGAAACCGCACAGCTAGTTAAAGAACACAAAGAATAACTCTGAAGTGCAAGACAATAATATTATCATAGCTACCTTATAGCTACGAGTACATGATATGAGGATAGTTTTGTCAATCGCAATCATCAAGCTGATCAACAAACTGCCATCAAAATAATCAAGTAGTAAGCACACTTGCCTGTTACTTGCGTAAAAGTACGCAATTGGCTTGCACAAAAGTATGTCATCAACTGAATGGCGGTAGACTCAAATTATACCCGACCATAGTATGTAGCCTCCTGCTGAACTACTCTATCGGTGGCTTTGCTGGCTTGCACAAAAGTACGCAAGTATCTTGCACAGAAGTATGCAGACACTTGAACGTTGACCCTAGAAAGTATGCAGAGTGTTGCATGCTTCTGAACACACTGCAGTGCCATTAAAACAATACTGCTTTGAGACGTCATGGAAAGAGATGGCGCTACGCGTCTTGTATAGTTCCGTCTCTTTCCCATACTGGAGAGACATTGAAACAATACTGCTTGAAGACGTCATGGTAACCCCCTAGTATGGCATGCAAATTATATTTGCATACTTTTATGCAAGTTACATGCTGCAAGTATACACTTGCAGCTTAACATTGCTATTTGATCAGTTTCAACATCATTAAAATTACATAGCGTTTTAGTGACGCGTAAAATAACAGCACCCTACGTGTAGAAAGTTTTCTACACTACAACTGCCAGGGAAGTGGTTACATATTAAAACGCTCCGAATCGACTCAGCGAAATTGACGTACCCGCGACCCGGTTCTTTTTCTAAACTAGTGTGTTTTACTAAGCAATATAGCTAATTTTATCTTGTACATTAGTTTTATTTTCAAATCTATATCTAGTATTTAATGTTGACGTATACGAACGTCACAATGGCAAACTTCAAAAAAGGGTGCTGTTATTTTACGCAATTATGAATATTGAACAATTAAAAAAAAAAATGGCGGCTTTGGTTAAAATTGCAGTCAGGTCTAAAATTGGAGTGAAAATTGGTCTTTGTTTAATTAACTTATAAATATTATAATGGTCATGCTTTATCTACTGGTCCAAAGATGATAGACGACATTAATCAATTTCCGGCAAATTTTAGGCAATTGTGAACAATATTTTTCTCTTAAAAAGTGTGTTGAAAGAAAAATATGCATAACATTTTACAAATAGAGACAAGAAAACACTCATTAATTTATACATTGTGATGTTTTTAAAATCTGTATTAAATTTCATGCGCACGTCATACAGAAGCTGAACCGGTTTTGATAATATACTAAATATTTTCGTAATTTAATAGGATAGTATAATAGGCATGACGACAGTATCAAAAAATTGCAAATCTATTTAGTCCGTCAGTTAGAGTATTGGAAATTAATGGACTCGTATTTTTGTTTTTGTAAATCAATTAATATTGACAAAGATAAAACGCATCAAAACTCGGGGCTCGTGACGTCAGAACTAGCTAAAAATTATACCTAGGCGTGACGTATTGAGAATTTTAAAAGCGTCATATCTTCGTCAATTTTGGTTTACGTAACAGAAGAAAAAACTCGGGTCAAATATTTTTTGATAATCTAACTGACGGACTAATTAGTTTTTTTTATGTCGTCTCGCCTATTATCATCGAAAGTTACTTATTGAAAACTGTTACAAGTAACACCCTTATCTATAGACAAGTTAAAGTAATTAGTTGAGTTTATGTAATTACATTTATGCAAACATTTTTATGCAATATGTAAGAACCGTCAAAGAAAGCAAAGCTAAGAGTTACAAGGAATTACAGAACAAAAATCGTATATAATTATTTTGACGTTTTTACATAAGTAATACTTTTATTTACACGGGTGTAAAATTACGGTTATGAAATTCAATAAAATTCGATAGCAAAAGCTATAACAACGAGATATAATGTTACAAGCTCATCTTCTGGTGACAAATCTCTTTTACGCACGTCTTTATTAAGGCCCGGATACACACTCCATATTACTTGTGCAAACTTTTATGTGCGCACTCAAATTTTTTAGACCAAGCAACCGCTTGGTCTAAAAAATGAACAAATGCACTCTTCTAAATAATTGTTGTGCAAACTTTTATGTGCGCACTCAAATATCAAGAATATTAGTATATTAAGAATGCTCGTATTCTATGTATGTTTGATAAAGTTTTTTGCAATTTGCTTATACATATAACGATTTCAAAAATAAGCTTTGAATTATCTCCAAGTGCAACTGTTTTTACAAAAATATTTAAGTTCTATGTTTATGTCAGTTTTATTAAAGTTAAACGACAGATGTAAATAGGGTAGATGACACCTTAAAACAATAATTCAAAGACACAAATCTCTAAAAAAAAACACTTTATTTTAGGCCTGAAAACCCGATTTATTTTCAATTAATTGCCAAATCCGATTTTTAGTTGCTTTGAAATCAATAAATAGTTGAGACATTGAGTTGACTAAACAGTGATGTCACAGTTTGCTATTGCCATACTAAATCTATGACAGAACCGCGCTTTGACAGCTCTTAAAAAGTATCTCAATCGATTGGTGTGTCATCTACCCCATTATGTATGAATGCAAGCTGCTGCCTGTAACCGGGCCTTTACATCATTGAAATAATGCCAGTACGATTAATATTATTTTTTAATGGAGTTCATTCCCAGTTCTTCTCGAGATGTGGACGCAATTCGGGTTGATGTGGATGTGGTGGTCTGTGTCCTGGACAACGGGTCTCCTCTCAGCTGGCGGTACCTGTGCACAAACATTGCTGTTAGCGACAAAACATTAAGCAAGCGTAAGGGATGCACAATAGCCATAGCTTGGAGTTAGAACATTTAAGGTTGATTTTAAACTATGCAAAGTCGTTATTTGAGACTGTCAAGGTAATTCGGTTTAATCTTGCCTATTATAGTGCAAACATGCTTTTTAATTTTCATTTAATAGCAGTAGCTGTTTACAGTATCTGCACTAAGCACTAGAATGGTAAATTTTAGCAAAATCTCAATTAATTAACTTTAACAATTGAAAATCTTCCATTAGAAGTATTCCAAATAATATCATAAAATGGTAATTTGTCGATGGATTTCTTTAAACTGCCCTATCTTGCTAGTTAAGTAAGCATTTTTCCAGAATATTGTCATTCACATTAGAATTGAAAGCGCAAACATTAGATGCCAACCATTACAAACATTCATCCAACGGCGTTAGGTTAGCAAACATCTTTACTTCGATTCATGTCCTAGAATATTAGGATAAAATGTGTACTTATGAATCAATCAAATTATAGGCCTGGCTATACGCTGCGATTGGTGGGCAAACAGTTTGTGTCAAAGTTTGCGCAATGTGTGGTGTTTGTTCAAACCCTTTACATGGTATAATGTTTTACCTTCCATCGTAACATGCTTACTTGTTCAAAATGCAACTTGCGCCAGTAAGATTGAGCGTGTAGCCGAGCCGAGCTCTTACTTTGGTTACTAAATTTCAATGTATCGAATATTTTAGTGTATTCTAGGCCATGGACTGGTCACAATAAATAACAACAAACAACAGAATAAGCATTGTAAAGCTTAATCACACAATTTCCTTAAAATAAAGCGAAACACGTTGAAGTTTTTAGTCAATACAGCAACAATTCACGTACTTTGTAAAATATCTTCCTCCACCTACCCTGTTTGTCGTTCACCTCATTTGATTACATTGTAAAAACCAATCAAAAACGCTACAAATTAAAATCTAATTTCGGTCGTGCACACTATCTTTTCCCAAACCAAAATTGGTAACTAGAAGTGCAAATAGGAAATCAGTTGGTGTTTAAAATACAAAGATTATACCTTTTTATTTTATTTTTTTTAAAAATATTACAAAAATGCATGCTTACAAGAACTACTTTATTTACGTATAAATCACACAATACTGTTCACAAGCCCTCACAGTTAGTTGCCAACATATTCTTGTAAAAGTTCGTACAAAACTACCATCAGTCACTATGGCTTATTAATTATATACTCGATTTTTCTGTACCTTTTTCGTTATATATTATTCTATTTTAAACACCTCAAGTTTGCCCCAAGAGTGATTTGTTCAATGTTTTTGTTGTTAATATAACAAGTCGTAAACCTACAGGTTTCGATCAACGACATTTTTGAATACTTGATTTTATTCGTCGGCATCATCTATTAGGGTGATGTTGTTTCTTGGTTTAGTATTATTGTATTAGTCTTCAAAATTGAAGTCTTATCCTTTTTGCGAGGCCAACGGTTGCCATTCATTTGTCTTGTCTCTACTTTTTCGAATCTACTTTTTCTAGTCTTTTCTGACTATTATTTTTTCCGTGTAAAGGCTGGCATTTCTGTTTGTAGTAATTTGCCAACAGCTTATGATTTTCTTAGTGACATTGTTTATGTCTCTGCTGTTTGCATTTGAATTTGATCTTTGAAAATGTTTAATCCTTTTTAAAGAATGAGGCAACCTTGATGCAGTTACTTAAAATAGTCATACAATTAGGTACACAATTTTATAAAAATGCAGCAAGTTCATCTCGAGATTTGGACACAGTACGGGTCGATGCGGTTGTGGATGTGCTGTTCTCTGATCTGGACATTGGGTCCCCCTTCAGCTTCGAGTATCTGTGCACAAATATTACTGTTAGCGACAAAACATTTAGCAAGCTTATGGGATGCATAGCATAGCTTGGAGTTAGAACATCTAAGATGAATTTAAAATTTGCCTATTCAATTTAACTACTATCATTAGATTCAGAATCAAGTCTGTTGTCATTGTTTTAAAGGTTTGTGTTCAAAAGTGCCTTAATGGTCTAAATAAAACTAAAGGTTTGACTATATCGTGCTGACTTTGATTTGTGTTAATTTTCCAAAAACAAAATTAAATGCTAAGTGTTCATTGGTCTCTAAACTAAATTCGAAACTCGTCTCGAAAGGATCATCAGAGTGAGGATTTCAGAAATATCTAATCCAGTTACATTTCGTTGTAACTATAAGAATTAATTAAAAATTAAATGTTTGTCCAATTGTATTGCCCCAAAAAAGGCGATTTCTCGATACCGAAAACTATACCCTGTCTTATAAGTTGATGGAAGAACCTACTATATATTTTTTTTAGAAAACTGATGGCAACATTACAATTTTAAGCGCAAATGTGACATGCCAAACAATGCAAGCATTTATCTAACTGCGTGAGGTGTGCAAAAATCCCTATTTTAAGTCATGGCCTCGAATACTAGGATAAAATGAATAGTATTGAATCAATCAAGATAAAGGCCCGGACGGATTTTTTGCCTTCCATCGTTATATTCTTGTGCAAAATGCTACCTGCGCAAGCAAGATTAAGCATGTAACCGAACCATAAGAACTCTTATTTGGCTTACTAAAATTCCATAGTATCCAATATTGTATTGTATTCCAGGCCATAGACTGGTCACAAGAAATCACATTATACAACAAAATAAGCATTGTAAAGCTTAATCAAATAGTTTTCTTAAAATAAAACGGAACACATTAATGTTTTTAGTCAAATCAGTAACAATTCACGTTCTTATTTCCACCACGTTATCTTCCCCCACCTGTCCTGTTTGCGGTTTACCTAATTTGATTACATTGTTAAAACACATTAAAATTCTACAAATTAAAATCTAATTTCGTTCGTGCACACCATCTTTTCCCATACCTAAATTGTTAACTAGAGGTGCAAATTGAAAATCAATCGGTGTTTAAATACAAAGATTAATTCTTATGATAAGGTTTATTAAATATATTATAAAATAATAAACATTCACAAATTAACCGTTACAAAAACTGCGTTATTTACGACCGAACCGCACACTACGAGTATACACAAGCCTTCACAATTAGTTGCCAACACACTCTTGCAAAAGTTAGTAAAAAAACTACCATTCACTAAATTCTATAAATTGTGTACTCGAATTTTCTGTACCTTTCCACTCGCATTCTGTTCCATACATCGTAAGTCTGTCCCAAGAGTGATTTGTTTAATGTTTTTGACCAGTCTTATGTATGTTTTGATCAACGACGTTTTTGAAAACTTGATTTCATTCATCTGCATCATGTTATTCAATGTGGTGATGATGTTTATCGGTTTAGTATTATTGTACTTGTCTTCATAGTTAAAGTCTTGTGTTTCTCAGCGGAGCCAACGGTTGCAATTAATATTTCTTCTTGACTATAATGGTAGTGCGTTGTTGGATCTACTTTTTCTAGAGTCCTCTCCGATTATTGTTTTTACCGTTTCCAGGCTGGCATTTCTTTCTGTGTTAATTTGCCAACGGCTTATCTTTTTATTGCTGACATTATTCATCTCTCTGCTACTATTTGAATTGGATCGATGGAAATCTTTAATCCTGGGTACAGAATGAGGTAGTCTTAGGATTTTTAGAACAATTATAGTCGCTCAACGACACAATTTTATATAAATGCAATCATGAGGTTGGTCACTACAGTAACATATATCTAAAAATATAATTATAAATATTACGTCTTAATTATCCTAAATAAAAAATGCTTCACAGTCTATCTGAATATTATAATAATTAACCTTTGAGTGATATGTTATTATAGCCTCGTATTTACTACAAAACTGGTTAAAGTATTGAAAAAAAAGCCTCTTATAGATCTCGTTCTAAGAACAATGTCTGACATTAAAAAAAATAGATAAATAACTCAATTACGTTAAGTACTGGTGTTTACCTAGTAAAAAGTTGACATAATTAATTGACTTAATCCCGTATAATTAAATTAAATGCTTTCTTAAATTTCGGGTAAAATAAACGCCAAAACTGAAGTTACTACAAATATGATGTATGGAAATCCTTTTTTTTTCGGATGGGAAATAATCAAATGACTCCTCCCGCTCTGGGCGGAGCAGGAGGGAGTGTCAGACTTTTACTGACTAAAACCCATCCATGTTCCTTCATCGCCCTTTATGTTCCGGGGCCACGGTATCTCTTTCGAACAGTCCCGCATTGCTGTTCCTATTGCTGACTCTCTTTGAGGCGCGCGTGGAACACGAACGCGCCGTCGACACGGCCTGTAGTCATGAGACGGACGGACGGCGAGCTGACATAAACTTTATCATTAATACAGTACAAGACTGACTGTGCTCCACCCATCAGTTCATACGATGAATCTACGGTACCAGTTTGGACATCCATGTCCCCTAAGCCGTTTTTAGCGTCTTCCAGCATTGAGTAAAGGTGGGTAAACTTAAATTTATACAAATCTACTAAATACGTAACTAAAACTAAGATGAAAACTCTAATATCAATTCCAACCACCGCTCTTTTCGTCCCTCCGAAGACTAATACAAAACTAGACGAACCTCTTCTTAATCATGCTCCAAGTTTTCTTTTTGCAGACGAATATTATGAAGATGATCAGGCCGACGAGCACGTTGTAGGCATCGGAGAACTGCCAGTAGAAGTCAGCATCAGGGTAGAAGGAGCTGACGACCTCTAGGATCCAGTTGATCCCCATGACGGTGAACAACTTCACGTATAGACCGAACCTGGAACATTTGAATTTCATACTTTTGGCCACAATGAAATTGTTTTTGTTAAGCTTAATAACTAGTTTTATTTTACTAGGGCTTCTAATTTTAGGCTAACTTATATATAAATAAAGCATAATAATACATTTTTCATCATCACTGCTCTCAAAAACGGTGAAGGAAAACATTGTGAGGAACTCTTAAAACCAAAAATTCGAAGACCGCCAACCAGCCCGCCCGAGGCAACGTATTGGGGTTGAGTCCAATCAGGGAGGAGGCCTGTATCCTAGCTGTGAGAACTTTTTAAGCTGATTTTGCTATGCAGAATCAAGAAAATTATAACATTACACATTTTCGTAAATTGAGTACGCTGATAGATATTTATTCTTGGTGGTGTGTAACCTGCTTTATATCACCACCGTCTTTACCTCGCAAGCATGAAGTGGGTTGAATCATATGAACCAATGCTCTCTCTTACTGCTTAATGAGGATAAACATGTTTTTTTTTCAGCATGTTTTTTTTTTTTGCACAAGGTCTTGGGTTTGATTCCCAGGTCGGGCAGTGTTATTGGGTTTATTTTTCTGATTTTTTTCAGTAGCAACCACGAAGTCTGGCTTTGTATCCGTTTGATGGTATAGGATTGCCCCATTTTACATGGGACTTAAGCATAACTGGCGAAATGTAGCCAATGTGGGTGTACTATTAGGTACTCCTGTGCCTAACCCTTTGGAGATTACAGGCGTGATGTTATGTTTTAAGCAGGTTCAGGTACCAACCTCTGAGTGTCCTTCCTGTCCTGGGCATGTGTGGAGCTTTCCTTGCCTCGCAGCACCTTCGTCTCTTTCTTGATCTTCCAGATCTTGAAGGCAGTCAGTCCGAAGAATGTCAAGTTCGCTATGCAGAGAAGCACAATCGGCCCATATAGGTAAAGCAATTTGCTGTTTCCTGAAAAATATTAGACATGGATATAACAATGATGATCGTACAGTTTAACCGATGCTTCAACTGAGGTAAGCAGCTTGATAGAACTATCGTCTGGGTAACTTTCGAGAAGGTAGTACATTGTTAAGAGTTCTTATTTTACTCACAAAGGGATTGGAGACACATTAATTTGATACCAGCCCACAACTATGCGTATACAATGAGCAATGAGCAATATCTTCACAGTCGCTCCATGTAAAATACTGGTGTTCAGCTGCATCCGGTAAGACTAAAAGCTGACACCAACATAGTTGTGAAAAGGGGCAGATGATGATGATTGGTTACTGTCTTACTCCATTTTTCTACTGCTATACAGAAGCTATATGACTTAAAGTTACTTCAGTATAGTAGGACTAGTGAAGACCATCTTTTGACCAGCTCGTTCCGCCGTATTTGCGCGATCTGCCGCATAATTTAACTCATCATTACAGATGATGATGATGCATCATCATCATTTCAGCCGCAAGACGTCCACTGCTGGACATAGGCCTTCCCCAAGTGTCGCCACATTGACCGGTCCCGTGCGACTCGCATCCAGCGGATTCCCGCAGCCTTCACCAGGTCATCGGTCCACGGTCGGTAGTGGGAGTAGAGTTGGGAGGCCTCCCAACGCAGCGTCTTCCGGTTCGCGGTCGCCAATCCAGAACTTTTCGGCCCCAAAACGTGATTACATACGGGACCGAAACGTGGTCGCTTACAATTGGCTTATCAGAAGGCTTAAAGTCACCCAAAGGGCAATGGTAGGGCTATGCTCGGAGTTTCCTTGCGTGATCGAATCAGGAATGAAGACATCCGCAAGAGAACCAAGGTTACCGACGTAGCCCGAAGAATTGCCAAACGTAAGTAGCAGTGGGCAGGGCACATTACTCGCAGAACGGATGGGCGATAATTTCAACTATAATATACAAAAATAACAGTTACCATATAAGAAGCATCCTTGCAGTCGGATCTTAGGCAGCAGTCGGTGCTGCATAGGCAGGTCAGAGAACTCCAGGGCAGCAAGTATGATGGTCAAGATAGTTGGGATGCCGAACGCGTAGATGGCATAATACGTAAACCGTTTGTTGGGAGATCCCGAACGACCGTGAGCTCGTTTGCCACTGCGAAAAAGCAAGAAGATTTATGCTGGTGATGCTATAATAGCTACAGTCCTCAACTGGATATGAAAAGAAAGAAAATAAGTTCACATGCCAGAATGTGTGCACTTCTGGCATGTGAACTTATTTTCTTTCTTTACATTAAACAAAAAAAAAAGATAATTATTGTGCGTCAGTTCAGCAAAATGCCAGGCAACAAGACTGCCCGATGCTGGTTTTCAACTGGATCCGAGGATATAGTGGTTTCTTGCAAACAAGTTTAAAGCTCGTAGCACCGGGTGTAGAATCAGAAGCAGACTTCACATTTTTTGTTTGGTTGTCCAGAATGCAGAACGGTAGCTGTAACGACAACCATGGTTGTTCAAAAATGATCTCATATCACAATGTTCACGAGGTCTGCCAAACTTGCATTTTAAAAGCTAACATAAATCAAGACATTGAAGAGTCACCTTCTTTATCAGCTAATAGTAAGCACCGATTACTAGAATAACAGGTAAGTCGTATAAACTAGTCAGGCAAGATAGCCAGCCGGAGTAGAACTTGTGTTCATGTTTACATAAATGATACCTTCTATTTTGTAATAAAAAGTTGAGCCATGAAAATTGAGTTGTCTAGTTAAATATATATTGGACTGTCTCGAGGGAGTGTCATCCACAATTCTTATTGTTTTTATCGTTATTTCTGTCTAAGAGCAACCACCAGAAAGATAACAAAGATATATGATTTGAAGCAAGTAGGTACAGCTAAGGTTGCAAAGGACAATGACGTGCAAATTGAAAAACATGAATTCAGTACGTGGTTCTGGACCACCTAGCGTTGAAAATTTCAGTCCTCAAACTATGACGAAAATAAAAATGTGCTGAATTAGCTACGGTAACAGTTTGCACGTCGATGTTCGTGTACCTACCTATTATGTGGCGATATTTTCGCATCTGCATCGTTACTTGACATTTTTCCAACAAAAAAACTTGGTTTCATGATGCTACTTGTATAAAATTGAACCGTTTGTAGCATGTATGTGTTTAGTAATTATACAGGGTTAGTTTTCAATGACCAGCCAAATTTAAATCTAGATATCAAACCAAAAGTGCATTTTAAATATTATTGTCGAAAAATATAAAATAAAATAATAGCATTCATTTGAAAGTGTCCTTAGCATTTCCTAAATCATAAACCTAGTGGGAATCAATGCACTTATGTGCGTGCATGCACCGCCAAATGTATGTGTGTGCTAACTGCTACCTATCTAGACTGTTGAGCTGAATTGTGCTGTAAATTGTAATATCCACAGTTTGGACAGGAATTAAATTTTATTTAAAAAAAGTGTTGCTTTTTTTTCATTATATCGAAAATATTATCGATTCTAAACCATTTCTGAAAATTTGGTGGTCATTGATAACTAACCATGTATATCAATCGTCAAACAACGCCTCCGAGGACAGTAGGCGTTTGCCCAAGAGTTAGTGCAGTCGGAATGTGGATGATAAAGATAATGAAATTTTTTTTTACCTGAACGTCCACCAGATGTCGTAGCACATGACGTTCAACCAGAAGAATGCTGCCAGAAGAGAGAAGTAGACGATAAACGCTGTAACAAAAACACACAATTTTAGACCCAAATGTCATGAACAGGATAATAATAATAATTATGCAGATTTGATCGTCTTTTAGTTTATCAGCTTGCTGAAGAATAACTGGTTTCAAAATATCTCACGGACAAAACAAGACGAAACGAATAGAGCTAATAATACCGCGAACTTTTTTTATAACTTCTTGGAATCAAGTGATAGGTCCTTAGATTCAATATTAGGTGTTGATACGAGACCAAAACACATAGTTTGACATTTACAAAAAAAAAAATGGTGTTGGCCATGAGTTATGCCCGATTCGTCACGGTTCCGATTGGTCACCGAAAACTGTTCCCATACTAGAAGTCCCGACTCGTCACCATAAGAAAACAAATGAATTTTTGATATGTATATTTATAATAATTTTATTTATATTATATACACACTAAAACTAGAACTATATAGGTACAATTACAAAAATTAAAACTAAAAGTAAGTACCTACATATATACAACGACGTCAATAGGCGTCAAAGTACTCCTCCGCATCGCTGTCATTCGAAAACGTGCCCAGAAGACTGGCAGCATTGCCACGTTGAATGGCAATGCTAATTCTTTGGCCAAAGAAAGAGCCAGCCCTCTGGTCACGCAAAGTGTCGACCAGTCGGTGAGAGATTTCCTTAAAAAGGAGACGCGCACTCGGACCCCATGACTCTCAGCAGCCGCAGCAGCAGCACCTGCACAGCCCGCCGTGCTTGCATCGTGAGACGGCGCAAGGGTGTCGACACAGGTTGCATCCCACACCAAAGGCCTACCCACGTTCCAAGGCACCAACGGTCATGCCGTCCGGTCTCTTGCCATCGTCACGCACCAAGCCGTTTGGTTCTAAAACCACTGGTACGCCGGCGCTGGAAAGAGCTCGACGAATAAAATGCGACTTGCGCTCCTGTAGCAGGACAAGCCATGGTGTCCGAGGGGGTGTATAATATTTTTAAAAGCTAACGCTACCGCACCGTAGGTGCTCAAACGGGAATAAAGTATTTTTTTTATTGTTCTCCATTGAGCACCAAGCTATTAAAGCGGTTGATACTCAAAAAATAGGTGCTCAAACGGGAATACTTCGAATTTATGTAGCAACAGGGTGGCAAATAGCTTCACCTGCGTGGATTTCAGTAACTGTCCTACGGGATCGTATACCGGGATAAAAAGTATTATATGTGTTAATCTAGGCTACAACCTATCTGTGTGCCAAATTTCATTCAAATCCGTTCAGTAGTTTTTGCGTGTAAGAGTAAAAAAAACATCCATGATGTTGATGTTTCCCGTTCCCACTAGGGAAGTAGAAAATACTCTACTCTTATCTTATAGCCTACATTCATACTCAACATTTTCATCATGTTTTCATTCAAAACTGTGTATAGTGGTGAAGGAAAACATCGTGAGGAAACCGGCATGTCCTAGAACCAAAAAATTCGAAGACATGTGACATCTACCAAATCCGCACTGAGCCCGCGTGGTGGATTATAGCCCATTCCCTCTCATAGAGAGGAGGCCTGTGTCCCAGCAGTGGGAACATGAATAGGCTGATGATGATGTGATGATGTGTATAGTATAAAAAGCTACCCAGTCTGAAATAAACATTTTTTATTTAAAAATACAATGCCTACAGTGGCTATGAAGATAAACAGTAAAACGAAGAAAAATCTAGAAAATCTGATTTAAAAAAAATCTTGTTCGAAGTTATTATGAACTGACTTTTCAAGGAGACCTGGATGACCACAAAAAGATGATATTTGCTTTTTTTTACTGTTGACGTTTATTTAAATTAGCCAGACTAAATAGCACAGAATTAAGGAAAATGGCGTCGGTAATAAAACGCTCTTACGCAAACATACACTAATTTGGAATTCAAATATTTTTTCCGAGATGTAGGTATATTAGCACCAAAAAACATACGAGTAGGTACTTATTAACCAAACTTTTTATAATGATATTGAATGTGACCGATTTAATGCAAGAACAAAGGACTTGCGCTGGACTGACAAAGTCAGTGTACCTGCACGTAAGCCTAATTCTATCAAACTGTCTTCCGTTTCTTCTATAAGCAGTTTGATAGGCGATCGTAGCAGGAGAAACCCAAGTACACAGAGAAATAAAAAAGACAGCCATGAAAATCCCACTTTTTAGGATGTGGCGGGCTGATATACCAGTCGAGGATGCGCGCGAATGTATCTATGTATGTGTATGTATGTATGTGTATGTATATCCTGGGCCCCCAACACATGGTAGTAGTAGGAACAGGTTTTATTTACATAGAACCTACGTCCCCCAGACCATAATAATGAATTGATTGACACCTCCATCATCAAATGCGTTCAGTAGTTCTGGCACTATGGTGGAACATAAAAATGTTGCAAACACACAAACAGCTAAAATCAAAACCTTTTGACTTTGATATAATCGGAAATACATATATCACTCAAAAAGTACTTACTCAGGGACGTGCAAAGTTCTTGAGATATCTGGTTCTTCAGGATAAGAATTTGCATGGTTGCCAAGAACAGGAAACCCACGAAGAAACTGAGGAGATAGGCCATCAGCACCATGCCGTGCAGGTTGCGGAGTTCCGGCAGCCATGCGTAGACCGCTACCGTTAGTAGGATAAAGAAGCAGGAGATCAGCATGCCTGAAAAGAGAAACAAAGCTTTAAAAAAAAAGCCTATGATTGCATCCAATACCAAGTAAGATAACTATTGAATTCAAATTCACACACTTAAATTTTATTTATTTGTATAGATATGAAAAAGCGTGTTCTTTAGGAAAATTTCTTCAAATATTCGTGATTTAAATAAATTTCAGTTGATGATCAATTGATATCGAAACACAACAAACATCGCCAAATCACAGGCGATTCAACTAAATAACAGTGTTTGCACCGGTACATGATAGTCATGAGACGCAAAAATATTTTATCATTAAAATTCGGCACCCAATCGATTCGGGCAAGTCTGTCGATGTTATTAATGCTATAGCTTTCTCCAATTTCATGTATGTAAAGTCTATTTATTTTCTTGCTGTCAAATTCTGAAATCAATCACGAATTCTCGTAAGTCCAAGAACGGCGCTAAGAAACAACGATTAGAGCGGCAATATTATGAAACTGGAAAATGAGCTTTAAAGAGATGCACCTAGCATTCAAATTCCGTTTTTGGCAGTTGCTTGATTTGTTTTATCATCAAAACTATTTTGTACCCAAAACGTACTTTCAAGGCAGATAAATGTAAAGTGAAACGCTGGGAAGGTATGCCCTAGACGGACATACAACTGACCTTTTGGTGACGTTCTTCTATAGGTCAGGTGCATATGTATCGGATGTAGCAAAAGGATTATGTAAGGTCCGTAGCAGGAGGCGTTCTGTAGTATGTTTTATCCCAATTGAATAAGGTATAAGTTTGTGTATACTGTGTGTTTGAACCAACACAGTTCAAAATCATTTAATGTCTCTTCACAAACCATGACTTATACAGCTTAAAATTAAGGTGTTTGTGAGAGACTGGTGTCTGCGCTAGGTATTCCTGTATAACAGATCACCAGGCTCCCACCAAACGGTATACGATTACTTACAACTGGCGCTGATTTCATAAGTATTTTTCTCAGGCTTTGGGATAAAGCAGATGAGGGCGTTCAGGTGGGGTTCCTCATCGTCCGAGACAAAAGTATCGATGCAATACTTGTCTGGACCGTAGATGAACACATTTGGGATACTGGACGGAATTTCCACGTAGAGATTGCCATCCTGTTGAGTAATAAATTCAAATATTAGACAAAAACATGTTTTTTTTCTTGGAGGATAGTATGCATTGACAATCAATTGATTTAAAGCTTGCATAACAACTAAATATTTACAATAATCTACATTATATTTACAATTACCGTCCAGAGGATGAGCTCAGGTATTACTACTTTGCCCTACTCTTCGGGTAATGCATGCGTGATGTTGTGTTGTGTTTTTTTTCTTTGTTCCACAGCTTAGAAAAAAATTGATCCGTCATCAAAAAACGCTTTATTTTTTTTTTTTCAAAATTTGTCTTTCTTAGTTCTAATATGAAAAGTTTATATGCAATACGCGTATGATTTGAATTTCTATTTTTTTTTAACTTTTTTTTTTTTCGAGAAAAATAAAAACTAGTTATGCTACTTTGCTTCTACTCCGTTCACCTTTTAGACCCATTTTTTTGGAATGTGATAAAAAATTCACTTGTATATATATATTGTATATTGTATAACGGGCTGGTGTCCGCAACTCCACGTCAAAGCGCGTATTTTGCGTAAGGGCTATAATCCACCACGCGGGCCCAGTGCGGATTGGTAGATGTCACATGTCTTCGAATTTTTGGTTCTAGGACATGCCGGTTTCCTCACGATGTTTTCCTTCACCGTTTTGAGAGCAGTGGTGATGAAATAAATTACACAAAGTAATGCCGCCTGCCTGGGTTTGAACCCACGACTTACTGTTCGTAAGTCGGGGCCGCCACCACTGGGCCACCGCTGCTCACTTGTATAAAAAAAAGTGTGTAAATAAAGTTTGTGTAGTCAAATTTGTTTTCTGGATGTTTGAACACAGCGGAAAATTAGGCCAATTTTTTAGGTTATTGAAGGTTCATATCTCTTTTAATAAAAAAAATAATAATAATAATAGTGACATGCCATGCATGGAAACAGGGGACTACGTTTGTATGGAAAAACGACCGTTTTGTGTCCTCATAAGGGGAAATATTAATTATTCTGATTTAGCAGTTGGCCGATAGATGGCTGATAGTTTAGTTTGAAAGCAATCGTGTAGCCCATCAAACAAATTTATCGGCCTTGTTGTAATAGTGCGCACTAGCATCGATATATTTTTTTAACTTTTCCCCACACTAGATTTTTTTCCTGTATCGTGGTTGTGTTTACAGACTCACATATACAGACAGCCAAACTCGGAACAACTACCTGTAAGTGTAGGCCATCAAATAAATTTTCCGTGCGGGAATATAAGACGCGACACGCAGCGCAGCAACCAATCACTGCCGTCGTAATGCCCATACTGATTAACGGCCATTTTCAATAACTTACTGGGCCCTGTTTGTTTTATGAAAGGTTGCTTTTTCTGTCTGTTTGGCATTTAACTTACAGACCGATAGAAACAAAACATCACATAAAATCTTTCTTTGATTTTTCTATGAATCAAGTGACAGGTAAGTGACGCGGATAGGATGTTTCAAGCTAACTTAGTTTATAGAAACGCCGAAAGCTACGAGAGATAGGCATATTAACTAACAGTTATACGTCAGTAAGTTATAGAAAACGGCCGTAAGAGCCAGACTAAACTATCGGCCGAAAGAAAGTCTGCAGTCTGCGGAGGCTCTAAGTTTACTGCCGCGTCGTATAAATTGCCAAGATAAATCATCGTAGGCGCTCATCATCATCGTAGCTAGGCGCGCAGATTACATAAGAAGTTTGCCACTGTATGATACCGTTGAAAGGTATAATTTATTACGATGACGCGACGAGGAACTCCGAGAATGACGTTTCATGGCGCAATGACGAGTATGTTTGAAGGACTTACAAAGAAATTGTTGTTATGGTAAGGATTGGTTACTTATTTGTTAATGTTTTGTGCTTCATATCTTAGCAAAATATTATCTTTTTTGTCCTTCCACGAAGAAATTTAGGGGTGGTCTAAAAACAGCAGTTAAATTCCATAGGCTTCTGCAGTTTATGGAATCTTTTAACTAAGGCCTCTCATAGACAGATTGCAGCATCGCACTCACAGACGAACTGCATCGAAGCAACCGCACGCAGTCGATATATTCAACTGCATGCAGTTGTACGTTCGGCACTGCAGCCGACCGACCGCGTGACATCATGACTGCACGAAGTCGAACGTACAACTGCATACAGTTGAATAATTATATCGACTGCGTGCGGTTGCTGCGATGCAGTCAGTCTGTGAGGCAATGCAGTCTGTCTGTGAGAGGCCTTAGTTGTCGTTTGTGTTTTTTACAATGAATGTTTTAGGAATAAAGGTGGCAGTGACTATTCCTCTATACAAGGTGTAAACAGACCCTTCACAAAGTCGTTTATCAAGCATTCTACACATCAAACTAAGTAACTTTATAACCATGGAAATCATCGTTGAGCATCATTTCGTTGAGCTCCTTGAGTTATAAGTTGAGCTACACGATAACTGACAAATGCTTGCACTGACTGGACAGGTCCACTCAAATCTGTGTGGTTCTTTCTTCAAAAGACCATCTCAGACACTAATCTGCATAGTCCTCATCTGAATTGAACAAGATTATGTCTGGACTTCAAAAGAGACCTCTGAGTTTGTTTCGGCTGTTTCTTCTCAGAGTAGTCAGGTACGAAACACCGGTCCCATCTAGTTTTAAAAAAATGACGTGTAAAAGTGTTTGTAAGAACCTACTTGCAAAATAAACATCATTTAATTTCATTTCATCGACACGAAAAAGAAGTAACTTTATGCAGAAATGAATTGCGGAGACTTAATTTAACGCACTCAAAACATCCGCTGATGAAATGCATTGAATAGTTCGGGATCGTGGAAATATTTAAAATAAAGTTACAGAATAAAAACTGGTGAAAACGTTGGGACTTTGACTCCCAATATCTCTTCTTCTCTTAGTCCCCTTAACGAAACCGAAATGGTTGTTCTCCCCGTCATTTTTTTGCTCTAGACCATACCTGGGAAACTTTTAGTTAAGTACGGAGATAATGATGTCGACTATGTTGTGCACAAACTAAACTTAATTTAGGCTATTGCTATCTTTTTCTCTCTAATAAAACGAGAAAGAGACGGACGTAATTTAGAACTGTCAAATTTAATTGGAACTAATATTTCCATACAATTGAAGGATGCACATAAAAATATGTCGACTAAAAACACGGTGAAGCGCAAGGCATAAACTAGTTTGACATCTCTAATATAGTTCATAGCTATAGCCGTCCTTTTCTCGCACTGCCTTTTAGTAAAAGATAGCAATAGCCTAAATTTAATATAGTTTGTGCACAACAGAATCGACACCATTGGAGGTCGAAGTGCAAAAAAGAGGAACTATAATTTTAAAAGATTAAATAAAAAAAGAAAATAGTTCAGCTGTCACATCACAAATTCGATGTTGTAATTAATTTAAATTAATGTTATATCATCATTATCAAAGACTAATGACATAAATAATTTAGATAATTTTATTGAGTGTCGTTTAATATTGAGCTCTCTGACATTTTGAGAGCATGTCGGAATTATTATGAATACTAAATTAACAAAGAAGATACAGTTTAGATTTCATGTATTTTTGGTGTGAGTCCGACAACCATCCTTACTAAGGAGAGTATTACCCAGTGCTAACTGGGTGGTGGAGCTCAGATGTTATAGGCAGTCACTCTATGTAAAATACTGGTATATAATCAGCTGCATCCGGTTAGACTGGAAGTCGACCTCAAACATAGTTGGGAAAAGGCTGGGCATGATGGTGTTATTTACAAACCATGTTGTAGTTGATAAACAAAAAAAATATAAGTACATATTTCTATAAAGATATGATTCCGAAGCTACCGCCAAGTCGCCTAAATGCTTTTTTCTTGGAGACCTGCCAGCTAGTCACGACCTGCGTTATGTAATTGCAATTGAGCTGCTATGCTGCTGCGGTTTCGAAATCGACCGTCTTTAGAGAATTGTTAAGAATGATCCAATAGGCTAGTTTCCACCATCAATAAATTGCAAATCTATTTAGTCTGTCAGTTAGAGTACGACGTACCGACGTAGAATGATATTTTGATAATCTAACTGACGGACTAATTCGATTTTTTCAGGACACAAGCCTATTATCATTATACAATTATCTAGTACATCAATTACAACTGTTATCTTATTGTTATAGCGGTTGGTACTCCTGTACTTAAATTAATAACTACGCATTTAACTAAGCTGCCAGACCCACTCCGTCCATTAAAATGATCTAAACACCCAAAGCAGGAAAGTAATCGCATAATTTTAGACCTAATCGCTATCATTATTTCACTATCAGCAAAAGATCAATATTACGAGTTGTTACATTTTTGTTTTTTTTTCATCAATTGACTCTTCCCGCTCTGGGCGGAGCAGGAGGGAGTGTCAGACTTTTACTGACTAAAACCCATCTATGTTCCTTCATCGCCCTTTGTGTTCCGAGGCCACGGTATCTTTTTCGAACAGTCCCGCAGCCCCGGACGAGTTGTTACCTATACTACACGAATAATTCACATGCTCATTATTCTTAGCTCTAGGTGACACCTAAAAGAACTCCTTAATAAAAACACGTTGTTCAATTTTCAACGGTCGTTTCAGCGCTTAAAGTTGAAAATCGAACACTGCGTTTTTGTTTATACAATTTAGATAGTGATCGTGAACAGGCAACCGTAATACAGAGTGCTATTGTTGAGTGAATCAACATGTTTTAAAACTAATAGCTGTGGGAGGTCATCATCGTATTTATGACTATTTCCTTTCAATTGTTGTGTAAAGGCCCGTCTACACCTGCGCACGGGAAAGGCACGCTCGTTTTCGGAAACGTATCCATACCATGCCCCTAAGATGCACGCGAATCGCACAGTTCGTGTTCGCGAAAGGACAGTATCACTTGCACGCGAACTGCTGTCTAACCGCTCGCAAATCTGCCCAAAAGTGTCCATACTGTGTTCCTTATAATTATCTTTTGTTTACTTAACTAGCCTCTTAGTAGGTATATGCTTAGCTTTTGGTAGGAATGGTGAATCACTGATGCCAGATTTTACTGATTTTAAGCGATGTCTCAATATTATTGAATTGTTAGAATTTCAACTCTGGGTCCTGAGTCATACGTTCAAAATCCAAGTGTGTTCTCTTATTAAATCACTACCTAGACCTTCGTTCGCGTGAAATTATTATAAAAAAAATTACTTCTCTTTTTGAATCGGATTTTGTTACCAATTTCGTTTTTTATTTTTTTTTGGACCCTAATTCTTATTAAAAAAAGTAGCCTAAATTAGACCTTATAACATCAGCTATCTGCCAGAAAAAAAACCGTCAGAATCGGTCCAGCCGTTTCTGAAATTAGCCAGAACAAACAGACATATAATGGCAAAAGTTGAAAAAAAAGTGTTTGATGTTTTAAGTGCCGTACATATTTTCATAATTCTGTAAAAAGGGATTAAATTTTTCATTGCAGGACAACGATTTAAGGGACGGGGAGAGGTGGAGAGGGGAGAGTGACTCCCAGTAGACCCCCATCCCCAGGAGTTTATCCCCTGGTGTTCATGAAAACCGACCTTATTTATCTGACTTCTAAGTATTTGTTTAGCTTTGGATACAAATAATGAATCATCGACCGTCCGCACTAATATCTGTCAAGGAAATGAATACGGTCACCAATTCTCAATCGGTTATATTGATGTAGAAATTGTATTCAAGTACAATGTAGTAGCTCCCCTCGGTACACAATTAAATCTTATCTAATCAAAAATCTCGTGTCTCAGAGTTTGTTATCGAACTCCTCTGAAACGGCTTGACCGATTTTTATGTTTTTTTTTTTGTATAGGGACTTTGAAATTTTTATACCCCTAAAGGTGATTAGAGGCTAGGGCGCGAGCGAAGCCGCTGGAAAAAGCTGGTATCTTTATATCAATAATGAGTGTAGACTGTCTATGGATCAATAAAGCCAACAGAACAGGTATGTACCTGTCACTAACTGTAGGCGAGTTTAAATTCGAAAGACTTGAGTTTTGTTGTGTACCGTCATATTATTATCACGCCTATTTTCTCCGAAGGCTTAGGCAGAGGTTCAACAAAGTACATCCACACTTTACCACTTCTGTTTAAGTCCCAAGTAACAGGGGGCCAACCTATTGCCGACAACCGAGCATAAAACTCCGGGCTATTCCATTTTTTTTCTGATGGAAATCCTTATCAAACTTTACCCTACCAGGGAACGGAACCCCCGGAGTCCCTTCATGCCCAGCAGTAGTATGTGCGTCCAACCAACCAAAAGATTCACTTTCCGTGTCTAGGCCACGTGACTGAATTATGACGTCACCACAGTAATAACATACCTTTTTTGTGTAATCACAGTTAACCGACTTCAAGGATGAGGTATGTACCTCGGCGGCACTAATCGCAGACGCAATGATGCTACAGTTTTTTTTTCACCGATTTTATTTCATTGCTTGTCTAAGTGCGTTTCAATCTTTGTCAACATCGAAGTTGTCAACGCACCCACGGTATAGGAGAAATTTTGTGTGGGGCAGTTTTTTTTTTAAATAGAAATATTTTTATCGCCTTGTACTTAATAAACGAGTTAAAATTAAAAATCGTATGCATAAGTACACGTTTCCTCTAACACTAAGCGAAATCAGAGCAAATTTATTGCGCATAATAATTTTGCGCAATATGGGCAAAAAAACTTGTTTTTGTCTTTTTGGACGAAAATCTAAAATATTACGACTGCAACTAAAAAAGGTGAACTCTGATGTCTTTCATTTGCATAAATTCTGTTATTGTCGTTTTTGGGACTTTTACATTTACAATTTTAGTTAATTTATAGCTGCTTTGATATTCGATCCAATGACATTAAAGTTTCCTAAGAAACTTACGAACAGGAAAATTGGAAATGTTAATAAATAATTTCCTGCACAAGCTTAAAGTATGTACCTATATCACAATAATAAATAAAAAACAATTCTAATGGCCGTTTGTATTTTTTTATTTTTTTCGTTCTTCCACTTTCGATAAATCTCACCCGTGCGAAGCCGGGATGGTTCGCTAGTCTATACCAATATTGTAAAGAGGAAATACTTTTTTGTTTGTTTGTACCAAATAAGCTCCGAGACCACTGGACCAATTTTAACCATTTTTTTACTAATAGAAAGCTAAATTATCAGGAAGTAACATAGGCTATAAATTATATTTATAACTATCATGTAAATTAGCCGAGCTAAGTATCACAATTTTTGCGGACAAAGTGCGAGCGAAGTGCTACTTCTAAATAAATTTACCGCGAAAATAATTGAGTGTTTTGTAAAAACATAACTCAATTTTACTATTTAGTATGTTTAGTAGATCTGTTGGTGAAAAAAAATTTCATAAATACCGCAATCAATATTTGGAGGGAGTTGAACAATTAAAATTTAATTAAATAATCAAAGATTGCCGTTTAATTATTTAATTTAATTAGAATCTACACATAAAAAAATCAAATTTAGACCGCTGCAACTGGCGCTATTTTCAATTTGGAATTAGGACTATTTAAAATAGTAGATAATTCTTGACGCGATGCAAAAATCATCCTATTTATTAAAGAAATTACATTAGATCTCACATTTTTTTACTGTAGAAGAACTGCGTGGCGAGACTTGCATTTTTGTACATGTTATACAAAAATGCAAGTCTCGCCAAGTTGGCCTGCAAAACTAAGTACTACACTTTTAAAATTTAAATAATAATATAAACCATAGAAGTTAGAGATTTAAAATAAAAAACGTTTTGTAGCAATTTAGGGGACCAACTATGAAGATTTTATATATAAAATTAAACTCTTTTGCGAGTCCTTTTTGTTTCGAAAGTATATCTTGTGTACTTAAAAAGTTATTGCGATTTAAATTTTAACGCCCTACCTTAGACAGGTTAAATTGTTTCGACCCTTTATACTTGACAAGACTTACTTGGTCGACTTGTAGTAAAAGCAAAGAAACAAGAGGATGTAGCCTGCAAGAGCGAGCGAAGCGAGCTCGAAAATTTTTACGTCTTGCCTCGAAATTCAGTAATAATAAGTAATTAGAGATCAAAATGTTTACATGCTCCGTTTTTTGCAACCATTGTATGCATACAACAAGTGTCTCCATGTCGTTTCTTGCCAATTCTTCCCCATGGAGATATCATGGGGATATCATGGCCATATCTAAACCATAATCACACATCACAAATCTCAGTTTAGATGAGTGATTATGGTTTAGATATGGCCACAAAATAAAAATAAAAATATGCCCGAGATATGTAGTTTGATTATTTCTAGGGAGCGCTCAAAATAAAAATCAAAAATTTTCTTGTATTTGAGTGTTAGACTCTTAAAACACTCAAATACAAGAAAAATTGTGATAGCCCTCTTAATTAGTTAAGCTTGATCAATCCAATCCTATCATTTTCAAAAAATCGTTTTAATTCGCTCAATTGTATTACGATTTAATAATTTTATTAGATATAGGCCCGTTTTAAAAATTAATAGTTATACAGGATGTAACAGAATAAGGGCAATACCTCTTAGGTGGTGATTCACTCCATTAAACTGGGCATTTTTCTTAGGAAAATTGGTCGACATATTTTCCTTTAGGAAAGTTCTCCAGCTTGATGAACAGAATCACCTGCAGCGTACCGTCGAACAGTGCAATACAATCCTGCATTGTATACTTTAACTGATCTCTTCATGACATTCTGTACAGTTAATATTTGTTATTTTAATATTTATAAATATTTTTTATTTCTTGCTTTTCTTACAATGTCTAGGAATTGTATACATTGAATATAGGGTTTACGTATGTAGTTATATAATGATAAACGATCGATAAAATATTTTATAAATTGCCTAGACGAGCCCGGCATTCTGAAAACCGACTAGGTATATTTATAGAATGACTGAATTGTGTGCTTTGACTGTAACATTATAATATCTACGACATCATTTGGAAGAATGTACGTAAAGTAAAGAGGAATTATAAATCCATGCATCTACCAATCCTACCATACTTAAACAAAACAGATCACTAACCCTGGTATAGTCGAGTTAAAGTACATAATTACTTGAGTTTAAGTAACTATATAAGCAACCATTTTTATGCAATAGACAAGCTTTTGAACGAAGTAATACTGTCTTCTGTTTTGACAGTTGTAATTTCAAGCAATTACTAAATATAGAACAAAAAAAAATAATTGAAAAAATAAAAAAAAACCCGACTGCGTAAAAAATAACTAATAACTTTAAATAAAGACTGAAAATAATAAAACAAGTTTATGAGACAGGACATATTGACTGCAACAGTCGGGACCCATACTGGATGTAAATATTTTGGTATACATTATTTAATGAGACCCGACTCAAACTTTTTTTGATGTGTGTACATACATACATACTCTCTAAAAACATAACCCTCCTTCTGGCGCAGTCGGGTAAAAATCGTATCCGAAATAATGACGTTTACTCAAATAAACACTTGGACTTGTTAATAGATACGGTTGTAAATGAAAGGAAATATAGTGATAGACGATGACTGGTACCTAAGTAATTGAAACTGTCAACAAAACCCCATAATTTTTCTACATCGGTAATACCAGTTTAAATGTTTCCCTAAATTTATGATAAACCTGTGTACAACATTGATTACCTATAAATGAGCTTTTTCCCAAACTACCAGCTGCATTGGGGTTGGCTTCCGGTTTAACCAGATGCAGGTAAACCAGTAACTGGACAATGCGATACCCCTTTTTAAGACAGGTATAAATTAATTGTATGTGTTACATGTTAAATAGTGGGAGAAACTGTAAAAGGGGGTCCAGACAAAAAGCTATCTCTATCAAAGAGTTTTACATTTTCTGCATCGTCTTTGACCTTCTAAGCAACTATGAATGCAAACAACACATACCGCCAAAAAAGTTGTTTAGCTCATCTAGTTGTAAAGTGCATATTAGCACATCCGAAGGTTGTCTGAAAGATATCGCTATAACCAACAAGAGCGCCGTTGTTCAGACGCTAGCACCATCAAACAACTACAATCTGTCAAATTTCTTTAATAGATCTTCAATTTTATCGCTAAAGTTTGATAATAAAATAAAGGTACAAGTTCGATTAGGAAAATTTGACAGTTCCCATAAAATTAACAATAGCAAATAAATAAATATCGCTGGACATTAACACACAGCGCCATCCAGTGCCACACTAAGCTTGCAGTGCACACGAGGCTTGTGTCGTGGACACCAGATAGTTGATATACTACATAGATACTATTTGTTTCTAAATACATACTTATTATACATATAAACATCCATGACTCGGAAACAAATGTCCATGCTCATCACACAAATATTTGCTCCAACCGGGATTCGAACCCGGGACCCTAAGAACGTAAGGCAGCCTCACTACCGCTGCGCCATTCGGGTCGTCATAGTGAAAAAATAGCAGTGTATATTAACTTTGGTGTACATTGTAATTTAAAGTATTTTCTATTAACCTAAACAATGAATACAGAAAATTTAATAAAAATAGAAGTGCACAAAGAAACTGCTATCAGAAAAATAAAACAATACAATATATAAGCTTCTTGTGATAATTATTATCACGACCAACAAATTTAGTGGCTTTTCCATCATCTTTTTCACTGATAGAATGTTTTTTTTTATTTAGCCTATACTGCCCCACTGCAAAGGCGTGAAGGCCTTTGCCCAGCATTGGAACAGTACCTATAGGTAGTTAATTAAGTAATTAGTTATTATAATAGATTCATGTTCCTATATTATTTACTGTAGTTAGAGTAGTTAGTCCGTTCCGTAATCGTGTTCCGTTCCCACAGACAAACCGTGAAAACGGTTTTGTGGGGCATTGTCATAAATTTAAGACTTTTGTACTCTTTCATTTAATAAATATTATTATAGTATATCTAGCCTGTGTTGTCCCACTGCTGGGCAAAGGCCTCCCTACATTCCTTCCAACGGTCATTAAAAAAAAGAAATAGGCTATTTCCTTCCACGAACTCATTTCTCGCGCCACTTTGAACCAGACCTCAGTACGCATCTAGGTCTTCCTGCCACCGCCTTGTGGGCCGGCCTCGGAAGCCAATGTTAATTTATCTAAACCCTCTGGATTCAGACTTATGAGGAAATCCCCAAAGATACTATGACTCGTGAATGAAACTATTTACAAATAAATAACACCTGCAAGTTTCTCATGATGGGTCTTTGAACGATTAAAGACTGATTCGTATCTTTGCCTATCTTAAAAGGCTCTATTGTCGTTCATACAAAGCTCTCGTAACAATTAATTAAGTATTTGCGCATTTATTTACACAAGGTTTAATAAAATAATTATAAAAGAATAATAATACTAGTGTCTTTATGGCCTAGGATTTCAAAATATTATATATTTTGTGTTTTCTAATCTGATATCATCTTAACATAATTCCGATCATGCTCTTACAAGAACTTATTTGTCGTTTAAATTGTTTCGAAATACGTTTAAGCAGTCGTTTAGTCGGTAACTTGAAGTCATCGAAGTCAACCCGGATTTGACCGAAAATGCTTATTCACAAACTAACACGGTTTTTTGCCAAGTTGTGGCAATGATCTAAGAAAAAACAGATGGCATTATTTTGTCTACATATTGACAATTTAGCATAGTACTTGAGTAACAAGATGACATAAATAACAACGATTTAATGCTAGAATTCGTACAGTACAGCCATCTAAAATAACTCGTTTCAATACATTGATTTTTACAAACCGTGACCTTAAGACAATCATATTATTTAAATGCCTAGTTTGCGGAAGCATGATCGCGATTTTAAGATCTATTCGTGCTTAATTAATAATCAAAATCAAATAACAAAAAAATATGACATTGGTTTTCGTCTCACCGTCGTCATATTGAAGACCAGGGCTGCCGGCCATACTGGCAGTCTTCTCTCTCCGTCATCCCGGGCGCAAACCTGTTTGCCAGTCATGAAAATAAACTCCTTTGTGGCATTAAAACCTTCTTTGAATCTATACACCTGATTCTTCTCTTCCATCACTGGTGGAGCGAATGTCTGATTTATCTCAACGCATTCTCTTGTGTCAAGTCTGTATGCCAGACCAACTGGGCAACATTTTCTAGCGCACTTTCCCTTAAGGCAGATACATCCTCTCTCCTCTTGAGTATTTTTATCCCATATAGTTTCATCTTCTCCGAATGTAAAGCCTTCATATGTACCATTAACTAGTTGTACACTTTTTTGTAACCCGCAAGGTTCAGATTCCGATGAAGTCCCACAAATAATCACAAATAAAATTGTCAATAAGGTCCACATTGTAAAGTACTTATGTTGTGGCGACTTGTATTTCGGACGACCGTCTCGTTTGGAGGCCTTATCGTTACTGCTGATGATGTTTATTAGTGAACTGATCACTTAGAAAAACTTGGGATTTCCTTGATCGCTCAAAGAAGTCTGCGAGGATCGATAATATTTATTTAATCGAGTCTACCTCACATATTCTCGTTTGAAACAGGTCTACCAGAACTGGAAGCAGAAGTTCCCAAACCACTTTATGGCTTCGGCAATTCTTATTCGTGATTGTTCGGTAAGTTTGTAAACACTTTTTTAACCTTCAATTTACAGAGCGTTGATAATAACGGTCTGGTTCACACACGGAGTAAAAACGTAGTAGTTACGTATACCTATAAAAAAACTACGGTCTATAAGCGTGAGTGAGTTATCATGTGTTTTGACATAGAGCATAATCCGTCTCTCTTAATGTATTACTATAAGAGTAGCATTTTTTTCTAATAAGCGAAATGCCTCTTTTTCACTATAACCTCTGCTTTTAGGGTTCCGTACCTCAAAAGGTAAAAAAAAGAAACCTATAAGGTTTCTTTTTTTACCTTTTGAGGTCCCTCTCTTCGTGAGAGACCTCTCTTGCCGTCTGTCCGTCACCATCGATTTTCTCAGGAACGGGTGACCTAGCAAGTTGAAATTTTAATTTAAATACCAGATACTGAGGTCTATAGTCCCTATTAGTTGTATAAAAATCAAGGTCCTGAGTCAACATGTTAAAAAGATATGGACAAATATAAATTTTCGCGAAAGCTCTGAGTCAACATGATATAAAGATATGGACAAATTTAGATTTTCGCGAAAGCTTGTAAGTACCATAATTTACCTTAATTTTAACTTTTTTATTTTTTGAATTTTAGCTTTACTTGTGCTGTAAGACCTTGCTTTTAACCAAAACATTTTGCCAATTCTAAGTCAACAGGAAGTACCGTAAAGGTTTTAGGTCGAAAACCTATATGGTAGTTCCCGTTGACCTAGAATCAGGAAATTGAGCCAGAAGCAGTCTTACAGCACCATGTAAAGGGAAAAATCTGAAAACCGTAAATATGTAGTTTAATAACAAAAGAAAAAGCGATTTTACTATTACAAACTTATTATTTGTGGTTGATCCAATAGCCGTTTCATGGGATCGACCAGCAAAGTTAAATTTGTCCTTTAAAAAGTTTGTACGGAACCCTCGGTGCGCGACTCCGACTCGCTCTTGGCCGGTTTTTTAAGGTGATATCTTTATCGTGTGTCAAAAAACGACAAGTGTGGGGTCTATTTGTTTGTTTTATCAGTTTTTGACAAAGCTGATAATAAAGGGTGTAAAAAACCTCTTAACGAAGCCGAAAGGCACTTGTTCTCCCCGTCATTGCAATCTTTTTTTTATTCTACACCATACATGGGATAATTATATTGGGGGTCAAAGTTCCAACTTTTGGACAAGTTTTTTTTTTGATACAAGTTTATAATATAAGATTTTTACTTTAAACACCTCCACGACCCCCGTATTATTCAATCCATCTATCAGCACAATGTTTCGAGTGCGATACATTGAGTTTTACCACAAAACATGGTAATTTTGCGTAAAGTTACTTAGTTTGATGTACAGAATGCTTGGTTGACGGCTTCCTAATGAGGTTGTTTACACCCTGTATACCGCTCCTTTAAGGCACCTCTCTTGAAGAATTGTTCTCATTTTCGATTTTAAGATAATCATATTATTGTAATCTTGTCGGACTTCAAAGAGAAAGTTATACGTAAGGAATTCCATTCCCTAAAAGTGTATATCTAGTACCTATTCCGTAGGTAATACGGAGTACCTTTTGTTGTTTTTTTTTTTTATATTTACTTTTTATATAGTTTTGTTTTACTGTTAATTTAACAATTTTTTTGTCCTGTGCGGACTATACTTTTTCTTTATTTGTTTCCTTAACAATGGAGGTGATTGCTTTCACTTACAAAAATGTACTATCTATTATAGTATATAGAATTACTGGATACCCTTTTACTTTCCAATAAAAAATGATCAAATGTCAAAATTAATAATTAATTTCCTTCGTGGCAGGTAGTAAAGCGCTTATTAATAAACTAAATATTTGGGATTCGACCTATCGTTAACGCAAGCGTGTAAGATCGTAATTTAATATTTATTTTGCTTAATTACCGTACCAAACGACTTTCATTAGTATTCACTCGTAATGTCAATATACTCGTATTGTAATTATTATCATAATAAGGTACCTAATGGCAGTGGTCATTTAATAATATAATTATAAACATTGGTCAACATAAATGTAAAAACAGAAAAGTATTGATTGATGTTATATTTTTTTGGTTTCTCTCGATGTGTTCCTTCACCGTTTTTAAGAGCAGTGGTGATGAAATAAATTACATAAAGTAATGCCCTCGCCTGGGTTCGAAATCACGGCATACAACCTCTGGGCCACCAATCTGCCCTCTAGTAAATGCTGTAATCGACATTTTTACGACTTTCTGTTTTTTTGCTGCCTTTTTTTATGCTGTGCCATGCACCTTATCCTACCTACTGTAACCTACCTACTCTGCCTTAACCTACCTACTTACCCTACTTACCCTACCTACCTTCTACTCCTCATACTTTTTACTACTCTACCCTACATACTGTACCCTACCTACCCTGCCTTACCCTACCCACTTACCCTACCTATCCTACCTACTATCCTCCTCATACTTTTTACTACTCTACCCTACATACTGTACCCTACCTACCCTGCCTTACCCTACCTACTTACCCTACCTATCCTACCTACTATCCTCCTCATACTTTTTACTACTCTACCCTACATACTGTACCCTACCTACCCTGCCTTACCCTACCTACTTACCCTACCTATCCTACCTACTATCCTCCTCATACTTTTTACTACCCTGCCCTACCTTACCTACTTACCCTACCTATCCCACTGTACCTACGTACACTACCTACCTACCCTATCTACCTACCTACCTATCTACCTAACCTGCCTACCTACCTTACCTACCCTTAAATTATAAGCGTGCGTGGCGTGAGCTGGTAATTGCGGAAGATTCCAAACCTAATTTATTTAAAACTCGTTTTATTCATAATAAAACACTAATAATTCTCCTTTAACTTGAAACTACAATAGGTTTCTACCCTTTTTTAATTTGTATCTTGATATTTGGCTTTCAAGTATCTAATCGTATGAACCGATACAACGCCGGCTCCAAAATAATTCTGTTTTTAAGACTACCACCCTTGAACTGGGTTATTCTTTCTGAATACTGCTTGATGTTTCCCTCCCTTTAGGTGAATTTTTCAGATATTTCAATAGTTATTCTGCTGTTCGGGGCGGAGACAAATCCAACAAATCCGAGATCATTAAAATCGATCCAGCCGTTCTTGAGTTATATAAATAAATAGTGTAAAAATGTTTCGCCTAGAACGTTTAAACAGGCTTTGTCCTTGTAAGGGTTACTTAATTTAACAAGTATGGTTATTCCATATAAGGGAAGCTACATAAATAATTTCTTGTAGATGAAAGTTGACTTGCTCTTATACTATAGAAGTTATAGAACCGCTTTCACAATAGTGGTATTCGAACAACGTAATCAAAGCCCTCGTAAACTCGTAGGATATTTTTTGTCCCAGATTATTTTCACGTTGGAGTCTTGTAAGCACATGTAGACACATCCTAAGATAAAGAATTACTTCATTTTATGCTACTTGATAAAAATTCCTTTACTATAAAATGTGTTTATTTTTCCCGGCTTAGAATTTTCTTATGCTTACTTTCGTATTCCTCTGGCTTATTCTTAATTTATAACCTCACCGTTCTCAAATGAAAGTCTTTAGTGGCAGGAAAAACAGGTATCCTGATCTCCAGCGGTTCCTCTGAGCAATTCATCTTCCCAAACAAAAAGTGGAGCTTCTTCGTGGCATTGTATCCTTGTAGCAAACTACGCTCCCTCCAAACTGGAGGATTGAAGAGTTCCGTGAGGTTGACACATTGCCTCTGCATCTGATGGTACGCCTGTCCAATAGGACAGCACTTTCTTGCACAGATTTCTTTCAAACAAACACAACCACGTTCCACATCCGTCACGTTATCAATGTAAAATTCACCATAGTTATATTTAACACCATTAAACATCCTATTGTTTAAATCAACACTGTTTTCTTCATCACATTGCGATGTAGTTCTTGTTATTATTGTGAATAATATAATAAATAGTACCGATAGCATTTTTTTGCCGAGTGACTACCTCAGTACGATCGACGCGTACGCAGGTTTACAACTGACTGACAAGAATTACTCAATGAGGGTTTTCCTCGGCCGCACGGTACATGGCAATTATATGGTGAATCGGATCTAGTAAGAGGTCGGGTATAAGTGTCCTCGTATAGGCTTGTAATGTACGAGGAAAAGATTTTTGTTACTTTAATTGTATGAATAACTCTAACCGAAATTGTTTGTATTGTTTCAATTCAATTTTACGGTGAGTAGGTAACTTATGTAGTGAGTAATTTATGTAGTAACTAATGAATTAGGAATTTTGTTAGAGTTTAAATTGAATATTCATAAATCTAGTCGTTTATAACGTTCGCTTGGAATATATTTAATTTTTCTTTTAAATAAATAATAATCTTTTATATAAATAATCTTCTTGATAAAGATCTTAAATAAGAGGCCGCTGTACTATTTTTAAATAACTTCTAAAAAGACTTGCAAAGATAATATTTTCACGTATTTATTGTTTGTTTCCAAGAAAATGCTAAAGTGACTACTTAAAACTTCTTTGTGGGTGTACACAAATATATCTATCTAAGTATCTTTGTACCATATGTTTGTGTCAGTATGTTAATTCGTGTCGAAACGACTGAACCGGTTTTGAGACGGTTAAAGTTATTTTTGTTATTAGAAGTGAATCATTTAATGGTTGGTTTGATTTAAAAGTAGGTCTATGGTGTCTGATTTTCATAAGAGTTTCTTCTTAATTAAAATACCTTTTCAATTTAGTATTAAGTTTATAATCAATTTAAGTTGCAGAATATAATTTTAAACCTTTAGAATTCAAAAGAGTGGTTATTGAACTTGCGGTCTTGGAAACCGGTTTCGTTTAAATACCAAGAGTACACACTTATATTTACTTGCTTTAACTTTGTAAAATGATGGTACAATGCATCAGACAAAAATGTTCATCATTACGTTGTTTTTTATCTTTTATCTACACAGGTTAGTTATATTATTTTAGGTTTTATGAATAACTGTTTTTAAGTAGGAACAATTATCAGGATTACAAATTTTAATAGTTTTTTATTTGATGCAATTATCGATGCACAAAGCGGACTTTATAAAAACTTTAAAGAACAAAATTGACACAATTATTAACCCTAGATCAAGCGTCAATCTCAGTTTAAATAACCCAAAAATAACACGAATTACGGTGTCAGTTTCACTATGGTTAAACTAAGATTTAAAAAAAAAAATGAGCACACACGACAGTATTGAGTATCGAACGATGACTGACCAGAGTTCCAACAAAATTTCGCTCAGCATTTAAATTATATTAAACGAAAGTGAAGCAACACTGGCCACTAGTCAGGGGGCATATACATTGTGGAATGGGCCCGTAGGGAGACAATTTATTAAACCATGAATAATTAAAATGCATGAAAGTTTCATTCACAAAATTAAAGTCAACTTGGCGTTTTAACGCTTGTAGAGTGACACTGTTATCAAGTGTTTTATGGTCTTGTAAACTTTTTAATGTTTCTTTGAAAAGTGAAAATTCTATGAGACGAAAAATAGATATGGAAAAACTTTCGGACGACACTTATTCTGTCACTTACGGGATATCTTGTGATAAATCATTATTTTGAGCTTCCAATATCCCTTCAACTGCTAACGAAGTAGACACAATAGGCAAACAATGGCGTCCCGACCGAATCGGTCGGGTCCACAGACGAAGGTACACTTCGACGCTGTTGCAAGTGCCTTGATCGCGGGATTACTGGAGAACGTGGGTGGATGATAAATAAATTGTAAGAGGTACAGACATTATCTGTTATCTGTCTACCCTCTTTCATAAATAATCAACAAAACGACGAGCTTTCGTGAATAATCACGGAAGATATCCTGTAAGTGACAGTTTAAGTTTAGTTTTAAACCGTCAAAGCTTAGACAGTGTTACATTTACAAATAATTATTATGAACATTATGAAAGGTTAATTTAATAAAAACATTTTTAACTTTCATAATTTTGAAACTCCATAAAGAGATCACTAAGACTGGAGTTTAACTGTACTCTTAAGAACATTGCTCCAAGCATTTATTTGTAGTCATTTGATTGGCCTACTGAAGCCTACCGAAAAGTAAAACTTTTTTTTTTTGGCTCGCGCTTGTATAGTTTGACCAAAACGTAGAAAGCATGAGGTATGAAGGAAAGTATCGGTAAACCGCATATCCAAGGCAATACTAACAAGTTTACAACTAGTGCCTTGTTCATATTTCGGTTTGTAAATAGTCGGCATTGGGTCGATAGGTATACGAGTAGCTAAAGCACAAAGCTTTCATGCAACTAAAACTACTCCAACACCGGTTAATACGTCGTCTCCTGCCAACTTCTTGTTACACTTAATATCAGTCATTGTATAATCTTCATCTTCCTGCCATTGTCCCATTCTACTTGGGGCCGGCGCAACACGTTTTGTTCTTTCATTCTCCCCTGTCAGACGTCACGGCTTTATTTACTGCATAAGCTTTCTATTTCGTCTATTTTCCTTTGGCCTTCCACTCCATCGATCAATATTATTATATCCATCTCTTTTTTAGTAACATGCGTTTCATCCCTCCTCATTACATGTCCATACCAAGATAGACGACTTCCTTCAATTTTTTCTGTAACCAGCGCCACTTTCAAACTTCCTCAAATATACTCATTCCTTACTTTATCCATTCTTGTCACTCCACACATCCATCTCAACATTTTCATCTCCGCTAGCAATCGTTTTTCTTCCATCTTTTTCACCGCTAAGCGTTCAATAACGATGTTTGTTTATATTAATAACATGCCTATTTACACATGACGAAAATTACAAAATTCTCACCGTCATTAGTTTCATGCTTCCTTCAACGTTTGACCGTTGATGACGTTGTTCTCCCTTACTACATTTCTGTTTTCCGTACAAAAAATTAATGCTTGCCGTATCATTGAATCTTTCGATTGGCGGCAGATCACTACAGCTGTGTAATGGTAGATCGAAGTTATATGGTTCCGGCAGACATTTAAAAATATCCGGGTTGTACGCTAAACCGGGTTTGCAGCATTTTCGTACCGTAACCGGACATCCTCTCTCCAGCTGTGCAGTTCTATTGACGCAGTACGTATCCTGGTATACCACTTCATTGTATGCCCGGTTCTTTGGTTCCGTACTGTTCCCATCATTACAAGGTACTGAAGCAGTTCTCGTTACTATCACGAATACTATAGTCAATGCTGTTAGCATTTTAAAAATCATTTCTCAACTTTATGTTTTTGGTAAGTTTACACTGTGCACTGAAATGTTTATTTACGGTGTGCTGTTTGGATCACAAAATAACAGAATATTGTTTTTTTTTTTTATAGTGTAGTGCAGGCAAGGAAACAATATTGATGAAATCAAAATGTCGTTCGTAAGGGACTCATAAACCCTTGTCGCTTAAAACACCGTCGCTGAATTTTTGTGGTCGGAATGAGCACCTAAAACCCACCTAAAAACCTGTATTTAATCCAAAAATATTTAGTTTTATGTATGTGAGGTCATTTTTATAAGACGACCAGGATATAAATTACTTAAAATCTTACTTTTCCTTTCGATTAAATTACGGTGAATTCAATAATCATTATTTTACTTTCGATGTGCGTCAAATTTTATAGCTGTTGAATGCCTAAATTGCGCAAATTGCGGTCATCACTATCAAATCATGGGCAATCCCTGCCACGTTTTCGATTAAGCCGACCTACGCCAACATTTCTGCTAAATTTAGGGTAAAGCAATCAATTCATCTTCAAACTCATAAAGATATCAATCGACTATTCCTGATTATCGATAATATTGAAGTTGAAGGATTTAATTCTTACTGCAGTGGGCTAGTCCCCTTACGAATATTTCTTCTAAATTGACATAAAGACACAGTTTTTAAAAAGAGCTATGAAATACTTACTCAATAACTTCATACTTCTAAATCACAGATTATAAAAATGAAAAATAATGTATCTAGTAAATAAATATAATTGTCGTCACTTCATGAATAAATTAATTTTAGAGATCTGTTTGCTATCAATGCTACTAAGATTGTTAAAGGTTTCTGGGTAATGTCCGTGTTTCTACTTTAATATTAATTTAATCTTAAAATTGAAAGATTAATTTACAAAAGCTTAGTCGCTAACACAATGTTATTGCACAAGAAACAACACTTTTGTCATTCAATTAAAAATGAACTCGTTAAAAAAAAACCCATCGAAAGATAAGACACTTCTGGGAGAGACAAAGCGACACTGAGGCCCACTGAGAAAGCGACAGTCTTTATATAGACTCGAAACCTAACTGACCCCCGAAATTAGGACTAATTAACTCCATATTATCGGCAGGGGAATAAAAATATATGTGACACCTGACGGGTAATGTAGAGTGACCAAGAATTCGCAACTTGCAGAATTTAATTAGGAACTCAACATTATCTACCTATTGTTTCACATCATCGGTCTATAGGGCAGTCCGCTGCTGAACATAGACCTCCTCAATCACACGCCACTCAGCTCGATTCGAGTCACCCTGCGAAGATCGTAACTCCACCGAGCCAGAGGGCGTCCCACCTTATGGTTGCCGATTCGCGGTCTCCACTCAAGAACACGCCTACCCCGAAGGTCAGCGGTTGTGTAGGTGTTTCGTTTCACGAAACTCAGAAATGTGAAATCAGAAGTCTGAGTAATGTGTGACCTATCAAATTAGGGTAGGTACACAAAAACTCATGTGATTCCACCATGCTCACCAAAGGAAAGGGTGGTTTCCGTGAACCAATGTATCTCCACATTAATTTGCGAGTACTGCCTTAAATCAAGATGAACAAACCGATTATAAAATTAATTGTAAGTAATAGTAGAACCATAGTATGCATTCTATGCAATTATTTGGTCCCGCGACCCCAGCAGGCATCGGCGGCCGGGACGCTGTGAGGTTCTCTCCCTCTCACGTTCCGCCACCTCCTTCTCTAGCATTACTGCTTCGCAGAAGGAGGTGACGGCGTCCCATTTCGTCTCGCTCCGGACCATGGCTTGCACCAGGGCCGGACGCGAGAGGTCGCCGCCGCCAATTGCCGCTTCGAGGACACAGCGGTGCTCCACCCACGCGGGGCACACCTCCAACATGTGCTCCACCGTGGCCTCCGGTCGATCCTCGCAATGGAAACACCCAGGCGTTTCCTCCCACCCGATTCGGTGCAGGAACCTCGCGAAACAACCGTGTCCGGTGAGGACCTGAGTCAGGCGGAAGGTGAGGACGCCGTGGCGTCTCTCAAGCCACTCCTCAAAGAGGGGACTTACCGCCACTATTGTGGCGTGCCCTAGCTGGACTAGAACCTTGAAGGTAGGCAAAATAATAGTACAAACGTAAACATTTTCGAAGAGCAGCGCTACGAACATCGTAGTAGGTAACATTATTTTTACTACTTTTTCTGGGCTTTCTTAAGTTTCTCATAAAAAGATTTGAGTCAGATAATCATCCATCATATCAATGTCTTTCAAGTACTGTCAGCTAGATATCTCACTGAATTTATGAGATATTTTGCCCAAAAGGTTAATTACGGGTCAATTGTTATAAGATGCAGCCGAAATTACGTTGTGTTCGATGTTCGTGAGCTCTGATATTTTGAGATAACGATATACAACGACAAGGAGTACGAAAGAGAGAAGAAGATAACATGGTTTATCAGGAGTAGTAGATAGTATCGGCAGTAGACGAGTGGCGCTCCCCTTGTCCACGCGGCGCACGCGCCACAAAATCGGAGTCGCCGCCTCCACGCCTGACCACACGGACGAACGGTGTCATATGAGTATCGCCTTAATAAAGTGCAAAAAAATCGCATACGAAAATCAATCGTCAAAGTAATGCATTGTTTTCTATTATTGTTTTTTTACTACGTTTCTTTCATTATTTTTTATCCGTCGTATGTTGATTGTTTGCCGGTCATGATCTTTGATCTATAAGTATTTTGGGTATTTTTTGGCAGCTGACGTGATTGAAATAAGTAAACAGTGTGCGTCATTATGCTAGTAAATAATAAAAGAGGGAATTACCCAATGTTTCTCGATTGACAGTTGTTTTTTTTTTTTAGAAAAACATCTGTCAGTTACTGATTGGCTCTCTTATTGTTTGTCAACTTCATAATAACTAAATTGATTTTGGAATGTCTTACTTACTACTTTTATAGCAACCAGGTAAAAAAACACATGTCGAAATTTTCTCTAACGCAAAAAAGGATGACCCACCGTATTCTCTTGCGCAATTAAGCAAGCAAAAGCAATTATGAAAACAATAATATCCCAAACATTCAAAGGCCTATTTCAGCAGTAGCGTAAAGGCCAGCGCACAGTTATAAGCACTGCACGTGATTAGCATCGCCGTGGCTCATTGGCTCGTCGCCAAGCAGCTGATCCCTACTTCTAACTACTACTACTACTCTCTCAGCTACTACCTACTACTCTCCAAAACCGTCAACGAAGATACGCTCTTGACCGAAAAGTAGCTCGAAACTTCGAAATGAACCCTTCTCCCTATTATTTTATAATTCATCAGTTTTGGAAACACATCAAGAGTAAGGTCAACTGCCCTATCATCATTTTTAAATGGGACCCCTAACTAATCTTATGTCCGTAAGTGATACGGAGCAGGAAACCACGGCAGAAACTACGGGAACAAGTTGACCTCCAAAGCCGACTCAATGCTTGTACGCACGACGACCAATAAAGCTATGCAAAACCAAATTAAGCTAATCTCTTATAGTACAGGAAGCTCATACAGACAGAGGACAGGTTATACCAGCTATGTATAGCTTGATGTGTCGCCGTGTGTACGAATGCGATGCAGTATCGAGCTCCATAGCAAGATTCCCAAAAGTCTTGAGTTGAAGCTGTTCCTGTGCTGCAGTGGCTTCTAGGTACCTAACTGTGCGTTAGACTTTATCAAAACTCGATAGAGAATTCGAATTATTGATTTAGCATCGAGTTTTCCTCATGATCGCGGGAAACTGGTCAAAGTCATCAAAGGCATTTGGCGAGGAATATTAAAAAATATAATTTATGTATATTGTTTTTTGTTTTCTTTGGCTCTTTGACTTTGACGCACGGTGCGGTCACGGGCATTGCTTTGTCATAGTTCACTCGTCACCAATGAGTTAATTAAAGGAGAAACAACAGGTAAGCGCTGTTCTTGAAAATGATGATGAATTTTGTAAGTGGGACAGTTCATTGGATGTCTTCATTTTTGGTGGACGAACGCAGGATGACGAAGCTTAGAGAACGTCACGTTTCGTTTTGCTACATCGACTTTCAACACCATTGATGGATAAGTAAGAAATGTACTAAATTAACCAATACATTTATTACTTATTCAAGAACATTTTCGCTGATAAAACGTCACTTGGATCAAATGATACATACATATTAAACGTTAACATGTTAAACGTAGTCCTCCCAAAGACTTCTGAGCGTGTCGTTGGCAATCTAAATTTTGTCGGTCCAGAACTGAGCCACGAGTATAGCGCCTTCAGTAGCGTCCATCAGTTCCTGTATGAACAAACAACAGGACACGCAGACTCGATACTAAGTGCCCCGTCTTTTGTGGACAACACCACATTTAAACTCCACACGTTCCAACTATGTTGGGGACGGCTTCTAGTCTAACCTGATGCAGCTGTAGTTTACATGGAGCGACTGTCCATCTGCCCTACTGGATAATACGATACCTCTTGGTAAGACTAGTTGTCAGACTTGGGCACAGACTACGTACAATGCTGATACCATGGAGAAAGTTGTTCAGTTCATGAAACTGTCTATAAGACATTCTTAAGATTCTTCTTTATGACACTTGGTGTATAGGTACGAAGCGGTGACAGACCAACATCCAAATAGACGACCTATAGAAGATCGAATGAAATAATGAATAAAACCAGTACAGATCAGGGAAGCATGACGCAATATTGAGGAGGCCTGTATTCAGTAATGGGTGATGCGCCAATGCCTATGATGATCATTTGTAAGCACTCTTTTCCTGTCACCCGAGGGCTGGCTTTTACCTTGGCCAGGGGCTAAGTATTGCCATATAACGTGGCAACTCCGCCAGTCTCTTGGGCACTTTACCAGCTGACAGCGTTGAGGAGGAGGTTTTCGATGCCCTTATATAGTTTGTTGTTAGTTCAGTTTATTTTTTTTTGTTGCATGTACATAAGTGTAGTAGTTAATTTTGATTGACTATGATGTAGATATTTAACAGTTGAAGGATCTTCAGAGGCATTAAAGTCTGACAACCAGTACCTATAACCAAGGGATATTGTGTTGTTGTGGAGGTCAGATAAACATTCGCTCCATGTCAAATACTGGTATTCAACTGCATCCGGTTAGACTGAAAGCTGACGCTAACATAGGAAAAGGCTAAACAGATGATGATAATGTTTAAACTGTTGATACTAAACAGATAACGATCTAGAGCAATCTTGTATTATTGTTCTTTAATAATATTTAAGTGTAGAAATATTTATATTCATGATTGCAACCACAATTTACCTCGCAGTACTTCACGTTGCACTGCGCAAACGCATCGATGGAGCTAAGTGTTAGGTAGGTAGGTACATATGGAGCGAACCAATATCACCTTATGAATTTAAATAAGTTATAGGTATTGCCAAGGTTATAATGATACTCTTCTATGAATACTAAATCTTTGTGTTGTCCTTTGGTCAAACTGTAGAATTTCTTGGTTCATGTTTGCCTCCGCTGTCTGTGCGTCCGTCTGTCTGTCAGCGGGCTGTATCTCATGATCCGTAATACATAGATAGACAGTTGAAATTTTCACAGAATGTGTTTTTGTGTTGCCGCTATACTACCAACAAATAATAAAAATAAATTAAAAATGAAATTACCCTACTACAAAGGTACGAAACCCTTCATGCGCGAGTCCGACTAGCACTTGGCCGGTTTTTTTATTATTTTTTAACATAAGATGTTTTTTTGGCATATATCCAGATTATACCTTTAGAAGTTATCCAATGGTGTCGATTATGTTGTGCACAAACTAAACTTAATTTAGGCTATAGCTATCTTAAATAAAACAAGAAAGAGACGGACGTAATTAAGAGTTGTCAAATTTAGTTGGAACTAATATTTTCATACAAATGAAGGGTGCACGTAAAAACATGTCGACTAAAAACACGATGAAGCGCAAGGCATAAACTAGTTTGACATCTCTAACTTAGTTCATAGCTATAGCCGTCCTTTTCTCGCACTGCCTTTTAGTAAAAATAACGATAGCCTAAATTAAGTTTAGTTTGTCCACAGTAGAATCGACACCAATAGCTGTCTAAGTGACGAAACTACTGCACTTTTGAAGACCCACTGAACGCTACTGAAGCTGCTGTTGACGTGGCCGCTTAATGCACCCAGCTGATTCAAAAAGTCCCATCATCATCTGCCTAGCCTTTTCCCAACTATGTTGGGGTCGGCTTCCAGTCTAACCGGATGCAGCTGAATACCAGTATTTTACATGGAGCAACTGCGAACGGCCGCAAATCATATTTTAATCAACATACAACCCGACCGACACTGACCTGCAAATTGACAACTGCAAAACTTGTATTTTTTTTATTTCGCGGGCTTCCTGGCGCTTTCACCTTAATAACATAAACATTAAAATCTTCATTTACACACTAACACATAGCAATTATTAAACTACTGGCTTCTACCAGCGGCTTCGCCCGAGTGATGTTTGATAATTGTCCCATGCGAACTTAGTGCCGGGATAAAAAGTATCCTATGTTTTAATCCAGATTATAAACTATCTGTGTGCAAAATTTCAGCCAAATCCGTTCAGTAGTTTTTGCGTGAAAGAGTAACAAACATCCATACATCCAGACATCCATACATATCCTCACAAACTTTCGTATTTAAAATTTAGTAGGATTTAATTTTTTAAACCAACTGCGTAGGTATTTATGATTCGTCAATTATATTGATTTCCTCTAACAAAATAATGTCTAACCTAATTTTCCGTATTTCATGTTTTTCCTTGCACAGTACTACAGTACCTACCCAATCATTTAAGCGTCATCGTATTTGTACTGAAACAGTTAAACAATTAATTGAATTTATTAATTAATGACTAAACAAATTAACTCCAGGAAGCATTATAGTTTTTTGGGTTCCGTACCCGGAGGGTAAAAACGGGACCCTATTACCTGCCTCCGTTGTCCGTCCGTCCGTCTGTCTGTCACCGGGCTGTATCTCATGATTCGTGATAGGTAGACAATTGAAATTTTCACAGAATGTGTATTTCTGTTGCCGCTATAACAACAAATACTAAAAACAGAATGAAATTAATATTTAGTCTTCTAAATTTATAATTTAGTCTTCTCGAAAACACGTTTGTTATTGTATAATAACAAACGTGTTTTTCCGTGTTTTGCTCGACATTATTAACGGCAACAGGTACACTTGAAATATTCACTAAATATTTAAGTAGTTGTATAGGTATTAGATGCACTTTAAAAATAAGTAATTAAATTAAAATAAAATAAATATTTAAGGGGATTCCCATAAAACTTTTTGCCGTTTTGCCTATGTTGTATAGATAATGGTACGGAACCCTTCGTGCGCGAGTCCGACTCGCACTTGGCCGGTTTTTATTAGGTATTTTAATAAGCCTACGTGTAGTATATCAAGTAAGCCGTAAATCTAGCTGACCAATCGTAGTACGAGGGTTCAATAGAATAAAAAGCCAGCTTACACAGTTTTGTTACCATTGACGTACGACCTTACTATACATGCTACGATTAATCTTTCTCGCAGATGAGGATGACGTTGGTAATAATACTTGATTTTAAACCTTATGTACTTAATTGTAGGTCAGTTTCTAGTGATTTTCCTGTGAGTAGGTTAGGTCAGTAATTTTACAAGCTACCTAAGTGCATACTGTTCTATAATGTTTATGGACGGTACTTATGTGCCAGAAAAATGCTATTGATTCATAAACAGTTTATTGGCAATATTTACCAGGCATAATCTATTAATATATGCAACTGTAAGGTAAGTAGGCACCGTCTAATATCTGTCATTCATGCATGGTAGATATTTTTAATTCCCTATAACTGCCTTTTTTTCTCGTATGGTAAATCATCAAATGACCCCTCCCGCTCTGGGCGGAGCGGAAGTGTCAGACTTTTACTGACTAAAACCCATCCATGTTTCTTTATTGCCTTTTGTGTTGCAGGGCCGCGGTATCTCTTTCAGGGACAAACTAACAGGGAATTTATATGTAAAAGACGTTATTTGATGAACATGGTACCTACAAAATAAATAAAACAATCAACATCCTTGTTTAATTATTAGGTAGAAGAGAAGGATTTTTACAAAACATTAATTTTAGAAAATGGACAACATATTAAAGTGTTTTGTAGGTGTACTTTTAATTACAGGAGACTAAAGCATGCGCAATAAAATAAATTCGTCATAGCAAACTTTCGGAGTACCGTACAACGCGATGATAAACATTCTGAATAACGTAAATCGTCATAGCGTATAAACCTTCTGATTCACGTAAGTCCGTCTTTCAAACTTTATTTTTACGGTACATCGATATTTTAAACTTCGGAGTTCTGTAATACAGGCAGCAACAGTTGCGGTAGGCACATTTAATTTTTTATTTTATTTTTAAAATAATAAGAATCATTTTGTTAATTTCTAATGGCTTCAAAATGCTAAGTCCGTGTACAACCACGAGGTATGCAGCCTCGCGGAATAATTTCGTGAAACCGACGTGGGGATGAACCGAGATTTCGTCTTAGAGGTCAACGGCCTCACCCCGCTCTCCCTGGCTAAGGAGAAGTGGAGCAAACCTGTGATACTGGGTTTCCAATACCACAGGTTTGCTCCACTTTTCCGAAGAAGGCCTACGCATCCATGTGGCTCTTTGCTCTGCCATACATACTTAATTGCTTGAAGTTAGAACTGTCAAAATTTTTAATTCTTAGCTTTGTTTTCTTTGACGGTTCTTACTTCGTTCAAATTGTAGTCTATTGTGAAATGAAACGCCTTTTCCAGTAAACAATTGTATTATTTATAAACTCTTAAAGATTATAAACGTAGTACCTTATCTTAGTATCCATAACCAGCTTAAAATAATGTCGATTTTTTATGTAGTTCGAAGATTAATTCAATCAGAAGAACTTTTGTTTCATCCTCAAAAATAGAATAGGAATCTTTTTTATTTTTGAATCAGTTTCAATCAAATTTAATACTATCAATATTTTATGTTAGTTTTTAATAAATGACAACAGATCTTAATATTCTAAAATCATGACAATTGCATAAAAATCTTTGCTTACGTAATTTACTTTATCTCGACTATAGATACAAGTGTCAATGATAATGATGACACAAGTCAAACATGTTTTGGAGTGACAGAAGCTGTCGAAAAGTTCATGTCAATCTTGTCGAGAGCCGCCATAGAAATATGAAAAACTGTGAAAGTGGTAGTCATGTATTTATTCTCTCAGGATTGATGATGACGATGCTATCTATTTAGCTGATTTTGACTGCATTTGATGACTTTCTAGGGTGGTTGTTGAGAGCTTTGGTGTGGTGCTCTTTCATATGCTCTCAAGTGGCTAGAATATTTGACGACCCGAATGGCGCAGCGGTACTGAGGCTGCCTTACGTTCTTAGGGTCCCGGGTTCGAATCCCGGTACAAACAAATGTTTGTGTGATGAGCATATGGACATTTGTTACCGAGTCATGGATGTTTATATGTATAATAAGTACGTATTTACAAACAAAAAGTATCTATGTAGTATATCAACTATCTGGTGTCCACGACACAAGCCTCGTTGCTTAGTGTGGCACTAGATGGCGCTGTGTGTAATGTCCAGCGATAAAAAAAAAAAATATATATATCCAACTTTGGCCTAAAAACTCGGAGCACAAAGTGGACAAGTCAGAACACCATCAATTGACGACATTGTGGGGTATACCCCACAATGTCGGTAGGTGTTCTAGCTATAAGGATTACACATACCAATGTAAGGTAAAACTTGATAGCTTAGTAACCTACGTTAAATTTAATCATTCGTCATCATTACATTATCTCTCAAACTCTATTCTTACTAGAAAAACCATACATCTAATACAATTATTGACGAGCCGTACATGCCTAGTTATAAGTATCATAATTACATAAAGGCATATTCTGTGTAGGTACCCAAGTACAGTACATACAGTTCTTCTTACTTAATTAAAATAATAATCACGCTACCCGGCGCCCGCGCACACTACACCTAGGTATAATTAACTTGTTTTTTCTCCGCATTGTACTCCAACTTGATGGTAAGTTGCAAAAAATGAGCCAGCACATCATTACAGCTATTATTATCTTTTGAGTTGAAACGATTTTTTTTTTGTAGCCTCAATATCATCACTCATTATTATTGGCGATCTCACAAATACTAGGCATACAAGGTCACACTAACATGAAAAAAAATCAATCGCATCAATTTACACCGATTACTAAACCAATATTATTATAAAAGAATCATTGTTTCATAATAGTACACTGTAATTTTTATATTCCTTCATATTTTGTATGTTTATCTTAATTAATTGAGTGCGAAGAAACGCCTGTCGGTTTACGAATGCAATGAATCACGTAAACAATTTATTGCTGTTACATAAATTGTAGGCGCTATGAATTTTATTTAATTACTGATGTCGGCGTCCAAGGGCTGTAACCGTGGTGTAATGGCAATGACCTCTTCCTTTATATAGCTTACGTAACAATTTAAGTGAAATTAAGAGAAAGAGTGTATATTGGAATCAACTGTGTAACCATGGCTAAGACCACGGACCCATAGGAGACAGTATTTGAAAATAGCCTCGCCAAAGAAAAAATAAGACAAAATAATGTTTAAAATAAACTTCCAAAAGAATGCCACCCTACTTTAAATTACGTTTAATCAATAAGTAATTACTTAAAATGTAAAAAGAACAACATACCTAGAGTATACATAGAAGTCCCTACGCTGGTTTTAAGTGCTGAACAGAAAAGGGACCAATGTCACGTTACGTTGGTGTCACTTTGTTAGTCCATAAACGTAGTACCTAGGTTACAATTATGACGTCAATGAGATGTTGTTAGTACTAACCTACCACAACAAACTAACACAGCTTCTTAGCTTTTGCATAGCGTATGACTGCCTCGTAAGTCTAGTAATCGCAAACGCGACTGCTGAGCACTGGGTCCTGGGCTCGATTCCCAAGTCGGGCAATGTATTTGGGTTTTCTCTTCAGAAATTTCATAATTTGGTTTCCAACGTCTAGTAGGTACCTGAATTGAGGCCATATCACGTAAAATACGATCGTAACGTAAGTTCGATCGATTTTTTAATTTAAAATGAAAATTATCCAAAAGCATTAATTTTTTTTTATCTTGCCCAACACTAGTAGGTACCTACTTTCTCATCTTATTTTTTTTGGGTGCGTTGCCCAGCTTGCCCAGCTAATAGCAACGCCTCCAGCAAGATGTGATCTCTGGCGGGAGCTGCTTAAACGCCCTAAGAGCTTCATCAAGCCCTCTGAAAGCCTTCCACCAGGGCATGTGTTGCCGTGGCTGACTTGGAAATCCCTAAACAGACTCCGTACCCAAGTTGGCCGTAGCAAAGACAATCTCTAGGTACAAATGGGGGTTCATGGACGGCTCAGATCTCAAATAGGTACGTGTGCGGCGTCTCTCCTCAGACAACTGCCCACCATTCATCTTGCGCTGCATGCACTTGACGATCTTATGACTGCATCAGCGAGCGGAGTTCGCATAGCTGAATTTTGGGCCAAATTAAAAATATGTAGTTCGAATTTACACCGCGAATTTGTGACGACAGTTTGTAAACAAAATGTGGCGGGTCACAGACGTTTAAAAATAATATATACCTAATGATAATGACCCAGACGTTGCCACAATAAGGAAAAAAGCACATTCGCCGTATTACACACGATTTTACACACATCGCGATATTTAGGTTAAGGACAAACGCTATCAAAGAATCCGCAGACGATTCATGTTATTTTTAGATATCGTAGGAAGAGACCACCACAGTATTTCATTCTTGCCAAGACTATAAACAAAATGTCGGATAAAATACTTGAACTAGGTATTTGACATTTTCTAGGAGATAGCACTTCCTTGGCAGTCGTGTAAAAACAAAGCTTTCATATTTTTAGCAAACGTACAGTTACGAGCGCGAATAATTTTATTATGTGAGCACGAATCAACTTTTAAAAGTAATGTTCTTCTATATAGCATAACATCACGCCTGTAATCTCCAAAGGGTTAGGCAGAAGTGTACTTAATAGTACACCCACATTTCGCAAGTTACGTTTCAGTCCCATGTAATAGGCGGCGAGCCATTGCTATCAACCGGTCGCAAATCCAGACTCCGTGGCTGCTACTGAGACATTCCTGATGGAAAAACCCAATTACAATTTGTCCGACCTGGGAATCGGACCAAGAACCTCATGTTCAGCAGTAGCAATTGCAACCACTAGACCAAGGAGCCGCGTTGTACCCCTGTACGGATAAAGTGGCTTATCACTAAAACATAACAGGCAAAATGTGGGTTTATTATGATCATTCCCGTTAATTCTACTACACAGTTCTACGGTAGAACTAGTGGGATTTTTCCCACTAGTCTTACGATTTTGTACCACCTTGCCGCTTAGCATGACCACCGTAGATACGAAAGAGAATCGACAAATCTTTTGTTCATATGTCATTGAATCGACAAATTGACAGATGAACAAAAGCCTTGTCGATTCTCTTTCGTTTCTACGGTGGTCATGCTACGCGGGCTGAAATCGTAGAACTAGTGAGAAACAAAATTCCCGCTAGTTCTACCGTAGAAATGTGTAGTAAAACTAGCGGGAATGATCGGTTTTTTGTACCCTCTGTTCACCCGTTTAGAGAATTCCTACCTACACACGCTTGTTGCGTGATGTTAGTGTGTTTTTATACCCCTAATTATACCCATAACCGTGGGTGATTTACTAGGTACACAACTGCCAAACCCGTCGGGGATTACATGCGTGGTGTTACGTGTTATCATAATATATATGCATACCTATCGGATCTATTAACTCTTATTAATGAGCTATCAAAAAGAAAATAATGCTTTGGATAGAGTATTTCCATGAAGTTTTGTGTGACCTAGTAAATAGCTGTGGAATGACTCGGTTAATTCGGTGAAATTATATGGCGCTTTTCTTTTTTCAATGAGAACTCTGAACTTTAAAAAAACACACCACACAAATAGACCAGTGCTGATACGAGTACCTCTGAAAATGGTCAAAAAACGAAAAAATCATAGTAGTAGGATGAAACCCCATTTGAAAAGAAAGAGAATTTAACAAAAAAGAAAGGAAAAATAATTTACGGCCGATCTGAGGTCGGGAAGTGGGAGAGGGGGGGGGATTAAGAGTAAAAAACGATTTATTTCGATTTCCGGCAAAACTATAAGTCCTATGGAAAAAAGTTAAATGGCAAAGTTGTAGGTAATAAAAAGATCTACAACTTTTTTATTTACACATAACCTCAAATTTATGTGAAAAATTCAAATAACCAAGTTTTTGGTTTTTTATTTTTATCACGAAATTTAGTAGAAACTTACCTTTTAACACATAAATTCCAGGTTATGTGAAAAAAGTGTAAATACAAATGTTGTAGATCTTTTTATTACCTACAACTTTACCATTTGATTTTTTTCCATAGGACTTATAGTTTTGCCGGAAATCGAGATAAATCGATTTTTATTCATACCATTAGAAAGCTACATCTTTTCCAAATAACATAAGTTATAAATTATATTGCTATCATGTAAAATAGCCGAGCTATCACAATTTCGCGGACGAAGTCGCGGGCGAAATGCTAGTCCTGTATAAAAATAAATATTCAAACTAGAGTAAAATAAAACTAAAAAAAAAACTATTTTGCAAAAAATAAAAACCGACTTCCAAAAAAAATACATGAAGAAAAACACAAAAAAGTGAAAAATAACTTTGGCTTCAGAAGCCGGTGACAAAAATACCAAATCAACCAAACAAAGGTCAAGCTTCAAAGTCGTTTTCCTTTGTTTGATTGATTTGGTGTTTTTGTCACCGGCTTCTCGCAGTTGAGACAAAAGCGAGACCACTCAACTAGAACGACGTTATCATCATTACATTGCCAGATAAGGTGTTCTCTGCAGCTCAGCTTTTTTAACATCTAAATAATTCTAGGAATGTTATGCCATCTGTTAAGGCAGGTAATAAAAATGTCTATGTGAATAATATTCTGAACATGGAGTGGTTTTACTATATCAAGAATCCCGGGTCTGGGAGTAATTTGAAAGTAATCTTTGAGCTATTTACTTAGGTACTGCAATAAATAATAATAATAAATAATGATACTTAAAGTACTTACGGGATAATATTCGTGATTTTCTTATTCTTTGAGCTCCCACTCTTCACTTCTATTATCCCGTAAGTACTTTAAATGTAGTGAAAAACCGTGAAAGTTTAAAACAGTGTAATAAATAATTGTTAAAAAAATACTGCTCTTTCGCAAACTTTAAATAATAAACGCTATCTTCAGATACTTAACCAATTTCAATATTGAAAATATTAAAACTAATTTCCCTACAACATTGCACCAGGAAATACAATCAGCGCCATCTATCCTGTCGGCTTTAAACCTTCGAGTACGAACGATGATACGAGGGTTACGGATTTCCGGTACCACAGACAACGTCCTTTACTTCGCTGGTGATAGACTCACGATAAATGCCCTCAATGGAGAAACAGATGGCAGGACAGTCATGATTTATGTCATTAGTGAGTGTTTTGAACTAATGAAACAGATTTATCCCTAGTAATAAAATTAAGGATGTGGTGTGCTTGTATAAAGCTTTCTCTCACCTAAATAGGGTTACTTAACGTAGTAAGTTTCGAAAAGCTCTAAGGTTCCAACCAACCCGCAAAATTCAAATTTTCTTACGTTTTTTCAATTTGCAGGCCAGTGCTAGGTTGTATGTTGATTACAATATTATTCGCGGCTGTAAGACGTATGTGGTTACAGAATTATATTCATCAAAATAATCCAAAAAAACGTAAGAAAATTTGAATTTCGCGGACTGGTTGGAGCATTCACCTTAAATTATATACGTTCACCGTTTTGAGAGAGGATGGGTGATGAAATAAATTCCACAAAGTAATGCGCCTGCTCGTCAGTCAGAAGTAAACGGCGAAGGAAAACATCGTGGGGAAACAAGCATATCCTAGTAGGTACCAAAAATTCGAAGACATACCTATGACATTTCTGTCAACCCGCACTGGGCCTGCGTGATGGATAACAGCCCACTCTCTCATAGAAAGAGGCCTATGTCCCAGCAGTGGGAACATTATGGGCTGATTATGCATAACGCTATATTTTTCTTTAACAGATTTCATAATCACACGTTCGTATTTTTGAAGGTGAGCAATAGGCATGACAACAGTATCAAAAAATTGCAAATCTATTTAGTCCGTCAGTTAGAGGATTGGAAATTAATGGACGCGTATTTTTTCTTTTTGTAAATCAATGAATAATGACAAAGATAAAACGCATCAAAACTCGGGAGTGGGGGTCCTGACGTCAGAACTAGCTAAATATTATACCAAGGCGTGACGTATTGAGAATTTTAAAAGCGTCATATCTTCGTCAATTTTGAATTACGTAACAATAAAAAAAATACGGGTCAAATATTTTTTGTAAATCTAACTGACGGACTAATTAGATTTTTTTTGTCGTCACGCCTATTACGCTTGCTGAAGTGCAAGCCTTTTATAGGAGATCTGTACCTACATACTAACAGTACTTAAAGCATTCTAAAGCCAATCGAAAATAAATATAAATTATTCATAATTATTTTCTTTACAATGCAACAGCTGTGGTATATCAAACTTCAGCAAATTCTTTTGATCCCCTAGTTTCATCACATTTACTAATCTCACTTCTCTTTTCTGTCAGTTTTATGACAAACATACACAAAAAACACTGACAAATTATACACTGACAGTGCGACAGCTGAAACACGATCAAATTATTTCGGGATTCAAAAGTCTTTCTATTTTTATTTAAAACGCGATGAACGTTCCTACAGTCAAGATTGCAGAGTAACCTTGCGAGCGAATACGAACATTGTCAATTTTGTGCAGTTATCATGTTCACATTCTTATGGAAGACTTCTTCGTTGGTCGAGTGATCGCAAGCGTGACTGCTGAACATGAGGTCCTGGGTTCGATGCCCGGGTCGGGCTAAGTGTTATTGGGTTTTTCCAGAAGGAATTTCCCTGTAGCATCCACGGAGTCTGCTACTGAGATTACTGAGAAAGACCACACCCCCTATAACATGGGACTTAAACATAGCTTTCGAAATGTGTGTGAAACTATTAGGCACACCTCTACCTAACCATTCGGGGATTACAGGCGTGATGTTATGATGCTGTTACATAAAAAATAAACACATACAAATAACCACACTATTAATACAAATAGCTAACAATACTTCTCTAAACAGAAGTACCAACAACTTTCATGAAGTTTGCAACGATGTACTGAATTCACGGTTTATTTTGAAAGACGCCAATCAGCGCGAATGAAAACAGAGTACAACGCCCTTGCGTAGGCGCACATTTACGCTATGGAAAGGTCAATATTCATGCAAATAGTGTTTAGGCGCCTAGGCAATGTTATGACTTACTACAGAGCATGAAATTGCGCCCGGTAGCGTCTAGAGACAGTAGTTACTGTATAGTGACTAGTTGTTGCTCACGGTTTCGTTCCACGTGGTGCACTACCAAGAAAAAAAGTCGGTCCTTTTCACGATAAAGCTTATGTGTCACATGTAAAAATTACGCAAAGTACCTACGTTGAATGATCAACTACTGTCTCCAACCAACTTTAATGCCTTCAGTTCAAGTAAACGATGTCACGCTTGCTTATGCAAAAACATACCTGCAACCTAAGCAAATATATAATATGGACTTCATTAATAAGATTTCCGGAGAAAATTCCAGACATTTGAAAAAAAGATCCAGAGTTTTCTTTCCGAACTATAATAAAATTTTATTACGATTTAAGGCTGTCAAATGTTACAGGACTCGGGCCTTAATAGAGAAAGGTTTGTTGCAGAACATTGTGGTGTGCAAAAACATAAATCATAAGCAATCAATCAATTTCATAAACATAAATCATACTTTCAAAAAATTTGTAAAATTTAATAAATATGTGAAGTTCCAATGTTGATTTCATTAAACGACTTCAGAATTTATTTTTTGGGAATTCCGGACGTTTTGCAATTCCCCATTCTGGACACTAAGATAAATTTCCAGACGTATGGCAACCCTAAGTATGGGCCATAATCTTCAATGAGAGCCAGGTTGGTGGATTTGTAAGACAAGTGTTGAAAATTTAAATTTAATTTTTTACGGGGACTATCGAGGCGACTTCGAGCTCTGTGTGACGTAGGTACAGTAACAGATGCTTTTAAGAGACTTTTGTATGAATGGATATGTGTGTGATTCGCGGCTAAACAATAACAGCCGTTCGGGTCGATCTTCAGGTTAAGCCACGCTTGCCAAGGTTAATCCGTAGATGGGTGATCACCCATTACATACCGAGTTTCCTCCGTGTCTAGGGAAGCACGTTAAGACGTTGGTCCCGTTGTCATTTATAGATTGACTGCCGTTACAAGTAGTCAGTGGCCCGAAAGTCTGACAACCAGTCTTGCAAGGGGTATCGTATTACCTGGTACTAACTGGGTTGTGGAGGTCAGTCATTGTAAAATACTAGTATTGAGCAAAATTTCGTAAGACTGGATGCTGACCCTAACATAGTTGGGTAAAGACTAGTTATCATAATGATATAAGCTGCTAACAATGATGATGAGATTTCATTGTTTTTGTTTCTGTAAATAAAACATATTTTCTCGAACTTGAACTGAAGTTTAAACGTGATATAGTTTAGATTTATTTTTGACGCTCGAAGTCGTAGAATGGAATGTTCTGGCCTTGAGCTAAAAGTTTCATTTTTTTCCGAGTATCATCTTGATTTAAAATAATCGTGAATGAGTTTTGGTATTTACAGTTTCAGAACTAACTGAAAGCAATAATATATTGACCTCGTTGTTACTCAACATTTTGATGCACTTTAACCAACATTAAAAATATAGTATATGTGTGTAAAACATTCACATTGATCTAAAGCACACTATAGAGAGCAGTGGTGACCCAGTGGCGAGCAGCGGTGGACCAGTGGCGGCGGCCCTGACCTACGAGCAGTATAAGTCGTGGGGCGTGGGTTCAGACCCAGGCAGGCATATACAGGGTGTAAACCACCTCATCACGAAGCCGTCAACCAAGCATTCTGTACATCGAACTAAATAACTATACGCAAAAATTATTGCTGGGAAACGACTTTTTTTTTTGTGGTGAAAACTCATGTTTTGTGGTAGAACTTAATGTAACGCTCTCAAAACATTGTACTGATGGATGGATTGAATAGTGTGGGGGTCGTGGAGGTGCTTAAAGTAAAAATCTTACATAAAAAAATTGTATTAAAAAAAAAAAATTGTCAAAAAGTTGGAACTTTGACCCCCAATTTCTCCGTAACTAGAAGGTTCTCAGGTATAGTGTAGAACAAAAAAATGATCGCAATGCCTTTCGGCTTCGTTAAGAGGTTTTTTACACCCATTATATTACTTTGTGTTTTGTGTTATTTCATCACCACTGCTCTCAAAACGGTGAAGGAAAACATCGTGAGGAAACCGGCATGTCCTAGAAATAAAAATCGAAGACTGTGACGTCTACCAACTCGCACTGGGCCCGCGTGGTGGATTTATAGCCCATTCCCTCTCATAGAGAGAGGCTGGTGGGAACATTGTAGGGTGAATTTGCTTATGCTTCACTGAAGAAATCTCGAGATTTTGTCAAGCTATAAAAATCGTACGAAGTTAAAACTACTATTTCACTGAATCTACTAAAGACAATTTTCTTGACTTCTAGCAAATCCTTGGCGCGGGTTATTAATAATTGTACATATTATTCTGGTTCTTTATAAATTCGAGACACGTAGGCGTTATTCTAAGAAAATAATAATTCATTGTCTGCACGATTTTAACCGCCATTGGATAAACCAGTTCTATTCGAGTTGAATCAATATTCATTCTTTAATCGAGAATTGTTCACGGTATTTTCTGTTTTTTGTACCCTTCCACAATGACCTATTTTACCGAAACGTAGTAGCATTAGGTAAGCCCGACTCCACCTATGTGCTACTACCGTAAATGAAATCACTAAATTCGGCAGTTCAAAGTTCCTGGTGTAATTAAAATGAATCCTTTATTTTCTAAAATATCTAAGCATAGGATATTTTGTTAAGTTGATCATCATCACACAGCCTACAATTACAGACCACGGCTGGGCATAAGATTCTTCAATCCCACGCCACTCAACTCGATTCTCGGCAACTCTCATCCAGTTGCTACCATGCAGCCACCCTGCGAAGATCGTCGATCCACCGATCCTGCGTCCCACCTTACGTCTCCGATTCGCGGTTCCCGCTCAAGAATACATACGTCTACCGCAACGGTCATCGGTTCTACGGCTTATAAGGCCGGCCCATTGCTACTTCAGCTTACCCATTCTGTTATATGATAGTGATAATATTTTCTGTAATTTAATCACCATTAGTTCGCTGTTAATGCCTAATTAAATTAAGGTATTATAAGAATACTAAGAACTCCCGACTAATAACTAGTTACAATTGTATGTAGGTATGTACCTGTTCATAATACCTAATCAATCAGCATGAATATCATTACATTATAAATTATTATGAGCTCAACGTTTTGCATTATAAGTACATATAGGTACTAATGTGTTATTTTAGAAACATGGCATCCCGTTATTTTATAAAATGATATTTTTAGCCCTTTGAATCGTCAGCTGTCGCGCTTGTAAAAACGAATGAATTGGAATTTCAGCCATTTTTTATTACATTGTTTTTGTACCGTGTTCGCCGTGATGGCCTACCAAACAGCATTGTTTTAATCTTATTCAAGAGTCGGAATGAGATGGCCCTAGACAGTCTAGGCCCATCTCATTTCGACTCCGGGAGTCTGAGGGGACTCGGGGGGAAGACGTCTAGGCTAGACGTCTTTTAAAGGTAGCTCCCCTGAGTTTATTCCCCGAACCTGAGGTTATGTGATGTGTGAGTTTTAAAATAAAACAGCTGTGATGTGGGGAATGTCCCAATTTGAAATCAGGTTATGATTCAGATTTGCGAAACCAATGACGCGTCGTTCTTTTTCAATCAATACGTAGGTATGATATGTAATTCCAATAAATGTACACAAAAAAAAATACACAACAGAAATCGGTTAAAAATAAACAGTTCGTATCAACAGCAGTACTTTTAAAGAAATGGTTTTCAGAAAATTGTATTGATAATTATGAATTTGAATGAAAAGACCGGATACAACAATATCCAGTAGTTCCATTCTCTAGTTCCATTATGGGACTACTGGGTTTTTTTTCTCCCAGTAGTTCCATGGGTTTACCTATTTATGTAGGTGAAATAATTTCAGAATAATTTTATTGAAGTGTAATTTATAAGTACATAATAATGTGATTGCAAAAACATTAAATTTAAATATAATTACGTTAGGCAGGACACCGCGAACAAAATCGTAATCTACTTGCAAGTTTCTACTAGCTGTACGTACCAAACTTGGTGAAGAGCTGTGTGTGTGTTGTATTCTCTGCTTCCACAATAAATATGAAGTAGGCTTAAAACTATGTAGTTTGTTTCTATTAATAATCGCTGTAAGTTAGTGAACTCTTGTAAAGTTGTTGACACACTGATCGTGAATGACCCAGTTTATTATAGGAATCTACCCACTACACCGAACCTACCATGACCGTACTGGGAACGTGTCAGGCAAAAACAATATTCTTTGTACTTATTGAAAAATATGAGAATAAAGTCCACTAGACCGTTCCGTTACCGACCAACACCGCCGCCTGCCATAATTGCGTACGTAGCGTTTCACCGACAAAATATTTTCGCCGACAATCTGTTGTTCTATAACTAACTCTTTGTATGATTGTTATAATTGTAGAGATGTATTTCTCAAATACAAAATTAAACTGAAACTTATTTAAAAAAGGTTTATGTCAATGGCAAATAGCCAGCCATAATAAAGTTAATTAATCTATAGTAAAAAAGCCGTAAAATATTTTATGGGTGCAATGTGCCTCACATTAGTCTAATAAAACCAGTATTCGCTGCTAATATTGTTCTTGCAATTCCTTTGTAGATCTTTGACAGTCGTTGCAGGTAGTCAGTGGTCCGAAAGTCTGACAATCAGTCTTACCAAGCGGTACCGTATTACCTAGTACTAACTGGGAGGATAGATAGGCAGTCGCTCCATGTAAATTACTGGTATTCAGCTGCATCCGGTATGACTTGAAGCCGACCCCAATAAAATTTGGGATAAGGCTCGGCAGATGAATTGAAACTGCTAATAGAAATGATAATTGAAATGCTCAAGGCTGCATGCAGTACGTCCAGCCCGTACAGTATGTACAGACGCCAGCATATCAAGCTATCCAAAAATGTAAAATTTTCCCAATCAACCTTGAACCTAAAACTTAAGTGATAAAGTTGACAATGTATAAAATAAATTTGACAGATTGTAATAGCTTCATGTGCGCGTATGTACACGCTATACTTTAGGTAGTAAAGTAAATAACTCTATAGAGTCCAAGCTCACGTGGAAAAGTCATAGTGAATTTCATTTTGTCCCTGATGACAGCAGTCCCATTGGTGTCCTAAAAGGCAGTTGAGTATTTTTTTTAATTAACTAATTTTGGCATGTATAACCAGTTACCATGTAGTTAGAAAATATATAATTATTTTCCCAACACTAAATCATATTCCCGGCCATCAGCAGAATACGAAGTATTTCAAATAGTAGGTACAAATTGAGGATGGAGATTTGAAATACCACAAGGGAATCGGCCGTTGGGTTTGCAATCTTTGGCTAAGAGCCGAGAGCTGAAAATCCAACAACACAATCAATGTATTTTTAACATTATGCCACATCTAGACATTCTAGACACATAAATAAAACCTGAAACAAACACGTCTAACTTATGTGTTAACAAATAAATAAATAAACTGAAATCTACTTATTCTGTGACAGCAGTTATTTTTAAGATAGATAGACCAATGCCAAAGATATAAAAACTAGAAGATTCGAATATTTCAGGAATCAACAGAAAAAGAAATTAAAGTGTTTACTGAAATACCGAATTAGAATTTTCAGCGGCGCTAAAGTAAAATTAGCAGCAGCTTTTTCTTTTGTGAGTTTGTAAATGATAAAATAAAATCCGAAAAATGATAAATCCGTTGGTGAGCATACTAGTATCACCATAAAATTCACGCATGTAATCCCCGAAGGGCTATCCAGAGGTGTAGCCACATCGACATTTCGACAGTAACTATGATTAAGTTCCAAGTTCCAAGTTATAGGGGGCAAGTCCATTACCATGAATCAGACACAAATCCAGACTCAGGCCTCCAACCGACCAAGTTCCTGACGGGGAAACCCAATAACAATTTTCCCATTCTGGGAATCGAATAGAATAGAATAGAATTTTATTTCGTAAATATGGGTAATACAATACAGTTGTTATAATGTAAATATTTACATTATTTATGAAACATGAACTTACATTTTAAAGACCAGATCGATTATATTATTATTATTACAATTATCATTCAATTATATCAACTAATAAATTATTATCATTTTCATTACAATTATCATTCAATTAAGAAAATTATCATTTTATTACCATTATCATTAAATTACTAAATTGTCACAATTATGTCACTTTTTGTTACAATTATATCGTTCAATTAATAATTAATTCAAACCTAGGGCCTCATGGTTAGCAGAAACGTTTCGACCACATGACCAACGAGGCATACACGGCGCCACGAGGCTTTTAACCTGCAGCACAGTTATGCAATTTCCTCATCGAATAAAAGTAAGCTACTACTAACTACAACAGCCCATAACGTCCACTGCTGGACATAAGCCTCTCCCATGATGGGAGGAATTTGCCGTAATCTCCACGCTTGGCAGGCGGATTGGAGATCGCAGTGATGAAAGACTAACAGAAAACGCTGCTGCCCATTCTCTGGTCTACGGAGGCGCAAGGTGTTCTGCCTCAGACATTAGTCGCCTTATACGACACCCGTGAGTGTAATGGGTTGGTTCTATTCTACTCTGCCGGATACCACACGGCTAAAAGTAAGCGCCTCCTTAAAAATCGACAGTGGGTCAGAGTAAATGGGATTGCATAAACGCACAATCGACTGGAATGGAGCTTATTAACTTAAGACTTTTTAAGAGTAAAGTGTACGTTGGTTTCAGATTTAAGAACAAAATGAACGTATACTGCTACTAGGACATTCTCCAGGCACCAACGAATTTTGTTCGATAAGCCCAAAGTGGTAACAAAAGTAGTTTGAATTAGCCGTATTCTACTGACAATATAGGCTTGCCCCCAATTACGACTTAAACGAACGAAATGTGGGTGAACTATTTGGTACACTTCTACCTAACCCTTCGGGGATAACAGGCGTGATGTTATGTTTGTGTTGTGATGTATATATTATATTGAAATTCTGTGCTGTTGGCCAGCTCAAGGTCAATAGTTATAGTTTTGTTTTAAGTTTTAATTTAAATTTTCTTGTCTGACTTTTCTACACACTGTCTACATTTCTTTTTCAACTTTCCTCTCGCAGGTCTGCTGGAAGAAATTTATTAAGAAATAAGCAGTACCTTTGTGCTCTTCTATGTAAATATAATATTGTCCTGTAAAGTATTTTGTGTGTACATAAATAAATAAGGTCAAAGTGTGACCACAGACAAGAACGAAGGATTACGCACCAATAACATTGCTCTGAAAACTTCGCAAATTTCTTTCCCTTACCTTTTTTGCATTGGCACGACACGAACAGCTATGTCTAAAAAGAGCAATGAACTGCATTTAACCGTTAAGGACCACCGACCTTGACTGGTCTTGTCGGAATGCAACCTTCTTTTATTTGTGACATACCGTTTAACAACGTCAGACAGTGAACTGACCTTGAAAGCTTGAGTCATTAGAGAAACGTCATCGTGTTTGAAATAGTGACGTAAATATCTGACTTCCTATTGCTTTAGATTCTGTTAATATAACGTCTATAACCTGTTTAGTGTATAGATTTTAGGAGTAGTAAAGGTACAGGGTGAATACGGTAAACGGTAACGGTAACGGTAAAGGTAGTTCCCCTTACTGCCCAGTAAGGGGAACTACCTTTACCGTTTTGTTCAGAAACAGGATCGAATAACATCAAAAAAAAAAAATGTTGGTTAAAATTTTCATACAAAATTTGGGAAAAAAATATTTTTATTTTCTTGCTAACTGTAATTTTTTTCGAAAATCTGTGAATGGGGATCAAAATTTCACGAAAAATTATGAATAGTCTCCTAAGACCATTTTCATGTAGCTGGAACGGCTTACTGCCCCGTTTACCGCATCCACCCCGTATACTAGTTTAGGCTAGTTTTTAGGAGTAGATGCTTATTAAGTTAGTACTAAGTTTTGCAAAAACCTCGTTGGGTTGACGATGTCGTCAAAGGTGCGGCAAATACCTGGATGAAGTATGCATGGAACCGGGAAGTATGACAGAAGATTGGGGAGGCCCACCAGTGGATAATTCCGGACCGTAATGATAAAGTTTTGCTAGTAGGTTATCTGCCCGCTTAGCATGAACACCGAAGAAACGAAAGAGAACCGACAAATCTTTTGTTCATCTGTGACAAAAAAAAAAAAGATACCAATCGAATTCAGAACCTCCTCCGTTTGGAAGTCGATTAAAAATGACTGATTAACAAAAGATTTGCCGATTTTCTTTCGTTTCTTCGGTGGTCATGCTGAGCAGGAACTCCATTGATAAACAGAATTCTTTCACATTTTCAATACTCAATTGTTTATTGCGTTCCATAAGGTATTACAAGGATGGTGTTATAAAATAAAATAAAAAGATCATTATGGACCCTGTCGGGCACAGCAACATTAGGAGAGAGGAAGACAGAGGAAGAGGGCTTAGTAGCAATTCAATATGTAGTTTTATTATAAATTATTAGATGTATTAAATCGGTTGTATAATTATGAATATTTATACATATTTAAACAATTAATTAGATCTGTGTTTAAAGGTATAATATATTATATTAGTATTTTTTAATTTATGTAATAGAATAATCAAGACAATTCTAGAATCAGAATCAGAATTGCCATCCAACGTGGCAATGCTGCCAGTCTTCTGGGCACTTTTCCTGTTGACAGCGATGTAGACGAATTTTTCGACGCCCTGTAACCTTTTTTGATGTTTGTAAAATATATTTATTTCTTTTATAGAGTTAGTGTGTAAATAATGTAAATATTATTAGTCTGTGTTTAATAAAGTCCATTTATCCTAGAAAAAAGACAATTCTTATAAAATTTGTTTAAAAAAAACTATTTGTTACAGTGAAACGATAAGCTAGGTTTGGCCATCAGTGATGGCTGTGAAAAATTCTAGTTCTTTATTTAATCAATTAAATTAACATAGGAAAAAACTTTACCATGCGTGTTTTAATTTCCCAAAACTTAGCAACTTTGTTTGCATGTGTCAACTATGTGATGAGTTTTTAGCAACAAAATAAATCCGCTGGTTTTTTTTATTGATAATATGAGTCTGTCCAGACAGAGGCGGTCAATTACAGTAATTTGTCACCCATACTATATTTAGAAACGATATGCAGACAGCAGACGGTCTCAGTTTAGTCGATTTATTAACATGGTACTTGGCAAAACAGGATTGGATGCAATTGTTATATGTCTCCAATTAATCATGTGTTTTTTACTATGCATAAATGCATGCCTCTAAGTGTGAGGGCATCCTTTTTTTACAGTGTAAATGGACTACAGTTCTGGGGATATACATGGCCGCTATCCCGTCTTCGGTTCGTCGAATGGTTGCAAGGCTTTACTCGAATTCGGGCACCTACTACATTTATTATAGGTACTAGTTATCGCAATGGAATACGAGCTAACGACTACGAGTAGTTTGAATAAAATCGAGTTTATCCGAAGTATTCAAACTCATTCATCTTCATTCATTTACACTTCGTTTGCCCGAATTCCATAGGCAATTGAATTCGGGCAAACGACCCAGTGTAATTACGTCATTAGTCACTCATAACTGATTATGATTTAATCATGATTGTTTACGGTATCTTACGAATATTTTCTAATAGAAACTTGCCCTTATTAAATACATGAATTTCAGGGGAAAATACCTCTACAACCTATTAAAATATTAGTGTTTCACATGCGAACTTTTCAGAATGATGTATAACATTAAAATACGCTTCAAAACAGATACATGAAACAATATCTATGGTTAAACAACCCACAACATCCTCCCTACATCCTGTTATTGACATTGTGCTATCTGCGTTTTATCCTTGGCTTAAATAACTTAAATTAATGATGAAACAAGGTTGATTGCATCGCCCTGATGTTATTTTTCACAGTTATTAATTATTATGGATAGAATTTGCAGTTGCCTCATTGTTACAGTCAAGCGCCGGATCTATATTCTAACTACACAAATCAGAGATGTATGACTAAATAAAAATAACCTAGGTACGACGATCTTTAAATTAAGGAATCGTTTGTATACGGTAGGTGTTGATCCGTTTATGAGGTATCATTCCCACTAGTTCTACTACACAGTTCTACGGTAAAACTAGTGGGACTTTTTTTCCCACTAGTCCTACGATTCCAAGAGTAACAATATTATGTCAGCAGATATTAATTAAGTATTGAAAGGAGAAATCTATATAATTTTTCTAAAAACCCGTCTTGGCACTCACTCAAGTAACTTAGTTGAATTCTTTAGATTAGAAGAGTAAATAGTTAAAATATCTGCATTTGTCAATATTATTGCAATATTATTTGTTCTTAGGGTCCCGGGTTCGAATCCCGGTCGGAGCAAATGTTTGTGTGATGAGCACGGGCATTTGTTTCCGAGTCATGGATGTTTATATGTATAATAAGTATGTATTTACAAACAAAAAGTATCTATGTAGTATATCAACTATCTGGTGTCCACGACACAAGCCTCGTTGCTTAGTGTGGCACTAGATGGCACTGTGTGTAATGTCCAGCGATATTTATTTATTTTATTGCGAAGCAAACTTCCGTAACAGATTGCGGAATTCAGTCAGAGGTCAAGACGATGCCAAAACATTGAAGCTGATGACAATAATAGATACACAACTTCATACATTCCACACACATACATAAACTCATATCTTTTTTCCGATGGAGCTAGTCTGTACTACAGAATGACACCTGTTACCATCCTTCCATAGGCTCCTTTTGCTTCATTTAATTTTATCACATCACATCTAGACATATTATACATTTGTAACATGCATTTGTTTGTTGTTCTGGTTGCGAATACTATACTACGCTACGCCTTTTTGCAAAATAGGCTACTAGGGAACTTCTGGTTCGTAAACCGGTGGTGTACGAGTATTACCTGATGCAAAAGTGGTTAAACCCACTGTCTGTCTGAATAACACTTGTGGCGGAAAGGGAACGGGCCTTGCTGGCCTTGAAGACAAAATTAAAAACCTTTTTGATTTTTGACAATTAAAATTGCCAGGCAGAAAGATAATAATGTAAAAAAAAAGGTAGGGTGTTAGTAATTTCCGAGAAAAGCTTTTTCATAAAAGCCCTACTGCTATTTAGAGAAATGCAAGTACGAGTATTTTTAATTATATTAATGCAAAACTGGTGTCAAATCCTCTTGTAAGTGTCTCTTGAAACATGTTTAACGTTACCCTTGGGGTATCCTGGTCGGAGGCTACCTATACCGAGGAGCTCGTGGCTAAATAATAAGAACCGCTCGGGTCGGCCTTTAGGTTAAGCCGCGCTTGCCTAGGTTGGTCTGTGGATGGGTGACCACCCATTACATACCGAGTTACCTCCGTGCTTCGGAAAACACGTTAAGCCGTTGGTCCCGGCTGTCATTTGTAGATCTTTGACAGACGTTACAGGTAGTCAGTGGCCCAAAAAAGTCTGACAACCAGTCTTACCAAGGGGTATCGTTTTACCCAGTACTAACTGGGTTGTGGAGGTCAGATAGGCAGTCGCTCCATGTAAAATACTGGTATTTAGCTGCATCCGGTTAGATTGGAAGCCGACCCCAACATAGTTGGGAAAAGACCAGGCAAATGATGGGGTAGTTTGGTCGGAGTCACCTAACCTTTGCCGTGACCGCTATAGACCACGGTTCAAATGTCAGTGTTGTTCTATAAATAGAACTAGCTTTAGCCCGCGGACGCATGGAACGTTAGCATCCGCCTAACCTCTCCCAACTATGTTGTGGTCTTTTACATGGAGCGACTGCCTATTTGATCTCCAAAACCTTTCAACTTTATTATTTGTATGGAAGTATGGATAAAAGGGGACTTCAAGAAATTTTAACGAAATATTTACGTGTTTGTTATTTTTGGGAGTATTGTTCCGTTTTTTTATTCACACTTCACTCACGTAAACCTGGACCAAGTTTTAAACTGTCAGTAGTTTTTTAAACAATCTTCAATGTACACTCTTTTGCAAAAAAAAAACGGGCACCTAATGAAATTTACGTTATAAGGTCGATTTGAGTTAATTAAATGAAATTTAATTGTTTGCCGAAGTCTGTATGCTTGTAATCGTGTAAATTAATACGCGTGAAGTGAATTCTGGCATTATTTATTTTTATTTTCGATGAATTCTTTACAACCGATGTACACGGCCAAACAATGAGAAGTGGTCGGCAATAAAGACAAGAACATTTTTTTACTTTTATTTATTAAATAAAGTTACAAATGTAAAAACCTAATAACGAGTGTGACATCCTCTTGCCAAAATTTCAGCTAGAATCCTTCTGGGCATGCTTGCCACGATGTTTTTAATAACGTTTTGAGAAATACGTTACCACTCTTCTGCAATTACTCTTTTTAGCTCCCTTATGTTTTGTGGAGCAGGTTGCACTGATCTTACCCGTCTCTTTAGAACATCCCAGACATGCTCAATTGGACTGAGGTCAGGACTTCGAGCTGGCCAATCTAAACGACGTATCCCAACTTCTTGCATGCACGCTTCCACGTCGCCAGAAGGGTGCGGGCGAGCATTGTCGTCCATAAAAATGGAATCTTCCCCAAGTGCAGTCAATGCGGGTTGTGCATATGGAATTAGGACTCGCATTATGTACCGGTGTGCATTTAATGTTCCATTTTCTATGAAAACTAACTCCATACGCTCCGTCGAATTCATTGCTGCCCAAAACGTAACGGAACCTCCGCCATAAGGAGTGGTTTTTTCGAAACACACTTCTGCAAAGCGTTCCCGTGGTCTTCGCAGCACTCGCCAGCGTTGGTCCTCTCCACACAAAGAGATTCTAGCTTCATCAGAAAACAATATCGTATTCCAGTCTTCCAGAGTCCATGAAGCACAGTTTCGAGCCAACTGAAGTCGAGCAACACTGTGCTCACGGAGTAATTTAGGGCCCCGAGCCGGGCGGTAACGCCTGATATTGGCAGCCAAAAGCCTCCTCCTGACCTTCCACAAGCTAACTTCTACTCCTCTTACTTCTTCAAGGCTCTTCTTCAGGTCCACACTTGAAGCTTTACGATTCCGCAACGCCTGACTCACCGAAAAGCGGTCATCTCTTTGTTCTGTGCATCGTTTTCTTCCCGAACCGGGTCTTCTTTTGACCAAACCGGTCTCTTGATACCGTTGCCAAGTCCTCTGGACAGTAGAACGACTCACATTTAGTCGCTGAGACACGTAAGTTTGCGAACAACCTTCTTCAAGTAGGGCTATAATTTTACCGGCCCTTATAGCTTTATCACTCATATCAAAAAGTGGTATTTAATGTAAAAAGAAAGATTAAATTGTTTAATTTGCATAAAATATCCAATTGCAATGCAATTTTACAATAATCCACAATACTCATTAATTTTCTTTTGTTAATTTCAAAATTCAAGTTAAAGGTCATGCCAGGATGCTTCAAATAACATGCCAATACATCGTCAAATTAATAAAACCTCTTTCGTGTTCTTCTTCATTGAAGTAGAGAAAAAAATCTAAAGTGCCCGTTTTTTTTGCAAAAGAGTTCACTAAGAATTTATAGAGGTATTTAGGTAATATGCTTTTGCAACGAAAACAACGCGTTTTAAAAAAAGCAAACCGAATACCTCCTGCATATCTATGCCTCCTGCTTTATACATAGATCGACTATCTTATAGTATTTTTTTTATTATTATACATTTATAATTTATTTTAGAGGTAACTTTGGGGTCTTTTTCTATCGAGAAAATGTTATGGAATCCTGTTTTCGGAAAATATACAACTTAGAAAAATGCTGCAGTAATATTAAACGTGAGTGATTCAATTTTCACAATTTGGGGTTATTCTAGCCCTTAACGATATTTTTACATGCGTTTTAAGGGATTAATTGTCAATAACGTAATTCGTCATAGCGTACCTTCTGACTCACGTAACGACTTAATTAGAGAAGAGTTCTAAATTTTATGTATAAGGTACATCGGTATTTTAAACTTTCTTGTTCAGTAATACAGTCGTTTTATTCACCTAACCAGCGATCCATAAGTAACGTTAAAGTAAGTGTCAAAGTTAAACTCTGAAGACTGTTAAGGAATCATCATGATTCCCGTAATGAGATGCAAGTCTGACCGTTCCTGTATATTCTTTAAATAAATATGTAGGTCAAGTAGACAACAAGCTATCTAGACGTACCTATTGTGAATTTAACCCGATACAACATCGAGTTATTTTTTTGAAGATTAAGTAAAAGGTGACAAGACAGCATAAAATAAACATTAAGTATGTACGGTCGAACAAGCTATTTGGTTTAAATTTTCCAATGTAATTTATTGGTTAAACTGTAAACAAAATAGCTTGTTCGACCGTACTTTGCTACAGTCAAAAAATCTTACAAAACAAATAGTAGCACAACACAGACGGTTTTTCAGCAAGCTTAATATTATTATTCGGTATGAAAACTTGATAACTGAGTAGAGCTAGAAGGTGTGGCGAAGACAGAACGCTACAATGAAACTAGATAAGTTTCAGATAGAAGACTTTTGAACGCAGGACCACTTTCTTTTAAAAAATGGCCAAAAACTAACAACACACTGATCAGCAAGGTTGATTTTCAACTCATCGCACGGATCCTAAACCAAAACGTCTTAAACAGGCACAACTTCTCGTAGATATTGTGACCTTTTCATAGTACTTTACAAGTTTTCATGCTGAATATTAATTATGCTTACTGACAATGCCTCTGGGCTACGGGCCAAATTAAAAAAAAAAATACTAACAAAAAGATGAGGAATATTTAGAAGTAGTATATTTACCTCTTGTATGTACCACTCATTATCATCTTCCAAGAACATTGGTTCACAAGCTTTCCCATAGAGCAAGTCAAAACTTTTTTTCAAGTCCACAGTTTTTATGAACCTTGACCTGTAATGCGTATCTAAACCATGATTTTTTAGCACATCCTTGTCGATCATTTCCGTACAATTTCTCCCCTCGCGAACAAATCCTAAAGGACAGCATTTTCTAAAACAACGTTTGGTTTGACACAAACACCCGAACGTTTTAATTTCACCATCAATTTTTTTTGAGTACACATATTTTGGCGGGAATAAGACGCCATCTTGCACTATCGAACCGTTTTCCGAACTTTTCGCGTCACTTATATCGACACTTTCATAGTCTAAACACGGCTGGTCACTCGCGCACGCAGCTACAAAAAATATAAGTAGTAGGAACATTTTCTTTAGTCTGAGAAAAAATAGTTTTGATGCCAACGAATGCGTTCACGATCTGAAGTATTTGTAATCTGTGTTTGATACCGACGACCGGCTCATAATGTTGTACGCATTGCACTGACCGGCAAGCAAGCAACTTTTATTTATTTATATATGGAGTTAGTTAGGGCATGAATTCATTACAGGGAAAATTAATTGTTTCCTATCGTACCCTTGTGTGGCGTTCACATTGTGCTCCCGAAACAAAAAAATGTTTTAGTGGGTCAACGTTTTTCAAAGAAAAAGTTACTAGCCTAATATTGTTACCGTTATTTATATTTATAGTTTGGTAGTCTAGCCCCGTTTATCCGTGCTAGATATAGTTTCATATCACTAGCCACTAGTGTAACGATATGTGGTCTATGCTTCGTGAGCCAACTGAAAAGCTTTTCAGCTTAAACATGTTTTAATAAAAATATATATTATTAGTTACTTCGTTTATTCGTTTTTTTCACACACTTTTTACGTTTTTAAATATTCCTTTTAAAATGATCTTAAAAAACAATTCTTATCCACCGATGTCGGGAACAGGGTCCAAGCTACCGGTGATTAGAGCTACAGAGACAGGAACCTTCAAGGCTTTCTGAATCAGGTCCCTAATTCAAGCGCCTAGCGAGAGCTTCAAGAGATATTCCTCTAGGCTCTTGGCCATCAGGCCGTAAAGACAATCGGCACAATGATAGCCGAGCGCAAGTCGAGATATTTTATTTGTTTGTCTTTCTCAGCTTCGCGAGGTTCTCGTCATGCGGGCTGGTAACATCATGTCTTGAACGGTTTGTCTGCCTTTATTGCTCAAAGATAGTGTAATAATAGAGAGAGAGTGTCACAATAACCACGGGTGGCTGGCATATTGATCATTCAAATTATTGTCAGGACAAAGTATGGAATGAGGAGCTAGTTAAACTGGCTAAAATAATTCTAGGCTGATCTGACTACCCCACTGAATGCAAACTACACTACGTCTTACCATATTTGGTTCATCATCGCTGCTCTCAAAACGGCAAAGGAAAACATTGTGAGGAAACTGGCATGTCAGAACCAAAAATTCGAAGACATGTGACATCTACCAATCCGCACTGGGCCCGCGTGGTGGATTATAGCCCATCCCCTCTCATAGAGAGAAGGCCTTTGTCCCAGCAGAGGGAACATTATTAGGGTGATTATGCTATGCAAGATTGAGCTCATGCTAAACAATAACAGCAGCTCGGGTCGATCTTAAGGTTAAGCCGTGCTTGCCTAGGTTGGTCTGTGGATGGGTGACCACACATTACATACCGAGTTTCCTACATGAATCGGAGAGCAAATTAAGCCATTAGTCCCACCGGTCATTTTGTAAACCTTTGACAGGTGTTACAAGTAGTCAGTGGGCCGAACGCTTGACGACCAGTCTTACCAAAGGGTATTGTACTACCAGTACCCAGTACTATGCATACAAGCTATGCATTGCCAATCTGAGCACATAAGGAGCATTACATTCTACAAGGATTGTCGGCCTCTATGCTTAAAGCAAATAATGCTTGTCAGTAATTCGGCATCCTTACAGAATAATAAGGATTTATTTGTGTCATTTATTTTGGGTTTATCCTTGACTGCTTTTAGGTACAAATACATACAATAGACATGAGTCATTAAACTAGGTATATCTGACAGATTTTTTCCTGGATTCAGGTACAATAAATACAAAAATACTAATACCTGTAGAAGTAATGAATAACTATTGTTTTCGCTTAACTTTTAGGCAGCTATTATTATTTTTTCTCTATTGTGATTTTTGTCAAGGTTATAGAGATGGTATCTCGAAAATAGGTAATCTTACATTTTAAAAACAATGGATAGCAAGATTGATCCGGTTAGACTGAAAGTCGACCCCAACATGTAGTTGGGAAAAGGCTAGGCATCCGCCTAGCCTGATGCTGCAAGATTGAATATATATACAGGGTGTAAAAGACATTATCACGAAGCCGTCAACCAAGCATTTTGTACATCAAACTAAGTAAATTTACTCAAAAATTATTGCTGGGAAACGACTTTTTTTTTTTGGGGTGAACAATCATGTTTTGTGGTAGAACTCAATGTAACGCACTCAAAACATTGTGCTGATGGATGGATTGCATTGCACGGAGGTCTTGGAGGTGTTTAAAGTAAAAATCTTGCATTTAAAAAAAAAACTGGTCAAAAAGTTGGAACTCTGACGTTCAATATCTCAGTAACTAGAAGGTTCCCAAGCATGGTGTAGAACAAAAAAATGATCGCAATGACGGGGAGAACAAGTGCCTTTCGGCTTCGTTAAGAGGTGTTTTACACCCTATACGTATAGCTGATGGATAGCAAGATTGATGTAAAGTAAAAATAAAGCCGGTCTTTGGGAGTCGAACGTTAACCCTATTTACGTATACTGATCCAACTGGACCAACTTTTTTGTAAAAAAAATATGTAAAAAAAAGTCACACTGTGTACGCCGCCTATGAGCAGAACTAATTTAAATAAGGTGTCGGAATAAACTAAATTAGCCGAATTATAATGTAAAAAACACCTGAGGGAATGACGATAAACTACTACTATTTGCATAAGGCATATTCTAGCTCACCAAATGAGTAATACATCCACTTTAAAAACCTACAAAACCAAACGTTACACAAAACCGAAACCTACTCATACACGTTCTTCGCGACAGTTTCTCCCAACGGAAGTAAACTTACGTCCCACGCTAGAATTTACTACTATTTCTTAGATGTATCCAATATATTTGGATACATCTACACATTTCAGATATTTCAAACAACTGTGTATCACAACAATTTGCTGGGCATACAAATATTTGTTTCGTGCGGGAATCGTACCCACGAAACGTTTTCGACGATCGCTCAACCACTGCACTAATAGTACCATAAAATGAATGTGAGTCACAAAAGAAGATTGTGAAATGGTAATACCAATGGAGTTCTGGAACAAAAATATCGATTCGTCAAAATTTAATCCTAAACCCTATGGGAAAACCCTCGAAATTGGGAACTTTCTGTCTAGACTGTCTTTCTGTCGGTACAAAATGGAAGGTGTGTCCGAATTCTACCGTGTTCCCTTTGCTAGCACGTGTCGCCCTTAGCTGAGAAGGTGACCTGACGTACATATCTATGTAATCAGTCAACAGGTGCCAGTTTTAGAGCACTAGAGGGATTTAGAGCCAAAATCCCATTTACTTTCTTTTAAACTGCTAACATTTTGCTTCTTTATCCCAGTTCCCGGGCTACACTGATATTCACCTGTCAGACGTTAGGCCTTCTGGTTAACCCATGAGTAATTTGTAGTCAGTTAGTTAGTCAGGATATTAAAATATCTGTACTGCTAGCACCTATACGTAGGTACCTATTCGTTTTCCATGACGTAAGTACCTAGGTACTTAGCTAGGCACTTTTATGCAAAGTTTCTTTGTGATTCCTAGACATTAGATGTAATCAATAATGTATGTAATTGTGATATTATGATAACTAAACACATCGAACTCGTTTAAACTATTAAGAATTTGCAGTGCAAAAAAAAACTAAAATTGAAGTTCTTTTCTAAGATATTTTTTTTATTTATTTTATTATTATTTTTTCGTTATTTATGGATAATCCTATATCTGCGGGTGGAGAGCCCCAGCCCTTTTAATATAAAAAATTTTCAAGCCCCGTAGTCGATGGGTATGCATAATTTCTGGTTAAACATTTTCTCCTTTGGAGAGTTCCTCGGCCACCGAGTTCACAAACGAAGTAATTTTCACAAACTAATTTGTAAGTAAACATGCTATAAGATGCGTATTAGTTTTGTCATGTGGTTTTTTTTTCAACCTTATAGTGAAAAAATAGTGTTTATGTAAAAACTTTTCTTAAGTTTGAATTCGTGTGATTAAAAAAAAAATATGGAAATCTAGCTGCCCATATTTCTTGAAAATTGACCCCTTTTTGCAAGAATCGAATTTGTAGTTTCTTTGGGAAAGTTGTTTAATATGACGGGTAGGCCACAGGCCTACTAATCGGCCACAAGACCAAACTTAGCGCCATCTCGCCTATGTTTTTAACAAGTATCTCCGTGGCAGCTGAATGAAAGTATCAAACACTCAGCGCCATCTACATGAAACTATCAGTTCTCTTCTCCATTCAAACCGATGTCAAATGAAAGATATAGTCAGATAAAATGGAGCCATACGTCTCTCTTTCCCACACTGAAGTAAGATTTATCAACCACTGGAGTAACAGAACTACAGGGTGTAAACAGACTCATCACGAAGCCGTCAACCAAGCGTTTTGTACATCAAACTAAGTACCTAACTTTACATGCAAAAATTATTGCTGGGAAACGACTTTTTTTTTTTGGGGTGAAAAATAATGTTTTGTGGTAAAACTCAATGCAACGCACTCAAAACATTGTGCTGATGGATGGATGGATGTCGTGGGGGTCGTGGAGGTGTTTAAAAATCTTACATTAAAAACTTGCATATAAAAAAACTTGTCAAAAAGTTGGACTTTGACCCCTATTATCTCCGTAACTAGAAGGTTCCCAGGTATGGTGTAGAACAAAAATATATCGCTATGACGGAGAGTACAAGTGCGTTTTGGCTTCGTTAAGAGTCTTCTTACGCCCTTTATGTGTGATATTGCAAAATAATTCATAGTTCGTCCCGCCACGCTAACTCTACTATTAGGTAAATAAAGTTCCTTAAGGCTGATGCTCTAGGTCCAAATCATCAATACAACCCTCCAAGTTCATAAAGGTCGAGGACCGATTTTTTCAAGGTCAAAGTCATTGCTAGACCTTTATGAACTTGGAGGGTTGTATTGATGATTTTGATGATTATAATTCTGTAACTACATACTTTTACAATCGCGAACAATATTTTAATCAACATACAACCTAGCACTGGCCTGCAAATTGCAAAAAACGTAAGAAATTTTGAATTTCGCGGGATTCACCTTAAGAAATAGAAAAATTGTTTTTTCTAAATTGTGCCCAAGATACAGGCTTCACATAGTTTGAAATTATCTTTACTTCTACATTGTAACCTCTAAACGATTTTACTTTACTTTTACTTACCATGACTTGTACACAAAATAACAAAAATAATAGAATAGGGATGCTAAAAGCACTTTTAATTTAGAGTTAACCCATTATACGAATTGTTTGTGCTGCTTTGTCCGCTTAGCGCGCTTTGCATAATTAATTTGTAGGCATACACACCGACAAACCTGGTGACTGATACAGCAGAAACTTATACAGAAATCCCAATCAATTGTGTCCTTCAGACTCAAAGTTTTATCCCGTCATTGAAGGTCGGAAAGTGTTGTAACAACATCTAAAATGCCACAAACTAACCACGCATTACACCTGACTTTACGTTAATCCTAAATCTCGTAAGCTGAGGATTCCGCGAGATCAGGACATTATACAACAACCCAAAAACAACCATCGGGCATTCAAATAGCCCCCCAGGCAGAACACTAGTCTAGTTGTAAATTCTGCCTTATGCAATGGAGGTTAAGAAACATTACACCATACTCCTCATACTTCTACTAAAATGATAAAGTGAGGTATCGTACCTTTTGGAAACAGTACCTACCCAGTAAAATTCTGTTTTTGCAATGAAAGTTTTCTGTGGCTTTTTTTTGCCAGTAAGGATAGATGGCCAGTTCAGTTTAGAAATACACATAGGGACGATGCGTTGTTGTTGTTTCCTCAGTTTGATATTTAATTACGTTTAACTTTTTACGTTTGTTATTTGTGGTTTATGAAATTATGATAGACGAGCACTTCGCCCGCGACTTCGTCCGCGAAAATTGTGATAGCTCGGCTAATTTGCATGATATCAATATAATTTATGGCCATGTTACTCGGTAAAAATGTTGCTTTCTAATGGTGAAAGAATTTTTAAATCGGTTGAGTAGTTCTTGAGTTAAATCGTAACAAACACACAAACAAACAAAAAATCAAATCTTTCCTCTTTATAATATTAATTTAGATGATAGTACTATCGTAGAGCACAACTAGTTACAACTGATATTGTTACCTACGCAACCGATTCTACTCACGATTATGAAATTCTTTATGAAATAAATAAAAACCCGGAAATAAATTAACATTACATTTGATGGTGAACCTTCTGCCTACTACTTTATAGTAATACACTAAAACAACATTTACAGTTGATTCAAAGTGCTTACGCTAAATACAGTAATGGATGAGACGATTAAAAAAAACATACTTTTGGTAAAATATATATATATATATATATATATATATATATATATATATATATATATATATATATATATATATATATATATATATATATATATATATATCGTCGTAGTATAAATGCTCTGCATTCTAGAATCTAGGCAGTACCTACAAACTGGTTAGATTTTCGTCGATCAACACAGTGATCAAACAAAATCGTATTTTTTGGTGATCACCACTGTAAACTGTGGCCATAAAATACGATGTTTACTTGTGTTGTTTACGATCTATCGTTTAGTCTATTGATGTCCACCAAAGACCGAGTTTAACCTTGGCAACTGTCGATATCTATTGATCTTTATTTCTCTGTATTTATGGTCTATGAGGGAAGAGAGACTGCACCTGTGCACTATCATTTTGTTTTCTGTGTCTAAAGGGTGTAAAAAGACTCTTAACGAAGCCTAAACGCACTTGTTCTCCCAATCATTGCGATCATTTTTTTTGTTCTACACCATACCTGGGAACCTTCTAGTTACGGAGATATTGGAGGTCAAAGTTCCAACAATTTTTCATAAGTTTTTTTTTAATACATTTTTTTAATCCAAGAACTTTACTTTAAACACTTCCACGACCCCCACACTATTCAATCCATCCACCAGCTTAATGTTTTGAGTGCGCTACATTGAGTTTTACCGTAAAACGTGATTTTTCACCTCGAAAAAAAAATCATTTCTCAGCAATTATTTTGCCGTAGGGCTAAGTAACCCTACGGCAAAATAATTGCTGAGAAATGATTTTTTTGATGATTTTTTAGTTTGATGTACTGAATGCTTGGTTAACGGCTACGAGAAGTGTCTGCTTACACCCTGTATAGCCAGTCTACATTAAACTTGGCAACGACGGAAAACGGCGGAAGGCTGTGGCAGCGCATGGTGCGTTTGGCGATTGAATGACTGATGACTTGATAATTTTAGTCTATGTCTTATTTTTGAATACCAGCCATTACTGTTCCTCTGCTGGACAAAAGACTCTTCTCAGAGAGAAGAGAAGGCACAAGCATTGATCACCACGCTTGCTCAAGACGGGTTGGCGATTTCAGACTTATTTTAATATTAAGTCCGGGTTTCCTCGCGATGTTTTCCATTGCCGTGGTCTGTAAAAATAAGACATAATACCAGTAATAGGCCGGTATTAAATCTTATTTATTCTTTGTTTGTTTTCTTTTCTATTTATATTATTATTTTGTCCTGTGCGAGTCAAAAAAATACTTTTTCTTTATTTCTTACGTTGTTAGGAAGGCGCTGTTTGTAGACTTTTGCGTAAAAGTATTAAAAAATAACACGTGCAAAAATAACCATATAGTGCAGACAGTTACGATCGAGCAAGTCCGAAAGCCCCTTTACACAAGAAGAAAACAATGACTCATACTTTGTATCAGCACTTGATATTCATAAGTTTTTGCTACCAAACTCAATTAGTATGCAAATATTAGACAAACACTCGCACTTAAGATGAAAAAACAAACAATAGCTGCCAAAATATGTACATCAATGAGTTTTACAACAGATCTTTTGAATGGATTTTTGAATGTTTTTGCACTGCAAATATGGTGATGATATAACCTCTAACAACTACATATGTATGCCAGACAGAACTGACATTGTTTATTCATTGGAATTCCAATAGAATTTAAACGATCCATAATGTTGTGTTTTGCTTGGAAACAAAATAATGTGAGATGGTCTCGTTCGTTTACGGCAAAGTTTAAGCACTTGACTAACATGGCATCCTTGTAGTTTTGAATTTGGAACTATGCAATAGGGTATATGCATGATTTTTTTTTATCACTCTAAACAAAGCGTATCATCAGAAATAGCAAAGTGATATTATTATTTTTTCATCTAAAAAAGTGACTAAGTTATAAGCATTTGAAACTGCTGATTAGACAGGGAGATCCGATACAGCGAATGACGTCATTCCCTGCATCGACGTACAAAATCCATACTAAATTCCATTTATCTAGAAAGAGATAGAAACCAAAGTTTAAATGGTTATAAGTTTTGTGTTGTGTGGCCGATTTATGTCTTGTTTTCGTTTTTTGTCATTACTTTTATAGTACTTTAATATTCCGTATCGAAATAAAAATAAAAAAAAATTATGCATATTCCATAATAGGTATGGATTGTTACCATATCTGGGGGCCTAGTCTGCTATTACAATAGTGTCACAATGATCTATCATTGATTTCATAATTGTTGAACGATGCCAATGTCGTCATAATGGTCGATCATTGGTCGGTCAATGGTCTAGAAATAGAATTGTGTTACAATGACATTGTTGTATTGCCAATATTATAAAACCTGTTAATGGAAATGATTTTCGAAAAACTAGAGTTAAATTTGAACATCTAATCATGCCAGATTTCATTTATATATATTTTTACATATTATTTATTAGTGTTCTATGCAATCTGAAGTAGTAAGGAGTTCGTAAATAGCAAAAAACATTAAGTTATGTGTAACGCGGATTAATGTGAAACTATACAATTCAATAATATTTTATCTGTTTAGCTGTCAAAGTCAAATGTGGCATTACTGCTTACTGACGTTTTATCTGTTTTTATTTCTAGCGGCCGGTGTTTTGATTTATTTTCATTTATGTGTTTTAAATTATCTTTATTAAAGAAGCTTATATATATTGCAATACAAAATGGTGCTAATTGAGCAAATTTCGGCTGGAACTGTCAAAATTTTTGCAGATTACCGCGTAAGTCAGACATTCAGTTGTCATTCTGTACGAGATTACCATTCTATGCTATTTCTTTCAATGGAGTGTCAGTAGTTGATCATAATGACGCCATTATTTAGTAGATTACCAAACTTGTCAAAATCAACAATTATGAATTCAATAATAGATCATTGTGACACTATTGTAATAGCAGACTAGCCCCTCCTGTACAATCCACTGGACTGGTGGCTCAGCGTAGCGTCTACGAAATTATGCGAAATGCTTTCTTTTACGAAAGGCCTACTAAGTTCACGTGATGTGCTACGATTGCTACGAGCTCAGCTACGAGTTTATTGCATCTAGTACAAAAAAATATTTGTTAATCATTTAAAACTGTAAAAAAATATTGAAACTCAGATAGGCACAACTACAAAACGCCATCTGTTACGATTCTAACTTTATAAACTCTTAGAAGTAAAAGCTTACAACATCACAAACTGATTATATTTTTTTCGTAACAAAGTACAAAATCTCATAAGAGAGGCTTCACCCGTTTTCCGAGTATGAAATAATTATTTTACTTACTACATTTTTGTAAGTATTGTACTTGTACAATATTATGTTCAACATCCGAAAAAAATGCCGGGAAATAACTAAAGTCTTTGTTCAAGTGATAAATAATTATACAGATTATTTGTAGAACAAATTAATTTAATGCAATGATTTCATTGTCTTATTTGTATTAAATTCCGTTGCACTACTCGGGTGACATTCCCAGGTCCTACGTTAAATAGTTAATAAGCATATTTAAATGAGATATAAGTATGTTACAACACAACATCACGCCTGTAATGCCCGAAAGGTAAGGCAGAGGTGCACGGCACACCCACATTTCGCCAGTTATGTTTAAGTCCCCATGTAATAGGCGCCAAGCCTATTTACCATCAACCGGGCCCAAATCCGGACTACGCAGCTGCTACTGAGAAAGTTCCTGAAGGAAAAACCCAATAGCACTTTGCCCGACCCGGGAATCGAACCCAGGACCTTACATTTTTATGTTTATTGGATTTATCTACTTTGAATGTCTCATTTGCGGCTCGAAGTCTGGTTTTGTGCATGGTTGATAATGGCAATAGACTCGCTCCCTATTACATGGTGTTAAGGCGCCTCCCCGAGCAAATAACCTTGAACGAGCAGTTTTTTGGAGCCTACTCCTCTTTATCCAAAAGAAATACCAACTACTAAAAAATACATTAAATTACTACATATTCTTGACTCCAAAATTGTCGTTTTTTTTTTAAGTAGCTTAATGTTTAATAAATCCCCTCAACGAAACCACAGAGATGAGAAATAATGATTTATAAAATGCTACTCCTCGTAAAGTAACCATTATTTTGATTCGCCACTTATACTAATGGATAGACAATTTAATAATCAACATAATTGTCGTTTTATTTTTTCCAAAAGACGATTTTATTGATTTTTTATAAAGAATAAAAACCCCTCATTTCGCACTATTCGGCCTGCAGTGACTGACGTAACAATCACTTTGTAGTGCAAGCTGATTAGAACTTTATTCTAACAGTATTTCAAACGAAGTTTGAACCACCACAAATAGAGTTGCTAATTTTGCTCGGGGAACCTCCTTAATACATAACTGGCTAAATGTAGATGTGCCATAGATACATCTCTGCCTTCTCTGAATATTATGTATGATTTAATAATATTACCTACTCACTAGCCGCCCGCGTGTGGTTCGGTAATTGTCCCACTGGGTTCTATAGGGGTAAAACAGTAACAGTATTCTATATCTAGGCTTTTAGGCCAAATTTCATCCAAAGATGATCAGTAGTTTTTGAAACAGTAACAAAAATCCATCCATCCATCCTCACAAACTTTCGCATGTATAATATTAGTAAGATGCGTGTGCTAAATGTGATCCAAATCCGTTCAGTAGTTTTGGCGTTAAAGAGGAACAAAATTCCATCCATCCATCCTCACAAACATCCGCGTTTATAATATTAGTAAGATGCGTGTCCTAAATGTCATCCAAATCCGTTCAGTAGTTTTGGCGTTAAAGAGGAACAAAAATCCATCCATCCATCCTCACAAACTTTCGCATGTATAATATTAGTAAGATGCGTGTGCTAAATGTGATCCAAATTCGTTCAGTAGTTTTGGCGTTAAAGAGGAACAAAAATCCATCCATCCATCCTCACAAACTTTCGCGTTTACAGTAGTAGAGTGAGCGAGTGCAAGATTCTTGCCGTTATCTTATTGTTGAGAGCAAAATAAATGGGTCGAGTAATTTATGTTTTCTGATAAAAACACTTAACGGTTAGTTATAATCGTTTTTTATTGACAGTCCATCTGTTTCTTCTCAACTACCATCAATAAATTTAGATTTTATCACTATGAACATAATCATAAATCGTAAATATTGATTTTATAGCAATAATAATAAAAAAAACTCAAATAGAACCTGCCTACCTAATTATTGGATCCATAGTGTAAATTATAAATTTCTTTGTAAAATATGCATGTGCCATAAAACAATCTTTGTTTATCTTTAAATTGTGCTCTTAACTTTGACCTCCCCAGATATTAAATTATTTATTTTGGTTGGTGTATTATGTAGGCATACGTAATTAGTTTATATCTGTATATTAAAATGACTGCTCATGCGTGTATTAAACCAATCTTGCATAACCTCTGTTATCTCTCTAGTTTCCCTAGAAAGACGGTTGAATATTTTTGTGTGAATCCACGGGGCTACCCCTTTTATTTTCAAAGAAGTTGCTACGCATAATATCTGTATTTATCAATACAAATAAGTATCTTCTAAAACTTCACGTTTCCGAAATATAAGATACATATGAAAATTGTACTAATAGCGCCACCAGTGAACTATATTTTAATTTTGATGGCTTATGTCTAAAAAACGTGACCTTTTAGAAGACTTTTGTCTCATATAAAACTTGCTTGTATTGATGCTAGCTGACATATACAGGTTTTAAGCTAGGTCACAATTTCAATTACAAAGAGAAAAAATAAATTGGATGAGTAGCACGCAAAAATATTCAAATCACTTTGAAACTGCGTACTAAGCCAGGCCAGTTCAAGGGTAATATTGACGTGGGACCCGCTGTATTTATTGACAGTGGGTTAGGTTTTGACTTCTCAATTCCGTCTATAGGGAAAACTAGAAAACTAACTTTTCAAATAAACCAACGATTTATCTTCGTTACTTAGAGTAGGCGAAGTTTGGCAAATTAATGGGATTAATTTGCATTTAATTAAGTAACAAGCTACTAAACTACTTCATGATGATTACAGAAAAAACTTGTGGTTCATAAACTAAAATTTTCACAAACTACACAACACAGGTGTTACTGTGTTTGTTGGTTTACCACTCAAAGTCACTCACTGACAGTCAATACACACAGTTCATATCACGCCTGTAGCCCCCGAGGAGTTAAGCAGAGGTGTAACCTAATTAAATAGTACACCCACATTTCGCACGTTATGTTTTCGTCCCATGTTATGTTTCGTCCCATCGTATGTTGTTGTCCCATGTAATAGGGGGCGAGCTTATTGCCATCAACCGGGTACAAATCAAAACTCCGTGGCTATTACTGTTTAAATTTATTTAAATATGTTATATAACAAAATATAATAAAAAAAAAACTCAGTAAGATATTACAGTATTTCACTTACTTGAGAACATTTTGGACTGAGAATTTTCTGAAGAAAAAACCCAAAAATACAACTCGACCTGGGAAGCGGACCCTGGACCTCGTGCTTAGCAGTCGCACTTGCAGCCATTAAACCAACGAGACAGTCAACACACTGTCTAATTGGCTACATCTACATAGATTCAGATCATGTAACAAATTTGTTGCCTCGCAACTGGCGTGCGTGTATGACCAGATGAAACGAGTCTATAAGGTTTGTAGCAGTGGATGGCATTTATTAGTTTCTGCCTATAAAAGTTTACGGATTTTCTTTTTATTATGGAATGATTTTAGAAAATTCGTCCCTTAAGGACTTAGTAAGAAAGTATGTACGTAAGAACTAATGTAGTTAGAGCACATAGAATTCTGTGAATAAGTAGGGGTTTAAAGTCAGTTGCGGGGATTCGCTGGATGCGAGTCGCACGGGACCGGTCAATGGGGCGACACTTGGGGGAGGCCTATGTCCAGCAGTGGACATCTTGCGGCTGAAATGATGATGATGATGATGAAAGTCAGTTGGACTTCGTTTTTTGACAGCTCATTATTAATTCTTTCAAGACGTTGCCGATGGAAAGTCCAAAGAGAGTAAATATTTTTTTTTTCGGGACAATCCCGCCACACCTTTTCCAAACCACTGCAACTCGTGAAAGCCAGAATCAACTAGGAAAACACCAAGACAATGAAGCTTGACAAAGTCTCAGGGAATCAATTTAACTGTGTTGGATCCCGTAACGTTAGTATGTGGGAAAATTTGAAAATCCTCTGACTAAAGTGAAACTACATCATCCCCGAGTTTTATAGGCATTTTTTTTTAACTTTGCCATGGAATAATTTCCAAGCGAAGCCAAGCGAAGCGAAGCTTTGGAATTTAGTATGCTATGCTCATTTAGTATAACTCTTCTAATATCGTAGGAAGGTACGTAACATGACGAAAATAAAAACTATACTTCATAAGACAAAATAAATTACCCGGTCATTACGTTTTGTTGCAAAGCAGATTGCCTATACAGGGTGTGTCGTAAAGACTAAAGTAAATATCGTCACTCGCGGCGAAGGTTGCCCTTAATTTGGACTAGCACTTAGGGATTGTTTGACAACCAAACAAAGGCTGCTTCAATTTCAGTGACAATGTTAAAGCATCTAATTTGTCGAGACACTCGCTGGTAATCGTTGTCATAATGAAATTTTAAAGAATATTATCGGCAAACAATAATAATTTCTGAAGAGATTGACAGAGGCATGCTCATTGAGGATTCATGCTCAGTAGTGGCGCTTGCAACAAATCATTCAACGAGGCTGACAATTTTCGAGTCGTGAAACAAATGACATCCCTTTTAAAAAGTTTACGCTTGACCTTGAAATTGGTCGAGTACACTTATTTAAACAAAAATCGAAACGTTTTTAGCTATTTACAGATTTATTTTAAACCTATGTTTTCACTTACAAGATATCTTCCGTGATTGGTTATATATATTTTGAGCTCCCGATATTTTTCTCGATATTCTCAAAACAATAAATAATCACGGAACATAATTATCTCGTGTGTGTGTTTCACAGTGTTTCAAATTATTTTTATTTTTTTTATTACACAAATTATAACTTATTCAGGAACATCAAGACTATTCTCCAAAATATTGAAATCATTAATACGTATTGGACAAAACCAGAGTCCCAGGATCACTTATTACACAGTATTATCACATCTGTTGCTTTGATTATTTGCATGAGCAACCTGGCAACTGCCAATGATGTCACTCCGAAATTTTATTCGCTGAACAAACCCACTATTTGTAACTAGTACATAAGGCGTTTAACACATTTAATTAACTCTAACGTGGTTATGATAGGTGTCTTTTACCTGAAACATATTATCTTTATTTGAATCTTGAAGAGTTTAGACATTAAGTTTCGGAAGTGGTTTCACAGGAATTAATGTGTTTATTTTAATTCTCCGATGTTTATCTAGGATTAAACTTTAAACTATAAGCAATAAATATATCGACAACTTGGTACAGGATGGGTTTTGAGCTTACTACCCTCGTAAGCTCGAAAGCACGTTTGGGGGAAATTATAGCTCTCAACAATATAGTTGTTTCCTTAGTTATCAGATCAGAAAGATCATAAAACAACTTAATTGACAAAACAAGAAAATGCCCTGTTGCCTACCTGCCGAAAAACATTATTTCAGCAACGAAACTGAAAAAAACGTGCAGAACGAACGGTATTCATATTAAGGAACACTAACAACAAACAACAACTTATACTTGTACCTGTGTACCTATGCAAAGAAGGACGGGCACTTAATCCATCTATTAGACTCGGCCGGCGCACATTTACGTCATGAATAAGACTAAAACGTATGACAATAAATTTGTTTCAATGATAAAGGTCGTAGGTCAATGCCACGGTATACTTACGCAAGCCGTGTCAACAGCCTTTGGAATGGCTCGGCATCCTTTAGGACGCTTCAGCAGTCTTCGAGATGCTGACGGCGGCCACGCCCCGCACGCATCTTCGTTTGTTTGCTTAGGAAAAGAGTCTAGGTGCGATTAAAATATCGCGATGATATGTTTCGGCGTGCCTAAGGACGTCGCGGCATACTTAAGGATACCTGAATCCCCTGCCGTGCCGTGCCACCAGTGCGTGCCGGGTCTTACCTACCATACCACTACGATAAAGTAACAATACCAAGAAAACACATGCTAATACTGCTGCTAGTACAATCAATAATAATCTAGCTGCGTAGTTTTTGTGACACTAACCTACCTCATGCGAAGAGCAACTGCAGGTCACGATTTATGATCATACATTATTTTATCATTGTATTTCTACGTAAATACTGAACGGCATATTTAAATTTAAAACATTGCTCCCACACTGACAACCTTTCCGGATTTTAATTATTCGGGAAAGAATTCGTAATGGCTCCTGTAGAATTTAGGTACTATAAATGCATTTGACTGTATTTCAGCAACTCTCTAATTCAGTTAAAATATGTCTCAAAATGGGATCATGGACACTAAAAAACGTCATGTCTAATACATCTACTAGTTTTATTTGTCGTTACACCTAAAATAAGGTTGTAAGTACACATAACTTGTAGTAAAGTTGGCAAAAATGTGAACTTAGAACTGTATTATTATCTATCAAAACATGTTTGAAACAAATTATGATAGGTACAACAGGTACATGTTTGACACCAAATGTGTTTTAAGTTACAAACACACATGTATCAAAACTGGAGTGAACATGAGGTTACCGACTCAAAAATGTGAGGTGATTCATAAAAGTTGAATTTTTCTAACATCTCAGCCAGCAATAATATAAAATAATTATAAAAAGTAATTTTTTGTAATAAAATAGAACTGTATTTCTATTTTTATTACAAAATTGTACTTAAATTCCGCCGCAATCATTGTTTCATGAGAGACGAGCTTAAAACATCAAACATGTTGTTACCATATCGCAAATCTGAAAGATTAATATATTTCACGGTTTTATCAGATTCAAAATGCTATCTCGATGATGCACATCTACTGTCAGTCGCAAACATATTGATTTACCGAAATTGTGCTACCTAAACAAAAATGTTGAATTTAGAAGTTACCAGTGATAATTTGAACTCTATGAAGTGAAAAACAATGTAAGAAATTGCTAACACTAAATTGCGTGGGTGTACGCGTCTATCAAAAGCGAAAAAGAGAAAAATAAAACAGTACGCGTGGAGCTTTCCTTACGAGTGCAAGTAAACAAAGTGTAAAACATTGTAAATAACAAACCTTTTAACTTTACAGCAGTCAGGCTATAAAACACGTGACCTAAAGTTAGAATAAAAGTAACCAAAAACGTAAATAAGCCTGTATTTAACTTTATTAAACTGATTTCCTGAATTTCCGTCACCTCAATGCGAGAAAAAAAAATCGTATTAAAGCACACATCTGATTCTAACAAGCGTACAACACAGAGGTACAACATCTTCACTGTTGAAACACATTATTTTTTAATAAGTAAATAGTTCAGAAAAGTGCCAAAAATTAAAAATATTCCACATACAAAGACAAACTGTGATAACACAAACAAATAAGTGCAGTAACGTCTTAAATAAAAATAAAACTGACCTCTTGCATATAGAACGGATGATTGGCCACATACATCCTTTGACACGGCTTCCCGTACAAAATATTAAAGGTTTTGGGCAATTCAACGTAATCTTTGAGCGAAGTCCTATCATGAATCAATTGCTTTGATTGGAAAATACCATCTTCACCAGTCGCACATAAACTTTTAGAAGTTTCTCTCACATCCGTCACTTTTGCGAACACCATCCCTTGGGGGCAACATTTAGTAACACATCTACCACTACACTTATTATCCGTTTTAACCGCCAATTTCGCAAAAGTTCGATTCACATCTAATCTACACATAACGTAATACTGACAAGTAAAAAACATTAAAAATCTAAGTAACATGTGGTCGGTTGTTGTACAATTTTTTTGTAAGTTATAGTACCGTTTGTGTCCGACGGCTGCACAATATGAACTGTTGCGGGCGCTTATAGCTTATCAAAAGTATTGACTACAGGATCGAGTAACGTTAACGTACAAAACGCTGGGAGGTTGTGGATCCAAGGTATCAATTAATGTGTTATGGATATCGTGTAATTGGCATGTGACAATTCGGCCTTTTGGTGAGGTCATCGGTGTAATTGAAATTTATTTATACCCAGGGTAAGGGAGGGCTATTGTCGGACGAATGGGGTGCATTGACTTCTCAATATGTAAATAAGTACCTACTTTGCTTTTAACGGATTACTTTGTAAATGATCGATTTTATTCTACAGGAAACAGCATAAAATTGAACACAACAAACCATAAAATTGAACAAAAAAACACACCTTTGTAGCTCATGAGAAATACTTAAAGTATATTTTATTAACAATATTTTTATCAACGAAAAACATTGACAAGTCGTAAAAATTGCGATGACCCGGCCGCAATACTGATAGTACAAATAAAACAAGAAATGTAAATGATAAATTTTAATTCTGTTAAATTCAACAATACGAAACATAAGTAATAAAGACTATACACACAAGGAAAGAATCTGTAACAAACTAAATTCTTATCCTAAGTCAAAAGAAAGAAATAGAAACTTAAAGCAACCATTATAATACATATTTAAACTACATATTTACAAGTAAATGCAACATCGTAAGTACATACAAAAAGTCATTTGAATACAAAAAAAAAGTTCAATACAAATTGTAAAATTTTTCATCTCAACATTTATGATATTCTATAAAGTCATTTAATAGTTAAAGGATTAATGAATATAAACTTGAATGCAGGCGTCTCTACGCATTTCCTCGTCCTAGGTACCGGCGCACCTGCGTGCATATTCCTATCATGTGCAGCTATCTAATAGCGAACTATTTACAACTATAATGCTGAAGTAGTATTCCAAAATCTCTGAGACTCAACAACAGTCATGAAATATCTAGAAGAATATGGCAAAACTACATTAATAAATAAGTATAGTGAGAAATCTAGTCCTTATTAAGTACACACTAACTAAACGGAGATCTAACTTGTCATGTCCACCCATTACACTATATTTCCACAGCGTCGGGGAACACATGGTCCAGGTATGCCTGGTGACCGTAACTTTGCAGTGGCTTGGGTCGTTCCCTCTTAGTATTCAAAGTTACGTTCCCAGTGCTACACTTGTTGAACCTCGAAGCTATTTCCCTGACCTTCCCTGGGCGAGGCCTAAACTCTTCTTCAAAATCCTGTTTCTTATTCTCTTCTGTAAAATCTTCAAAAGACCTCTCCTTCTCTTTTGTGCCTTTCCAGCTACGATAAGAAGATCTTTTGTTATTCTGAAAATCCTTTTCAAAGCCATTCTGGTTCTTTCTATCGTACTCCTTTCTTCCAGAATTATTCCTGTCGTACATTCGGGAATAATTTTTGGTATCTTTGTGTTCGTTGTATTTTTGTGCATTTTGATTCATCGAATCTGTACTTCTAACTTGACCAAAGTGTGGGTCTTTGGAGTATTCTATATCGTTATTTGTTTTGCAGACGTAGTTTGTATTGTTCTTGTTGTTACTTTTATTAGATCTTCTGACTTTAGGTGGTCCTGTTTTGAAAGTGGAAAATCTATCATAATTATTATTGTTGATCTCGTTGGTGATGCTATGGGGGTCAAAGGCGTGAGTTCTTTGGTGAGTTAGCGGCTTCGATAAGGATAAATACTTAGGCGGCTCTCCGTGCTTATTAATCGTTATTTCGTACTGAATGTGCGGGTCTAATACCGCATATACATTCTCTTTGGCTTCTTTCTCCAGCGACGTTAAAGCTGCCTAGAAAAAAAAGAAAAAGATTTAATAAATATTGCCAGTCAAAACGTTAGTTAGGACGAGTGGGATGAATTTTGTTTGAAGTGGTATTAGTCCAAGGAATGTTAACACCATAGATCTGTTAGAGATAAGCCTGAATCACGAAATTGAAATCGTGTTTGTTTTTCAGCTTTGTGATTAGTAAATACAGACATCAAGAAAGCTGCTGCAGATCTATTTAGAATGATTAATATTTTAGCATTTTAGTACTTTAGCGCATTTTAGCCCCTTACTACACTTTAATGAGAGAAAAGGCTACGTGTTTGGAAGACAAGAGTAATAAAGTTTCTGCTGCTGTGAGAAAAAATGACTCTTACTAAACAATTAAGACAGACACTGATTAATTTTTCCCCGTTATTTTTCCTCAGATATTTACGGTAGCAGCATTGACTACTATTTTTAAAGTATTGCTCATGTAATTCTGACTAATAACATTAGACAGCGTCAATAATTCTTAAAAAAATTGCTAAAATACACAGTACAAAATTCTCAGTAGAACTACTTATTAAAACAAAATTCCTGCAAGAGAAGTATTGTGCACACACGCACAGTCCCCTTGTGATTCGTGGTGTGCACTCAAAGTAATTAGACATCGGTCTATCAGTGAATCATTGACTTGTTTAGTAGTTTTTTATTGTGGTTCGGACAGCTTGACCACTTTTTGTTAATTACCCACACCTAGTGCGTTGCTTGGTTAGTTTAGTTTAGAGGTTTCGTTGTTGTATTTTGTGTGTGTCATGTTGTCTCCTTTTTCTTTATCGTTGTTGTCTGAGGGCGAAATAAGTCCCTGTATTTCTAGATGATGTTTTTGTACTAATCCTTACCAGTCTTTTAGTTTATTGTTTATTTATTTTATTTAACTGCTCTATATCTATTTGTGTAAACCTGTAATTGGCCATATTGTTGTTATTAATGAAAGTACTCTGTCTGCCTAGCTATAAGTTTTACGGAAATAATAAAATAAAATGGCAAAAATCTTGCTTTTGTAAATGGTTTTCGAATGTATTTCTACTGAGTACAATAAATAGTCTGGAATTTAACCCTAAGGCCCCGTTCCCAATATTTCGTGACGATTTTTATCGTTGATTTTTAGCTGGCAAAAGTCGTGGACGACTGTAATCGCGTCGTCCTATTTATGTGAACACCTCCATTTAAATACACTAGCCACGACATTTAAAACTACACGATTATCTGTCGTCACGACAAAGTGGGAACGGGGCCTACCCCATGTACAGTCAACTGCTCATCTCTAGTAATACATTGACCTTGAGCTGGTTACCCTAGTAGTACGGAGTTTCAATGGAGTACGCTAGCTTGCACTTAAGTACTGGGTTTGTTTACTCCAAATGGCAGTTGATGTTATCGAAAACATTATATCTATAAAAGTATGATACAAACAAACTGAGTATCCTGCTGGTAAAAATTTCAAACAGAGAGGTAAGTAGGTCATCTGCCTCGTGCATCTGCCTAGCCCGTTCCCAACTATGTTGGGGTCGGCTTCCAGTCTAACCAGATGCAGCTGAATACCATTATCATAGTATGTCACGTGAAGGGACTGCTTATCTGACCTGCACACCCACGAGCAAGCGTAAGGTAAGTAAATACTAAATAACCGAATCAAGTATTTTTTTTGGTATGGTGACATCCTCATACCACTAAACTCTCTGTCTGGAGAGAACTAAAACCCAACTATTTCTCACCGACCGTACACACCCACTGTTCCTTCTACTACCATAAGTCAAAGGCCCAGGACATACACACTTCCCCAGTGAAAACGATAACATCATTTTACGCACGTTTCCTAGTAGTTTATTTTATTTGGCAACTAATAGGCAAGGGAGTGGCCATGGATTTGATGGCTAATAGTTCGATTGATAGATAATTGATATCTCCCGTTTCTGTCTCATATAATTGCCTACTAATATGGCTTCATCAATGATGACAACTCAATACAAATATCGATTTGTTTTTAGAGCTTACTTATTTGGCTTCCAAACAAAGAGGTCCATGTTAGCGTTCCTTGATAAATCAAGGACTATTGAATCTTCAAAACATTATTATAATAACATGCTTGTATCCCCGAAGGGATAAGCCGGCTGTAACTTCTAGTCACAGATAGAGTACACCCGTAGTACGACACTTAGTTTAAGTACCACTTAATAGGGGGTTACCCTATTGCCATGAACCGGGCACAAATCCTCACTGCGGGCTACATGACATTCATTCGTTAGAGATGTACCCAAAATTACTCTGTACGACCTTTGTAATTCTTCGGAACTGAGCTATTTTGAATGGTTATGATAACCGTAACCATAAGGCAACAATATGTATCAGATGTAAACACATTAAAAACTATAAAAATAAACAACGCCGATTTGGAAGCAAATTTGGTACAAGCGAATAATCGATTATACCTTTACTGTAGTTATTACTTTTATAGTTTTGACTGTAAGCTAGTGCAAATTAAGTTGATGACAGAATAACTATTACTAGTTATTAAAAAAGTCTGAAAATTGTATGGTTGTATTGCCAGTTGAACTTTGTAATACCTATACGTGTGTGTTTTTTTTTCAAATTTTGTAGACCAAACAGCAAACGCAGTATTTAGTTCCCATGGTGAACCGCAATACTATAGACCGCAATGAAGTTATCAGGAAAAGAACTAGTCACTAGCTGATAACTTATGAAGTCAGTAGGCCAATGCCACGTGGCCTATGACCACCAATCTACAGCGGGAGTACTACACACATGTTTAGGTCGACTTTGAATTTGCCAAACCGAACCAGTATGTTCCCTTAACGAACCTACATGGAAAGATGACCAGAGAAGAAATCCGCGTCTTGCGACAACGACAGCGGAGAAAACTAGAACTGGGAGAGTCATAAGTTGTTCAGAGGTTGCACGAGTCATCGCAACCCTACTTGCAGGGCGACGATGCACAGGCGAAGGAAACAAGAGAAGCGCGCGCGTGACACTTGAAGCAAATCTCATCGAATCGCTGTCGAACCGCTGGTCTATAAAACAATCCTGTATTGCGAAATAAACAGATAAAGTTACAAACAGACATCAGAGGGAAACATTGTAGTAGAACAAAGCGAATGATAACAACAATCACAACATGCGCAACAGTGACGAACTTGTGATAGTGTCGAATTCTGTAACTGATCCGATTAAGAGTGTTGTCAATAACAGAATATAGCAGAAAAGTGATACGGGAAAGATAAAACGAGGAGGAAATGCCTGAAAGTATTGAGATAGGATCTGATGAACAGTAGTTTAGTTCAACACTAAATGAGTTACTGGGTCAAAGCTAAGATAAGAACGATTAGTCTGGTAAATGTCCCAGGGTGCACAGCGTACTTGGTAGATGTAATGCAACGGCACTTACACTTATACTGGTATTACTATACAGTAATCTCACAGTTGCCTTATGAATGGGACTGTAGCTTCATTTTATTAATATTTGACAATTCAAAAATGCCTGTAACTGGACTACTTGAAGTAAATGTTAAGATTGTTATTTAAATTTTGACTGCACTGTCAGTCTGTGAGCTTGCAGTGTGCTCAAGGGTCCAAAACACCCAGGGTTGCGGGACTGTTCGAAAGAGATACCGTGGCCCCGGAACAGTCAGTAAAAGTCTGACACTCCCTCCTGCTCCGCCCAGAGCGGGAGAAGTCATTTGATGATTTCCCATCCGAAAAAAAAAAAAAAAAAAAGGGTCCAAAACACCGTTTTATTTTTATTTTGTTCCATCTATGAACCCATAGGTCCACAACATCCTTCTAAATGAGATAGAAAAGCGTGTTACTCAATTAGGGTGCTGGTCTGTTATTCCATTGAAATCCGTAATACCGTGGGCCAGCTGAAGGTCAAAGTTTTGCCATTAACTTGCAGCCTACTACATTTATAGTTAGTTCCTAGTTACCGTTTGGATATTCGGTACCGTGGATCCACGAACTAAATTAAAGTTATGTGAAAAAAAATCGTGTGAGGTCGTTTTGTCGTGGATCCGCGTTCCAGCAGTACAACGAGATTGCGTGGATCTTCGTTCCCAACCATACCAAAGGTTAAGTCGTTCATTATGCACCTGTTCTCTTAGCAGTCGTGTCATATTGCCGACCCATCGGACAGTGAGAGCTAGGAAAAGGAGAGTGCACTTGTGTTTGCGCACACACTTGTTTACTCCTTACATCTCCTGCGTCACTGCATCCGCTAAGATTGGCCACAGGACCGTAATTCGAAAGGGACGACTTATATTAATTCCCCGAGCTGATTTTATATGGCTGTCCCTATGACCGTAAATTGTTCCATCAGGTAAAAAACAGGTAAAAATTGCGTAAATATGGAATAAATTTTATCGCTAACACATTTTTTCGTGTAATGTTATCAGTGTGTGGTGTAAAGTCGTAATTAATTCGGGAGTTGAGAAGATAATGTACGACATGACATGCCTTATCTTTACCATAATCTAATGGTGCAGGAAATCGAATATCAACATTATCGTGCCTGTTAGAGCGTGTCCATACGAAACATTTTTCATACAATGGGTGTTAAAAGACCCTTTACGAAGTCGAAAGGCATTTGTTTTCACCGTCATTGCGATTTTTTTTTTGTTATGGTCCGTACCTGGTAACCTTCTATTTACGGAAATTTTGGGGGTCATAGTTCCAACTTTATCACAATGTCTTTTTTAATCCATATTTTAACGTTCATCATCATCATCATTTCAGCCGAGAGACGTCCACTGCTAGATATAGGCATCCCCAAAGTGTCGCCACATTGGCCGGGCCCGTGCGACTCGCATCCAGCGGATTCCCGCAACCTTCACTAGATCATCGGGTGCACCTAGTGGGAGGCCTTCCAACGCAACGTCTTCCAGTTCGCGGTCGCCACTCCAGAACTTTTCGGCCCCATCGGCCATCCGTTCTGCGAGCAATGTGCCCTGCCCACTGCCACTTAAGTTTGGCAATTCTTCGGGCTACGTCGGTAACCTTGGTTCTCGTGCGGATGTCTTCATTCCTGATTCGATCACGCAAGGAAACTCCGAGCATAGCTCTCTCCATTGCCCTTTGGGTGACTTTAAGCCTTCTGATGAGGCCCATTGTGAGCGACCACGTTTCGGTCCCGTATGTAATCACGGGTAACACACACTGGTCATAGACTTTTGTCTTGGACACTGCGGTAAGTTGGACGAGAAGATACCGCGCAACTTCCCGAACGCTGCCCAGCCGATATTGTAACGTTATAACTTTATTTTAAAAACCTTCAAGACCCCACTACTAGTGTTTCTGAGCAGTTACGTAGTTTGTTATACAGAATGCCTGATTGACGGCTTCGTGAAGGGTCCTTTACATCTTGTGTTTCGGAGTTGTTCAATATATAAGTCTATGGTAAACAAAAAAAAACTCGCTGCAAAATCGATGCATCGTGTGTACACTCTCTTATGTTTAAAAAATAACCTCACAAACATGTCCCTCCATTACCAGAACTCAATGGATTTCCGAGGAAAATGATCAGCTGTAGAAAGTTCGACAAAATGCTCTAGATTTACAAAACTTTTAACTTCATTTCAACTTCTGATTTCCTTGTTATCATATGAGGAGTTGGCTAAGCGTGATGTCCACTGACAAATATTAACGGTACTGAAAAATGCTCGTGAAGCTACGAAGTACTAAAGCAAAAAGTCAACTTGTATAGAAGTAATTGTTAGTGACTATCGCGCTTAGCACTGTGAAGCCCGATTTCCACCAAAGCCGTGTACAAGGGAATCGGAGGGATGCGAAATCGACTAATCACATTGGTTGAAATTCATATCGCGTCTCATATTTTATTCTTTTTTGTCTTTCTTCATGGTTATTTTCTTCGATATTCGTTTCATATTACCAGTTAATACTTATTGAGTTATTTTTAAAATAAAGAAATCGCATGTCCTCAAAAAAAATTGTCGTAACATAGAAATAGCAGTTTTGAGATAAATGTGCATTTTAAAGTTTTTCTGTGCTTACCGATGATTTCTGTAAAAAGTTGTCGCTTGTGCTTTTTTGTGACTTATTTTTGTAGTACACTTGTGGCGGTTTTTTTTTTCAAATTTAAAGCAAAGATAATTAAAATTATGTGGGGTATTTTCTAAAAACCATCTAATACTTTGTGTTATGACTGTTTATGGACATGCGAAAGAATAATTTCGTTTTGTACGATTGGTCGAATCTCGCACGTTGTCGCACTTTCCGATTGTCTCCGCTTGGCTGGAAGCCGGGCCTCATGGGAGTCGTGTTAGTCCATGCGTGCAGTCACACCTGTGCTCGTAGGTCACACGGTGGTGGGGGGCTGCAGCACCACGGCGGCGCGCCGCACCTGCAGCGCCTGCGGGGAGTAGCGCGCCGCGTGCGGGGGGCCCGGCGTGTGCCCGGGGCCCGGCGCGTGGCCGGGGCCCGGCGTGTGCCCGGGGCCCGGTGTGATGCCGGCCAGCGAGCCCGCGCCCGGGGGCAGCGGGCGGGGCGTGTCGCGCGGCGTGTACACCGCATCCGCTGGTAACGCTGCTTTTTCGCTATAGGGGAATAACATGGTGTTTGAGAATTGTTGAGTCAGCCCAAAAATTGAGTGACGAGTTTGGCACTTTCAGTAGCGTCCAACAGTTCCTGATGTGATGTACAAGCAACAGGGCAGGCAGAACACGCTATTAAGTGTCTGATTGTTTATGAGGCAACACCACATTTACACTCCAGGACAGAGTTATCTATGAATCTTCTGACCTGAAAAGGTTTTCCTTGCTTCGGCCAACCTGTGTCCGGAGTCTATTCAAAGACTTCCAGGTCAACCATGGCGACTCGTTTCCAAGTGGAAAATTTTCAGCAAGTGGCTCAAATAGGTTGGCTAGGGAAACACTTTCTCGCCACAGCTTCAGTCTTTCTTCAGAGCGTTCGCCAGTGAACACACTTGCTACGGTGCTATTCTTATTGGTTATTATTTTGGCTAGAAGATTTCAAAAAATGCTCACCTATCTAAATCTTCAGTCTTATATTCCACGCTTTCTGCAAAGAAAACAATAATAATATTTTTATTACTTCGAGATTTTTATTGTTGGATTTTGCGATGTGTGTTATCGGAAAACAGTACTTCGTGAATAACGTAAAGGCAAACATAGTTTTTTTTTTCAAACAATGATGGGATGGATGCACGGGCAGTCTCTACAAAAGACCATCAAAGTGATCTTAAACGATAGTGGGACTGGGAATAAAATTTGTGTGTTTGTGTTTAAATATCTTAAGCCTGGTTTTAACCAAAAGCATGCGTGAAAATTGACAAAGCACGTGTGAAAATTGACCAAACACATTGGTTTGGTAATCCAAATCTCGTCTGACTTGTGATTGGTCTAATCTTGCGCGTCTCGTCTCTACTCGTCTTCGCATTGATGGAAGCGAGCTGCTAAGTCGCTACGGTAATATTAACTTACTTATAAATAAAAAGCTACAACATACCTCTCCGCCTCCTACAGCGGATGATGAGACAGAGCACGATGACCAGCAGCGCCGCGATGACTAGCGCCGCGGCGATAAGTGGGGCCACGTGCGCAGTCTCTGTTAGCGAAAAATTATCTGCGTGAACAAAATTATTGTTACGTTATAACATGCAGTACATAAACAGGCACACTTGCAGGGTTAGGGAGGACATGCTTTTAAATATTAGGGGTTTGTGCTAGACCATGCCCTGGCACCAAATACTGGGCCTGTGTGGTGGATTACGGCTCATCCTCTCTCATAGAGCCACGGTTTAGCACCATATCTATCTATTTATGAAAATGTAATAGAATGATTAAAACGGTATTAACATTTACTAGCGTAATAATAACGTTCACTATTTTGTTCATGCATTTAACGTATTGCTACACAACGAATAACAATAAGTGTCGACCATTTTGGAATACCTGGATGGAGGGGGGGCTACTGAATTAAAAAAGATTTATTACCTACGATTGCCAAACCGTCATCTTTTAAAGGAGGTTTAGCCCGTTCAGAGCATATTTAAATGGAGCTATAGCTTTTTTATGTTCCAGACAATGGCGCCGTAAAACATGCCTCAAAAGAAGACTACACAATCTTGCAAGATCCGTAGTCCTGGGCAACTGCAGTACTTTCTCAAGTTGTTATGCCTTGTGACTGGGACTGAAGCGTTTTTTTTGTATTTTTGACCATCAAAAGTGCCGTAATGGTCTAATTAAAATGAATGCTTTGAGTTTTGAGTTTCCTGACAAGGAACCCTTATAGTTTCGTCATGTCTGTCTGTCTGTCCAAGGTTTTGCTAAGAGACCGTTAGTACTAGAAAGCTGTAATTATGTAGGGGTGTGTATATCAATTACGCTAACAAATTGGTAAAATAAAATTTTGGATTTTTTTTTTTTTGTGAAATGGGGATCGTGTGGGATATCGTTGAATAGGTCTCTTAAAATCACTTAAGAGTTGCTACTACTACTTTTCGATTTAATGCTCCATTAACGAAATATTAAACTTTAAAGTGCAAATTTTTGTTTCAGTAGTGTGTCCCGGGGCCCTCTAAAAGTTGCACTCCTGGCTTGAAAAATCCCGAAAAATTAATGATGATGGTGAACTTTAAAGGAAAGTTGTAGCGGTTAAGATAACTTTATTAGTTTAGCAGTAACAGTCGTTGAACTTGGGTGTTGGATAATTTTGTACTAAATACAAAATCCTAGAATAAATCCTTTAAATCACTTTAAAGGATAAGATGAAGATGAAATAGTCGTTTGTTTATAATGGATAAGGACTTGCATTGAAAAACAAAATCTATAATAAAAAATAATAAAAAAACAATAATAATTTATCATAAGTTTCACAAAGCTAGATGGCGCTGTACCAACGGATTCGTTCTATATTGTGATAACGGTCTACTAAGGAACCCTACACTGGGCGTGGTCCGACACGTACGTGGCTGGTTTTTTTTTTATACTGTTATTGCTCTTGACATCTTTTACGATCACCATGCCAAATAATAAACAGCCGCACAGGTCAACTGCCTCAAACACTTTTTCCAAGATGTATCGTTTGTTTATACCCGAAAACTGAGTTGAGAAATGTGGAATTGAGAAAGGCCAAAAAAAAAATTCTTTTAATTTCAAAAACATTACATTAATTTTGGTTAAACACACATCGCTTTATCTTACCAAAAACTGTTGAGTACAGTGTTGAGGTCTCGAACATGGTGTTAAGATTGAAATAAGTGGACTGTACGATTGGCTGGTACAAACTGAATTTATTATCAGAAACCGACAATATGTACCTACAGAACGCGGTGGCCCGAGGAGAAAGTAAGCTTAGCTTCATGAATAGTACTAATATAAAGTCATCCGGTGAGACTGGAAGTTGATGATGACGTCTCTAGACATCTTTTTCACTTCTCATGCTTTTAAAGTACGCCAATATAGCCCTACAAAGCGGGCCTAAAGTGGCCCTTTTAGGCCCTAGGGCGTAAAGTAAATGTCGAGTACCTCGACGTGCTCTCCCCCGGCTGCCGCGACCTGCTGCTGCGTGATGTGCACATTTAGCTTCAAGTAAAAAAATCTCACGTGATTTTTATTTTATTAAGTAATATTTAATAAATGTTTTTGTAGGTTAGGTTAGGTAAATTGACTATTTTTCTTACACTCAAAGTGAAAAGTACAGTGTAACACACGGCGCTAAAATCCCATTATAACTCTGTTCCTATTTACTACCTCGCTAAATACAATGTAGCCCCTTGTATTACTATGTACTATTATGACCACCACTCCTGGCGTCATCACTCTCCTTCCTAAGTTCCAATTTATTTGAGGTCGGCACAGCATTTTTTCTTCTATATTTCTCTATAACCTAGTCATTATCACCCCACTCCAATCATTCATTGCAATATCCTCGTATTCTCGCAATATCCTCGCAAAGTCTACTTATTAACGGATCATAAGATACTGCTCGCTGACAGACAGACGGACAGCGGAGGCTTAGTAATAGGGTCCCGTTGGTCTACGAATACGTAACCCTAAAAGAGTTCTAAAATCAGCTAATAAAACCAAAAAATCGAAGCATTTATTTCAAGTAGGGCACTACAGGCACTTTTGAATTTTCGAAACAAAAGACAACAATGAAATGTAGCTACTACTGTAGTTGCCCATTCCCTAGCGTAGATCTCTTTGGAGAAGAACGGGCAAGAAACTCCATGGACACTGTTTTAAATCAGAATATTTTTACAAAACCTTAAGCTGAAACCACTCACCGTGCACAGTGAGAGAGACGGCATGAGACGAGAATCCCCTCACGTTCTCCACATGTAACACGTAGACGCGCGCGTCCGCGATGCCGGTGTTGGAGATCAGCAGCGTGTAGCGGTAGCAGCCGCCGTCGGTCGCCGGCTCCAGAGTGCGGTAGCGACCTGGTGGAACATGACAGTGGTGAATAGGGATGATCACTGACTAAAACAAAAAGATTCTGTTTAGTCCGTCAGTTAGATTTTCGAAAAATATTGGATACGTTTGTTTTGTTTTATCAAATTATAAAAAATTGACGAAGATAGAACGTGTCAAATATCATGAGTGGGGTGGTGATTGTGACGTCACATTTGAGTAAAAAATGTACTCAAATGTGACGTCACACGAGTTTTCGACGCACTATATCATCTTCATATTTTGTTTAGGTGAAAAAAAAAATTAGATCAGATTTTTTTGTCATCAACCCTATTCCTATAAGTATACCGTACACATATTCCACTATTTGGTGGTGGAATCAGAATACCAGCGCTGTAACATTTAATTTTAAACGTCGCACATGCTGAGATAAAGGTGGCCTCGTGCAGGACCAATTTAGTTCTTTTCTATTTTCTTTTATTTTAGTTTTATTGTATATAGTAGGTATGATTTTAAGTTTCTGTAAATTATAGGCTCCGGCCCATCTCGTAACTTTCCACTACACACACACTTTCATTTCGACAACTAAACAAAATAGCATCACAAAAGTCCCATTTCGTAACTATTTTGATCTTCATACATCGAATCCCATTTCGTAACTATTTTGATATTCACACATTGAATCCCATTTGGTAAACTTTTTGTTCGGCAAGTACAGTTAGCACTCAGGAGAACTACTAAGAAAAATCACAATAACTGTTCGGTATTATTTATTTCTTTCTAACGTAAATACTAAAGCAATGTATGTACGTAAAAATAAACCTTCCTGCTATGAGAAAATAAGTAAATAAACTTATAAGTAAATAAACTTATAAGTAAGAAAACAAATAGTTACAGTATTACTTAATAAAACTACACTTTTAAAAAATAATATTGAAAAAATAAAAAGTAACAAATTGTACAAAGTTAAGGTGGTATTATACTAACATTAAATATCTATATTTAGTCCTGTGTGAGTCCAATAAATGCTTTTTTTTACCGTCTAAATAGATTGCTTACGTTGGCATCGAATAACGCATAAATGCGGCTTAATATAGCAAGTCCCTCGAATAACCGTGGACATGGACATGCAAGATCGAGGAAATGCACGGAGATTCCCCAAAAAAAACCTAACGTGCGGTCTGGTTGAGCGCTTGAGAGTGAAGATGAACACATCAAGTGTTCACCATATATTACGAGCTGACTTCCAGGTCAAACAAAAATAATGATCTGTTTTCTTGCGTACTTTCCCACGACCTATGTGTTACGACACGTCGAGCAGATAGTTTTGAACGGTTTTCTACTTTTACACGGATGAAGTCTCGATCAAAGGCATCTTATAGCAGTTTGAGTGGAAGTTCTTTAAACACCTGTAAGAAATCCCATCGGCCGCACGGAGTACCCCAATAACATACCGATGGTGGAGGGTACGTCGAGGCGCAGACTGCCCCACAGCCAGGCGGCGCGCAGGGGGGCGGGTCGGCGCACACGCTGGCCGCCACGCGCGCACAGCTAGTACCATACTAACATACCGATGGTGGAGGGTACGTCGAGGCGCAGACTGCCCCACAGCCAGGCGGCGCGCAGGGGGGGCGGGTCGGCGCACACGCTGGCCGCCACGCGCGCACAGCTAGTACCATACTAACATACCGATGGTGGAGGGTACGTCGAGGCGCAGACTGCCCCACAGCCAGGCGGCGCGCAGGGGGGGCGGGTCGGCGCACACGCTGGCCGCCACGCGCGCACAGCTAGTACCATACTAACATACCGATGGTGGAGGGTACGTCGAGGCGCAGACTGCCCCACAGCCAGGCGGCGCGCAGGGGGGCGGGTCGGCGCACACGCTGGCCGCCACGCGCGCACAGCTAGTACCATACTAACATACCGATGGTGGAGGGTACGTCGAGGCGCAGACTGCCCCACAGCCAGGCGGCGCGCAGGGGGGCGGGTCGGCGCACACGCTGGCCGCCACGCGCGCACAGCTAGTACCATACTAACATACCGATGGTGGAGGGTACGTCGAGGCGCAGACTGCCCCACAGCCAGGCGGCGCGCAGGGGGGGCGGGTCGGCGCACACGCTGGCCGCCACGCGCGCCTCGTTGCCGCTCCACGCGTGCGCCGTGCCGCTCTCTGCGCCCACCGGCGGACCTAGGACGTTGAGAGTTACTGCTTCTGATTGGTGTGTCCTGTGGATAAGGAATTAATTACATGACAATGCATTCAAAATCGTTTATCACGTTCAGTACCAGGTGTCTCCTGGAGAGTCTACCAGCAATTTGATAGGAGATGGCATATGAGCTTTTTGAATAATGTGTGTGAAACGTAGCAGTAATCATCATTAGCGCATAGAATGTGGGTGGTGGAATGCATGCAAGGCAGCAGGTGACCACTGCTGTGCCACCGTCTTGCCTGAAATCATTTGATGGGTGGACCTGAGGACGTTCTGCTTTTTTGGGTATGGTGAAATCCCAATGGATAACCTCCGTCTGAGGAAAAATGAGGACTGTTACCAACTAAATCCCCGCTGAGTCGTAGGTCCGGTAGATACAAGTACAATCGCGAACCTTCGACGGGTATCAGCCCAACATGACTAGTGGGCCTCATCATCAAGTGCGGCAAGTGCACATTCACGAGCGGCAGCAAAGAACAGAATCAACAGTTGTATCTCACCTATCTTCGAGTCCTATCTGGTTGGTAGCGACGCAGGTGTACCGTCCATGTTGGTCGTATGACACGTTGTGCAGTTGGAGCTGAGGCGTCATGGAGATAGGGTAGGAGCCATCTTGGAGGGAATTGATGCGGGCTGACGATGCTGGGCTGGAAAGAAATGATTGTCAGTGACAGAAAGTTCAGAATACTGCGGAAAATACGAGTAGTGTCTAAAGACTGAACAAAATTGAGTCAAGTGGAGAAGAATAAGCAAAATATCAAAGATATCCTGGATATGATGGTATATTATAAAGCATAATAATTAAGCTAAAGGTAAAAAAAAACAAAATCAATTCAAAGTGATCAACTAAAGCGTTACATTAACAGTTAAGTCTTGCATCTGTTTCGTTGAAAAACAATTCAGAAACACGCGATTATGATACTCTTCTATTCCTGGATATACAACAATCAAAAAGTAACTTACTTGTGATACCACGTGTAGGAGGGTGGAGGGTTGCCCTCAGCCTTGCACTCCAACGTGACCTGAGAGAACAGGTTCGCTTCCACCACCGTGTCGGGCCCAATCCACGTCACTCGAGGAGGGACTGTAAATTAGAGTTTGAGTTTAGTTTTAGAATTTCTATCATCATCATCATTCTGGCGAGAGATGTCCAATGCTGGACAAAGGTTTGTTTTATAAAGGCTACTGTATTGTCCAAAAAATATTGATTAGGAATCTAAAGTTTTGAAGCAAAGAACCTGTAAGAAAATAAAGTAAGATTTTAAAATGATACTTACATTTGATATCAATTTCAATCTTTACTGAATCTGATGTCCCTAGGGAGTTTCTCGCTTGACAGCCGTAAATACCTGTAAGATACGAAACAATGTTAAAACCACATCCACAAGCTTTACCAAAATAGAAGGTATTATATCTTCTTATAGATTTTTTTATGAAAAAGATAACCTTTCGATGCACTCACCAGAATGGTTCCTAGATACAGGTGCAAGCATCAGCTTCGCTCCATTAGTAGCAATGACTTGACCGTTCTTGGTCCACCATACGTAAGGACTGGGGTTACCATCAGCTCTGCACTCCAAAGTGAGGGCACTTGAACCTTCTTCTAAGTTAGCCAGGGTGCTGGCGTCACCACCGACTATGGAAACTACTGGAACAACTGGAAACGGAGGGTTTTGTTGTTAGAGCCTTGACTTGACATAATCTTCTTTGTTGATCAGATTGTTGAAGAAGAAGAGAAGAAGGAAAAGGTAGAAAGAGTAAAAGGCCTTGACCATAACAGGCATATCAATAAACCAAGCAAAGACAAAAAACTTTTTAAAATTGCCAAAGGCGTCACGTGATCAAGTAACTTTTGCAATTTAACAATAAGAAATTAATAACGAGCCAGTAAGTATTTTGACATCCACAAAATAAATCTTAAAGCCTCGTGTATTTTCCTATGCAATTATGTACCTTATCGTGTTGGTGCAAGTGTCCGGTTCCAATACTTATAGAAAGACAGTTGATGCCAGCGTAAATTGTAATCTGCGAGTCAAAGTGTTGCAGGTATAAACGTAAATCTCGCAGTGGGTCCGTGAGTACCTCTAGAGCGCGAAAGTCGCAGCCAATTGATATTTACGAGATGCAAGTTTGTATAGACAGAAGTAACATGTTACTCAGGTCAGTTTTAAACATCGGGAAAGTTATAATTGTTTTTTTTTAAACATGCTAAATTAATATTCCACCCGACAAATTGGGTTTTCCATATCAGCTTATTTATACAAACTATCATATTTATTAAATTACAAAGTCCCGCCACTCGGCGCCAACCCGAAAACATAAAACTGCAGCCAGACACATCTGCTGTTTTGATTTATATGACCGCAAATCATCAGCCAATTCTACCACTTCACACGAGATTTGACAACTGATGGACAAAATAAAGGTACAGTTCAAAGGGAGAACCACAAACCGCACCAACAAAGCCAACCAAAAACGGCAACAGGCGAATGTACCATGAGCTTTTTCATAGAGTCACGAGTACTCACGAGCAATGAAATTTACACACACAGACAAGTTTTAAAAGTGATTTTCAACTATCTGTATTTTTTTATGTTGTACGTCTTCACGAAGATAGTATTTTGGAAGCATTATTACATAATGAGAGCAGCGGTGGTCAAGTGGTGGTGGCCCCGATTTACGAACAGAGTCGTGGGCTCGAACTCAGGCAGGCGCATTACTTTGTGTAATTTATTTCATCACCACTGCTCTCAAAACCGTGAAGGAAAACATCGTGAGGAAACCGGCATGTCCTAGAACCAAAAATTCGAAGACATGTGACATCTACCAATCCGCACTGGGCCCGCGTGGTGGAATATAGCCTCTCATTGAGAGGAGGCCGTGTCCCAGCAGTATGTCCGGAATAAAATTGAAAATTGTACTTTAAGTACCTAGTCTTATAGAAGCTTTTTGTATTCACAAATGTTCTATTTATTCTTTCGTGTGGGGACAAAATAGCTTTTTTTTCTTTCTTTGTTTAATTAATGTTCACTTAAGCTCGACATCAAGAAAATTACTCCTGAATAGACTATAATTACACATGAAAAAGGAAATATCGAGGTCCGTGTTTCCATTATAGTTACGATTCTATATAGGATCAATTTGTGAATGTCGATTGTTTTCTACTACAGCTAGGCTGGTTGCTAATTGCTTATTGATTTGTTTCTTTTTTTGTGATCGCGGACTATCCTCGACGAGTAAAAAGATCATGGTATCTGCATGGATTAAAAAAAAACAACGTTCGAGTTCGATTTCGATTCTTCGTTTGCACGAGAAAGGTAAAATTCGGAGGTGTACAATCATCGTAAACCTATGAGGTGTTCTAGTAGATACTAATTCTGGAATTGGTCCTAAACTATAAACCTCAAAAGCGGTGCTTTTAAGGCAGCACTTAAAACAATCGTAAACAGACTGCCTGTTTTGAAGTTTAAAACATTTTATCTGTTTTAAGAATAACCATTAATCTTAAGAGCGTTGGTTTGGGATCAAGGTGTTCTACGAGTCTTCTTATATTGTCAGTCCCTTATAATTCACCACATCTACGGATTTGGCAGCACAGCAGGCGCTTTGATTGTAGGTATTAGAATACAAAAGACATTCGAGTTTTGAAATAAACATTGAACCAAACTATTTCTCCTGTATCGTGGTTGCGCTTACACATATTTAAAACCTGTACCCTGTACGTTATACAAATATTTGATCCGTGCAGGGATCGAACCCGCGACACGCGACGTAGCAGTCAATAGCTTAGTCGCTGCGCCAACCGTGCCGATCATCAACATCATCGAAATACGTCTACCACTGATCATAGACTTCCACCAAACGAGTTTTATAGACCGATCCTTCTCGCTTCTCGCTTGACCTTGGAATCCGCTATCTCCGTCAAATAGTTATTTGCTTCAGCCTGCGACTTCGCCCGCGAAATCCGTTCAGCCATCAAGACGTGACAATTTTTTTTTCGTGATTTTTTGTATTTATAATAAAAAAATAGTACATTTTAGTAAAAGTGGAGAAAGTTTGTTATTGCATTCGAGGCGGAATTAACTCCCGAGCCGTAGACGAGGGTGTTTTTCAGCCGAGAACTGCAATAACAAATGATACACGTGGATATCAAACGACGTTTATCAATACATTTTTGAAGAAATGAAATAAAAGAACAAAAAATATTTTTGTCATGAATTATTATGAAACTATGATTTTAATTTTCTTTTATTCCGCGCTTTGCTTTCTGTAGGTTGTTTTGTTACTTTGTTTAAAAAAGTAATTATTGTAAAAAAATATTATGTATTCACGCAATAAGCGTCGAAATATCGGGAGCTCATAAATAAAGAAAATCACGGATATTATCCCGTAAGTACTTTATGAGTAGTAAAAAACCGTGAAAGTCTAAAACAGTGCAAGTAAATATTAGTTTTAAATAATCATATTTATCTATGATATTCTATTTTTAACACAATTTATTTTGATTGTTTTATTTTATTTATTTATTTATTTATAGGGTATTGAACCAATTTGGACTATAGGTATAGTTATCTGTGGCATTTTCATTCTCGCACACGTGTTGGAAAAGGTAAAAAAAATCGCACACGTGTAAAATACATTGCATGTTGAACCTAATCCTAGTGCGATAAGAACCAGGAAGTGTATTGAAAAAATACTTACAAGTCACGTCAAGCATGGTATAGGAATCCCTGTAATAAGGTGATGGGTAAGACGGATGATGAGCCCTGCAAGCCAGTTGTCGCCCGTGAGCTGACCTGGTAGCTCCCAGCTCCAGAACTGACCGTGCGGCCCAAACTCGAGGTCTTTCCACCTCGGATGCATTAGTCTGCGACCAGGCTGTAAGACGCTCTTTTTCTGAAAATTAAAAGTAGCATGTTAGGAATTGACACGTTTGCTTGTCTCGTAACTTTAGTGGCTTGCAAGCACGACTGTTAATCGAGGTATCATTAGACAAAGTGACATTCTATCACCGGTAACGAAAATGAAACGTCAAAAATGTATTGTATTGACATAAGCTATCGAAAAGCTTGACATCGTTTTACAAGTCGAAACACTTTTTATACGATTTTCCCTTGTCTAGGCGCTCTTGGGTTTGTATTCCTAAGTCGGGCTAACTAGTGATTCTGTGTTTACCAGGAATTCCTTTGTATGAGCTCGGACATGGATTTAGTTCGACCGTTCCCGTTAAGCTCGTCCCCTATTTGGTACCTACAATCCTTCTGCCGAAATGTTGGTGTACCAAACAAATATGATGTCTCCCTAACCCCACAGGTGCAAGCGTGATATTGTCTACTTAGCATTCATTTGGTCAATGGTCTGTTTAAAACAAATCTTTACAATCATCCCTTTTTATCAAGTTTTTACATTTTTGCAAACGTTTTTACACCAGCTCGCTTATAAAACTTTTACCCTTCGTCGTTGAACAATAGCTTATTATTTCTTTAGAAATAAAATTTTAATTACATTGTCGATTTAATAATGGTCTTTTTTAGTACTTTTCTGCCACGGATTTTGAAACAGGAGTTGATAATTCGGGGTTTACATTAACCCTTTTAAAGTCGCCGCCGATCATATAATCAACCAGATTTTGTCTATCAAAACAATTTGCTAATGTTGTGAATAAATCTTAGTACTAGCGGCTAGTCTTATACAAACAAAAGTAGACAAATAAAAGCTCAAATATTTCTGATATATGTTTTGAGTAAATAAAGGGAAAAAACATATCAAACTAAATATTGAAAGAGTATAAACAAACAGTCAAACAAACAATTACATCGCACGCTATCATTAGAAACATATAATTAATGAATTGTGTACATTCTGACACGTGTATTAGTATTAGTAGGAGTTATTAATGGTTGATCGAATTTGGAAGACATTATTTATTTAAAACTAGCTTATGGCTCGCCCGCGGCTTCACCCGCGTAGAGTTCGGTAATTTTCTCACGGGATCGTACTATCGGGATAAAAAGTATCCTTTGAGCTAATCCAGGTTATAAACTATCTGTGTGCCAAATTTCATTCAAATGCGGTTTGTAGTTTTTGCGTGAAAGAGACATCATACCTAAACATCCATCCATCCTCACAAACTTTTGCATTTACAATATTAGTAGGATTAGTAGGACTTTGTGTCAACCACAGAGTAAGGAGACATCTTGATCTGCCAGAGGCGGTATTGTCACTTTCACGTTCTTCACAAGACACCGCTCATCGGTCGGACGGTGAAGCGGATCTCTCGCATTGGCTTGTATGAAATCCGTTGATGCCTTACTCACGTACGCCCGCGGACGACATGCAGTTTCGTGTGAGAATCGTTTTAATCGCACTACGCTAGAAAATGACCTGTCAAAACTTTATCTCATTGTCCTTTCAGTGCCCTGAAGCTTATAAGTAGGCATAGGTACAACCGTTACTAAGCGTTGCCGTTGCGGTTATTCTGTGCTCTGTAATAATAATATAACACACAAGCTACTAATTCACTGTAGAATTTCACAGACAGTCAACCCCTTGTACCAATATAATTTAATACTACACCATCTTATTAGACTACAAGCAGTAATGACAGCCTTAAGTACGCACCTAATAACTAAATAAATAATCTAATGCGGTAATCATAGGCCTCACAACAAAGCCATTTATAATGTCGATAGCAGGACAGGAACAAGATCAATGCACTGTACGGGCTTGTCGCTTACTGACAGTGAAGCCTCGTCCAAAATGCATGGCGCTTTGTACGTCGTGGCGCCATCGAGCCAGTTCAAACACATGACATGGCATTTAGAATTTTATATGAACGTATCAGGTCAATCGGGTGCTGTGTTCAACGTTGAATTGATTAAGAACGACTAACCTTACGGAAAGGTTAGTTGGCGTCCTGAATGGCTTTGATAATAACTTGTTTGCTTAGGCCCCTTTTTTTTTTGTTTTTTTTTTTTTTTCGGATTGGAAATCATCAAATGACTTCTCCCGCTCTGGTTGGAGCAGGAGGGAGTGTCAGACTTTTACTGACTAAAACCCATCCATGTTCCTTCATCGCCCTTTGTGTTCCGGGGCCACGGTATCTCTTTCGAACAGTCCCGCAACCCCGGCAGGCATCGGTCCTTGCGGACCCCTTCCTTTTTGCTGACTCTCTTTGAGGCGCGCGTGGAACACGAACGCGCCGTCGACACGGCCTGTCGTCATGAGACGGACGGACGGCGAGCTAGCCCATAGCCCACCGTCCACAAGCCCGCGCCTACGGTGGCCGGGGGCCACGTGGTGGCTCCCGACGCCCGGGGCGTCTCCCGCGGCGGCCGAGGTTCTCTCCCTCTCACGTTCCGCCACCTCCTTCTCTAGCATTACTGCTTCGCAGAAGGAGGTGACGGCGTCCCATTCCGTCTCGCTCCGGACCATGGCTTGCACCAGGGCCGGACGCGAGAGGTCGCCGCCGCCAATCGCCGCTTCGAGGACACGGCGGTGCTCCGCCCACGCGGGGCACACCTCCACCGTGTGCTCCACCGTGTCCTCCAGTCGATCCTCGCAGTGGAAACACCCGGGCGTTTCCCCCCGCCCGATTCGGTGCAGGAACCTCCCGAAAACACCGTGTCCGGTGAGGACCTGCGTCAGGCGGAAGGTGAGGACGCCGTTGCGTCTCTCAAGCCACTCGTCAAAGAGGGGACTTATCGCCACTATCGTGGCGTGCCCTTTGCTTAGGTTACTGCTATAATATTTCCCTGCAGTGTAAATATATAAACAGAAGCATTAAAAAAAAAACTATGATATAGCAAAAAAAGGAGGAGTCTGATGAGATGACGAGTAGTGATAAGAGGAAGACATGCTGTGCATGATGATGATGATGATTAAAAAAAAACTACTATGCTCTTTGCTCATCATTTTTTATCACCATTCAACAGAATTTTTGTTTCGAGCAAAAGTGTGTTCCTTGGAAAGACTTCATCACATTTCCTCTAAAAAACCCGAAAAATAAAATATAACCTTATTCTGAAAACTATTTTATCCTTACTAGGTACTATTCCGCTTCCTACTTCTCTGTTCACGCTGTACGTTTGTGGAACTCACTTCCGCCTAACATTCGAGATTCTAAAACTTTATTTCTCTTTAAAAAACAAGTCAAAGAGAATTACCTCTCTTCTCAGTAATATTCTTCATATATATATGGGTAAATATTTACAATATATTCTTATTTTATTATATGTGTATGTATTTGTATGTATGTTTATTATTATAATTATAATTTTGTTTTAAGTTTAATTATTTTTTTTTTTTTGTCTAACTTTTTTACACACTGTGTCTATATTTCTTATCCAACTTTCCTCTCGCAGGTCTGCTGGAAGAAATTTCTTAAGAAATAAGCAGTACCTTTGTGCTCTTCTGTGTAAATAAATTGTCCTATAAAGTATTTTGTGTGTACATAAATAAATAAATAAATATTCCGACTTCATTCAAGAAAATACGTTACAAAAACTGCAGGCCTAGCCAATTTACAAACGTTTTGTATCGATTCTCTTTCTACAATCGTAAACGCCTCGGCGTAAGCGATTGTAGAAAGCGCTAAAGCGCTTGGTAGCCAAGTTGACACGACTGAGTCGATCGTTCGTTCTCTAATGTCTGTAGAAAAAACCTACACTTTAGTCTATAGTGAGAGTGAGTAGAAACGATAAAATTCTATTCTATTATTTTGAACGATGTAAACTTGTCTACGAATTTTCTATTCGTTTGTGTTGATCACGTGATTTAACGTTGAGATTATGTCATTCCCATTCATTTGAATAGTTTTCTATAGCGTTAACGATTGTAGATTGTCAACTTGGCAAGGGGTGCTGGACGGACAAACGCTACTGAAGGTGCCAAATCCATTGCAAAATGTTAGCCATCCCAATTTATATTGATATTATCGAGAAGCTCGTGGCTAAATAATAACAGCCGCTCGGCTAGCTAGCCGTGCTTGCCTAGGTTGGTCTGTGAATGGGTGACCACCCATTACATACCGAATTTCCTCCGTGCCTCGGAAAGCACGTTAAGCAGTTGGTCCCAGCTGTCATTTGTAATCTTTGACAGTCGTTACAGGCAGTCAGTGGCCCAAAAAGTCTGACAACCAGTCTTACCAAGGGGTATCGTATTACCCAGTATTAACTGGGTTGTGGAGGTCAGATAGGCAGTCGTTCCTTGTAAAATACTGGTATTCAGCTGCATCCGCCTGGAAGCCGACCCCAACATAGTTGGGAAAAAGGCTAGGCAGATGATGATTATCGACACGCTAAGAAGATCCAGAAAGTACCTTTAAAAACCGAAAGATGCTTACCCAAATACCACTCTATATACGCCGGGGGGTTGCCATATCTGGCCTCGCAAACGACAGTGGCCCTGTTTCCTGCTGGTACCGTGATGTTTTGCCCCGGCATCACATGGGAGCCGTTGAACAGGATCCGAGGAGACTGTGGTGGTACCCGCACTGCTAGTGCTGCGGGGGGGCTTGATAGAGCGTCCTGGGGAACAATTTTCAGTGTAAGTATTATGGTTTTTATATTTGGAGGTACTCAAGGGTAAATAATAACAGTCACTCGGGTCGATCTTCAGGTTCAGCCGCACTTGTCTAGGTTGTTCTGTCGATGGGTGACCACCCACTACAGCACGTTAAGTAAGCCGTTAGTCCTGGCTGGCATTTGTTGACTTTTGACAGTCGCTACAAGTAGTCAGTGGCCCGAAAGTCTGACAACCAGTCTTACCAAGGGGTATCGTATCATATACTACCCAGTACTAACTGGGTTGTGGAGTTTATATAGGCAGTCGCTCCATGTAAAATACTGGTATTCAGCTGGCTGGCTGGCATTCGGTTAGACTGGAAGCCGACCTCAACATAGCTAGGCAAAGGCTAGGCAGATGATGAGTGTAGTATGATATTTGTTTCAATGCGTTTCCATTGACGAAGCATTTACGTAAAAACATGTTGTTTGATGAGAATAGATTAAAGGTTCTATAAACTATAGAAGAGAGGCAGTTATAAATAGACTTCAACCTGTTTTATAAATGATAAATGATGTTTTTACAAACACTTTTACACGTCATTTTTTTTTTCTAGTTGGGGCCGGTGTTTCGTACCTGACTACTCTGAGACGAAACAGACGAAACAAACTCAGAGGTCATAGTCTCTTTTAAAGTCCAGACATTATCTTGCTCAATTCACATGAGGACTATGCAGATTAGTGCCTGAGATGGTCTTTTGAAGAAAGAACCACACAGATTTGAGTGGACCTATCCAGTCAGTGCAAGCATTTGTCAGTTATCGTGTAGCTCGACTTATAACTCAAGGATAAGAATGTTTCGCTCCAGTGCGAATGCAGTACTGAACTCATAATACCAGTGTTATCAGTATCACACACGGTCTTATACTCACTACTCAGGCCTCTTCTTTTGTTTTTTCGTCTTGTTAATATTTAATTAGTTGGCAAGGAATAGGGTAGATGACACCATAAAACAATAATTCCAATACACCAATCTCTAAAAAAAAACACTTTATTTTGGGCCTGAAAACCCGATTTATTTTCAATTAATTGCCAAATTCGATTTTAAGTTGCTTTGAAATCAATAAATAGTTGAGTCATTGAGTTGAAAAAACAGTGACATCACAGTTGGCTATTAAACTACTTGACCGTCACTGGAAGCTTTATTATGAGATGGCATTTCAGTTTCCCGTCGATTTCTTACCAGTTTTCGTACTTTTTACCCCTCTATACTTCCGGCTCAGTGGCGCCACCTGGTGGTTGCGGGCAGTTTTTAGTTTTTGTAAAAAAGTGTAGCGCCATTTTTGTTCATTGGCTTTTTATTCTCCGTCGAAGCAACTTGTGCGCAGTAACTGCATCCGCGACAGTTGCATAATACGTAAAAGTGAATATTAAGTGAATACATAAACTAAGTGAAAAGTGTAAAGTGTTCTTCAAAGAGGATAAGTCTTGTACCGTAAGTACCCTCTTTAAGAGGTAACACTTTTATGAATTCGTACGTGATCTAAGTTTTTAACGGTTTTTCCGTTCGGATCACTACTGTAATTTTTTACTTTTGAATATTTACCAGTAAATTTTCGTAATCAATATTTAAATTGTAACTGTGCTGTGTAAAGTGTTATAAATCCACTGCAAACGTAATTCGTTTGCAAGTAATGGAGGGTAACAACCACAACTCCAATACCCAGCCCCAGGCTGTGGCTGGTCCGAGTGGACTAAATCACATGCGAGATCGAAGTAGCAGCAGCAACAGTAGTGCTACAAGTGTTAGTTCTTCAAGTACGTCTACTTCAGGCAGCAAACAAGCGCGATCCAAAAACCGCCGCCGCCGCCATAAGAAAAGGAAACGTGCTCGACGTTCCAGTCAGATGGACAAGCTTTTTAAGGAAATCGGTGAGCTTCGCAAACAAATTAATGCTACAAGTAACATTGATACAGCTTGTTATGATAACGCTTCTGTTTTTTCCGGAATTAGTGGTCAACTTTATGAACAAATTAGTGACGAGGATAGTTCAAATCAAGAACATCAAAGTTTAGATTTCACTTTTGACATTGATACCAAGCTTAAAGAACCATTAGTTCCAAAAACCCCAGATAGTTTTTTGAAGAAGTTGGTAGATATCCAGCGTTTTGGTAGTACTTCTTGGTCAGAAGTGAGATACACCGATACACAAAAATTATATAATCATACTCCTGGCTTTATAGACCTGGAAACAAATGAGGAGGTAAAAGCATATGACACCTTACGTCATCTGGCACGTTCTGAGAAATCGTACGCAGCCATAACCTACTGCATATTAAAACAAAGACAATCATTGCAGGAAGGTATTCGTGATCTTCTTTCATGGGCAAAAAATACAGAATTATGATAATTTAAATGGGAAGATTGACGAATTATTTCAGAAGGGCGAATTTCATAAAATATCCTCAGACCTTTTGCAATTAGCCTGCGGCCATAGAGCCGAAACTATTGAAATGCGTAGAGAAACTATAACGAGTCAAGTTAGAGATCCACTAGTGAAAGCATTCCTGAATAAAATACCTCCTTCAAGTACCCACACATTTAATGCCGAGCCCTTTACCTCTACTCTAGAGAAGGCTGGCGGGGTCCGTAAGGCTTTTTGGCCTCCAAAAACTAAAAGGTCTTCACAAAAGCCTTACCAACCTAGTAGCCACCCCTCGCGGGGGCAAGGCGCACGAAAACCGACAGTTCCATCGCGTGGAACTCAATTTAACGACCCAGGATCGCATATCCATACTTGTCATAACCCACCCTCGCGGGGTGATTACCATGGTCAGTGCCAACATACACATACCTCTTCCAGAAGTAACTCCTCGAATCAATGTGATCACTTCAATACTAGAAGTGCATTTCGAAACCGAGGCTCGCGGCCCGAACGTGGAAGTACACAAGGACGTGTAAACTCCTCAAAAAATTCCAGAAGAAAAATGTATAAGCAATGACAAGACACCGTTTTGGGCGGGTCGGTTGAAACACTACCAATCACAATGGGTGGAAATGGGAGCAACAGAAATAGTTCTAAAATTAATTCAAGGGTATCGCATACCTTTCTTTCAAAAGCCCCCACTTGTCTATCCAGATGTAACGAAGGGACCTTTTCAAACTCCTGTTTCAGAACAAATATCTTCAATTGTAGACAAAATGAAACAGCAAGGAATTCTAAGGAAAGCGCTACCCTCGCCAAGCTTCATTTCCCATCTATTTCTGGTTCCAAAATCCGACGGATCTGCCCGTCCAATATTCAATCTAAAATCACTCAACGAATATATGAGGACCGAACCGTTTCATTTAATAAACATGTACCGCATTCCGGACTTTCTACAATCTCAGGACTGAATGTGCAAAATAGATTTGTCCCAAGCATATTTTCATGTAAGCGTAAACAAATCGCACAGACGCTTTTTGCGCCTAATATACAACCAGGAGTTGCTAGAAATGACTTGTCTTCCATTCGGTTTGAGCACTGCTCCAAAGACCTTTTCCATGCTCACGAACTGGGTGGCCCAAGAAACATTACGGGAAAAATGGAACATGAGGATCCTGATATACCTGGACGATTATTTGCTGGTACATCACAATGTTCACACGCTTCGCGAGCATGTCAAAATAACTGTACATACATTACAGAAACTGGGGTGGCAAATAAATATCGAAAAATCTGTTCTTTCTCCTCAAAAGAGTATAATTTATTTAGGGATACTATGGAAGCCATGGAAAAATCAAAAAACCCTACCAAAAGAAAAGGCTCAGGGCATCATCACAAAGATAACTCAGGCTCTCGAACGAAAACGCAGCATTGCAATCAAAAAGAACTGCTAGCAATATATATTTATGACTGCTCACGTAGTATACAATTATGTGTATCTGGATCTAACAAATCCTCAATCTCTGTTCCACGATGCCTTCAGTATCCCATGGAATTACCAGCTCGCATGGATATTTCCACCACCATTTCTAGTCCCCAAAGTCTTGTCCCACTTAAACCAGTCGACAGGAATATTCCTCATAGTAGTACCTCGATGGGAGAGGGTGTTCTGGCGTGCGGATCTCAAAGCCCGAGCGCTCGCGGCCCCATTAACTATGAGAAACCTACAGAGATACCTAATAGACACGTCGACGGGACTCCCACCACCGAAGGTCGAGAACATTGTTCTCGAAGTTTGGAAATGTGGGGGTGGTTCGACGCGATAAAGACGTGGTACCCTCAACAACTATCACTGCTTAAAAATTCTTGGCGAAAATCTACTCTAAAAACCTACGAGGTAGCCTGGAAGCGCTGGACGTATTGGTGTCGTAATAAAAACCTTGACTTATTGAACCCCTCTGGTTCACAATTAGCGCAGTTTTTATGTGATTTATATTTAATTGATAAGTTGTCCTATAGTTCAATACTTTTACATAAATCGGTAATATCTACACTCTGTAACGCTGAAACTTCAAGTCTGTTAAGTTCACACGTTCTAGTTAGACATGTTTTAAAATCAATTGCCCTAAAGAATCCAAAGGTCACTAAACCTCCAGTTTGGGATGTTGGTGTATTAATTTCATTTTTGACTAATTACACAATTGATTCAAATAACCTATGTATTTCAAACGTCACGTCATACTGCAATTTTATTGTTGCTATGCGCTGGTAGGCGAATACACGATCTGACTCTACTTGATATTGATCCTAATCAGCTAAAGTACACTTACCTATGTACTGTCATTGAATTGCTATAAACATTTATTTAAATAAATGCATAATTATTAATATTACACTTTGTTTAATTTCATGCTTTATCACATTGGCCTATACCTAGTATAATATTACATACTTCCAAGTATATACATAAATCAAAGTGGCGTCACCAGGCGATAACAAACAGATCTCATAATAAAGCTTCCAGTGACGGTCAAGTAGTTTAATAGCAGCGTTTTACCTGAAATAAAACGCATATTATAATACTTACCTCACTGGAAGCTTTCACTTTATTTCTGCCTGGTTTTATGAGACAATGAACAAAAATGGCGCTACACTTTTTTACGAAAACTAAAAACTTCCCGCAATCACCAGGTGGCGCCACTGAGCCGGAAGTATAGAGGGGTAAAAAGTACGAAAACTGGTAAGAAATCGGCGGGAAACGGAAATGCCATCTCATAATAAAGCTTCCAGTGAGGTAAGTATTTTAATATGCTGCTATTGCCATGCAAAATCTATGAGAGAACCGCGTTTTGACAGCTCTTAAAAATAATTTTAATTGATTGGTGTTGGTGTGTCATCTACCCTATTGTAACAGCTCAAGTTCAAGTTAACGTTCTGATTATTGCTACTACTCGTATAAAATTAATAGTATTTTGACAACTGTCTGATTCTTTTAATTTTTGATAAACTTGTTTTGATAATTTTTACGTTTTAGATTTAGCCTATCTAAGTTATTTCTCTAGTAGATTGTTACCTGCACGTCGTAGTTGCTGGCGATGACCTGGGACTGCCACTAAATCAGAATTAATTTATTTCTTTCTTCTTTTTTTTTTTTTTAATTCATGATAACGTTGATTTCTTTTTTAGTAATTTTATAATCTTTACATAATTAATTAAAAACTAAGTATTAAATAAACTAAAATAAATAAACTAACAACAAACTATGTATTAATATTACATATCACTTAAAAATACCTATCCTGTTCGTTTCCTCTATGACTAGTGTTTATATAATTTGACGTGAGGATAACGATAAAGCAGTGGGGATTAGCGCCAGCGGAGAGCCGCTTATTACTACATTGAGTAACTCCACAGTCAGAGCCTAATACACTGCCACTGCCCGTCGTCCAGCTGCAGCGGGGCAGCGCGCACTCACAGCGAGCAGGCTCCACCCACAGGACTGTTCGGTTACTATTGAACTACGTTATTACCTGCACGTCGTAGCTGCTGGCTGTGACCTCTCACTGCCACTGCCCATCGTCCAGCTGCAGCGTGGCAGCGCGCACCCACAGCGAGCAGGCTCCACCCACATGACTGTTCCGTTACTATTGTACTACATTATTACCTGCACGTCGTAGTTGCTGGCGGTGACCTGGCACTGCCACTGCCCATCGTCCAGCTGCAGCGTGGCAGCGCGTACCCACAGCGAGCAGTCTCCACCCACAGGACTGTTCTCGTTGGCCCACTCGTACTTTCCACGATAAATGCCCACCGGCTGCAAATAAAACAATTATTCGTCAAATATTTTAGAATTCCTTATCATTTCAAAGTTAGGAAAGTCTTGAAATACAATTATTTTGGACCTAAATTACGCAATTGTTCAAAGGTAAATTCATTCGTTAATTGAAAGGCTGAAGTTGATTTAGAACAAATTATTTGAATTTGAGATTTTATGGTTTGATTATATACTTTCATTTGGTTCAGGTAGGCACTGTATTTTTTGCGTCGTGAGAAAATAATACAAAACAACTTTTCAAAAATTAATACGCCTATAAAAAGTTAAAACCAATCAACTTAAGCTTTAACAATACCAATTTAGATGATGAACAAAATAAGTATCTTCATAAAAAGGTAAATTAAACTTGTATCAGGTACTTACGTAATTTTATTTAAGAATGTAATACTGTTATTAGTCTAACGATCGAATTACATATAAATATAAGTATTAGTTTACAAGCTTGTCTGATGCGAGTCGGGCCATGAATGGAGATCTTTAATTCGAAGGATAAAAACCAGGAAGCAGAGGAATTGAATGTGTATAGGGGCCGCTTTGTGCGTTAAAGATTAAATACTTCTTGCTCATGACCCCGTAGTTATAAGCATTTTGGGTTGTCGATGTATAAAACAAAAGAATGGGCAAACATCCAAATAGCACACAAACTATAGGCCAGAACAGGGTATTAACAGCTTGCTGTATGCTGATTAACCAATCCGTTTGCCAAGCTTTGTGATCGGGGCAAAAGGCAATATTGTTACGAGCGTTTATTACAGTGTTTTATTTTGTCCATTAACAAGTTTATAATTACTATAATGTGCATCCTGGGCCCCAATCCCACTATTTAACAAATGTTACAGTGGTCAGTCAAATGTATATTTTTGTCACACTAGCTTACGGTGTCTTACGGGATCGTTCTATCGGAATAAAAAGTATGCTATGTGTAAAGCAAGGTTATAATCGATCAGTTTGCCAAATTTTACTCAAATCCGTTCAGCATTGTTTGACTGAACGAGGTTACAAACATCCATACATCCATACATATATCCATCCATCCATCCATCTTTACAAACTTTCGCATCTATAATAGTATACAGGTGAATGTTTCAAGTGAGCGTGGATGGCCAATTCCGAAATTACTCAAGGGAGTCTAGAGCCCGATTTTGATGAAAACTAAAACTACATCATTGGAGTTTTGAAAAATCAATATCCCTAGCCTACACTGTATCATTACACTATTCGACAGTGATTGATAGTTTCGGATTTGGCCATCCACGCCCACTTCGAAAATTCACCCTGTGTACAAAAAGGAATCTTTCATCCTGTGTAGAAAAATGAATCTATTTTACTTTCTTATTATGGCAAGCAAAGTGGGTGTCGACCATTCCTCAAATATTTAAAATATAGAGCGAGTTAGATAAGATAAAATTTGGTATGGCAAATATGTCAAAAACCCACAATCAAAAAACTGCTAAAATTAACTACGACAAATGAAATTCACGTCGTAGATAATCTTTTTCAGTTTTTGAGGAAACGTGAAAAATGTATGAAAATGCTCTTTTTTCTGTCAAACGTCACTCATCTATAATTTAACCGTCAGCAGCAGTCGTTTACATCGTCATTTTATTTAAAACACGAGAATTAATTAATTTCATTAATTGGTCCGGTTCAGTTAGTTCTGATATAATTATGTATCGAATATTGTGGTTTAAATTATATGTGATATTGTAAAGGCTATTGCATAATGATCTCTGCATTGCATTTGATTTTGTAAAGCAGTATTATAACTGTATGATTTTGCATGATGTATGACAAATAATTTCATAAAATGAGACGAATAACTTGACTGCCCCGTTGGGCTAATAGTCGCAAACGAGACTGCTGAGAAAGAGGTTCGATTGCCGCCGGATCGGGCAAAGTGTTATTGGGTTTTTCAATCAAGAATTTCTTAGTAGCAGACACGAAGTCTCACCCGTCGAAGTCGAAGTTGCACCCGGTTGATGACAATAAGCTTGCCCCCTATTATATGGGGCTTTAACATAATTGGCGAAATGTTGGTATACTATTAGGTACACCTCTGCCATACCCTTCGGGGATTACAGGCATGATGTTATAAGACGGATTATGACCAAGTACTTACTATGAAAAACTATTGAAGAAAACCTCGACAAGACTGACTATCCCATCTACAACTTCGCAGTACTTTAAACACCGAATTATAGTCGATTTACAGAGTTACAAAGCTAAAATAAAAAAAATATTGAATTGTGTAAACTAAAAAAGTTCCCGTGTATGCGCCCTAACAATTAAGTAAAAACCTTATATTATTACCGTATTAATTGTAATTATTCATTAATGTGGGTGATGCCCACGTACGTGGATTAGTATTCATTAAAATTATACCAATTGTATACAAAATAGGTTCATTAATTTGTCAGAGCTAACCGCAACGCCCGTTTTAAATTATACTAACTAAACGGACTAAACCGGGCTAAATATTCAAAATAATACGGGATATACGCACGATTCATTAAAAAAGATACCTGTAACACAAACAGATAGGATTTAAATTTATCACTGAACTACTAACTAATCTGGCAGGCCATCCTAATAAATCTGAAGTTAGCCAAATTAAATCTAACTTTTGGGATACGGAAATAGATATATTTTAATTAACTAAAAAGGCTTTCCGCTAATCCCTTGGCATCCGTGTTGCCTTTCTTTTGGGAGTAACATTGTGTATGCCGTTAAAAACGAGATTTCTACACTTTGCATAAGCGGGCACGGTTCAGCGGTTGCTCCTTTTATCTTTGCCAACGATTCGTGAAAAACATAAGGTCGGACGATTTGCGAAATTGCAGAGCGAGCGCACACTCGCACAAAGAAAACCTCACTATTGTGATGTGTAATGTAGGCACGCAATCTCACGTAAAGAGGTGTGTTATATGTGTTTCGGTAGACGATACATGTTGCAGATTAGCTTGTGTAGTTAGACAAACTTTCTCTAATTTCAATGCGGAATTTTTTAGTCTTATTCATCATCAAAAAAAGGCAAACAGTTCTGGAGTGGCGACCGCGAACCGGAAGATGTTGCGTTGGAAGACCTCCCACTAGATGGACCGATGACCTGGTGAAGGCTGCGGGAATCGAGTAGAATACGGAATATCGACGCACAAAATATCGATAAATGCTTAAACGATGCTACAAAACTGCGACGCACGTTACTGCGAAAGACCGTTTCGCGAAGCCACTTCAGCTGGATGCGAGTCGCACGGGACCGGTCGATGTGGCGACACTAACTTGGGGACGGCCTATGTCCAGCAGTGGATGTCTTTCGGCTGAAATGCTGATCATGATGATGATTCATCATGCATTCTCTTGCCATTATCCCAATTTATTTGGGGTCAGCATATCTTTGTCTTCCTTACTTCTCTATTACTCGTTACCTCAACAGTTACCTCCTTTCTAGCCATATCATCCTACAAACAGTCCAATCATCGTTTCTTTGATCTACCTCTACTCTTTATAGCCAAAAAACGATGTTGTTTAGTCTTATTCTTGTTTGGAAAGACCATTAAGCAAGGATATGCCTGCATTAGGTTTCTATGTAATACCAGTCTCCGGGTTATGAGTTTAAAAGCTCATTGCGTTTTATTTCCCATTGTTTAAGCCAAATTACTATGCGGTATGGTTACTTGGTTCGCTAGAGGCCCGGATCCCATTTGAATCCTAGTCAGAATCACATTATAACTTTATATTTATCAAACTAAAGTACACGATTGTCTGCAGTGAAGTCTAAAAAGTCGTACACGTTAAAATTGTATGAAAAATCATACAATTCCATCGTATCTGATTTGTAAGCCTCACTGCTCAGAAAATAAAATATGAAAAAATTCTCCATCCATGCCAGAGTATAAAATTCGAACATGCGAAATTATTACAATGATCGCTTCGAGCTCGTTCCGGGCTTGTAATTGAAATTCTTTTGCTCAATATTTGCACATAATAACTCCCGATGATGTGTTCCGGAATCATTGGGGACCGAGAAACACGCAATAATGGCAGGAGGGAAAGAAAAGAAAGAAAACTGATAAGGAAGATTAAAGATAATCTAGAGATATGTTCTACATTATTGTGCTATTAGATGGTAGCGATATCCTCTGATACTATATTAGCTGTAGTGTCTTTGGTGGCTTCGTATAGTGCTCAAAGTGGCGTCTTCTCGTGCGTGGCTGGCGTGATTGCTGATAAGCTATGTATGTTCCCAGTTTATAATAATTAGTCATATTATCCAATAATCGCAATTTTGGTGTAGCTTTCGAAATAACTTCAAGCAAAAGCAACTCTAACAAATTCCTTTATTTTCTAGTAGATTACCAACAACTACTCGAACATTTTATCAAGACGTCCTCCTAAAACATAGCCTAATAACTCCACCTACTAACAAACGACCAGATATATTTTCCAATAATGTTGAGGCCCGTTAAAAAGGGGTTCCAAGTCGAGGAGCGAAGGAGCCGGCCGTTTTCAATGGACATTACTTGTGGTTGAACTCGAATAAACGACCGTACAATTTACGATTTGAAAACTAAGTAGGTATTCATTCGGTCTTGACATAGGGATCTCTCAATAGAGATAGGTCCTCAAATAGCGCATGTTGTATAGGGTACTTGGAGCGTAAAGGGATGGGTTAAGTTGTCCACTAGGGTTCATGTAATTTAAACAATAGTCAGTTGACATTTTAGTTCTCAGTTAATTTATTTATGAGATTGAGATTGTTGAGATAGTGGAATTAATTATTGAGCGACCATTTTGAATGTCATTGTTGTGTGGCTAAACAGAGTGCGTAGTTTGTTGCTTGGCGAACTTTAACTTAAAAGCCAACCTTTGTCTGTGGGCACCTAAGTCAGATTCTGAAATCATTATGACCCGGAATCACTCATCTAGGCCTCGCTTCTTTTCTGCCATACTTATTGGTTGAATGCCTCTTTGAAGATAACCATAACTATAGAATGAGAGTAGGTACAGTGATACTGAATGTTCTTATACAAAACAAAGAACCACCTGATCCTACTTCTAAAAGGAAAGGAAATATTTTATGTGTGCTTCTGCCTATCACGCTCTACCAAAATTGTGTGCGTGATGACTGTTATTAATGATAACATTATTTATGAAGTCATATTGCGTCCAGTTTATGAATAAACCGACGCCCGTTTAATGGAGTTACTTTCAGAAACAAGAAAAAAGCTAAAATGAACTACATTTCAATTTCGCTTTGCGACGGCAAAAGCGAAAAGGTAAAAAAATATAATGAATTTGCCTTTTCTATGGCGTAGGTATGCGGAAAAACTGTCATAAAACTAGGAGCAAAAACAAAATTGCAAAATTCACTCTTTTACTTTAGTGATCTATGGGGATTTGGAAATGTTTATGCTATCAGGTAGGTAATCCAGAATATAGCTGCAGGTAGAAAGAAATAAAGAAAGAAGAAAGAAAAAGCATTTATAAGCCCGCACAGGGCAAAACACACAAATGAAATTGGTGAAATTAACAGTACTTACAACTTATAAAAATTAAACAAAGAGAATAAATAAAAAGAAACGAAATTGGTCCTGTACGAGGCCAGGCCCCCCTATCTCAGTATGGTGCTGTAACATTGAAAAACGTTACAGCCCTGGTATTCTGATAGGGCCCACAAGGTACAATAAGTTAGATACTGGCGGTCAATCCACCTTGAAAGGCTTACAACTTAGTAAGCAATCACTTAACGCCAAGACTTCCGAAAGCCCAAATGGCTGAGAATACCTACCTAACTTAAGTCATTGATTGATAATACCAAATCTTTAGAGTTAAGTACTTCAAGTTTAAAAGACACATAGTTACATAAATTCTGGCATTCTTAGCTAAGAACAAAGGAATGCCAGACATCAGAATACTAATTACCATTTAAAGAAAAAGCTATTTCTAAACAAAACAATCAATGAAGTAACTATCTAATAATAAATATTTTCTTATCTTACGTAAATTATGTAATAATTGCTTTTCGAACGTCGCCTGACCAATTAAAACATGCTTGTCCACTTCATTAGAAAGCATTTTTAATAAATAAAGGCTACACGACGTTTAAAAGCATTGTCACTTTCTCATAGAGATGTTAATGAAGTTCTCTGCTAATGAGCTCAAAGCGAAGGCTTAATTAGAACATGTTTATGAAAAACGGGAGCTACGGCTCCTAGAGCGGTCAATATACACACAGGTCATGTAAAACACAATAGTTTTTGCAGTAACAACGTGGTATGGTTTATTTTTAGAATATCGGGACAAAATATATTACTCGAAAATCACTTGAAATGAGTTTCACAATCGTGTTTCCAAGTAATATTCTGGTCAAAGAATTCCATCATGTTTTCGCATTCAGTTTTGGAACTTCTTTCATTCCCATAAAGGAAGTACGAGTAAAAGAAACAAGAAAAACAAATAAATCTTCGAATACAATTCGTAAAAAAGTTCCTCTTTTGTGTGAACACACTAAACGCAAGTTTCACCTTCTCTGAAGCGAAGCGTGACGTTGTTAAGGAACACAAACAAAACAGCGACAGTTGTCTGATTAATAACCGCGGAGAACAATACGAGACGCAATATCCGCCAGTGTGGTGTGGACCGCGCCTCGCGTTTATAGCGGTTTATGACCCGTGGTCGTCTTTATGAACATCTGTGAAGAAGGTACATTTACTTTCTATCGTAGATATCATATCCCATGAGCGGATACATTAACCACATGTGTGAGACCTATTTCAGAGTTTGCACGTTCAGGAATCTTGAATATAGCTGGTTTAGATCTGAAAATGGAACCCAGAATTACCTCAGATTAAACGTTAACGTGTGTTCTTAATGTTCGAATTCCGTGAGCATTGAGAAAAGCTTTTGTTCTAGTTTGAACGTTTTTTTATACTAAAACTAGTTTATGCCTGCGGCGTCGGTCGCGTGAAGATCGATAATTATTCCACGGGATCATACTACAGGGACAAAAGAATCCAAGTCTGGTCAGTAGTTTTTATAAATATAAATAATATCTTTATTTTCAGACCATAGATAAACAAACTTGGCACTTACAAACTAAAACAACTATAACACATATCTGGATGACGTTCTGTGTGCCGCCACCCAGCGACACATTATCTGGCCATCCATCCTGCCGGCTACAGTAGCCACGAGGCTGTTGGGGCTGTCGCGCACCCGACGCATCAGTGATGCGATTCGCAGACGCAGTAGCGAGCCGAAATCCGGAACGCGTGCGTCCGCGAACATCCCAGACGCGCTACAGAAGCGCGGCAACCCCAGCAATACCAAGACAGCAAGGTTACTGATGGAACACAGTCATAAATTAAGTTCTGCGCCCTAAACACTAAGAGCTCGCTTTTGGTCGAGTTGTACCTGAGACCATGAATCACCGCATAATATTCACAGATTCGGAGGAGCCTTCTTAACGCACTGATTGATGGGCTCAGCAACACCATATCGTCGTTTTTGCGTGAAAGAGTAAAAATCGTCCATCCATCCATCGATCCATCCATAGAAGGAAAATAACTTAACAAAACGACGCTAGAGGCATGAAATTATTTTAGGATTAAAGATCTAGCTACAATTAATTACCTAGATCACCTTGTTTAACCGAAAACTCGTAATTAACTCCAAAACAGGGTGGTTTTTAAGTTACAACACTCGATACTTTAATAACACAGCTAAATACAACATACTCAAGATACAACCCACTAAATTACGACCCAAAACGGAGGCAGAAGTACATCAGCGGCTTATCAGGCCGTTAGCTGCAAATCAAATGTCGGAAATGAGTGATACCAGCTCTCTTAACTGAGATCTGTGCTGCTAATTATGCAGTAACTGCATACAAACTAATGACGTAGGTAATTAGGTGTTCGCGCATGGTGTATGGTGCTAAGGCGGTGAATAAGAAGCCTGTTGGTAGAGGATTTGATTAAGGGTTTGATACTCGTAGTATCTTGAAGAGAGGGATATCGGCTTGTTAATTAGAAGAGATCAGACTGATAAATGCGAGTTTTTGTCTAAGTAGGTATCATTACTTTACTGAAACTGAAGTAGCCCGGGCCGTCTGGGACAATAATGAGAAAAAAAGCAAATAAAATGCAACTTTAATACGATCAAATAGGTTTCGTATAAGACAAAAACTCGTAGGTTCACAGATCAATTTGGGATCCAATGATTTATCGACAAATCTGTACTTGATCTTGAAAATCATGACGATTTGTATAGCGATCTCAAGTTAACGTGATAGCTATCACATGACACGTCACATTTGTCCGGTGTAAACGAAATAGGCACCAGGTGTTCCAAACCCTTCTAAGACCCTAACTACATGCGTCAGTAAATATCAATAAAAATACGATGTCTACGCGATCAATCGTCAACGATTCCAATTTTTTAAGCAGTCCTTTTAGAAGAAGCGCTTCTACCTGCAATTTGTACGTGTCCAACTCACCACGAGCAGAATCAAGGAAATGTTCCATCGCTCGCAAGAAACGTGGGAATACTTCTAGTTGAAAGCGTTTGAAAATCTTCACTGAAGATACCCGTAGTAAATTTTACGGCGATTTAGGTTTAAAATAGTTTGTAAGTGGGTTGTGGGGACAGTTGGACAGTTTATTATTTAATCTGCCGTGCATTATGGCACAATTATTGTCAATAAAATATTTTGAAAGATTTATATTGAATATTGCGGTAACTTTTGAAGGGCTACATCGCTGATATTTCTACTGTCTGTTTTACCTTCTACATTCCGAAATACTTAAATTTAAATCACAATCAAATCAGTTTATTGTATTTAAGCAATACAAAGGGTCTACAACAATCGCTGTTCACCCAACCACGTATTTATCTAACCATCTCAAACTCATCTTTATCAATGAACAAGCATCATCCGCTTAGAATAAATAATAATTTATAACAAAACGTGCCGAACGCCTTCTAAAAACGATTAGCAAAAACGCGCGCAGGTCAGGGATTGCTATTAGAAAATAAACAGTGATGTATTGCCTTTCCATCAGCCACGGGGTGACGGGGTTAGATAAATACAGATAAGCAATGCAAATATTTCTAAAACTACTTTAGAATAGAATAGAATATTTTAAACATTGTTGTTGCAGGTAACAAATAAAGGACGTTGTGGTCTAGTTATTGCAAGCGCGACTGCTGAGCATGAGGAACTGGGTTCAATTTCCAGGTTGGACAAAGTGTTAAGTATTGGGTTTTTCGAGCAGGAATTTATCAGTAGCACCCACAGAGTCTGGATTTATGCCCGGTTGAAGGTAATATGGCTCGTCCCCTATAACATAGGAATTAAACATAACCGGCGTATTTGTGCATTATGTACACCTCTGCCTAATCCTTCGGGGAATACGAAAAGTGGCAGTAAATAGGCACAGCTCTGCTTAAACCGCCAAAGAAGTACCAGCATGCGATTTTATATTCATAACCACAGGCAGTTAGAACATAAACCAAAAGCAATATATAAATAAAACCGAAATCATGTAGTTACCTTTAACAAATTGTTGGTAACTAGGTACATGATTTCGGTTTCATAATTATGTACATAATGTGATTGCGTGAAGATACTTACCCTCCTAATGCATACACCTAATGCACTAGACGAGGATGCAGCAAGACCTAAGCGATGTTCCGCATAATGCGAGAGCAAGTAGGTATACCGGAGTTTCGACATATTGTGTAAATGTGTACAGCCCAAACAAAGCGAAAAGTATACTGGAAGTGTAGTTTTCCTTTTTATTTTTGCATTTTGCATCCCTCTTGCAAAAACGTCTTAAGCTGTAAATACGTTATGATTAAGTTTAAACTTGAATATTTAACTTGACTGCCTCGTTGGTGAGCAATTTAGCTCCTAGGTTTGATTCCCGGGTCGTGAAAATTGTTATTGGGTTTCTTCATCAAGAATTTCTCAGTAGCAGCCACGGAGTCTGGATTTATGACCGGTTGATGGCAATAGGCTTTCCCTTTTACATGGGAGTTAAACATAACTGGCGAAATGTGGGTGTATTACGAGTATTAGGTAAACCCGTACATAATCCCAGAAGAAGATGGACTAATATTTTTTTAAACTTTTTGCTGTCTGTACCTATGTTAGTTATCTAACAGAGAGGAGAGAGGAGCTCGTGGCTAAATAATAACAGCCACTCGGGTCGATCGTTAGGTTAAGCCGTGCTTGCCTAGGTTGGTCGGTGGATGGGTGACCACCCATTACATACCGAGTTTCCTCCGTGCCTCGGAGAGCACGTTAAGCCGTTGGTCCCGGCTGTCATTTGTAGATCTTTGACAATCGTTAGGTAGTCAGAGGCCCAAAAAGTCTGACAACCAGTCTTTCCAAGGGGTATCGTATTACCCAGTACTAACTGGGTTGTGAAGGTCAGATAGGCAGTCGCTCCATGTAAAATACTGGTATTCAGCTGCATCCGGTAAAACTGGAAGCCGACCCCAGCATAGTTGGGAAAAGGCTAGGCAGATGATGATGACCTATGTTAGTTATCTCATTCCTGACAGAATAAGCCAGTCCGGATAAGGAAGTAAACCTGCGTTTATTTTAAAATTTCACGCACATGTTCTACGTGACGGAGTTTTGCAATAGGTTGGTACCATTACGAATTACTCTTCAAAGGTGCATGCTTACATTAGGTAACCTGTAAGCAATCGTTAAATACCGATTATAATAATGGTGAAGATCACAAGATCCTAACTAGCGAATGACCTACATGGATGTGTGCAGAAGAGGAAAATTATCCTTGCTGCATTTTTGTCCATTGTGTTTCAAATTTCGTAACATGGCAATCCCATAAATAATAATGATTGGATTAGGCATAACACACACATAAAACTACGCCTATAATCCCCGAAGGACTAGGCACAGGTGTACGAACGTATTATACAGTACACGCACAGTTCGCTAGCTATACAGGGTGTAAAAGACCTCATCACGAAGCCGTCAACCAAGCATTCTGTACATCAAACTAAGTAACTTTACGCAAAAAATATTGCTGGGAAACTACTTTTTTTTTTGGGGTGAAAAATCATGTTTTTTGGTAGAACTCAATGTAACGCACTCAAAACATTGTGCTGATGGATGGATTGAATAGTACGGGAGTCGTGGAAGTTCTTAAAGCAAAAATCTTACATTAATAACTTGTATTTTTAAAAAAGCTTGTGAAAAAGTTGAAACTTTGACCCCGAATATCTCCGAAACTAGAAGGTTCCCAGGTATGGTGTAGAACAAAAAAATGATCGAATTGACGGGGAAAACAAGTGCCTTTCGGCTTCGTTAAGAGGTATTTTACACCCTTAATAAGACCTGGAAATTGAACCCTTATCCTCAGCTATAGCGCGACTAATACACAGCAATCTGAGGTATAAAGGGTGTAAGTTTTAAAACTACGGTTTCGTAGACGGCCGAAGGGGTAAATATACCGTTAAAGAAGCCGAAAGCACTTGTTTTCCCCGTCATTGCGATCATTTTTTGTTTGTGACCATCCCACCTGCGAACCTTCCAGTCACAGAGATATTGGAGGTCAAAGTTCCAACTTTCTCGCAAGTTTATAGAATACTACTATTTTATGTTGAATTTTAATTTTAATACCTCCATGGTCCGTTTACTATTCAATGCATCCATCAGGTGGCCTACCATATTTTTACGTAGGGTTACTTAGTTTGATGTACAGAATGCTTGGTTGACGGGTCCGTGTACACCTTGTATATTGATTTTGCCTAATTACCTTACCCATCCCTTGCCTACAAAATCCATATAATGTAACATCCATACTACCAACAGGCATATTAGGTATACAGTGTAAACCGTTAATATACCGAGGCCTACAGCAATGTAGTGTATGTACACAAAACATTAGATTACACACCTTTGGGATGAGAAAAGCAAACAAAAACAACGTTAATTCCCGTAGAACTACACGCAGCAATAACAATTTGTTTTGATTGCAACACCAATTGTTTACACAATGCCAAATTATTTAACAATTAACAGTAAAGGTAAACGTTTGGCATGTAAATAGAAAACGGATATTATATGTGTAACCTACTGAGTAATAATAAACATGAAACAACGCATTTCTCTTTCATTACTGTTGTAAAAACAAAATTTGTTTAATTAATACCACAATGGATTGTTGGTTGCGGCTTTTATCTATACGAGTACATGCTGTATTCGATTCGACTATGTTTTTTAAAGTGTAAGTGGTTTTAGTAAAAAAAACTATCATCATCAGCCTACAGCAGTCCACTGCTGGACATAGGCCTCCTCAATCGCACGCCACATAACTTAATTCTCAGCAACTCTCAAAAAACTTTAATTGACCTAAAAAAACTATTTGCATGACCGAAACGTCCTATGTAAGTACCTTAAAAATGCGTCTTTGGAGAATGGTTGCAGTACTTTATGGAATCGATTGACAGACGTGTGTGCTTTATACGTCCCCCATGAGCACCTAAGAGCTAGTTTATTGTGTGGAGTTCCCCTATCCGAGCATTAACTACTCATCAGCTACCTACTGTTAGGTACTAAGAATAGTGAGTACCGATAAGTATTTATTTGCCCTACTTGTGGTTTATAAGGCAGTACAATTATTTATTGCATATATCCCTACAGTTTGCTGGCTTATTTGCGTCAACTGGCGACCGTAAAACTCGCGTGTTGGCACCTTCCGATATATATATTTTTTTTGTCGTCAACTCGCTCGCACGTCATAAAGTACAGTCAAATGAAAATTATTTGACTATATTTATTTTAAAGTCAAGTCGAATAGAATATCTAATACATTTACAAGTGAGAACCTACATATTTATTACGTTTTATTAGAAGTTTATGTAGCTGACTGTACATCTGACGTATTTTACTTCAGATTTTCAAGGACAAGCGAGTTGACGACAAAAAATAAAATTAATATCAGAAGGTGCCAACTCGCGCGCGCTCGCGAGTTTCTCACTCGCCAGTTATAATAGAATAACAATAATAGCCAGTGTGCTATAATTGTTTTGTTTTTCAATTTGTAGAGAAAGATAGAACGCTCGTTTTTTGTTTCTCAGTTCCTAGAGAAAAATAGAATGCTCGTCTTCGTGAAGAGAAAAGTGGATAGTTCAATTAGTTTTCCACTACATGGATAAGGAAAAATAGTGCTTTTTTTTAAATAGTTAAACCTTTCAAAACGGTAAACGAAGTCATGCTGTCTATGTCCCACCAGTGGGAACACTATTATGCTATGCATATGCTAAGCACCAGAAGAATGCCAACTGCAACTCTCCTTAGTAACAACATGCCATAACGTCACGCCTGTAATCCCAGAAGGGTAAGGCAGAGGTGTTCCTAATAGTACACTCACATTCCGCCAGTTGTGTTTTAAATCCCATGTTACAGAGGGTAATCATATTGCACAAATCCTCCGTGGCGGTGACTGAGTAATCCTGAAAGAAAAACCAAATTATACTTTGCCCGACCTGGGAATCGAACCTAGGACCTCAAACTCAGCAGTCACGCTTTCGACCACTCGACCAACGAGACAGTCGAACCTAGTTCAAATTCAAGTACTTTCTGTCCGGTTGACCGAACTGTGACCGGTATTTACCGTAATTTTTAGGACATCACAGTAAAAAAACTAACTGCCAACAGCCGTTTACTAAATTAGTCATAGTGCTCATTATAAAATCAGCAGGAAAAGTGACTAGCAGGAAAATGGCCTTCCCACTGATTTTCACAATGATTGTTTCAATTAGTCATACACATGCAGGTACTATCGTGGTCTTTTCCGCTTGACCAGTATAATTTTTTTTCGCTTAAATCATGCGGAGGCGCCGAGCCACGCCCCCTTAAAGTTTGGACCTATTAGGAAAGCGTGAACTTTGGCGCGCAAAATAACAATAACTCGTTTGGCGTGCGTCATCAGTGCGCTCGGCTGATTCGGTATCTTTTCATTCATTATTTCTATACAAAGTCAACGGGGCGGGGCTAGAGAGCGTTTGTATGTTGCGAGTGCAAGCAAAAATTAGCTTAGTGGTGGTCAGGCGGGAGTGCCCTCGATAGTACCTATCTATTTGAGCCAATGTGCTCTCATCTGTACATAAAGCTTTATATTAGGTACTATGAATCAGTTGTAACAGTAACTTACGAGGTTTAAACACAACAATGGCATGATTAAGAGGCCCAGATTGTTTATCATCGTTTACGCTTTAGTAATTACTTAATTGGTGGAGAATAACAATAGAAGGGACAAGAGCGCAACGGTTGAGAAGGTAGACTGGCAGTTGAAAAGTTGGCGGTTTAAACCACGTCTGTTGTTATGAAGGAACGTATCATGTAAGAACAAGAATAATTTATTAAAAAAAAAAGTATTACAAAAGTATACATTTAGGTGCAGTAGTGTAAAATGTCAATGTAGAATGTACAGTGTCATTAAGGAGAGTCTAAAGGGTGTAACTAGATCCTTAACGAAGCCTAAAGGCACTTGTTCTCCTCGTGTTTGCGATTTTTTTTTATTCTAGACCATACCATAGAAGGTTCCGAACCTTCTAGTTACGGAGATATTGGTGGTCAAAGTTACAACTTTCTCACATTTTTTTTTTACATTGTTGTAATGTTGGTACTTTACTTTAAATACCTCTACGACCCCGTACTATTCAATGCAGCATCCACCAGCACAATGTTTTGAGTGCGTTACATTGAGTTTTAGCGTAAAACGTGATTTTTCACCCTAAAAACCTTTCCCAGCAATTTTTTTTGCGTAGGGCTACTTAGTATGTACGGAATATTCGGTTGACGATTTTGTGAAGAATCCGTTTACACCTTGTATGTAGTTTTTGAAATTTTGGTGTATTAATGGTAACATGACATTCACAGCTCCCTAAGGCCAATGAATAAGTCCTGCATCTGATCGACATCACCTGATCTTTTTTACAAGCTCCCAATCTTCGGTCGGTCGAACGATCGTTCTCCGAATGATCCCGATACGAGGCGATGCCGTTACGGTGCTGTGTTTTGACCTTTATGACATTGCAGCAAGTGTGGTTTTCGAAGTGCAAGTTTTACCATCTCATAAGTCTCATCATCTTATGGTTAATTGTGCAATCGAGAATGAGAAATACTTTGATCAAGTACATTACTAAATTGCAGCTGGCTCTACAAAATTGATCAGAAACCAATGAACTAAAAAATCGTATGTAACCTACACCCAACTATTTTAAAACTATTAAGTAATTAATACTACTACAACATACTATGATAACCACCTTGATCTTTATCGTGGGAAATATATAAAGACAGTGAGAGAACGTAAATATGAACAAAATATTCATTGTTCTTAATTACTGGCACTATCTGGGTACATGACACTGACATACAAGGTTGTGTGAATATTTTGAATAATTCATTAATTAACTAAACATTCATCATACATAACATCACGCCTGTAATCTCTGAAGGGTTAGACAGAAGTGCACCCATAGAAATATAAAAAACAAGGGGTTTACGGAGTTTCTTGCCGGTTCTTCTCCATAGGAAACAACCAGCCGGAACCGTGCATCTTATTCGACGATTTATTTATGTCCTAAGAAACTGGCAAATTATGAAAACTGTCAAATTCACAGACCTTTCCGATCAGTGAAACTGACTATTCAACGAAACTGTCGTATCAAATAAACTGACGAGTGAGGGAAACAGACCAGTGTTACGCGGACTCTAACAAAATAATGTTTTAAATACTACGGTTACCGTTAAACGCGTTTAGCATGGTGTAACTAAGCCTTAACGTTGTATGGTAAGTAAGTACTTGCTTTTATCTACAGCAATCTACATGTTACAGTTTTAGTACGGATCAACACGCTTTACGCTTCTCATAAAAATTAAGGTAGAATATTTTATTAGTGTGTGAGGTCAAGGTAGACTGCCTGGTCGAGTAAAAGATCGTTGAATTAGAAGGATTTTCGTACGATTCAAAGTTGGTCAAGAAGTATTGGAGAATAGAAATCGGCCACTGGAATCAATTCTGCTCGCTTGTATGTTATGCTGGCTTGCTTTTTAGTAACTTATATGAAAATATTTATTCAAATCTGCTTTCAGGGATTTGACCAACATCGGAATCCTTGAGAAAGACGTAAATGTGGGCAAGTCAAAACATTATCCGTCTTATACACACGGCAACACATCTAGCTATACACTTCCAGTACCACATTGCCTCGCTTTGTATAGATTTCATGCACAATGAGAGATCCGCATAAACTGGTTTTGTATAGCTTGATTAGTCGCCGTGCGTACTACCGCGTTCACTGACGGTCGACCACTTTTCCATTACTGCTTAAGGGTGAAAAAATAGAGTGATCGCTCCATGTAAAATACTGGTATTCAGCTGCATCCGGTTAGACTGGAAGCCGACCCCAACATAGTTGGGAAAAGGCTAAGCAGATGATGATGATGAAGGTAAAAAAAAAACACTTTTTAATACAGTTGCTCAAAAAGTGGTGTATTGCAGGGACGTATAGCGTTCGGGATGTGGGCTATTACATACTAGTGCTTTTTTTTTACCTTTCCCGAACTCGTGCGTTCTCTTTCCCAACTGTCAAAATAATGTCTATTAAAAAGAAAAACCAACCATGAAGTTTTTACTAAAGAGTTTTTGTGATTCATACAAATACGTATATTTCTAAAAAGAAGCTAGTAATTTATTTCATTGAATGAGTTAGGTTAGGTTTTGTTTCATCTCATTAAATTTCATTTTCATTTCATATCAATAAAAAAAATCTACTGAAGACTAAGCTGTATGGATAGTTCCCTTTGCCTACCAAAATGGGTGAAGACACAAAAACTCTGCTTATATTCTACGGTTGGCGCCATTATCCAGAAAATTTTCAATGTACATGAGTACTATAACTTTTATAAGAAATAAATTTTTTCGCAACTGTAGGTATTAAAAATAGTCGTTCAGTACACCTGCGGAACCGTCATTGCAACTTGTTCCGACTGTCAACCCTCGCCTTCGGCTGCGCCTCGGCTCAGGTAGACATTTGTCGGAACTCTTTGCAATGACAGCCTTTCCGCACTTGTAACGAAAAATACTATTTCACCCGAACGGTCAGTGAACGCGGTAATACCTAAAGGGTGTAAAACACCTCTTAACGAAGCCAAAAGGCACTTGTTCTCCTCGTCATTGCGATCAGTTTTTTGTTCTACACCATACCCAGGAAACTTCTAGTTACGGAGATATTGGAGGTCAAAGTTACAACTTTTTGACAAGTTTTTTTTATAAATAAGTACATGTTTTTAATGTAAGATTTTTACTTTAAACACCTCCACGACCCCCGTACTATTCAATCCATCTACCAGCATAATATTTTGAGTGCGTTACATTGAGTTCTACCACAAAAAATGATTTTTCAAAAAAAAAAAGTCGTTTCCCAACAATAATTTTTGCGTAACGTACTTAGTTTGATGTACAGAATGCTTGGTTGATGGCTTCGTGATTAGGTATTTTACACCCTGTATACAAAACGATGATAAAACCCTAAAACGATGCCATTCCACATACTACTCTGTCAAGAAAGTACCGGGAAAAGGTCAATAAAACACAAAATATTAGTTATTTATCCAAATTTATTTTATCACCTTCAAAGTATGCTCCTTCAGAACCGACACACTTACGCCAACTAATAATCCAATCATAAAAATATTTTTTAAATGCTTATTCTAGAATTGAGTTCAGTTCTCGCCGCGAATTCTCCTTTATGTCTTCTACTGAATGAAAACGGGTGCCACGAAGTGGTAATTTGAGTTTAGGAAAAATAAAGAAGTCGGCTGGAGCCATATCTGGTGAATAAGGTGGTTGCTCGATGGTATTTGTTGAGTTTTGGTCAAAAAATCGTTCACAACTGTGCGAAGGCGCATTATCGTGGTGCAAAATCCAAGAATTTTCTTTCCACAAATCTGGCCCTTTTATCTAATTTGCTCTCTTAAACGCTGCATAACGTCCGAATAATATTTTTTATTTACCGTTTGACCTTCCGGCAAGATTGTCAGTCACTATTTCCTTCACTTTTGCGATGTTAACTTCAGTTGCAGACGTTGATGGCCTACCAGAACGAGGCAAATCTTCCATCACACCTTGACTGCTTTTGAACGCTTTGTACCACTCATAAGCGCGTGTTTTTGATAAAGTCGATTCACTGTAACATTTTCAGAGACTCCGAACTCGAAATTCCATTGGCGATGCAAAATTTAAGACAAACTTTTTGTCCGATATTTTTGTCCATTAAGAAGTTCGCAATACACACTAGATATGATATAACTAAAATCAGTACTGTATTTAATCTAATTAACAGATGTAACTCAAACTCCGCGCCAAAATGGAAAACAGTTGTGCTAATCTAACAACAACAAAAAAAAAATTGGAACCATAAACAAATCATCCATTCCCGATACTTTTTTGACTGAATGTAGATCACTGATTTATGTAACAACTAACCCGTTGACATTTTTATCAAAGCCTAATGAAAATTGCACTATTTTTAAGTGTTTCCACTAAAAGAAGAAGGCATAATAATATAAGGAACAGCAAACTCCCAGGGCATAATAACTACACAACTCATCGTAGTAAAGTTATCGTACACCAGTCTATTTCGATTACAACATCCACACTTATGTATCGGATGAGAGATGGACGGCCAAGACATTTACCACGCCATACCGGCTCATCACTCATTGCTCAATATGTACGATCTTTTGCACTTGCTGTTATTATACTATGTCAAAGGTTAAGAGAAGGAAACGGTTTTTTAGGTGAGGGTTCTGTAGATTTTTAACTACGTTTTTTAGTTAGGAAGTTTTTACACTGACCAGTAGCTTCATAGATTATATCTGTCAGGAGCCGCGTCCGCAAATTGTCCGTCCGTACCGGTTCATCTGAATTCTGAAAGATTTGCCAGTATACCCACAGCCTGTCCTGTTTGTTTAATAGTTTACTACATAAAATATATCCTAATCATAGTTGGCACAGTGGCTGAGCGATAGCAGCAATAGGCTGCGTCCCGCGGGTTCGATTCCCGTACGAAACAAATATTTGTAAGGCCTACAGATAATTTATTGTTCCGGGTACAGCTGTTTGTGTGTTTAAATGTTTGTAAAGGCACCCACGATACAGAAGAAATTCCCAGAGTGAGGCAACTTTAAAAAAAAAAGACTATGACCCCATTCTGTGAGCTTATAACGTAGACCCAAGAACCGAAATATCTCTGAAACCTAAATAAAGACATTTTGTGACAATTTATCCCCTACATTAGATGCTTAATATTTACCTACTTTCTAATAACCAACGAGAAATAACTCGTTTCTCATTAAGCGTTAGCTACGAAGGCCGTGAAATCCGTTTATAGTGTGATTGCTTATTGATAGACTTATCCCGCACGTCGCACGTAGCTGTAACAGCAGTCAAACAAGGCAGAAACTCTAAAATTAATGCATAGGTATAAAACAAAAGTCTTCAGTCGCTTACTAATCAATGCCAAAAACCTAAAAAACTGACATATTGACCAGAGAGTACCCTTCATTCATTGTGTAGACCAGATGATGTAATATCTCCGGATTTTTGGATATTCCCATGGGATAGTAAATACAAAATGGAAGGTAAGTACATCATTCTAAACCCCTATAGATATTTTTCATCTGTAATATTTACAAAATCTGCCCTTTTCCAACAATAATTATTATTACATGTCAAAATGACAGATGTTTTTTTTTTTAATGTCTATGTGGGGGAGATTCAGAATAATGTACTGAATACGTAGTAGCCGTTCAAACAGCCCTTCTACGTAAAAGTATTTATCGAATGGCTCCAGTTATTTATATTATTAAAGATTCCGGAAGTACCTAATACAAGTAATTTTTTTGCTTAAAAGGTACTTCCTATCATGTGATTGTTAAGTCATAAGTTTAAGAAATAAAAACCATTTTTTTTTTCCACGACAGATAATCTTAATAATAATATATGTTTAAAAAGAAACTAAAACAATTTTTAATTCATAAATATTACTACTCCACAACTGAGTTTACGGAGGACACCACTGACATTTGGCCTATTACAATATTAAATTTAGATTATTATTATTTTGACATTGGTAATTGTGTGTTAGTTATAGTACGTAAGGAATTGTGTGTTAGTACGTAAATAACAGAGTTATTTAATTTTGGATGTGTGTCTGTTGTTTTGACACCACTAACTTTATTATTATTTGTATGCTCTCCTGTAAAATGTAGCGAACTGACCATCTTATTATAACATCCTATTGTTTTTAACCTACATTACGAATAAATTTGATTTGCTGTTGTGCGTGCGTGTGGATTCCAGCCTGTATACAGGTTAGCCGAAGTCGCTGACAAATTACTAGTATAAAACGGGCTTATGTTTATACGGCCCCCTAAGACATAGGAACCCAAATTACTGTTTTCATCATGTTATTAATAAACACACGAGAAAATAATAGCTGTGTGTTTTAATCATCAAATCATCTGGTGATTGTACTACGAGTTGCGTAAGGGTTGCTACAAGCCTACAACATATTTGGGTCGGCCAATTCGATTCGCTAGTACCTATTTATTTGAACAATAAAGCGCACCAGAAGCAATAAGTACACGTGGCTTTCAGCTCGAACCGAACGGCAATCTTTCAGCATCTTCTATCTCTGAATCATGGTCGGGTCGGCAAGATACGCAGTAGTATACGCAGCTTGGCTCGAAATGTGCCGCATTTCGAGCCAAGCTGCGTATCTATTACTACTATTATAAATGTGAAAGTTTGTGATTCTGATAATGGATGGATGAATGTTTCTTTACTCTTCTGCGCAAAAACTACTGAACGGATTTGTATGAAATTTGGCACGTAACTTGGATTAACACATAGGATACATTTTTATTTTTTAGCCCGGTAGTAAGGTCCCGTGAGACAATTACTGAGCTAGACACGGGCGAAACCACGGGCTACTATCATGCCGACCCGAACCTGTCTGAGGCGCCCCTTACTCGATACAATCGACTAACAATGTACCGATTACCGATACTCGCTATACCTACCCACACTCGATTCTCGATTTATTCGCGATGACTAATTGTAAATACCGATGCGTGGGAGGAATAACAATGAGTTATTAAGGTCGACGCCATTTTATGAAACACCTGAGGTTAATGAAGCGTATTTTCTTAGACAGTATTATTAATTATAATAGATATTCAATATTCTATTAATTATAGGTTGGTAATTATTTTATTTATTAAAACTTTATGCACAAGTAAAAACAAAGGCGGACTTATTGGTTTGGGCATTTTCTAGGTAGACAGAGGAGCTCGTGGCTAAACAATATCAGCCGCTCAGATCGATCTTTAGGTTAAGATGCACATGTCTAGGTTGGTCCGTGGATGGGTGACCACGCATAACATACTGAGTTTCCTCCATGCCTCGGAAAGCATGTTAAGCCGTTGGTCCCGGCTGTCATTTGTAGATCTTTGACAGTCGTTACAGGTAGTCAGTGCCTGGCAAAAGTGTGCCATAGTACATGGCACCTTTCAGCAGATATGTTTAAGTCCCAAGTAATATGAGGAGATTTTACTACACGATTTTTGATACACTTTTTAAGCGTGTCTGATCAAATCAAAGTTGTGCTGAAGATGCCATTCAGTGAATGGACTTAATCTTTGATAGCTCATATGTCGGAAACGTGACGCTTTAGAACATTTTGCCTCATGCAAAACTTGTTTTTATTGATACCAGCTATCGATTAATATAGATACATCGATGGCCGCTACTGGTGGATCCGGCCAAGCGTCATACAAAAATCTTCCAAGCCCTTTAATTTCTAATGGAAAAATTCCAATAACACGGCCCGACCTGTGAATTAAAGCCAGGACCTCATGGTTGACTAGAGCAACGAGGCAATCAAAATTCAAAATAAAATATTCCACGAATAAATGGCATCTCCTGGACATTTGTCATGAATCCCATTCTGTTTGTTACGGAAAACACCCAGAATAATATTTAATAAGATTTTTTTGGCCAAAAAATCAGCATTGCCATCCAACGTGGCAAAGCTAGGCAAAGTGCCCAGAAGGCTGGCCTTCTGGGCACTTTTCGTGTTGACAGCGATGTGGACGAATTTTTCGACACCCTGTAACCCTTTTTATACTTGTACATATTTTTATTATTATAGAGTTTTAGAGATAAATGCTTAGTCTGTATTAAATAAAAATAAGAAATATTTGTGCAGACGTATGTTGTTTTCTTAGAGTTGGAAAAATGCGATGTAACTGTAACAAAAATTAAAAAGTAGACATCATGCGACCGAATATATGGTGGTTTCAAAATGTTGGTAGTGTGCTACCGATAACTTGAAAGTACAAAACAGTGGTGGCGAAAGTAGACATGATGCTACGAAATCCTCTGATCATAATAAACTTTGATGTTCAAGTCAAGATTACATCAGTCTAATTGGTGCTGACAAGCATAATATCTTCTGTTAACAATTAAAATCGTCGGAGATGAAACACAAACTGCGGTAAACACGAACAAAAACAACTCGTAACTTAATCCGACATCAAATATCTACGTATTACGCGTTTACACCGCAATTGTAACTTGTTCTAAAACCATTTAATTTTCATCTGGTTCAACAGCAGTTCAAACAATATATCAAACAGGAGAGTTTTTTAATTTTATTCACAGCTATATAAGATATATATATAAGAAGTGAACTCAATAATATTTGGGAATCAGAAACTATCGCTAGCCTTAAAAACTTAACATGCACCACTATCTTCTTCATCTGCATAGCCTTTTCCAAACTTTAGCTTGAAAGGAGGAGACTGCTGACGACAATGACGAGTAATAGAGAAGAATGGAAGAAGAAGACATGCTGCGCTGACCACAAATAAATTGGGATAAGTAGGACAGAAGGGTGATAATGATGTCGCTGTCGAGGTCGCTGCTAGTCTAACTAGATGCAGTAGAATAGCAGTATTTTACATGGAGCGACTGCCTATACGAGTATGACCTCTACAAACCAGTAACTGGGTAATAGGGTACCCCTTGCACACCACAGATCACTAAATTCATTAAGTTCTAAACGAATTTAAAACGTCGTTCTATTTCTGTCTCTCGTTTGAAGATGAGAGAGACAATGAGTTTAATTAATCATAATTAAATGCATACGTTTAGAATTAAATGCATCTAGTGATTTTTGGTGCAATTGAGCCTGAAACATGTAACAAAACTACCTACACAGTTAGTAATTTTAATCCGGTTTGTTTGTTCACCACACTGTTTAATCATTTCATTAGTTTCAGTAACCGAATAACACAAACTCCTTTAGCACTATAATTAAAATAATAATAAACATCATTAAAATATTCCATAACACATTACGCATCTGTTATGAGCGAACGCTCATAATTAGCAGTAATCTGACACTGCCCTTAGTAAGTGTTGGGTGTCTTTAGTTATAATACAACCCTTTGTTCATCACTAGATAGCCGAGAACAGTCGGTCAGTATGTCTTGTCAGTTAGCCTTTCAATATCAACCCTTTTGTGTGTGTGAATATTTTAAACCACATGAATAACAAAACATGCTTTTGTATTCATAGTATCGTGAAAGTTGAGTATGCTCCCAATGAAGGGTTAAAAGGGAGAAATTGTCGTTATTACCTCATTTGGTAGACGGTTTGGGGGTACAGTTAAAGTTCGATCAAAGCGGTACGGACAAACTGTGGAGACCGAGACTGATAAACTGTACTAAAGAAAATATTTATAGAGTCCGCAGTCAGACTGTGTGCCATTACCTCAGGTGCCGTTAAAACGGGTGCCCAATGTGGCATACGTCACTGTAATTTGTCCAAACCATACCGAAACAAGAGACAACTGCTTGCCTTTCTTCTTGGGTCTCTCTAGGTCACTTTAAACGCCACCTATCTTCACATAGCACTGCTGTCTATGACTCATATTTAGTTCGATCAGTACCCACGTACTGGAACCTGGACAGCTCGTTGGTTTGTCTCCACGAAGGACATAACGATACCCATGATTTTTGACTGATTAAAGATGTGTTGTTAAAGATAAGATCAATAAAATAAATTGCATTTATTTTTAAGGATAAAACCAGTCTGAATTGTTCCAATTTATACAAGCCTCTTCTGACCGGTTAGAGGAACTAAGTCGTAATCCACCAGGTGAGATCGCTCATCTATAGGATATACCCGGTGAATTTTTAATGTTTTTGCCAAATATTAACTAACGTACACGGCATTAGTAGTACTCGTATTTATCCGTGGTACTAGGCAACTGGGTTTATCCCAGTTGTAAACGTCCCTTTGTGCCTATTGGCCTTGTTTCATTCCGTCTCCTGCTGATATGGAGGGAAGTAGAAATTGTATGTTTCCTACTTCTCCGCTATTCTTTTCTGATTAATTCCGTTACGGTATCCAAGACAATTAAATTGTTTTTGTTGGTTTTCGTCGAGTTTCATTGTTTTGAGTGCTTTTCTGGACGTAGCCACTGTTGATTTTGGTTTTCAGGACTTGCAATGGTTTGGGAAAAGAGTGGCGGGGTTATATAACAATAAAATAACGTACGCAGCTTAAACTATCATGGCTACAGTAATTGGTAACTACTGTAGCCGGGGTGATCAACGCCTCGCCGGGAACCAACAGGCCTTTTGCATTAATCAAACAAAAATACATTTGTTATCTCAATTTCCACGCTCAACAAATAACCGATGCCATCGTGTGGATAGCCGTTATTTTTTACCCCGATCAGTGGAATGGATCCCTGGGGTATAGTGGAATTAAACAATCGTTTCAAGTTTCATATAGATGGCGTTGGCGCTGTCGACTCATAGACGCGGAGTAGGTAACGTTAGCTGCCGACTGGCGGACGGACACTCTTCATATTGTGTAGTGTTGAGTGGCATTCAGTAGCCATGCTCAAAAGCAGCTTAAGTAAAGGAGTTTGATAAACATTTGGGAACTAACTAAAGGAGCCGAGGATAGGGATAGGTTTTTGGGCTTTGAATATCATTCAGGTAGAAACCAGATACCGTTTTGTGGCTGCGTTTACCAAATTTTCGAAATAAATAACGTCATGTCAAAAATTGTTGATCTACCTTTGTGGAAACATTTGTTGGACATAAAACGTTATACATGTGGCAGCTAATTACTCATTCCCATACGCACATTAATTAAATGTATGAGATCATTAATCTGGGCACTCATATTCGTACCTTCATTACGTATGTATCAATACGCTTTGTAAAATAAGCCCCGTATAACTAGTATTCCATATACTGTTAAGCTTTATTTTTTTCAACTCCAACTTAACAAGAAAATCCTTTACCGAGCTATAGTTAACAATAGATTCCGGCACGATACATTAACTTTACAAAAATCAAGCTACATTTTCACAAAAAAGAAAATGATTAAAAGGCACCAATTCGGTATCACCACAATCAATCTTGCTATCGTGTTTTGCCTTCATTTTTCAACGCGGACATTCCGTAGCACTCAATACGGCGTACCTTCGCCCACGTATGTAGCGTCGAACAATGATGGGATCGGCCTCATCCTGCCAATATGCCATGAAATCACCATAAGGCCCATTGAACCAAGGACGGCCTTTATCTACCTTGAAGATGGTTTGTGATCTAGGTCGTAGGGTTGGTCGATTTGATTGTCATAATTATTAATAGTTGTTGAAATAGGCGTGTTGTGTTTGTTTGTTTGTCAACGACGACGTTTGATTGACGACCCGAATGGCGCAGCGGTAGTGAGGCTGCCTTACGTTCTTGGGGTACCGGGTTCGAATCCCGCCCAACTAGCAAAAAGTGGTTCTTAAACTATCCTAGAACCATCATTTATCGAGGACTATATGAAACTTATATCCGCATATAAGTTGCGAAAAGGGCCCACTTTAAAAGTCTACTTTTACTTATAACGTATTTATATTAGACCGCTAAGATGCCATTATACGCTTATATTGCTCCTGTAATGGAATTACGTCAATTAAATTACTCCTGTAAATCTCAATATAAGTAAGTTATAGTAAAAAATGAGATTATTACGCTCCTAGAAATGCTTCTATAAGCACATATATTGTGAACTGTCAAAGTGAGTGTATTGCGCATTGTTATGCTCTGTAAAAAAATATTTTTAACTTCTAAGTATTTATAAGAATCAGAATTTATCCATGTCAACCATTGTAGAAAAACAAATCCTTATTTTTGTCAAATTGTTAGTCTTATAGCTTATTCGTAGGGGAACGTGAATTTTCTGTGAAATCTACCATGGTTTTGATCAAAATGTTAAAGCGCCTCTTGAAATTTGCTTATTTACAATTTAGTATTAATTATTATTTAATAAATATTACGAAGGCAGCTGCCATTTTCTTGGTGAGCATTTCTAAGTAGGACATAGTGCTAAAATAAGTATTTTTAGCATTTCCAAGTGTGACATAGTACCAATATAAGTATATTGGTTCTATATTGGGTTATCTCAAAACCGAAGAAAAAAGGCTGTTGTCAAATCCTACAATAGAATTTGCAAAACTATATAAAGCGTGTTTTCACCTGTACTGGTCGTTACAAGCAAATGGCTTCTTAAGAGTTTTAACCAGGATTGTTTGATATTACTTACTTAGACAATACGACTACTATGGAATGCCCATATAAATATGTCTAGGTTTATAACGGCATACGATAAATCGATATACCTAGAGAACATTTTATCCTACCGAGTGCTGTTATAATCTTGGTGATTTATTGTTTTAAAAACACGGATATATAATTCATTTAATACTTAATTTTAAGCTTATGTAAAACCAAACCATAAATGATTTACAGTAATTTAACTTTAATTTACTTATATTGGCTTTTAAAATATTAGCTTATATGAGATTATAAGTAAAAGTAACAAGAGTAATTGCTCTTCAGTGCATATATTCCTGGTACATGCTCCTACAGGAGTGTTAAGATTTAAATGGTCCGTAGATGTTATCTTATAGGCGCATATAAGTCCGAGTTACCGGAGTAATTACTCTTCAGTGCAATTACTCTTGTTTCATGCTTTTATAGGATTCTTGATCCTATATTTGCCACGAAATATGATCCCATATACCGATATAAGTACAAATTATAGGATTAAACATACTTAAGTAAAAACAGCATGTATTTATGCTATTAAAAGCGCAGTAGCAACCACCAAAACCATCATCGGAGCTTTATAAGTCCACGTAGCATTATCAAATCTCATTCCAGGATTATTTTGCTTGTTGGGTGGTAAGAGCAAATGTTTGTGTGTTCGCGGACATTCGTTTCCGAGTCATGGATGTTTATATGTATAATAAGTATGTATTGACAAACAAAAAGTATCTATGTAGTATATCAACTATCGTCCACGACACAAGCCTCGTTGCTATGTGTGCCACTAGATGGGGCTGTGTGTAATGTCCAGCGATATTTATTTATTTGTTTGTTGAAGACCTCACCGCATTGTATTGGGTGTGAATTGAGATCATCATAATGTCGGTTGTCAAAACTCTACGTTCCTTTTCGCTCCTTTAGTTTTGGTCTAAAATACAGTTAGTTAAGGGCACTTGGTGGCTCGCTAGCGAAATCCATCTAATGTTATACTTAAAACTGCTTCTGTTTTTAGAACCTAAACGCAGGTAATACAGGTATTACAATAACTTAGGAACTCACTATATTTTTACGGGCTTCTTCAAGTTACAATATTTTCGCTCTACCTTTATGAAAAAAGCCATGTTCATAAAAGTTCATGTAATTTTCGACTAACCTTTTCGTGTTTTTTTTTTTGTAGTCCAACCTTTTCACTAAACCCGTTAAATTACTCACTCATAACGTTTAAAAACAAGTGATTAAATATTTAAATTCAAATACAACCCAGACTCAAAAAAGATCAAATAGGGGTTGAATTTGCCAACCACCCGCATAAGAGATTATTTCACGTGGCTTACATTGAATCCTTTGATACGTTTATACCTATACAATCGTCCTGCTGGTTTCACATCCAGCTTTGAAGTGGTCCCTCACATACAACGAGACATTCAATACTAAAGCATCAATTATGAACACGATTATCGTATATTAACATCGCTAATGTACTCGAGAACCGACGAACAGAGAAGCTTTTATTCATAAGCAGTTGGGGACGAAATGAAAGCAAGAGCTTGAAATAAAGATCGTACACACAATACACGCGTGTGTGTGTCCGATTCGCTATGAATAATGTACTGTCAACGTATGTTTTTTGCGACCAGTTCGGGTGTGTTTAAGGATTTATTGTGTTCGAACAATTAAAGGATTAACCCGACGGAATTGCCTTTTGTTGTGAACTTGCGTAATCGTTATGTTTGGAATGTTTTACAATAAGCTAGTAGTGCAGAAGCGATGCGTTAAAAAAAACGGTTGTCTTGAGAAAAAAAATGAATTCATGCAATGGAAATGAAAGAAGATCTTTGATAAAAACTGGCATCATCTTTGTAAAAAAAAGATATCTGTGTGAATACAATGACGAAGTTCTATAAAATTGCGCCATATCAGATATTCCGCGCCCATCAATCAAAAAAACTACACACGCCTCAAAAAATCTCTACCTGCGAAATCGCAGCGACATTTCAACCATACATATGAAAGACCTTTACACCTCTTTCATAAATATCGATGTATCAACGCATAGCAACGCGTCTGAGACGAGAATATTAAAATGTACAGTCACGAACACCGAATTATCGTGACGCCGCCGTGTGTGAGACATCGCCTCAGCAATTAAGTAGAAACATGTGTGGTCTGCCCTATAATTTTTGGATCCGAAGAGATTTCGTTCGCTGAGAAATAACGCGCTTTTCGCAACGTAATGGATTTAATGAATTTGAATAAAAAATGATTTCATAGTGTACGGGGTTTATTAGCTTTTTTGCTGGTGAATTGGCCTAGTTCATTCGGATTAAATCGATTGATTGGATGGTTTTGGTTGAGTTATTATCAATGGAATTATGTTAATTATTTAATCGCGGTTTAAACTTTTTTTTTCAATCTTTATTCACACAACCTCTATGTTTTTCTTTTGTAAAAGCTTTACCCTTTGATTTCTCCTGCTTGTTTCATAAGTTTATCTTCATCCTTTCTTAAAAAGCTTTAACCGACTCCCGTGGGGCCATATTCCCAATAATACTCCTCGCAGAAAATGAAACCCACGCAAAAAAATCAAGCCATCAAAATATAGTGCCACAAAAGATACTTCAACGAAACAACATCTCTACCTACGCTTCCGAAGACGTCGTGATCGTGACAAAACAATAATATTTTATAGCTGTCAAACGGCCATGAAAGAAACCTATGCCGGCTACTTATCATTCCCAGCACGGTGTGCGAGTCGGTTCACGGAATCGGGTCACAAGCGCGACACCATCCATTGCTTTATATCCTACTACTTACTGGCAACCTGACACTTTCGCAACGAGTGCCAATGCTTGATTCATAGCCGAGTTCGACGGTTGGTGAACCAAAAGTTCTTCTTTTTGAATTATAACGGTTTATTGCACCCATATGATCGCATAATTGAGGTTAATAATGAACCATAAGTTAAAAAAAGTCTTTAGTGAGAACTCGTAAAGCATTTTTATTTTTAGAGCATTCTCAGCAGTTACTGATTTTCTTTTGTACAACATAGAACTGTTTGAAATCCGAAGAAAATCACAATAAGAGCTACCTTCATAAAAAGGGCTCACGAGTGCCTTATCAAAGTCGTGGAAGCTTTTAACTTTAAGTGCGGGTAATGTCGTCGAAACGCTCAAATGACTGGGATTTGAGCGCGGATCGACTGTGTGCTCAATTTATCAATTAATTTTACAATTTCACGGTTTACCAACATGACGGATTTGTTGAGTAATGTGGTAGAGATGACTGTTATTAAACTCATAGAAGATGTTAACGTTAAAATCCTGCCACGTAAGCAAATATATATTTTATTTGAACCTAGCGTTTGCTCGCGTAGAGATAGAATATTATCCCACATGAACATACTACCAAAATATTAAGTATACTATGTCCTTACAAAGGTCAAGGTCTACTTGTGTGCAAAACATCATGGAAATCCGTTCAAAACGTAACATGCAAATTGCAGACAGACGGAGACACTTTCGCATTTTTTAAATTACTTACTGTTGCCAGCGACTTGGTTCGCATGGTGACGTGTATGTGCGAGAAAAAAGGAGCCTATGTGCTATGCCAGATATACATATAATTATGTGTGTTTGTGCCAAATTTCATCCAGATCCATTCAGCTGTTCTGGCGTGATTGAGTAACCAACATTAGATGTTGGTTACTCAATCACCGTACCATCCATCCAAACCTTCGCATTTATAAATATATTAGTATAGACTAGGATGCATGGATTCGTCTATTTACAGTTGGGGGATCGAGCTAAGTATCCACCTTTTACCAACTAAACTACGAACCATGTAAGGTGGTAATTAGCTTCATCCACTAACGGCATAGTACGTAATTCCACGACACAAAAAGACACATAAATACCTTGTACAAGTTTTAGCAACTGAAGAAAGGAGTCCCAGGGAACTGAATAACTTCTTAATTAAATATAACACTAAGTCTGAATCATGGATCAACTTCTGGCCAACTTAATTCAGTTAATCTGGTACGAGTATATTTGATTTATTAACGGGTACCCGTATCAAGGAGACCCTTGTTGAACATCGTGTATACTCGATGAAACGTCTGCTGAGGGATTTAGATTGAGGATTAACATATACAAATAGATGGGAGTTACTTCTCTTAGGGGCTATAAGAAAATATGTACCTATGTCAATAGAATTTGTGGGGTGGTCATTTTTGGTGATGAAAAGTTTATTGAATAGCTACGCTGTACTGAGTGAATCAGCGCTGTTACAGTAGCTTGGTCCACAACTTTATAAGAAAACTTAAAGAAAAACAAACTTTCACATAGAATTTACTATGTTCTGTGCCTTCGTTTGTTTATATTTAATCTATATTCGCCCCATTCGAACTTTTTTAGAAGTTACTTTAAAAAAAAGAAGAAAGGATTTTGACCACGCGATAAAGCCCTTGTGCAACTACTTATACAATGCTATTTTGCGTCCTTATGTTCCAAAACCCTATTACCAATTAATTCCGTCCGTCAAACATAATATCTGTGCTATGATAACCAACATCCTTTGACAGATACACAGATATTCAGTGTACGTGCGAAATAAGCAGTTGCTTACAAGCGTATCAATTCCCAGAGGCTATGCGGTAATACCCACACCGTACAGGAGAGCGCAAAGCTGGATGCAGTGCAAGCGGCCAATATGAATTAGGTTGTTTGTCTGTCGGCGTACAGGTGACTGCATCGAGCAATCAACGGTAGGAAGGTAATCAATGAGCTTACACCTCTTCTACATGGTTAGCTATATCTATGACTAGCTTTACCCGTGGCTTCGGTTGCGTTATGGTCAGAAATTTTTAAATATAGCCTAGGTATAACACTCTTAAGCCGTGTGGTATCCGGCAGAGTAGAATAGAACCAACCCATTATACTCACGGGTGTCGTATAAGGCGACTAATGTCTGAGGCAGAACACCTTGCGCCTCCGTAGACCAGAGAATGGGCAGCAGCGTTTTCTGTTAGTCTTTCATCACTGCGATCTCCAATCCGCCTGCCGAGCGTGGAGATTACGGCAAATTCCTCCCATCATGGGAGAGGCTTATGTCCAGCAGTGGACGTTATGGGCTGTTGTTGTTGTTGTTGTATAACACTCGCAGATAATGCAGCTTGGCATTAGTGAAATATTTTTTGGTATCGAATTAGTAGATCTGAAGATTTTCCGAACTTTACCTCATTTTATGTAATATGTATTAGAGATAGGGTTTCGCAAGGAACTAATTGTTCTTAATGTACATACCTATCTATGCGATGATCGAGAATGCCTTTTACGCTCTCAGTCTCTCACCCAAAATTAGATTGCTAATTAATTAATTGGTTATTTAATACCGACAATGTGTTGTACAGATACGATTAAATTCGTTATAAGATAAGATAAGATAAGATAAGATAAGATAAAGATTTATTTCTCGCCACAATACATAGGTACATTATTAGGTTTCGTGAACAATACATGCGTTTTTTTTTATATTGTGGGAGACTGGTGCCTAAGCTAGACGAAAGCCTGTATTTCAGGACACCAGGTCTCCACCCCTTTGGAAGTATGTACATTTGAACAGAATTATGCACTCGTACACAAATTAATACGGTAAGTAATATTGAGCAAAGAACAAAAGATAATAAAAATACACAAATTAAAACAGTGGTGATTATGATTACTAATTATACAATCAGGGTTAGTACGTGTGTATGCGTAAGTGAAGGATGTAATGTGTGTGTGAGTGATGGGTGTGTGGATGTGATGGGTGTGTGTGTGTGTGATGGATGTGTGTGTGTCAGATGGGCGTGTGTGAGTGTAAGTAAGGAAAAGGGAAAATTGTAAATAGCTGGATGCACAGAATTGTGATGTATCTAGATAGTATCCTTCGACACGCAAGTTATTTCGGGGCAGCTAGAAGTTTTTCCGTAGCGTCATAGCTTAACTCCAGAAGCCAGCTCGTAATTTTCGATTTATACTTGGTTTTGGCAAGTTCATAGATCGGGAGCGTCCTATTTATTTTGTTATAGAGAAAACGACCAAGGTAACAGAAAAAACGTTTCGAGAACATGGTAGTTAGTCGTTTTCCATGGCGATCTACTGGGTCAAAACGTCTTTTATTTAAAAGTGAGGAGGTAAAGATAAGGAGTTCATGCTGTTTTAAGGCTGTTTGTAAAACAAACAACTGACGCACAGTTAGGACTTTAGCCTCTTTATATAAAATTGATGAGGATATCTAAATGGTAGAAAAGAAGATACCTTCAAAATAGCTCTCTGCGCTCTTTCCAGTTGCAAGATTGTGTATTTAGGTGCACCGCCCCAGGACGTTATACAGTAAGTTAATAGAGATTGGGCGAGGGCAAAGTAAATCGTTTTTATCAGCTTGACGTCAGCTACACTTCTAAGGGTCCTAAAAACAAATATTAATTTACGTAGTCTATTGGTGAGGGTGTTGATGTGTTCATTAAATCTCAGGTTGCAATCTAGTATAATTCCTAGGTACTTTAGACTAGTTACTTTTTGTAGGCGGGTGCAATCACAACAATTTTGATTTGAGCAAGAGTGGGCCACTATATAATATAATGGTGTCGTTATAGTCTGAGTTATTAATTTGTGTAGTTATTCGAGTTGTGTACTATACAGGGTGTAAACAACCTCATCACGAACCCGTCAACCAAGCATTCTGTACATCAAACTAAGTAACTTTACGCAAAAATTATTTCTATTATTTCTTCTAATATACATAACATCACGCCTGTAATCCCGAAGGGTTAAGCAGAGGTGTACCGATTAGTACTGGGTGTACTAATCGGTACACCTCTGCTTAACGCTCATTTCGCCAGTTATGTTGAAGTCCCATGTAAAAGGGGGCGAGCCTAACACATCCAAACTCCGTGGCTGCTACTGAGATATTCCTGACGGAAAAACCCAAGAGCACTTTTCTCGACCTGGAAATCAAATCCACGACCTCATGTTCAGCAGTCGCACTTGCAACCACTAGACCAACGAGGCAATTAGTTCCCAATTTTATTCTCACATTTAATACACTGAACACTCGAGTTCATATCGCTCTTCTAATTTGCTCCATATATGTGCAAGTTTCCTACACACATAGCAGTACTGACTTCAGATTTTAATCTTGAGAACACCATCAAAAATTAGATAGCTAATTAAAGTTTCGCTAGATTCCAATTCCATTAAAATTCAGGACGTTTTAAAATACACCAACTTTGTAATTTGTGACTTGAAATAACATTCCATATAAAATGTCGCGAAACCAAAACGAATTTTGAAGTTATTAACACTATGTAGGTAATTAAGAATAGCTAACGGTTCGCAGCGCAGTTCTTGGTATAAACTAATGCTTGTTTTCTAAGAAACTCTATTAACATTTTATTATAACACCTCGTTTTTATTGTGCGCGTACTAACGTCACGCTATTTTAACAGGGGGTAAGCAGTTGCATGCATCTAATAACACGGAAAGGTTAATTTTGTTGTCATTTCCAAAATACCAACGCTGTGAACCAAATACGTGTATGATGCCGTGGGGAATTCTGCTTACCACGTTTGGAATGGATTGATAAATAAAAAATGTGTGCCGCAGGTGATCCCTGTAGGTGAAGTTGTTAGTAGTGGTTTGAAGTAACTGCTTTGAATTATCTTTATGAATATAACCCACTTATGCGGCTTACTATTATATACGATATGTTAAAAAAACCCTGTCCGATCCGAAAGGGGCATAAGAACATAATTCTGAACCGAAATTTAGCATCGGTAAATTAAAAAAATCGGCTGTCCCGTACATTTTGACCGTGTAGTTATTGTTGTTCACTTTAGTAACAAATAGCTATTTTTTAGTGTTCCGTACCCAAGGGGTAAAAACGGAACCGTATATTACTAAGACTCCGCTGTCCGTCCGTCTGTCTGTCACCAGGGTATCTCATGAACCGTAAGAGCTAGACAGTTGAAATTTTCACAGATGATGTATTTCTGTTGCCGCTATAACAACAAATACTAAAAACAGAATAAAATAAATGTTTAAGGGGGACTCCCATACAGCAAAAGTGTTTTTTACCGTTTTGTCTTGTGTTGAATAGATAATGGTACGGAACCCTTCGTGCGCGAGTCCGACTCGCAATTGACCAGTTTTTTTTAAATTACCGATGAAAAATTTCGATTCCTCCTTTCAATCCTTTTCTCTCTTTCTATACCTCTGCCTGACCCTTCAAGGAAGTCTGGTATGATCTTATGACAAACAGGTCAATGTACATACCTCGGGGGTCTAGAAGTCGCAAGTGCTGACCTGGGTACGATTTGGCAAAGTGTTATTGGGTTTTTCCATCAGGAATTTAAGTGGCAGCCTGTATTTTGTGCTCAGTTGATAACAATAAACTACTACCCTGTTGCATGGGTACTTAACTGGCGAAATGTGGTTGAATTATGGGTACCTACATCTTTGCTTCACCTTTCGGGGAGCACAAGTGTGATTATATAATTTTATGTTTGTTTGGATGCATTCTATTATTGGTTGCGCCTGCATTCCTACCTATTGAATCAATTAAAATCCGATACTTTGTTAGTAGAGCTTAGTTAATAGTTTGTATTACAATACTTTACAACTAACTATACATAAAGAGGCTTTTAAATGGCTTGTCGTTGATAACTTTTTTTTATTCTTTTTTTTTTTTCTGGGAAATCATCAAATGACTTCTCCCGCTCTGGGCGGAGCAGGAGGGAGTGTCAGACTTTTACTGACTAAAACCCATCCATGTTCCTTCATCGCCCTTTGTGTTCCGGGGCCACGGTATCTCTTTCGAACAGTCCCGCAACCCCGGCAGGCATCGGTCCTTGCGGATTCCTTCCTTTTTGCTGACTCTCTTTGAGGCGCGCGTGGGTCGTTGATTACCTTACAATTACTTTTGTATTGTTAGCTGTAAGCCAGCCAAACACAATAAAATAAACAACTAAACCTAGCAAATTTCAATCATAGCAACAATACCTCAAGTAGCTGAGATGCTACATTCTCATTAGACTAAACTAATATTCCACTACTGTTAGACCACTTAAAAAATTAGTAATTCAAATTCATACATAGAGCGGACACGTTAGCAGAGCACTATGTCTACAAACTTACGTCATAATTTGTAGCTGCTGGATCAGCTTTCATTTTAATTTATACTAGCTTTTACTCGCGGTTTTGCCTGTGCGTACTTCAGAAATTATACCATAGTATGAACGTACTATTAAGATGAAAATCATTTAGTAAATATTTTACTCCCTAATTTTTTTAACACTGAATACGCTAGCGTTTGGAGGCACTCGTGGCAAAATAATAACAGCAGCACTTGTGTAGGTTGGCCCGTAGATGGGTGCCCGCCCATTATATTGCAGGAAGTTAAGGAGTATCACATTACCCAGTACTAACTGGGTAACTGGGTTGTGGAGGCCAGATAGGCAGTCGCTCCGTGGCTGCTACTGCGACATTCCTGATGGAAAAACCCAATATCACTTTGCCCGACCTGGGAACCTCTTGCTTAGCAGTTCAGCTTGCGACCACTAGACTAACGAGGCAGTCTTCCAAACCCCAGTTGTCATCAAAACCCGTAAAGCAGTTGAGATATGAAAAGCTCACTCGCAATTTAAGTACCTTCTAATTAAATTACGAGTGAGCTTTTCATAAACACCGCTGGCAGAAACACACATGAACAATACTTAAACTTCGTTCATGAAAGCGGGGTTTACATCATTGTTGGAAAGTGAATGAAGAAGAATCAAGAAGAATCAACCATTTGATCAGCACAGCCTGTACAAACAACTGTTGTGAAATGTCACCGCCAAAAATAACAAAAAACTAATCATAAAAGTTGAAATGAGATTTGACAACAGAATAAATTGAATGGTATAGGTACGTTACCTTTCTGAAACTGGCAATACCTTCGCATTTTCCATATGATCGTCTGACCTTTTTGACTGACTTGAATATAAATCATCAGCACAATCATAATGCTTGTATTTATTCCAGAAGGGTTAGATAGGGGTGTATCTATAGTACACCCACATTTCGCTAGTTATAGATAAGTCCCATGTAATAAGGAGCGAGCCTATTGCCATCAAACATGAACAAGACGACCCGAATGGCGCAGCGGTACTGAGGCTGCCTTACGTTCTTAGGGTCCCGGGTTCGAATCCCGGTAGAAGCAAATGTTTGTGTGATGAGCATGGACATTTGTTTCCGAGTCATGGATGTTTATATGTATAATAATTAGTATGTATTTACAAACAAAAAGTATCTATTTAATATATCAACAATCAGGTGTCCACGACACAAGCTTCGTTGATTAGTGTGGCACTAGATGGCGCTGTGTGTAATGTCCAGCGATATTTATAATTTTTATTTTTATTAATTTCAGGGGGCTTAAAATTGCCGCTTTAAGCAAAATCGTAATAGGACAACAATATGAATCACGTTAAAATTCTTTAAATAATCACCGACACTTTAATAAATTATGAATTGTAACTTTGCAGTGACAATTTTACAAATTGTAACGTAATTCACATTATTATTCTATTATGATTCTGCTAAACCATTTTAGGCCCCTAGAGCGCTGTTACAGAAAAATTCCTGATAAAAACCGGTTAGGAATTTGCCCGGTCTAGGAATCAAACTCAAAACCTCACGCGTAGCCACCAATAACCCAACGAAACAGTCGAGTTAAACTCAATACTAAACACTATTCCAGTTATTTGAACAGATAAAGCACTTTGTTCTAAATAAAAACTTTATCTCACTAACATCATCGTAGTGAAATACCTGACGTAGAGGTATTCTATCGATCCAGAAGCCTTTTCCGTTCTATAGCGGAACTAGTTTAATACCGTTCGGACTTAAAACTTGACGGAACATATAGAACTCTATTTACCTTTGTGCTGGCTCTTCAGAACGTGGTATGGCCAGTGGTTTAAGCAGTTACGACAAAGTGAAACGAGCGACAGACCACATTTTTCGGGGAAAATCATGAACGCGGAAACTGGTAAAGAAACATGCTAAAATAAAAGGTACAGTTAAACTCTGACGGAAAGTGTGAAATTTTAAATAAAACCAGTCTTTCCCAATGCAGCTAAAACCTCTTCTCTTAAAAAAAGGCTGGAGCATTGATCACCATGCTTGCACAGGGTGCGGCAATTTCAGACTCGTTTTTATTCATTAGAAGTCCAAGCTTCGTTAATAATTTTCAACATTAGGTATATATTATTTCTGTCATGAACATCTACCATGCTGAAAATCACTTCTCGCCTACCTAAACCTGATAATCTCTCCCGTATCAAAAGTTTTAATACCAAAACCGCCTCAAATGCTGAAAACTCGCTTGGAATAGAAGTTAGTTCAAAATTGATATCGTTACATTGCAGGGTTTTCAAACCATGCGACATTAAAAAGTTGGAAAATATTTTTTATTAAAATTGATTATGGATAACATAACAAATAACTTCACGTCTGTGTATCCCAGAAATGTGTTGCAGAGGTAGACCTTTAGTGGATCCAAATTTCACCAGTTATGATTAAGCCCATAATAGGAGTGATCCTATTTCCATGACCTTTTGCAATCTTAACACCTTCCTGACATTGTCCCATGTTACTTGGGGTCGGCGCAAAACGTTTTTTTCTTCTATTCTTCTCATTCAACGGTCAGGCATCACGCGATCTTTTACTCATTTTTCTTTCATATCATTCCTCACTCAATCTCAATCTCCTTGATCTTCCTCTTCCATGACTTATTGCCGTCTATTGAATACCAATCTGGACCATGATTGGAAACAAAATAACTCTTTGCCTGACCTAGATCAAGAACCCATGACTTTGCGTTTGCGACCACTAGACCAACAAAGCAGATCATAATTTTCCTTCACCATTTGACGAAAGAGCAGCGGTGGCCCAGTGGTGGCGGCCCCGACTCACGAACAGTAAGTCGTGGGTTCGAACCCAGACAGGCGCATTACTTTGTGTAATTTATTTCATCACCACGGCATGTTCTAGAACCAAAAATTCGAAGACATGTGACACCTACCAATCCGCACTGGGCCCGCGTGGTGGATTATAGCCCATTCCCTCTCATTGAGAGGAGGCCGTGTCCCAGCAGTGGGAACATTATAGGCTGATGATGATGATGATTTGACGCTTAAAACTTTCCGAAATTATTATCAGCTATTCTAAAGAAAAGAAGCACTCCATCACAATTTCACGCAATAAACCTCATAACAACAACAAATCATATAAAATCTATCCCCTATAATCCTACGAAGCTCAACACTTAGGCGAATTCAGGCGCAGTGTTAAAAGTGCTAAACTAATCCAAAACTTGGTAAATATATCAATAAGTTGGGACAACAAGTTAAATGGGAAAACTTGGGAACCAACCGCCGCCGTTAGCGGTACGTGACAAGTGAAACTGTGAAAGTAAATATATAAAATCAGTTTTAACTGCTCGCTTTGATACAGCTAATGAATTTATGGATAAAGCTGGGAATACAAAAGATAACGTGGTATTACGCCTGTAGTCCCCGAGGGGTTAGACAGAGGTGTGAACCTATACAGGTTGTTTGGTAAAAGGACCGGATACATTTTTGGAAAGATTGGGGGTGATGTTAGCTAGCGAGGAGCTCGTGGCTACATAATAACAGCCGCTCGGGTCGATCGTTAGGTTAAGCCGTGTTTGCCTAGGTTGGTCTGTGGTTGGGTGACCACCCATTACATACCGAGTTTCCTCCGTGCCTCGGAGAGCACGTTAAGCCGTTGGTCCCGGCTGTCATTTGTAGATCAAGTCAGAGGCCCAAAAAGTCTGACAACCAGTCTTACCAAGGGGTATCGTATTACCCGGTACTAACTGAGTTGTGGAGGTCAGATAGGCAGTCGCTCTATGTAAAAAACTGGTATTCAACTGCATCTTGTAAAACTGGAAGCCGACCCCAACATAGTTGGGAAAAGGCTAGGCAAATGATGTTAGCTAGCGCAGAAAGATATTTTATTAGTAGAGTTTAAATTTAAACATTTTGATAAATTATCTTAATTTTTAAGATTTTGGTAGATACAAAACACCATTTTCATCTGATAAAACACCAAAAATATTGCATTCTATCTATTACAGCGTCGACCAAAAAATATTTCACGACTTAAAGGACAAATTTGCAAAACAATATCTCAATTTCTGTGACATTTAAAACTGGTTCTGTAACATATGAAAACTAGTATAAAACAGGGAGAGTTTTATACTAGTTTTCATATGTTACAGAACGGTGCGGCAGAATCGCTAAAAAAAATGGTGTTGGTCCGTAATCTAAACACCCTGTATAGAACGTAGGTACACTCATATTTCGTCATTTCGTATTTAAGTCCCATACAAAAGATATGGGGGTTTATAAGTTTAAACAAATGATTGCGTAATGCGTATACCTTTTTGTGAGTATCAAGGGGCTGCTTTGTATAACGGTACCTATTGGTTGAGATGAATAGCCCTCATGACATGAAGAGTAGTTCATTCATTCACGATAAGTTTTTCATTTGATAGGGCAGCACTATTCTGACCCTCCGTTTCTTTTGATTTGATCGCTCTCTGATGATAACATGCGGTAGAGGACCTTGATTAACCTTCCTTAATCTTTTTTCTCCATAAAAAAACAATAGAGGTTCTCTCTTTGAGTTTCGTATTGGAAAACAACCCTCTGTAATATTTCCACTGCATTGCTAAAGCTTTTTTTAAGTAGTTCTGCATTTCTATTAACCTTTTCATGTTTTAATTTAAGTTTACTTAAAGTCAACGGATAATAATTTATGTCTCAACATACACGCGACAATTATTTATGCCAACAGCTTTTTAATCAAGATTATTATGTGTATTATAAAACATATTTTCACCCGCATGCCCGTGGGAAAAGCTACCATACATAACCTGTCCTGTATTTCAGTATGCACTTATGCGAATAACCGGGGACGTACCGCGCCGCGGGCTTTGTGTGTCGCTTGAAATAACGACTTGCAATATCAAGCACTTGAGTTTTTAATTTAATATAGTAAACACATGAAATAAGTATGGAAGTAGCTAGTACGTACAGTGACCTAGTTCCTTTTGCTGTGACTTACATACATCCCACAGACAGATTCCAAGCCTGTCTGTTTCTTTTGCGAGGTTGTGACGCAGTTTTCCGAAATAAGAAACAGTAGCACACGCTGTGGAATATTAGCGATACACCTACAGGATATGGCCAAGATAAATACAGGATATTCCTCGGTGTGTGTTCAAGTAATGATGGTGCATGTTTCACAAACACCTGAGTCTGCGTAATGGTTAAATATTTGAGCCGATTCCCGTAAAATGTGACCAAATTGTTTACCCAAAAAATACTAGAGGCCATCACGAATGCACAGCCTGTGCGTAAAAAACATACATATTGATCCGAACGGATTGTTATTTGGTTCACAAATGACATGGCAAAATAATCCGCGTTCCTATGTCCGAAAAAAATCGGTAGGTATTTGTTACCAATGAATGTGCACTGGTTGGCTGTTAAATATCCTGTACATTTTTGTGAGAGGGATGTGGATCTATTAGGCGAAAATATGGAGTCAATGCTCACTATTTGTAAAATTTGTAAAAAAAAACCACTACTACCTACTATTACTTTTCCAACAATAGTATAATATTACATTTACTCAATAATCATGACTTTTCCTAACCCAGAATTGATAGTCAAGCTCATAAACCTCTACCAAGGGGATCCCGCGTCACATTCAGACTTTATTCCAAGCATTGACAAACGCAGACCCATCTCAACTCAAATCAAGCAAAGAGATCTATATTTGTGACTTGCATTCCCTTATCGATCCATCTTTATTATCGATACTTCTTTGGTCTATACAGTGTGTTGGGTTAAACCATACATACTTTAGAAGGAAGGACTTTCACTATGGAGCCAAAGCATGAAAAGAAACGGCTTTTCCCTTAAAAGTACAAAAATAACCCGTGCCATCAGAACTTCCTGGCTAGCCCAAGGAACAAAAATGTGTCAAAACAATAAACAATAAAGTAAACGTTATTCATATTAAAAGATAACGCGATCAAAATTGAAGAAACAGCAGATTTTATTTTTCATATTTAGGTTTGGCCTCATAGGTCCACTATCATGAGAACTGCATACCTTTGAAGTAACGTATTTCGTTTAACCGCAAACACTGTTAGGACACCTCCTGTTTCTCAGGAGTACGCAAAAAGATAGATGAGTCAGCTAACCAATGGATGAGTTCTTATCCCTCTTATCAGATCTAAATGACTAATGGTCCTGTTCTATATGGGATCGTGGTGACTACGCAATAATGGCCTATTGTCCCTCTAATTGGCGTGACGGATGCCGTCCCTAAAAGATTAAGATAAACGAAAGGGCTTTGTCACAGGCTCGAGCTTATTGGCAAAACTATTGACACGACAAAATATGTCGGTTGTCGGCCTGTGCGCCATATGTTGGTACATAATAAAATTCTTTTATGAATATAAGGAGGCTTTTGCTCAGATTTGGACAATACAAATTCTTTGTGGAGCTGTGATATTGGCTCTGGTGTTTTTGTGAGCTATTATAATGAATTATCCATGGTGCAGCATTAAATAAGCTTAATTTATATCACCGAGAATTATGCAATGCAGCTATTGAGCTGCATTGCATAATTCTCGGTGATGATAATCATTTTGAAGTAAAAAGTATAGTTGAACGGCCAGCTAAAAGAACGTAATTATTAAATGCAAAACCACTCCATGCTGGAACAAATTACCAAGGTATCGAAGCTTTAATCCTTACATAGGATTAAAAATATCCTACCAAAAGGCACGAGATTTAAGTCTATAAACTCTTTTCCGAAACCCCGAACCAATTTATAACTTAGGAGCCCAAAACTCATAACAGCTTCCATAATCCGCTACCGGCATCCCTTCCCACGAAAAACTAATAAAGTCATAACTACAACCGAAATACGGCCTAATCCGTCCGAAAAACAAAAGTTAAACACGACAAACAAAACACAAACAAAACTTGTGTTTTAACATACCGCCAATATACGCCAATATGTTAGGTAACAATATGACAGTGTAGTAACAAAAATAGAGTGTTGAAAAAAAATGTAATCACTATAAAATGCGAGCCGTGTCAAAAGGTAAAAAGTGGTAAAAACTAAAAAGTGGTGTTTTTAGCAGCGTCAGTGGCGGATACGGACGTGTGGGGCCCGAAATGTCAGCCGCATGCTGGTGAAAACGCTTTCTGGTTTGACGTGAGCCATAAACGGACGCGAACTTAATATACAATTAAACGTACGACCTCTGCAGTGCTCTGTGGCCTGCGAAAACATTGTATTTTTTCCACATCACGCCAGTTATCTCGGAAGGGTGAGGCAGAAGTGTCGTACAGTACACCCATGCACATAACGCCAATAATGTCATATTTCCAGGTCCTAACCTAATAGGGGGCGAGCCTAATATTACTATTGCAATTAAATTTTTAAAATCACATAATATAATTCTAGTAATTTAGGTAGCTTTGATAGATATGTACTTACATCTACTCGTGATGTTGCACTTAGGAAACAAAAAGAAAAATAAAATGTATAACTTATTGCATAAACCACAGCAGCAGTAATAACTTTGAGGTCAATGTTTTTGTTCGTGAAGATCATAAAAACTATCGACAAAACATTTCATGGTTGTGCGGTAAGGGTAACCGTCAATAAATTATTTATTATTAGCGAGGTAGGTAAGTGCTTTTGAGTAAGTTAATATAAAGGCTATAATCATCACTATTCTGTTCATGCTTTATTTATCGGATATATCTCACTTTAAACTTGAAGTCTTCATTTACGACCGCCTTTCAGAGAACACTAACACGAACATAAGTTCTTATTTCATTAATTTGTCAAGCTTTAACAATCACACCAATATTGCTTTTCTCCTCATAGTCGGTAATAATTTTACAACTACATACATATTAAATTAATTAAGAAAAAAGGCAAAAAAAACTTACTGTCTGCTTCCACATCGAGTTTAACTTCACACATGTTTTATATTACACATTACTTTTTACACATTAATTTTTACTTGTGATAGTTTCACTACATCAGATATGTGATGTTCGACTATAATTTTACGAGACCATCCAGCACATTCCAAAACGAATACTTTTATTTCGCTCCAAAATGTGAACTGACTGTCAACCACGCCGTTTTTTTTTAATTATTTTATGGCATCCTAAAAAAGTTTTTAAACCGGGGTGCCATCGATGGCAAAAAGTTTTTATTACAAAGCATTACACAGACTCTTTACTATTCGGACAACCGGAGCTTGTTATGTGGTAAAAGTTAACAAAAAAGAAACTATAGCTGTACAAAGATCTTTTGGCGCGTGGACAAAAATGTTGTTTTCAATATATTTTACAAAACAATTTCACGATATTAACAAACTGTGCCACCGCATCATACGAGCGACAAAAGATCCTTCTAGCACAAATTTACATATCTAAGTATTAAGAACTCCTTACTACAAATACAGACAAAGATTACCGAAGCATATAATTAATATCGTACTCCGTTTTCGTCGCAGTGACTGAGAGCTCCGAGAACGAGGAATATAATCTTAATTATTACATGTTAAATATTAGAATTATTTATTTAGTCACTGACTGAATATTTTGCTCAAGCTACACGACCTTCAAGGTTTAGATTTAGATAAATTAAGTAACACAGAAATATGAATGTTGAAATCCAATTTCGTTGAGCATTATTCATTACTCATTTATTCATGAACAATAAATTGTATCTGAAATTACATGGTATAAAAAGAAAATTAAATTACATAAACAAAAACAAAACACACACGTTAAAATATCCAACAAATAACAACAAGTTTATTTGTTGCAAGGCATTTATATTTTGTAAATTATGAGTAGGTAGATACAAAGTCGGTAGATACTATAGTCATTAATTAAAGATTTTTTGATTTGTTCTAGACACTGTCCCAAGGGAAACAAACAAAGGATGTTGTGGAGAAATCACTGCACTTAGCACATAGCTTAAAAAACACGTTATTTCACATAATTTTTGCCATTCTGTGGTATACAACAACAGCCCATAACGTCCACTGCTGGACATAAGCCTCTCCCATGATGGGAGGAATTCGCCGTAATCTCCACGCTTGGCAGGCGGATTGGAGATCGCAGTGATGAAAGACTAACAGAAAACGCTGCTGCTTATTCTCTGGTCTACGGAGGCGCAAGGTGTTTTGCCTCAGACATTAGTCGCCTTATACGACACCCGTGAGTGTAATGGGTTTGGTTCTATTCTACTCTGCCGGATACCACACGGCTATATTCTGTGGTATATGCTTGGGTAATAGGATTAAGTTTTGAACTGTGCGAGGTTTGTTCCTCAGTCTATCAGTTATTAAACATTTTAATGAAGAAATTTTAATAATTTATAAATCCGCTACTGCCTACTTCTTGGACCTGCCCACATAGGCTCGGAACAATGCTCTGGCGGCGTGACCACGAGGCGTGACTACTACGTACATGTACCTCGTGTACACTCACAGTGTTCGCCGTGCTATATGCTTTAATGACGTCACATAACCAATCCCGCTATTTTTGGACCGGGCGACAAACATTCCGTTAAGCCAATAACCCGTATGCAGGTGCGATATCCCGATCTGATGTAAAATTAACCTCTTATGGGACAATAATTATTATTTGTGAAATTGTCAGGACTAAGCCCACGTGTAATAGAATTCAAAACCAAAGCATTTATGTATTTCAAACTAGCTTAAATATGCCCGCGGTTTCGCCCGCGTGGAGTTCGTTTCCACGGGATCGTACTACCGGGATAAAATGTATCCCATGTGTTAATCCAGCTTATGAACTATCTGTTTGCCAAATTTCATTCAAAACCGGTCAGTACTTTTTGCGTGAAAGAGTAATTACATACATCCCGACATCCATCCTCACTAACTAAAAAGTTATCTACTCGTAATTCTGAAAGTCTCTGTGTGTTACAATTTTAAACAGTCATAAACTAGAAGATGAAACTACAGTTCAGCAACAGGCATAATAACTGTGAAAGGAGAGTAGATACCCGTTTCAAAGCGTAGATCTCGTGAAGAAGAATGAAAATAAACACTAAGGACTTAAATCAAGTTAGGGAGCAGCACTACAGCTGCATATAAGGCTTATGAAGCAAAAGAAACGATGTAAGCGAAAACTATAATCTGCTATAATTTGTACAACGTCATGGAGGTTATGACAAAAGAAAGTCACGACATGGTTGTTACATTAAGGTAAAGCATTAAATAGGCTCACAGGACCTATAATTTTACAAGTTTCGCATAATACATAATATGAGGAACTTTGCGGTGGGCGGGTCGTAAATGTACGAAAAAGTGCGTGATCTGTTAATGGGAACCACTATTTCCGTCCCAGTCCTGTAATTGCTGTGTATTTTGGCTGAAATAAAGAAATAACTATGTTTCCCATTACTGACTGAAAATCTCCCACCTGGACATGAGTTGCCATGTCTGACCTGGAAGTCTTTAAATAGACTCTGGACCCAGGTTGGCCGCAGCAAGGAAAAACCTGCTCAGGTGGAGATTCACTAATGACTCTTCCCATTTTTTTTTTTTTTTTTCGTATGGCAAATCATAATGACTTCTCCCGCTCTGGGCGGAGCAGGAAGGAGTGTCAGACTTTTACTGACTAAAACCCATCCATGTTCCTTCATCACCCTCTGTGTTCCGGGGCCACGGTATCTTAATGACTCTTCCCTGGAGTGTAAATGTGGTGCTGTTCCACAAACGATGGGGCACTTATTATCGTGTCCTGTTGTTTGTTCACTACAGGAACTGATGGACGCTACCGAAAGCGCCAAACTAGTAGCTCAGTTCTGGGTCAACACAATTTATATTGCCATCGACACGCTAAGAAGAAGAAGAAGATTACTAACATAATTTCTTACATATTTTCTGGGCTAGAATAAACGGCTGCGGGACTGTTCGAAAGAGATACCGTGGCCCCGGTACACAAAGGGCGATGAAGGAACATGGATGGGTTTTAGTCAGTAAAAGTCTGACACTCCCTCCTGCTCCGCCCGGAGCGGGAGGAGTCATTTGATGATTTCACATCCGAAAAAAAAAACCCAAGTTGTGAAAATACAATCGCTCTTGTTTTAATATTACTGCAGCATTCACTTTGTAATTAGTATACTAACAAAGTTGAGGACAACTTCTTAGTTGTATATGCTTCGGAAACACGATTCCATAAAATTTTCTCGATAGAAACGTACCCCAAATAACATTTAATTAAAAACATTAATTAATATCAGCGTATCAAAGTCACTTTATTAATCGAACTATCATTTAACATATCTGACATTTTTATTAATAGAACTTCACTATTCAAAGTATGAACAGTCCATTCACCCCATAATAAATTCTTTACCTAGTAATCCTAAGAATACCTCGACAAACATAATGAAACCCCTACCCCATCAAGTACCCTTTAATTTAAAGCAAAACGGTCGAACTGCCCCCCCTCAAAGGGGAAACTGATTAAAAATCCATCAAACGATTTCTTTGAAAACTCGATGGATACGTCCAATGTCCGTTTATCTTCGTAATTTACTATTCAATCGGTATTACACTGCGACATGTATCTATAAATCCCACATTAGATTTTGTGCTAGGGTATTAATATGACAAAGCTATAAACACGTCACAGTAAACGCTCATAAAATGTACGAAAATATTTCGCTGTGTTTTATTTTTCACGTAAAGTTACGACTAGAACTTGCGAAGGCGATATTAAAATTCAGAATTTCGTAAAGATTTTTACATCCGCCTGTCTGCCTGAGACAACATTAGTGTTTGTTTGTGTCGCATTAATGTTAACCTTGATTAGAATCTTAGTCTTGACAGGAGACACATTCATTCTAAATTTCTAAATTTTATACGTTTTTCCTTGCAAATATGTTTTCGTACTTTTCCCTCTCATTGAGAGGAGGCCGAGTCCCAACAGTGGGAACATTATAGGCTGATGATGATGATGATGATGACTTTTTATGGGACTATAACACCGCTTTATTCCAACCACTGCAACTTCTGAAAGCCAGAATCAACAGCGGCACCCACAAGAAAACATCCGTGGTAATAAAGCTTGACGACTCCCGGAAAAACTATTCAACTATCTTGGATCCCGCAACAAAATTAATCATGAAAGAACAGCGGAGGAGTACGAAAAAATACATAATTTCCTTTAGCAACGCTTTCGTATTTTATTTGTGCGTAATTTTTCATTTTATCATTCACAACGACATATCTTTCTGTTTCTTTTTTCCTCCGTATCTAGTGTGTAGGTACAAAAACTGGTGGAACTAGTGATCGCAAGCGCGACTGTTGAGCATGAGGGATGTCCTGTGTTCGATTCCCAGGGTTCAATTCGGTTGCAGTAATGAAGCTTGCGAGAAACCCATCTTGGATGTAGAGATTTACGTTTCTCGCAAGCAAAGTTATTGCAACCGAATTTATTCGTTATTAATTAGTAATCGAAAGTTAGCGATTTTGTCCTTATCTCTGTCGAGACTCCGGCCCAGATCGGGCATAGTGTTATTGCGTTTTTATATGAATTTTACAGTAGTAGCTACGAAGAACGGAACTGTGCCCGGTCAATGACAACAGGCCCACCTCCTATTGCGTGGAACTTAAAAATAACAGGCGAAATGTGGGTGTAGGTACTATTTCCTCTATCGTACCCTTTAAGTATTACAGGCGTGATGTTATATTACGTTATAAATTGTTACACAAATAAATGAATCATAAATAGCGCTCTATTCTCATTCATACCCAGCACGGTTGCCTTGCCCGGGGGCCAGCAGGCTCTCTGCCAACGTTCCCAGGGAGCATGAATCACGGAGTGCGGACTCGTGAGGGGCTTGCTAATGACTATACATCGAGCCTTTGTCTCCTCCGTATTGTACCGATAGAAAACCAGTAATGTCTATGGCTGCGAGAATACGTGTCAAATGTCAGCGGTGTTGAGATGAGAATAGTTCGTGGTTGTAGGATAACTGTGTGAAAAGAAAATAAAAGTCTTAACAAACATCTTGTATTTTAATAAAATCATTTTCATATTTTTGCCAACAGTACCAGAAAATGTCACTTAAGGGCCTACAGAATCACGCTTCACTAATTAGGGAACGAACTCTGCCATCTTTTTTTGACGACCCGATTGGCGCAGCGGTCAGTGAGGGCTCCGGCCCATCTCGTAACTTTCCCATTTCGACAACTAAACAAAATAGCATCACAAAAGTCCCATTTCGTAACTATTTTGACCTTCATACATTGAATACCATTTCGAAACTGAGGCTGCCTTACGTTCTTAGGGTCCCGGGTTCGAATCCCGGTAGGAGCAAATGTTTGTGTGATGAGCATGGACATTTGTTTCCGAGTCATGGATGCTTATATGTATAATAAGTATGTATTTACAAACAAAAAGTATATGTGTAGTATATCAACTATCTGGTGTCCACGACACAAGCCTCGTTGCTTAGTGTGGCACTAGATGGCGCTGTGTGTAATGTCCAGCGGTATTTATTTATATTGATTTTTAATAAAAACAAACAAAATGTTCACGAACAGCTGTTGTCAATGTTATTCGAGCTCAAAAAGATCCTCGTAGCACTCTAGTGATAGATATGATTTTCCGAATTCCCCGTATTGTTGGAAAAATAGACAGAATTTTGTTAGAATACCGGTCCAGTCCTATAAAGCAAGCAGGCTTCAAAGAAAATCGCCAACATTGTACTGCACAGTGAGGGCAGCACACACTCAGGTTCCATTGTCCTGCACATTGCACAAAAGCCATACTCGAACCAATATTTCGAACATGGAACCTTTACAGTTCCGACCAAAATCAGTTTGTCATAGAAAACACAACATTTTTGTCAATATTGGTCAACTAACGAAATTTAAAAAAAGAATAATAAAACAAAAAATATACGCCCGCCATTGGATTGGCACGCGTCGAATTAATATGGCCAAACATTTTCTCGAAACTTGTGCACAGAGAAGAAATTTGTTTGCTTTGGGATTAGCTAGAAATATGCACAGATAGACGGACAAACGCGGTTTTGTCTCTTTGTTGTGGAATCTAGGGATATAATTTTGACGGTCGGAAAGGATAATATATTACGTTAGAGTTATCTAAACTAAGGAAAATGGGCCGGGTAAGTTGTGAAAACCTGTAACTGAACAAGACTTTTATGGAAGTATTTTTCTAAGCTTGTCTAGTTTTTCTTTCTCTTGTTATTCTTTCGTTTAGTCATATATTACTATACTCTTTGGTTTAGTCTCATGTTACGGCGTCGTCGGCGCAACACGTTTTTTTTACCATTCTCCTCTGTCAGCAATTATTTACTCCTTTTCCATTCATATCATTCCCCACACAATCCATCCATCATTTCCTTGGTTTTCCACTCCATCCATCCATCGACATTTATCCAAGACAATCGATTCCCGTAGGCTTCTTCCAGTGAACATTATTACTTCTCACTCTCAAAGTCCCCAATAAAAATATCATGAATATTTTGCTCCAGACACTACAAATCCTAATTATTCATTCATAAATATAAAAGGTGATCATAAAATCTTAATACTAATAGTACTCGAAAGGATAAACATCAAAACAATTAAGATAAACTCCATTTTAAAATCTAAATGGTAATGATATTCATGGAACGGCCGCTTATAAAAAACCTGGGCATAGACAAGAGGTTTAACAAACGAGTACCAAACAAGGAGATCGTTACCATAATTACTGATACAACGATCATTGTCTAAAAAAGTCAAGTTTGGGACACAATGGTCTCGATTCTTTTACTTCGAGGCTTTTACTTAAAGGGCAGTGCGAGAAAAGGACAACTATAGCTATGAACTAAGTTAAAGATGTCAAACTAGTTTATGCCTTGTGCTTTACCGTGTTTTTAGTCGACATGTTTTTACATGCACCCTTCATTTGTATGGAAATATTAGTTCCACCTAAATTTGACAGCTCTAAATTATGTCCGTCTCTTTCTCGTTTTATAAGAGAGAAAAATTAAATAAATTAAGTTTAGTTTGTGCACAACAGAATCCACACCAATGGTGTCGATTCTGTTGTGCACAAACTAAACTTAATTTAGGCTACTGCTATCTTTACAAAAAGGCAATGCGAGAAAAGAACGGCTATAGCAATGAACTAAGTTAGAGATGTCAAACTAGTTTATGCCTTGCGCTTCACCGTGTTTTTAGTCGACATGTTTTCATGGGCGCCGCCAGGATAATTTCCAGGGGGGTGCATCTTTAGTGCCATGAAAACACACAGCTTGATAGTTTTTGCACTCCAGATCGGATATGTTAGATTTTTATTAGTCAATTATTAGTACGAGGAGTAACTACATATGTCAATTTATACAGAAAAGCCTAACAATGGAAAAACATCTCTTATAATTATATTCTGCCTACTAGAAAAGAAAAGCTTATGTGCATAAGCTTTTCTTTTTGCAAAGGACAAAAGATGTCTGAGCGAGCGAAGTGAACTCGAATATTTTCGGGATATGGCTCGGATGAATTAGGTTATGTTTAGGTTTTCTTTTGTAGGAGCGAGCGAAGTGAGCTCAAAAATTTTTGCTTTCCGCCTCGGATAGATTCTTCTGGACCTAAATCTTTTCTATGTATTTTCTTTTCCAAAAGAGGGGTGCAAGTGCACCCCCTTGCACCCTGCTGCCGGCGCCCATGCATGTTTTTACGTGCACCCTTCATTTGTATGGAAATATTAGTTCCAACTAAATTTGACAGCTCTAAATTACGTCTGTGTCTTTTTATTTATCTTTTTAATAAAGAGAAAAAGAGAGCAATAGCCCAAAATTAAGTTTAGTTATTTCACAATAGAGTCGACACTAATGTCCTATTTGTTTTCTTTTTATGGGATCACAGAGTTGTGTTTAAAGTAACTTACTTTTTATTTTAAATAGTTAATTAATTCTGTGTGGTCAAGTGAATAAATTAATTTCAAATTAAAAATAAATAATGTGATGTTTATCGTGACCATAATTTTCTTTGTAGACCAGCGTAAACTATTATTTTTACAAATATCAATTTAAAACAATTTAGTTCCACTACAGCAAACAATACGAAAATAAAGGTAACTTTAAACCCGGCCGGCCGTTCAAAGTGGCACGCATGACTGCTGCCCAATATTTACATAATTATCGCACATCATGAATGGCTAATAACAATCCATAAATAAACTACCCTTAAAACATACGAGCAAGCGAACAGGCAGGATGCGACCAGCGGCATCATAATCTGTTTAACTATAGTTAGTTAAACTTTAAAAACAATCGTGACTAAGGTTCGTTAAGATTCTGATCTCGCGCGGCAACGATTGCTCATACCAAACAGCGCGGTTTACGTTAACCCGCCTGATAAACACTGGTTAATGTTAACGTTTAGTTTTATCTGTATTCCTGGCGAGTTTTGTTTATAGCTGTGCAAGGATTGCGCCGCATTAAGGCATTTTAAGGAAAGTTGCGATTTCTAGAACTTCATTTGTAGCTGTGGTGGTTCATTGTGGGGCTTTCGGGAGTTTGTTGGCGAGTGCTTATCAGAAAATGTTAAAAACTGCTCTATGCATTTATGAATTAATATGAAAATTTGTGAATCAGTTGGTGGGTAGACGACTTATGAGAGTAGCCTACACTTCCCGATAGTGCATGACACTGTTATACGGTGACAGTGTCATTTTGAGAACATTACAATCATTAATCTGTTTTAAACTTATCTTTTTGTCACTTACGGGATATCTTCCGTGTTTGTTCATATGAACAAACACGGAAGATATATTTATACCGTAAGTGACAATATAAGTTAAGTTTTAAACCGTGAAAGCTTAAAACGGTGTTTGAGTATCTGTTTTTTTCTTATCTTCATAAACTTTCATTTATGATTTCATAATTCAAAACTCCGTTGTTTCTTGCTCCGTGATACAGATCTATCTATTCTTTTGTCACTGCGTAGGTATAGTATCTAAGTAATGAAATTCTCCGTCAATTCATCAACAAAATATTATCTTCTGAAAGTTATGCTTAAATTATTTTAAGAATTTCTAATAAAAATGTTCTGTAGACAGTAAGACAGAGACACGTCGTACATTCTCAGTAAAAATGGTACCCGATCCGCCCTGATTCACATTTCAGCATTTATGTACGACAGAGATACCTTAAGTGCCCTGTCTTATGTCTGTAAGTACCTGCACAATATCAAGTGACTCCTTTTCACCGACAGTAAGCCCTACCTAAAATATACCTTAATATTAATGCACTTTTGGAATGTCAACACTCACGGCGCGCGGCGCGGCGCCAAGCATTTAAGATTGAACAGTGCGTTTTATAATTTAGTCATTGTTTTAGGCGCCCATTAATGTTAGTGAAACCGGTAAGCCAAACAAATCAAGGAACAAGTAGGTACAGGTACGTAAACGACTTTTGTTTACGTGCAAGTGGGATACGCCGGCTTCCGATTAAGGCGAAGTCTGTATGCCGTAAAAAACGTATAAAATCTAGAGAATAAAATTGCGTTTTTACGCGTAGTTTTTACAACTCCCGACGCTTTTAGCATAGGCTTTTCTGTAGTTGTGCTGTATGTTTGTCAGTTTATAGGCACCTTGCTGGTTGAGGTAAATATCAACAACTCGATAAACTAGAGGTTTTTTTGCGACTTCGTATGGATACAACCTCTGTTAGACCAGCTCAGGGATACGATTTATAAATATATATTTTTATCTACCCCACCCCCTTCATTGGCTATGAGTAGAGAAAGAACGTAAGAAACGATGGATAGACTATGTTGAAGGATGACATGGCTAGAAAGGAGGTGACTACTGAGATGACGAGTAATGAAAAGAAGAAAACATGCTGCGCCGACTCCAAATAAATTGGAATAATAGTTACTATACGACGTGTTTTTTGGACGATATCGATAAACTTCGACCGGTCATTGTACTTATCATTATGAACAACTTTTACTATGGGACCAACCCTGAATCGCGAAAAAAAAAAAGCTGTAGGGAACAGCTTAAATTTATCTTAACTTACCACAATTTAGAAGGGTTTGTAATCATCAAGATAACTATTTAAATTTAAAATTATTTATTTTGATTTCAAATATAATCATCACTTCGAACCCTGCTAAATAGATTTCCTTATTTCGCCGACAGTCCCACACTACACTAGGCGCACTGTACTTGCACGTACGAACAGACGTGGCATTCCAGTGGCAAAGGGCATACATAAACATAAACGTGTATACGCACAACGACCAATCAACCTATACAAAACAAGTTCATGCGGATCTCTTATTGTACGGGAAATCTATACAAAGCGGGGTCATATTATACTGAAAATGTATAGCTTGGTATGTCGTCGTGTGTACTAGTGATGAGTCAATCAAGTATAAACCGCAATGACGACCAATAAAGACATTTTTCATAGCACAATACTAACGAGGTCACTGCATGGTTTGAAATTTTAAACACAGTGAATAAGAGTTCTTGGAAAAAGGTGACAAAGTCGTTAGCGAAACGATTTACTATCTAAGTCCGTACTTAGAACTCAATTGTTTGATGTACCTACTAGGTTGTGGAAAGTGTTTTGGAACTGATTCAATTTTTGGCACGGGGCACGGAACCCATGGAAACCCTTTGACTGAAACGAAGTATTATGGACTCTTTCCAACTAAAATCCCACGGTTCATCATTATCATTTTCGATTTATTCTTCGTTCGTCCCGCAGTTTTGTCCCGCATTCCAAAAAAATCTTAGTTTGTCCCACATAACTTTTGAATTCCTGCTTCGACCCAAATTACAAGTACAGTCTACAAAAAAACTAATGTATTATTTTTCTTGCCCTTATCCCAACTCATTTGTGGTCGGCGCAGCATGTCTTCTTCTTCCATAATTCCCTATTACTGGCCTTCTCATCAGACACCTCTTTTCTCGCCGTATCATCCTTTACACAGTTCATCCATCGTTTCTTTGGTCTTCCTCTACTCATAGACCCATCCACATTCATACTCACAACTTTCCTCACGAAATTTTCCTCATTGCTCTGCATCACGTGACTATACCACGACAACCGATTACCACACAACCATAAAATCTCACTGTTCTACTACTAAAATAAATAGAGACCCAGGAGATTTGATTAAACACACAATATCAACCCAATTTACTCAGAGAATCCGTCAACATTTTATTCAAAGTTAACACCATTCTGAACGGAGCTGCTGTGTTCCAATTTTGAGCCCATGGCATGCCCATGAGAGACATTAAGTTTTAACAATGTACCGAAAACAAACACAATTAAAACCCTTGGTGTTGTGGGTCAGAGGGTGCCCACATTTGATCAATGCTGTTAGCCCATTCACAACGTAAAATGTACAATAAAAATTGGGCTTACTTATTACAACTGCTTTGTTGGTCGAGTGGTCGCAAACTCGACTGCTGAGCATAAGGTCTGGGTTCGTTACCCGCGTCAGGCAGTTTTATTCGGTTTTTCTATCATGAATTTCTCAGTAGCAGCCACGGAAACTGGATTTGTACAATAGTCTCGTCCCTACCCGGAACTTAAACATAATTGGCGACTGGTGTACTTAGGTACACCTCTACCTAACCCTCCAGTGCGTGGCGTGATGTTACGTTATACTTACTACAGTAAACACGTCCTGTACAGAAATGTAAGCGCGGAAGTATCCTGAGCGTAATCAAGACACACCATTCCATAAAGAATAAGAAATTGGAGCAGTGTAAAGCAGCTCTAACCAGATTTTATACGCGAGGTATCACACTTGAACGCCGTAGATTCGGGGAGCAACGTGCTAAGCTTAGGCAAGTGGCAAACTTGGCAATTGAAGTCGCGGCTACTGACCCGACTCGATGTATAGACCTTAGTTAAGATTGAGAGAAGTAAAACTTGCACTTCTGGTAAGTACGTGATAGATTTCATATGTAGGTAACCTAGATCATACTGAGATTCTGGGGGTCTAAAATGGCCACTTTTGCAGATATTATAAAAGGTTATATGAATTACGTTAAATTTCTTAAAATTGTCATAGACGCAGTTAATACATTTTGTGATTTGTCACTTTAGTGACCATTCTACGAAATGAAACGTAATTCATAATATGATTACGCCAAAGCGGCCATTTAAGACCCTCAGCAAAGATTTAAATCGATCGATGTGCCCTTAACTTACTGAAGTCGAACGCAAAAGTGATCACTATGATGGATACGATTTTCAGTATGAGCGAGCAAGATAATAGGTACTATTCAAATGTAAGTGACAAGACAACGAAACAGAGGCGTGACCATTTTCGAAGCGGAAGGGCGAATCTAATGATTGAAATCTTTGGATATCACCGGTTCGTTTGTTGGCCGAGATGATAATGCAGTGTTCGTAACACTCGTGAATCGTTAGATCTCATCTAAAATGACTTATATTATTTTGATACGCTTTACAGTAATCTGCTATCTGCTACTAGATCACCCTTCTCCAAAAACGAAGTTTGATCAGGTCACAAATTAGCCTATCATTTATTCTCCTTACCCAAACTGCGCAACAACAGCCTGTCAAACGCGATAAATTAACCTGTACTTTTTGTCTACACCCTAGACCTTTCCCAAACTTACTTTTAAACTACAAATCGGAACATAACCACAACCAAAACGGCCGGGCGTGCCACCAGCCTAAAAACACGATGGTACATAAATAATGAAAGTTTGCAAACACTTGCTCACAAACCCCATTACACATCTATCATGGTTGACTACAACTTTCTTGGAATAACAAATTGACAAAGAGCCGATACACTCAGTTTTCTTTCGTTTTTGTTTAGATGCCTATGTTTGGTATGGAAATGAGTTTTTTGCTAGAATTATTACGATTGGAAACTGATATATGTTGGGCAGACCTTTTAGGCTAAACCTAGTTGGTGATGGATTACTGATTTTAATGGATTTCAAGTAGATAAGTGTGTCGGTATGTCTGTTTGTCAATCTCATTCGTCAAGTGTGTCTGGTTTTCACGACTAAAAGCTAAACAGATTTGGAAGAAATTGGATACACATAGAAATTGGATACTTTTTATCCCTGTACCACGTTTTCCTGGGATAATTTCCAACCTCCGCGAGGCCAAAGCCGCGAGCAAAAGCCAATGATTACGTGAAGGTATAAAGCATTCATGAAGTCTGTAGTTGTATAATCTGTGGTTTGTATCCAAGAGGGATCTATCCATTTCAATATTCCCTAATATAACAGGTGTTGCAAGCATTATGGATAATGTTTTGTTAACAAGGAAAGTAAAATGATAAAATATTTTTACTTGGTTTTGTTCCACTTTCTTTTGTCTTAAAACGTTACGTTACATGGCTTACAAAATAATGTTTGCTGAAGTATTATTAACTCTTATAACATTATTTTGTATGTAATTAATTCAAGCTTATATTAGAGTGTATTTTTTGTAAGAGTAAGCGGTAATTATTCGTACATTGACGTTGCAAGCGACTGCACTACATTACGCCATTTTGAATTCTTCAAATAATTTTATTTTTACATGGCAACATTGCGGATATTTTTTAAAGCGAAGAGGTTTTATGAAAAGCCCGGGAAATAGTTATTGAGAACATTGCTGGCTGAATGCTGTAGCCTGAGGCATTTTATACTGGGAGGAGCTTGTCGATTTATAAGTACCATTTCTAGTAATAAAACGGGAGCTTGACAACTGAATTGTGTAGGACATAAAAGTCATTAGTGGTTCTTTTCTCAAAATTAATTATTTAGAGTCTTGTAAAACAGTTTTGATACAAAGATCCTCAAAAAAGTCTTCTATTTTTTTTGAGTCTATGGTACATTTTTTAACTTTGATGGGCCAAGTAGGTATTAGGACGTTGGCGACAGTGGCGTTGATTATAGCCTTGGTTAGAATATTATCGATCGTCTATAGATCCAAAACCTTAATTTAGTTGCATAAAAATCTATGGAGAACTCATTGTAGATCCTAAATTTGCTATAGACCTCGTAGGTTATTGATTAACACACTCACAATCTCAATACCATAATTTTTTATAAAACAACTACATTAATTGCTTTACTAACGTTGTTCAGCAGACGAATTTTTCAAACATAAGGAAGCAATGTTTCCTTAACAATCCCGCTGATTGTGATGCAAGTGTGTGACGTAATTGGGGTGGTGATTGGCAGTGTGTGCCAAAGCCAATGCCGCGATTTTTATATGGCCATACCGTATGTGCTTTCGTGGACACTTGCCAATATGAATATGAGTACGAGTAGGTGCCGTCTAAATGAACTTGTATGACAAAAGACACATGGTTCTATTGGACCTTCCCACTTCATTATGAATCTTATTACTGTAGGTGATTGACTGATTTTTCCTCTATATTACGATGATTCAGTCATGGCCAGGCTGCAACGTGTTAAAATTCAGGGTGGAAGGGCTATCTAGCTATAGGTACCCGTAACCCTAAATTCAATACAATAATCTAAAACTTTACGTCCGTTATTAAAGAAAATTAGCAGTTTTATAATATTTGACGGAAAAAAATCTGTTGTTTCATACAAAACTGCAATACCTACATTACAGTTTATTATTAACAACTATTTATTATTATTATTTGTTATTATAACTGAAAAAAAGCTTCATCTCTTGGGAGTCTAGAATTTAAACACCTGCCCGCTTAGCATGACCACCGAAAAAACGAAAAAAATCGACAAATCTTTGGTTCATCTGTCATTTTGTCGATTCAATGACAGCAAAATGACAGATGAACAAAAGATTTGTCGATTCTCTTTCTTTTCTACTGTGGTCATGCTAAGCGGGCTGCTCTTGGTAAAACGTTGAGCATCCATCGATGTCCTCAAAATACTGTATGTGTGTATATCTATCATCTTACCTTATTATCTTTCTGCCATGAACACACGCCCTTCTTGTCTGATATCCTACACTTGAGCAGACCATCTTCACCGGGATTCACTTCAGTATACGTTGGCATCTCAATAAACCTTTGTACAGCATCTGGAAATGAAATATTCAGGTCAATATTTTTGGAATTTTTAACTGCTTCGTTTGTTTAGCAGTCGTAACACTGTAGAGCTTTGGGTTTTGTATGATAATGAAGTTGGGCATAGTCCAACTGTAGTTTAATTAATTAGGAAGAACTTAGTCTCTAAACAAAAGTACCTAAATGATTAAGACTTTTCACCTTTTGAATTTCGTAGTGTGAAATATTTCGCAGACAATTTTTATTTCTTAATTTGGAAACCCCAATCGAAGGGTTTGGAAGAAAAAAAATCAGACTCCACAATTATGGCATCTTACGACGTTTAGGAACTTAAGAGGGTCCTTCCCGGCCCGTCTATCGTTAACGCGAGCATGGTCGAAAAGCTTGTTGTTTCATCCAGAGCCATCGCGGCAATATTTTTTCAACTCCCCTGTCTTACCTAGCCCCGACCCCGAACTACTCGTCACCCGCGCACCTCATACCGCCTAACGCGAGGACATTGAACGAAAAATAGTGTTCGATAAAACTTTATCCAGGAAATACGTGTTTTTGAATAAGTCTTACAAGTTTGTCAAATGTATATTTATTATTTAGAATTTCCACTATATTTGCAAGGCTTCTATCAGGATATTTTCTTTACTTTTACAATTTATGAGTAGGTACATTATGAACAGCCAAAGTTGAGGTAAAATTTGTGCAAAACGGCAATTTTTTGTTCCTACAATTTTTTATTTTTGTGTTGATAGAAGCCTAGATATAGTGCACAAGATACCTATCAGTTCAAAAAATTTAAAGATTTATGTGTAACAACGGCTTAATCACGCACGAGCGTTTGTCGAAATTCTCGCGAAAAGTATGGGTTGGCGCTCTTAATTTATCCAAATCGATTTATCCGCTCTGGAGTAACGAGGTCACAATGGAACAGGCATACACACACTTACCCACATACATAGACACATGCGTGCGAAAAACATAACCCTCCTTCTGGATAAGTCGGATAAAACGTTAGAAGTTGCAAAACACCCATAACTGGCGAAATGAGTGTACTAAACAGGACAAAACTATGCCTTCGGGATATATAAAAACGTGACGTTATGAATATTTTTGTGTTTACAAAAGGTTCGGGCAGAGAACTGCAAAGGTTGATAGATTGATTGATTGACAGAAGTATCTGAGTTGCGCACAAATGGTTGCATGCAAAACTGTACGTCAGTCAGTTTTCTACGTTTTTTAATCCTTTTTTTTTTTGTTAGTTGATCCGAATTCGCATTGCAGGCTCTCTAGGCTCGCGTCGTCCGTTTGGGTGAACTTTAAGTGCGTATTTCACGATCGTATTCCATCATATAGCCATGAAGGTTTAGTACGGGGTTTTGATAGAATGTAAAGCGATAAAGTCCCTTTTTATGGGTGTTGAAAAGGGATTTTGGAGATTATAGTAAAACCGACAGTATAGCATGGGCGAGTTACTGAATTACTACCAAGGGCCAATTTCACCAAAGAAACTAAAAACGATCAGCATATTTGAACTGGGTTTAAAAGCAGTCAATGGCATCGTTGCTATGAGATATTGACACAAACAGCTCTTAAATGAAGTTTTGATGAGTTGATTGCACTTAGTTTGACTGGTCTTTTCTTTATCGTGAGGTTAGTGCCTAACCTGGTGTCAGAGTTTTTATGCCGCTTATGGGCTTCTGACTTGGCTTTACATGACGTCCAGAAATATCTTTCAGGCATGCTGATTTCCTCACGATGTTTTCCTTCACCGAAGCAACGATAATTATACAATATGACGACCCGAATGGCATAGCGGTAGTTGGGCTGCCTTACGTTCTTAGGGTCCCGGGTTCGAATCCCGGTAGGAGCAAATGTTTGTGTGATGAGCATGGGCATTTGTTTCCGAGTCATGGATGTTTATATGTATATTAAGTATGTATTTACAAACAAAAAGTATCTATGTAGTATATCAACTATCTGGTGTCCATGACACAAGCCTCGTTGCTAAGTGTGGCACTGGATGGCGCTGTGTGTAATGTCCAGCGATATTTATTTATTTATAATATGCACATGAGTCCGAAAAATCAAAGGTGCGTGTCTTGGGTTCGAACTTGAGACCTATGGCTTGACAATCTGACGGTCACACCATTAGGCTATCACTGCTAGTTTGATTGGTGATAAAATAAATAAATAAAAAATAAAAAAAGCCTTTTAAATCCTGTAAATTTACATTTCTTACACATTTTAATGTGGTTTATTCTGTGATAACACAGAGTATTTACTTATTCACTACTTGTTTAATAACTTTATGTAATGTCTATGTACCTATAATTAAATAAATAATATAATTAAATAACTAAGTTTTTTTTTATCGGTGATATTCGCTCTTAAATTTAAGTCATAAGAATAAAAGTAAAGAGGTAGAGACGAGTCTTCTATATTTGAATAACGAAAGCCAACTTTTGTATAGCATCAAAAAAGTTTGTGATCACTAGCATAAGCTGATATAATTTTTTAAATTGAACCTTAAACAATTGAACTGTTTTATTGTTTCATAATCTATATTTTTAAATAAAGAATCTAAAAAGAAGAAGAAATCATAAAATAATCTACCGTAACAAAAAAGATTTAGATTTTTCAAAGTGATCGCAAACCGTCGGAAAACTTCTGGGTTGTTGGCAAGTTAATGATTAGAAACTTTATTAGGCTTCCAAGAAATGCGGGCCTTAGTTTTCACAATTTGGGTTGCGGGATACCTAAAGAGAGATTATTTTCCTCAACCTCTATTTTTTCATGAATAGTAAGTACTTCGCCCGCGACTTCGTCCGCAAAAATTGTGATAACTGGGCTAATATGCATGATATAAATATAATTTAAGCCTATAGCACCCACGAATAATGTAGCTTTCTGCCAGCGAAAGATTTTTTAGAATTAGATCATTAGTTCCGGAGATTACCCCTACATACAAACTTAAAACAAATTTTTCCTCTATAAAATAATAATATGTATTATTCTAGATTAAATAAAAGTCGGTATCACGTAGTTGGTTTTCTGAATATATCTAGGACACTCAACCGAGCGTGCGTGTATGACTAGAATACTAGATTTATGGACGTGGCTAACATGTAGGTAATAAGAATCGTACTAGGTGGCGCACTGAACTTTCTGCCTACCCCCATGGTATGGACGTGAGTATTCCGTGTTAAGAAATAAATGAACTAGTACGAAATCTAATAAAGGTATAGCATCATATTTCGATCAAAATAGCAAGATTCGCAACATCGGAATCCCACAGGAGTAGACCCCTTCCATAGCAGCAGTTTGTAGAATACCGGCCTTTATTCGGGCATTTCCGAGTTACAGACTAACAGCCAGTGGAACGATGCTGTGGGGTACTCAATCAAACGTCAGTCCACTCACTGCACGGTTGACATACAACGTAACAAACGTATTGATAAGTCATTTGAGGAACGCGTGTCAGAAATACAATATAGCCTAGCGTATATTAGCTGCCTGCGTCTAAGTACTTCATGGTACTTTTGCTGCCCGCGATATTAAAATGTCTTCTATATGCTTAGGTTGTATGTTAGTCTAAATGATTTATAACTCTGTAAAGCGTTATTTGTTACGGTCGCAAATCACATTTTAAGCAACATACAACTCGACACTGAACTGTAAATTTCAAAAAACGTAAGAAAATTTGAATTACGCCAGCTACCTTGGCGCTTTCACCTTATTCTTAATAGGAACTAAGACCGCCATTTTATTTTTTAATACAATTTCCACAGACAATCTCACCAACATTCATAGAGTGCCCTCCTGTTAATAGTATTTATTTTATATGTATAAGTATTTTTATGTATGTTTATTTCATATGGATATATTTTTGTTTTAAGTTTTAATTTACATTTTCTGTTTTGTCTTTTCTACACACTGTGTCTATATTTCTAATCCAACTTTCCTCTCTCAGGTCTGCTGGAAGAGATTTTTTATGAAATAAGCAGGACCATTGTGCTCATCTATCTTAATGTAATGTTAAGTATTTTGTGTGTACATAAATAAATAAATAAATATCATTCAAGGACCAAAAGAACTATGGAGCACTCTATGCCATTTGAAAATCTTTGACAGTTCGTGTAAACTGCACTATATAATGTAGTCGGGTAATACTTTCCAAAGGAATTGTACCGTGACAGCTGCTAACAACCGTTTTGTTGGGCCTCAGTGGTTCGCCAACAACTAGGACCAGACAAAAAGCTGGCATAAGTGAAGGAGATGAAGAAAAAGCTTTTCTTTCTCCTTTACTCTCACCACTGATTCTAATAAGCGTGTCCTTGTTACCTAAATTGTTATTTTCGTTTATTTATCTTTTCTAGATACGAATTACATTTTTAAATAATCCTTTAAAAAACGTAACAAGTTTTGTTTCCGCCGGTGTCGGGAGCAGGTTGTCAGGGTTCCAGAGTCGAGTGCGATCCGTATCAAAGAGTACTTCTTCAGCCTTCTGAATTAGGCCCTTGCTCCTAACTGCAATGTTATTATTATTGTATTGAGCGACTTGTCTATTGCTATATACACTGTGTTCGCAAATTATAACTATCAGATATCGGACGCTCGTGAACATAAACAAACACGGACATTACTTACAACACATTAACATTACCAAAATTGGAGAAATTCTTGCACCATTCACGATATCATTAAAAATGTATGATTTTCCTCTTCATGTTTTCTTACTTTTATTTTTCAATTTTCTTAAAATTAAAAACATGGTCTGTTTCCAAGAAATGGTTCGGCGAGGAGCTTCCTTTTTGTGTCGTATCTTTAATTAATTAGGTTCGTCATTATTTAGTCAGTTGCAGAAGTTATTCAAGTTATGTGTTGAATGCTACAAAAGGTGCTCGCGTACGTGAAGTAGCTAATGAATTAAAGGCGCTTTTTACTTTAAAAATATTTAAGCAAAAGAGCTGGATCGAGAATTGGGTGAACATTAGTCTCTAAGAAGGCTTTTAAGAGGCATAATTAAATATGTTAAAGTATTCAAAGTAAGTAGATGTAGCCACCTAAATCTTGTTTGTAATATTCTGAATGTTTCAGTGTGGAATAGATATGATACCAGTACACTCGTGTAAGATTATTGTTTTTCGGATTCATGTATAATAAGCCCAATAGTTAGTCCTTCAGGACGAATTTGTGTATTTATCTAGACTCTTTAACATTTCTAATAGAAAGTTCTAACCAATGAGAGTTAAAAATAATAAGCTTCCTTTATGATTCCAAGCGGATTTTATGCACGATGAACGAAAGTCATAATAGTTAGTAAAGAAAACGGCCAGCCCTAAGCAAAACACATAAAATAGAATGATTTTGAAACCTATTTTTTAAAGATTTCAAATCCTACAGTTGAATTTTGGGCGTCGTTTTCGAATTTTAAATTCCAATCGTGCAGCGGGCTCTATTTTCGAAAATTGAATTTCAATTGTAGAACAAGCTTTAGAGCTCGGCCTTCATAATTTAAATTCAAAAGTATTTAAGTCGTAATTTTTGAACTTGGAAAGTAAATCATGTTAATAACGCCTAATTGCTGATTTGTAAGTCAGCATTTGTGGCGTACCGACGTGCTCGTAGATAAGCCAGACCTAATGACGTCAACCTGTCACTAATTATGCACATATTGTGATCTAAAGCCTACACAGTTCTGCTGAGTAGGGTGAAGCTGTAGGTGTCACGCAAACACAATCGATAACACTGATTTGCACTGAGCAGGCACAAGTTCCACTGCTAGACGTGAACATAATGGAACGCTATTTACATGTCTGGAGTCCACTCATTCACTCTCAAAAGGACATATAAAACGAATGCCTGTTTAAACTAAGACTTATAAATAGGCGCTAAAGATTTTCAGTGCTTGGCTCAGCGTCGAAAGTTGAAATTTCAACAGAGCAATAATATTTAGGCATTAATTAAGGTGTTGCCTAATGTGAGTGAAGAAGCCTAACATCAGTCATTAATCCATAACATATTTGGAGGTATATATTAGACTCGACTTTGACTTACGATCTACGTTATCCAAAGGCTAGCTGACAAACAAAGGTACAGAATGGGTCAGTATGTTCTAACCTCTTTCCTTTAACCCTTTAACAAACATATCTGTCTAAAAAAGCAAGAAATAAGGGCACACAGACTTCAACGGACTGACGATAGAGCGTAACATTTGAGCCTCTCTCGTTGCACTGATGAGTGTTGACGCGTATCGACTCCTGATGCAAGCATAATTAACCAAGTTGAAGAGGCTGATTGGAATACTAGCTGTCTGTAATCCATATTACATCACGCTTGCATTCCCCGTAGAGAGACAATAGGTTCGCCCCCTATCTTACAATAACTAGCGAAATGTGATTGTAGGTAATAGTACCTACAGTCACATTTCATTGTCATCAACCAAGAAAAAGCCCAAACTACGGGCGTAAGAACTTTTAAGTTATCTATGCTTGGGGCTGCCAAAGATGAGAAAATCAAAATAGAAAAAACCTAATTTATGAAATACACTTGGCCCGCCAAGCTTGCCAAATTGGCAGTAATCGTCGATAAACAACGATGCTTACAAGACACTCAACGAAATAAAATCTCAAAAAACAATCCAAAAACACCAACTGATTCAATTTAACCGCCCTTTATTTCGCAAGTGGCTAATGAACGTCCCATATCGTAAGTTGAAAGCTTATTCGCCGCATAAAAGGGTAGGCCCGAATCATCAGCACCCCACGGCAACATTACAGCACTTTATGAAGATTGCAAATATTTCTCACAAAGCGCCATCCGCGGCCACTGGCGTATCAAACCTCATTGTTCCCGTGAATTGAGTTTACCAAGTATACTTTTCGTTGGTGTTCATTTTTAGTACTGAGCAGTTATTTTGTTGTAAAAGGTTTAGCGGAGTTCCGGGAGAGGTAGTGGGATTATAGAAGTTGTTACGTGTTTGGAAACGGTTTAAAACGACGTCGTTTTAACCGTTTTAAGGTGACAGGGAGATAGGAAGCGTCTTTCGTAGTTATTTCCCGCAATTTTCACAACTCTGTTTTCTACCGTAACCGCTAGTAACCGCCTCGATTGAAGATGTACGATTTAAAAAACACCCTTTTACTTTTTTTTTTCTCTTTAATAAACTCAAACTCAAAGCATTTATTTCTTTTTCGGGCCATTTCGGCACTTTTGAATGTCAAAAAAAAACAAAAAAACAAGCGTAGCTACAGTCACAGTCACAATAGTCTTGTGTACCTATGTCCCAATGCTGGGCAAAAGCCTCCCCCATTATACACCCAGGATATCTCTTCCACTTCGATCCTTCTTGATGCGCGTCTAGACGTCTTAAAGATCACCTTTTACTTAAACATTCCGAAATGAAGAATCAACAAACCAACCTCTTTACATTAAACGTCACTTGAGTTCCACAACTTTTTACTTTTCATAATAGTGTCAGCTCCTTGAAGTAAGCACATCAAATGGAAATGACGAGGGAACTCTCAATTGAGAGTGGTATTAATAAAACGAGTCTTAAAAGTGAACACGAAGGGAATATCAAATAAACCTCCACCTGACAAGAAACTACAAAAGCAACCGACCCCTATTTAATAAAAATAAAGAGTTTTATACCCCAGCCGAATAGCTACATTGTTATTCATAGCATCGATATCGTAATCCATAAGAATAATCTAGAAATTTTTCTTTCGAATCGAGTATTGCACGAGTTTAACGGTTGCTCATTACGGGTAAGTCGAAAGGCGTGAAGATGGCCTGATAACGAGCGCAGTCACACACAAGTGACTCTAGAGCAGATTCGAGCAGTTTCGAGCAGCGCTGACTGCTCTAAGCATTTTCAGCGCTTAAGTATTTGTTGCAGATGTTGTTTGGTCTCGATATTTTCTGACTGTCTTTAAATGTAACATTATTACATTTAACTACACGATAACCAGCGAACTTGTTTTTCTTAGTAGTTATAATTATGTACTGTATTGGATTGATAATTGCTGGTACGGTTGGCGCAGTGGCTGTACGGTTAACTGCTGTGCTGAGTATCGTGGGTTCAATTATTTGAACAAACATTTGTATTGCCTACAGATAGTTGTTCCAGATCTGGCTGTTTGTTTAAGTGAGTTTAAATGTTTTTAAACGCACCCACGATACAGGAGCAATTCGTTAATTTTTTAATTTTTGTTTTTTTATGTGGCAATTTGTTACTTTTTGTAACAATATTTTGATTTAAAAGAGTGTCCATGGAGTTTCTTGCCCGTTCTTCTCCATAGAGATCTACGCTAGGGAATGGGCAACTACAGTACTTTCTCAAGTTATTATGTCTTGTGTCTGGGACTGTAGCTTTGTTTTGTTTTTTTGTATTTTTGACTTTCAAAAGTGCCATAATGGTCTAATTGAAATAAATGCTTTGAGTTTGAGTTTGAGTTTGAATTCTTATAGAGGAGCAACGTTTTTTTTTTAAATAACTACGTTATATAAGCTGCTGAAAAGCTTAGTCTTTGTAGAAATACGAAACGCTATGAAAGCGATTTCCTCTTACCGAGACCCTGTGGACATAACAACCATGGGAAATTGGTATTGCGCCGCAATTTGTTTGCGGACGTCGAATGACCTTCACTATTACGAGTAAGTTATTGATATTAAGTCTCATCTGTTCCTACCGACAGACCCCAACATATTTGGGAAAGGCTACGGTTAATTGCCCCCCAAAGTTAAATACCGTCCTTATCGCACCTACTTAAAAGCCATTAAAGTTAAAAGACTTAAAAAGTATCACTCGTAAAGAGAACTATGAAAGTTGCGATTGCGAAAGCAAAGCTGTGTAGACTGCTAGAGTTCGGAATGTACGGATTCTCCCAGTTCTACCTGCGTTGAATTAAATATTAGTGGAGATTGTTTGTGTAGCTGCTAAAATACTAATATTCTCAGTACCTAGGTAGAATAGGGACTGAATCAAGCGTAGTTGGGAAAAGGCTGGCGGGATTGATTGCGCACATTGATTGTGTAGCTGTGTCAGCGGGTGGATTAAGCGCTATTTTTTCGGGAAAAAGTGTGAAATCTGACGGGGTATTCGAGTTTCTAGTGAATGGGGTATTTCCATGTATTGATCGCTTGGACGAAACCACCTATAAAGAGATGTTGTTAGAGCATTACGACAAGCATCCAAATACATTTTTAAACACCTTCTTTTTAGTAGTTCACTCTTGACAGAGTGGTCGTAGTCATGGACAACTGCGGTCGCTGCCTTTGCGATCTTTTTCCACCGGTCTCTATTGACCGCATGGCGAGCACATTCTGCCAGAGGACACAGACAGATTTGATGGAGTCTGTCCATCGGGTTGGTGATCGACCACGTGGTCTCGTGCCTTCGACTCTACCCTGAATTATCAAACGCTTCATGGAATCATTGTTGCGGGTAACGTGTCCAAAGAATCTGAGGATTCGTAATTGCACAAACGACGACAGTCTTTGTTTAATATTGAGTTCTTTGAGTATTGACACGTTAGTCGGATGAGCGGTCCAGGAAATCCTTAGCATGCGCCTCCAACATCACATCTTAAGGGCGTCAATCTTGCGTCGGTCCTGCATACGCAATGTCCATGTCTCCGCTCCATAGAGGAAGATCGGGAAAACCAAGGTGTTCATAAGGTGGTTTTAAACACCACTTTGTTGATTATCGAAATCAAAATGACTGTTACTGTTAGCCTATATCATCGCACTATTGGGCAAAGGCCTACCCCATGACCGCCCAATCTGTCGATCCAGGGCCAATGTGGATCACTGGTCGTTGGTGACGAGCTGTGGTCCAAAATAACCTAGCTAGAAGCTAGAAGGCGACGTGGTAGACCTCCCAGGAGATGGCGGGACGAGCTGGACAGAAATCAAGGTCATCATCATCATCATCATCTGCCTAGCCTTTTCCCAAGTTTTTATTGGGGTCGGCTTCCAGTCTAACCGGATGCAGCTGAATACCAGTATTTTACATGGAGCGACTGCCTATCTGACCTCCACAACCCAGTTAGTACTGGGTAATACGTTACCCCTTGGTAAGACTGGACAGAAATCAAGGTATTGTACCTAAATTATTTCTACGACGTCTAGACGTTACGTTTCTTTTTTTGTCTTTACAAAACGCATGAACAAAGAATACAGGGTAAAGTAAAAGAATACCTTTTCTAATAAACTTTGTTATCCCTTAAAGATTTTCACACATCGTGGAGGGAATTCTCGCAATAAGAACCCACAATGGAACCAATCAAATTCAACTTTTCCGATGATTGGCCCAAAAAGTTTTATTAGTCTGCCAACATTGGACAAATCGTATCAACAAAAATAAATAGACAATCATACTAATTTGTACAAAAGGACATTTATTTTTAAGGTACAGACCAGCCAGCACATGAAGCTACACAAAACTGTCGAATTTTCTCAATAAACCTTTAACGTAATGCTTTAGCGGTGGACTGCTTTAGCGATAAAGCTATTCTTGGAAAGAAACTCAAACGTATTCTTGTAGGTACCAAACCTACAAGAATTAAAAGTTTTCCAATCTCAAACAATAAGAAAAACTTCGCATTTCCTAAGTACCTATGAACTCGACAATCGGCACCGTAATTTAGTGTAAGTATTCAATTTTTTTTTTCCTTTGTTGAACAACGACTTTTCTCTATATTGATATCTGGAACTTTTACTAGGTTCTAAGAACTAACTGCTAACTTCAGAATTGCTGAAATTCTTCTGTGATGTAATAGGCTGCCTTTACTTCAACTGAAAGGACAACAACTAAGTGATTATGATAATAACCTGTCTATCAAAATGGGTCTGTTCCAAAAGCATCTGAAGAAAGCGTAAAAAAAATAGAAAACGTGTCTCTGGTTGCCGTTTTGATTTTATTTGAAAAAATAAAATAAAAATTCTAACACTGTTTTAAGCTGTCACGGTTTACAACTAAGTTTATGAAATTCTAATTTTAAATCAGTGTTCTACAAACTCAATTTTCATGAATAGTTTTCAAGTACAATTTAAAAAGATAATTCAATCAATAATTGTTAGAAAACGTCATGAAAACGTGACAAGATGTTATGAAGTTCAAAACTTCTAAACAAAGGTGTTATATAAGAGATCTTTAAGCTATAAACTTCATATTCTACCGTCTAGTTATAGTATATTTAAAACAGAAACGATACACAGACACTAGTTTCATAAAGATAGCTTTCACCTGCAATACAAACAAACTCATACTGCGATGGCTGCCGGTGCCAAGTATGGTAATTACGCCATTGTTTCTCTGAAACGCAGCGCTGAACGTGATACTGATGATAAATAGATTTGTACATAAAACCGTCACGCTTGCTATCGTTGTGGGATAAGCACTAGTCATGATATACGGTTTAAAGTCGCATTGGTGTGTAGTCGCTGTTAATCAGGGACGATTTCAAGCATGGGGAATCGGAGTTTATCAGAGACCAAATTTATGGTGAAGGAAAAAACCGTTGACTTTTTCTATCATGAATTTCTCAGTAGCTTCCCGGAGTTTGGTTTTGTACCTGTTTGATAGATAGCTTAGTTATAGGCTAAAATATGGGTAAGAGGTAAAATGTGGGTGCTCTACCGAACCGTTCGGGGATAACGGGCAAGATGGTATGCTTATTTAATTTAAAGCATGGGTGAATGAAAGTTTATTAGAGATACCACCAAATGGTGAAGGTATAAATATCGCCAAGAGAAGACAACCAACACTTAAGTGTGGTTATCACTACCTAAACCTTTTCTATGTAACGCCGCGACCCAACCAAAGCCATCAGTCGTGAAAATTCGCGATCGTCGCGTTCATAAACACGACGATCTCGAATGGGCCCACCCATTCGTTCGGAAATCGTTCTAGTGTCCGAACAAAAACGCGACGGTCGTGTGTTCGCACAACGATCACTTTGGTTAGGATGCGGCTTAAGTCTTGACATTTGACCTATAGAAAGGACAATTACTGGCCAACAATAGATAGCCTCATTTAACTCCAAATCCTATTTCTCCATTGCTGGACAAAGGTTGATCCTAAAACCGATATCTATTACTCGTAGCGAACGCGGGGCTTGTGACAGGTGGAGGAGAAGGGGGGCGTTAGGGGTTGGTGACCGCTAAGCCAGAATTATCCTAATTGTTAAGTATTCTAAATTGTTGTCAGTACAGTCACAATCAAACTTAATTGCTTAGCCACTTTTTTTAAGGTGATGTCATAGTTGAAAAATGCTAATCGTTTCCAATCTTTAGGAATACGTTTGTGACTGATTTAAATTTTGCTTTGAAAGTACTTGTATATTCTGCTCAATTGTTTCAAAAATATATAAAATTCGGCACACAGACAGATAAAGTAATTTTGTCTGCCTATCTGTAGTCTGTCTTTTACCCTGGACTTTGAATGAGATTTAGCGACGGATACTCTATGATACTTATTTCCCTGGCAGTACGTTCAAGTAGGATAATATTCACCCTACGCGAAATCGCGCCGGGCAAACGCTAGTTAACCCGAAAGCTTTACACTCAAAATTAGCCGAAAATCCGCATTTTACAGTAAAAGGTAATGTCCAAATTCACCTTTCATTAAATCAATTTAATCTTCACACACAATCCACATTACTCATCAATTTTCTATTCTATCATTTCCAATATCTATCGTGTTTGCGTCAAACGTTCTATGAATAATAATGTTCCCTACAAACGTAACGAGTTTCATTCATTGGCGTTTCTGATTCATATCAGTATGTATAATTGTTTTATTGTTGTTGCAACAAAAGTAACTCAAAACTCATGAACATAATTTTATTTTTCCATTAACTGTAAGAGTTAATGGAAAACGAAAATTATGTTCATGAGTTTATCTAGGGTATTCTAAGGTGACCATCCATTGAGATTTGGCCGGACATATTCGGCTTAATAGGTTCCCATCTCGATTTTAACGGGGCTTGTCATTACAGTGAAATAAATCACTATTGAAAACAAATAAATTGAAAAGTAAAGTTTCCGGACTTTTCCGAAAGGGTTTTTGCCAGGACTTTTTAAATTGCGGAATGGTAACCCTACCTCCATCCATTAAACTTATCACTATTACTGGGAAACATGAAACTAAATAGTCCTGGTGTAAAAGGAATAAAACCAAAAATTTTACACATAAAATGCTATCGTGACGATGTTTCGAGAACTGAAACGACGTTAGTATCGCTTGGGACGTAGAGGTCTACGGATGGGTCTCCACTGATTAGATAGGATAGCAAGCCGATATCCAAATATGAAATTGAAATACACCAACCGTATATTTGTGTACCTAAGGACTTAAAGACACACAACAGAAAAGTTGAATAAGTACTCACGTATTTCTTCAAGTCTAACCGGATGCAGATGAATAAGAAATCATATTTTACATGGAACGACTGCCTATCTGACCTCACAACCCAGTTACTGCAACCACCCCTCTCTTGCCCTTTTGTAAGACTGGTAGTCAGACTTTGGGTTTCCGATTGCACATAACGACTATCAATGATCTACAAATTATATCATCTAAATGTAACGCTGGAAAATAATGTTTAAAATCAGGAATACCAGAAGATTGAGATTTTTGGAATCTCTGAAGCATGGCGGATCTATTCGTGTGCGATCAAACAGATTTTAATCAAATACCGAAGGTGTAACGAGCTAATTCAATGGTTTTACATACATTGAAGGAGGATTTTACATACATACGTTAATGGGCTGATGTGGCGGAACTTGGGGGAGGTTTGCGTCCAACAGTGGAATAATTTTGGTTTTAAAGATGATGATGAATAGGCTAAGATAAGGAACATATCTTTACGAGACAGTCAAGCAAGGCTAAGTTGTTGACGAAATCATTATCTTCGTAATCATCGGACAACAGTGCTGGACACGCACGTCACTCAACTCGATTCTCGGCAACTTACATCCAGTTGCTACCAGCAACCCTGCGAAGTTGCTCCACCGCAGGGCATCCCACCTTACTCTTGCCAATTCGCAACGAAAACGACGACGAAATAATCGAGATCAATAATAGAGAGTGTCGTTGCGATGATAATAATCCATATCAGTTTTTGAAACGTGCAGACAACAGGATAGGCAGAACACGATATTAAAAGTCCCATCGTTTGCGAAATAAAGCTTTAGACATGAGAAGATAGAAACTCACTTTACATACGTACCTGTATACAAGTCAAAGAGATAAGATACGATTTTTATTCTGTAGTTTGGTAAAGAGCTGTCAAAAGATAGAATTCTTAGTTTTGCTTTCCTTGATGTGTATTACTTCGTTTAAATAGGCATGACGACAGTATCAAAAAATTGCAAATCTATTTAGTCCGTCAGATAAAGTATTGTAAATTAATGGGCACGTATTTTTTGTTTTTGTAAATCAATGAATATTGACAAAGATAAAACGCATCAAAACTCGGGAGTGGGGGCTAGTAACGTCAGAACTAGGTAAAAATTATACCTAGGCTTGACGTATAGAAAATTTTAAAAGCGTCATAAATATCTTCGTCAATTTTGGTTTACGTAACAAAAGAAAAAACACGGGTCAAATATTTTTAACGGACTAATTCGTTTTTTTTTTGTCGTCTCGCCTATTCTTGTCTATTGCATAAAAATGTTTGCACAACTAATGACTTTAACGTGACCATAGATATGAGTGTTAGACTCCAGGACAGTGGTGAAATTATATCAACGAAACTTCTAGAGATTGGACATCTAAACCACGTGCATATTGTTTCGTATTACACCTATGCTTTACTTTGTTAATTTTCCACTGGACCTTAAAGCGGTTAGTTAGTTAGTAATAGTCCATAACTGTCCTCTCGGAAAGCTTCCTCCATAGACCCCTAAGTTAATGATCTTGTATGGACTATATCACTACTCATAACATGATTATATTGTGTCCAACCATTTTTAGGACACTGTGACCTAATTCCCGGCCTTGTATGTTTTACAAACGGATTAGCATATGTTATATGTTCCAGCAAAAATTCGATTAGTTTGGAAATTTGATTTTGTCAATGCTGCCAGTATTTTATGATTTGTCTATGACATGTGACACAATGATTTAGTAAGTAGATTGGATATTTCTACATTATTTACAGATATCCCAAAGAGTACAGTTTGCTTATAAACAAAATTCAAATTATCTTATTTGTAGTCTTGTAACCATAGATGTAATCCCTTAGTTATGCGTACTACGTACTAAGTTCTAAAGATAACACTATCAGACAACTTCAGAAATCATAAACAAGTGAAAATTTATTCTCTTAATAATACTAAATTTTCAGTGGCTTACGTAAATCGGTACGTATTTGGTGTCCTGAATCATCAGTATTGCTGTTAGAACATCACTATGTCCACGTCATCAGGACTATTTAATTCCCACGCTCCTAAGATTTCAAAAAAGTTGAAAAAGAGCTTTTTTGTTTTTCTTCCACACCCCCAAGCATGTCACTTGAAGTGAGTATTATAATGAGATTCAAAACAAGCGTACAACTCTTCTGTCACAAAATAAAGGCATATTTACTCTGTCTCGGTTAGCGGAGCCACTAAGTACATCTCGGCCTACATGTTTGACGGCGCCTTACTTACTTACTGAGCGAGTTCGAGGGAATTTACATACGTTTGGTAAGTAACACGTAAATCACTCATGATGCACAGAAACAATTCGATTGGCTTTTTAACGTTTTATTTTCAAAGTTTATAATAATGTTGGTTTGATGGGAATTGGAAACACGAAATCTGAGTAAACATTTCGATGAAGTTTTGCTTTTGTTCTAACTCAATTTTTGATTCGATCCAGTACCTCTATATAACTATCTCGCAAGTCTAGGTATAGAAAGAAAAGTGACGTGCAATTTAGAAAAAGTCGTATCTAAAGTAGATCTATCCTGAAGGGTTCGTTTTCTAAGAAGTTACGTCTACAGTGGTACGCAACTGAGCTTGGCAGGTTTACAGCCTACGGGGACATTTTTCCAGCTTAGATACTTTGAAAAACTATTCAAGTATTCATAGCAAAAAGATAACTTTTCTTTCCACTTACTTTACTTTAAACATAACATGGCTGGTTTTCGCCCGGTTCATCTACAATATGGCAACAATTTCTTTGGCCGATATCTTGGGAACACTATAAAATATTGAGATGAAAATGAACAGCTCCTTTTAAAGGCTAGAGAATTTTTACTAAAAGTTTTAGACTCAAGATATTCCGTATTTATGACAACAAAACAAGTAAAGTTGTTCGTACTCATGATTTAACTTTACGTATAATGTAAAACGAAAAGATATTCTGTTTTATATCTAAACGGTCCCCAAAAAGGTTGTTCGGAAAATGTGAAAAACCTTTTCCAATGTTCGACGTATTCTTTTTTTATTTTTTGGCCGCTTGTTGAGCCATGGTGAACGAATTGAACCGAAATTAATAGATGCTAAAAAATACTTTCAGATGTGTTTGGAAAATCCTTTCTAAACACATCATCTGAATGTATTTTCAGACTTTTTTTCTTTATCTTATTAGTCTTTAATTATTTTATTTAAGTACTAATTATCAATTTGATAATCTCTAGTATTATTATTACATTTGGGTAGTACATTTTAGTAGTAGTTTTTACATTTGACGTTTTTCTCATTTTTATATTATTTGAGCTGAATAATAGAGTTGTCGCTCATTAGTAGAAAAAAAATACTTACAAAAAACTTCGCAGATACGTCGTTAGCGTTAGTTCTACATTAACATTTAGCTAGCTTTAGGGGACTTACAAGCGATGAATTTATTTAACAAAACCTCCCCTGGAAAACGGTCTAAGTGGCGGAAACCGTGCCAGAATCCAGTCTGTAATTTTCTAGATTAGCCCCGAAGTACGGAAAGATGCAGTTAGTTTTATTTAACTGTATGAGTAGGTTTAAAAGGCAAGGTTGTCTTCATCATCAATGCGACTTCTAGCCCAGTCTGGCTTCCAAGGTTGAGACAAGACAAGACTGTCAATAATTGCAAATACTGAAAATGTACAAAAGTAGAACAGAACATCCTCTAGTTTGGCCACTCGCCAGCTTCACCGAAACGTCAAACGGTTTTTTGACAGATCTATTGATGGTGGCTGGTTTACCCAAGCTAGGACATTAAGGACACTTGTACTCAACGACCTAGCCAATCCAATCCATCTCTAAAGCTGTTTCAGTCATAGGTAGGAATGGTTTTGTTGTTTGGGTTTCTGGGAAATCGGAAGGTTTGGCACTGTTCATTCAAACAATAGGGCTTTATGGTGACAGAAGTTCGATATCAACAATAGCCCAAACTGCGAAGGTGTTAACAAAAGGCAGGTCATGGGTTCAGAATTCAGATAAAGACCCAATCGATCTTAGCCGCCTAGCGTAGACGTAGATAAGAAAAAGAGATCTTGCAATGCCAAGTAAAGCATAATGATTTATGACCACATAAAGAGCATTTTATATTCTGTGGTCATAAATTAATAATTTACCATAATTAAATATACTTATATTTAAAAAAATCATAATTTTTAATTATTAATTTATTCAGGAAGTCCGTGATTAGGCCTGTCGTACTGTATGGATCGGAATGCTTGACTGTGAAGAAGATGGATGAAAAAAGATTGCATGTAGCGGAGATGAGAATGTTGAGGTGGATGTGTGGTGTGACAAGAATGGATAAAATAAGGAATGAGTATATTAGGGGAAGTTTGAAAGTTGCGCCAGTTACAGAAAAGTTGAAAGGGAATCGACTGTCTTGGTATGGGCATGTGATGAGGAGGAAAGAATCGCATGTGAGTAAAAGAGTCATGAATATAAATTTGGATGGATGGAGAGGGAGAGGAAGACCAAAGAAACGATGGATGGATTGTGTGAGGAATGATATGAATGAAAAAGGTGTAAATGATTGTTTGACGGTTGACAGGGGAGAATGGAAGAAAAAAACGTTTTGCGCCGACCACAAGTAACATGGGATAAGGGCAGGGAGATGATGAATTATTCAGGACGTATTATTATGTTTTCAAACTTTCGTTTTCTCTGGTTAGTACCTGGTATATTTTTAAAATCTCACGGCTGTGCACAAACATTTATACTCACATACACAAACAGCCATGCAGACCCGAAACAACCATCTGTAGGTAATACAAATAGTTGTTCCGTGCGGGAATCGAGCCTGCGACACGAACTCAACGCAGCGGTCAATCGCTCAGCCGCTGCGCCAACCGTGCCGTCACATCTCAAAGTTCCAACTTTTTATCTTTCCACTATCTAGGTAATGGATGCTACAGATACAGATTACCTCATATTAACTGTTTGATCCGTAAACGAGAAGCAAATACAGTGAGAGCGTGTCGTTTTGCGCCAGTTACGGCCAATTGAGCGAAAAGCGATTACTTAATGGCGCAGTCCGTCTGTTTACGTACTCCATAGTGCGGGGCTTTTATACTCGATTTGTTACTTACTGTTATTGAATCGAATGCTGCTCTTGTATTGTAAACAGTGACAGGGGACGCTAGGGAGGGGAAAAGGGACCGTTAATGATGACTTTTTATTTACTTATTTACTGAAATAGTTTTTATATGGTGTGGTGATAACTGACAAGATGTTTATGATTTTCTTTAGACGTTTTTTTTTTTACTGGCGGCCGTCCCGGCTTCGCACGGGTGGAAGTTATTTTTTTTTTAATTTAATATAACTTATTAGGGATAGTGTAGCATTCTAATGGTGAAAGAATTTATGAAATCAAACCCGTCCAGTAGTTTTTGAGTGCTGTGTATTCGTTACAAACTTACACAGTCATCTTTTCTCGTTGGAATATTAGTGTAGATTTGGTACTTATGTATCATATCACGTAAATACATATAATCAATGTTATTATAATAAACAGATATGTTAAACACCTACAAATCAACTGAAAAAAGTGTTCCACGCGGCAGCGGCAGCTCACATACACGCAGTGACGCAGAATAAAGGCAATACGACCCAATTGGGCCGTTTTCGAGTCTTCACGATTGCGCGCTCACAACATATCTGTTCTGTTTACTAGAATATCATTGCATATAATACATACAGAAAAAAGAAAGTAAACGAAGCTATATGAAAGCATAAAACAATAAAGACATAATACTGAATTCATAACAGCAGGTACGGCCATTAAAAAATGTTAATCTAAGTATTTTCGTATTTATTTACTCAGTCTCCAAACGAAATTGAACTAATTACATCAATATCAAAATTCGATTCAATATCATAAACCGTCCATTATGAACGCGGGAAAAAATTCGAATTTCGAACGAGCAATCAAATAAACGCAAACATTCGCCATTTTTCAAACTAAACGCGACACAGACAATGAGGAGGGGTCCATCAATCACCTGTCCCAACAAAAGGCGAACCATAGACAACTGCCCAGAGGCTGAGTGCTTATTCTATTATATCGCTTTATACTACTTACAAAGTTAAGTCTGCGGTCATTAGTGGCGCTAGTGGGCACACAATGGACCGTTTCTCCGGACAAAATGGCGTAGTTCTATATTCAAACGCACGCAATATTAGCTTTGTGATCGAGTATCTTGATAATAGCCCCGTGGGAAGTGTACCAAGTGTATTGAATGATTATTTTTTGGGACCGTTAATAGTTTTTCGTTGGTTTTGGTTACATAATTACGTACGCTTTGTAGTGAGAATATTTTGCCGCCAATCTTAAAGTCTGCTGTTCGCGACTGCACTCGTGCGAACTTTAAAGAAGTTAATTAGCCTACTTTAATGGCGCCGCCGGACTATTTTAGTTCGTAAGTTTTAATGAAGCGTAAAAAGCCGTTATTAATATTTATAGTTTCTATTTGAAAATGCAAATTTTGTTTAATTATAGGACTTTTATTAGTTAGGTCTGTAGTTACATTCAATTATCCACTCAAACATGAAAAATAACGTAACATCACGCCTGTAAACCCCGAAGGGTTAGGCTGAGGTGTACCAGAGAGTACGTCCACATTTCACCAGTTATGTTTAAGTTTCATGTAATAGGGGGCGAGCCTATTGCCATTAATCGGCCTGCTACTGAGAAATTCCTGATGAAAAAACCCAATAACACTTTGCCCGACCTGGGAATCGAACCCAGAACCTACCTGAGATAGCTAGTATCGTAAAAACAAGGAACCGATCAAATAAGGAAACCTCTGCACCGTAATGTCTAATAACTTTCAGGTAATGCAATTGCCGTCAATATTTATCGTGTTATTATTGTTTTTTTTTTTGTTTTTATACAAAAATACGTTTAGAAAAAAAGCAATAAAAATGTAGATGCAGCCAATTCGGTTGTGCCAGATCAAGATCTATGTAAAATATATGCACCGTTGGACGCAAACATGCAATAAAAATATTATGTTTTATTCAACAGAGCACGCTCGGAAACAATATACCAGACCGGAGAGTTTATTGGATAGTTATATAAAATGAAATATGTAAATTTCATTACGGAGAAATACGAAGATAGAATTATTTGTTCGGCCAGGTACGATTTTGGGCAATCTCCTTTTCTTTGGCAAAGCGATCCGGATTGTTGTCTTGCCTTTACGAGTTACCTTCGTCAAGAAAAAAAAAAGTTCTAAAAGCTACTGTTTTGTGTAAATAAATTCCGCTCGTAATTGAGTTATTTAGCTTATTTTAATTAGATCAAATGCTCACATACTCCAAAACATTCCAGGGCAAGTTCCTACCGCGAGCACAATAACTTCGTCATTCTTTCTCCTTCACGTTTCAGCCCTTATTAAAACTACATTCTGGCATACAATACATTCAAGCCTTACACGTAAGCATGCATGCATGCATGAATATTCCAACTACCAACTTTCAACTTGTGCTGATTATCTGTGTAGTTTACAAACAAAACTGCGCGTTGTTGACTAATGTTATATCGCACCACAAAGTTTATACAGCCAGATCATATTTCCAAATAAACAATCGATACATATTCAGTAGCCTGCCGCAAACACCGGCGAAAGTGCCCACCTAACTATAACGAGCGATAGCCGATAACATCGGAAATTGAAAACAGAACATCCACATTGTATTGTTGCAGTACACACGACCAAAGCAAACAGACGGTCATCTCTAATGCCTTTTTAATAGCTACGCCGACAATCAATTATAGAATCCTGTCCCGAACAGGCTCACTTGGCAACTTTTTCATATAAATGTCGATAGGCAAGCCAGTAAAAAATAATTGAAAAAGCGCTACTAATAGGCCCGAAATCAGCGTGTGACGAAATACAAACACAAGCGTGGATAACCAGATGCTTGTACACGAATTCTTAAGAAATTCCAAACAACAATTATTCATGGAAAACAATACATATGACGGACGTTGTTATTTAACTCTTGGAATATAAAAATCATCTGAACAATCTTACGAATTGCATTGTCACAGTCACGTCGGAAAGTTGACTGTATAGCTATTACCGATACTCACTCACAGCTCAACATTAGCCTTACAAAAGAAATAAGTTTAAAAAGTACGACAAAAAGAGTCCGATGTCACGCCCATGCAGTTCCGAAGGTTCTCACGCGATCGCGCGCGTCTCGAGCAAACAAAACCAGTACTGCGTCATTGTAACCCGAAACCAGAACGCCCACTTTCTTGAGCACTCAACCCATCTCTCGTCACTCGAGCAACAACATTACTTTAAGTGGAAGGAAGGCAGCAATGTAAAAGGAAAGCGGAGATACGACCGCCGAGGATGCGCTCTAAGGCTTCGTAACAAGAGTGACCGCAGTAAAATATCCTACTGCGAGCCTAATGTTACAAAAAGTGTGAGCCGCAAGGTTCGACACGTTTGTATGTGTCTTACAAATTTTACCATCCCGTGGGAACTGTCCGGCGGCGATGTGATAATTGCTCCGTTTGCCCAAAGCAATGAACAAACCCTGGACCAAGTAAAGCGAATATAAACAGGTAATTATAGGGACCCACGAGAAAGTATAGGGATGGGGCCTGATGCGGCCCGATGGGGGACGGAATGATAGGGATTGATATGAATTATTGAAATGGATTTGTGTCGGACCAACTTAATGATACATCTCACCAGTTCCCAAACTTGGAAATTGGAATTTATGATGATTTATAAGTTTAGGCAGTTTAGCGCGACGAAATGAATAATGGATGTTTAGCGTTGATAAATAATTTGTTGGATTCAAAATTGAATAACTTTCGCAATGTTTTGGAATCATTTGATGTTTCCCGTACCGGGAATTTGTATTGTAAATATTTCAGATTGCAATTACTGTGATTAGCATTTGAAACCTAAGAAGAAAGATAAAAGAAATATTAATTTTAATAAGTAGGAGGAAAAAACCGTAGGAACTCATCAATGAATTAGAAAACGAAGTGCTAATTGCAGAGTCTATTGTGGAAGTGCTAAACAACCCAGTTTTTCGGGTCAGCTCAGTTTAACAGCATACAATACTCCAATTTGGCGGAGAACAATCGAATTAACTGATGCTCGCCAAATTCCACTAGTATGCAACTGATACTTTGCACTTATGAGAGGCAGAATTTAATTTTTGGATATGCACGCCAAGTGGAACAGCTAGAACATTCCCCCTATTGTTACAGGGGGAATGTTCTAGATAAAAGCGTTAAATATAGTTTAGAATGAAGACATTATTAATTATATGTCTGCAAAGGAAATGAATCCGGAACATGACAATAAAAATGAGCGCTAAGTCGATACAAAATTGGCTCGGTTTCCTGCGCGCGCGCTCCCCGTGTCGTCGCCTGTGCGGCCAAGCGCGACAGCTCCACGTACACTCGATCTCGTTGTAAACAAATGTTTGCTTTATAGCCCCGTGACGCCTGTGGGATACCACTTTTTACTTCTATCTTAATTCGTTTTAGATTTATTTTCATGGCAATGACTTGTAATACGAGTATTGTACATTCATTTTTTGCCAATCTAAGGTCGATGCTAAAGAATTCACAAAAAATGTCTTTGGATTTTTAGATTATATTAACGTTGAATAAATAAATCGACTAAACGTTCCAGATTGAAACAAAGAGTTGATATAGATAGACTCTATAGAAAAGCGATCGTAAAGTTCAAGCGACTGAATTCTGTACAAAGATTTTGGGAGATAATTTACAATTCGGAGATAAATTCCGAATTTTAGACAGAAATTGTTATCAAATATCTGGATCTAAATTAAAGGGGCTAAGTGTCTCTTTAACAGGCCGGTAAATACCCTTCCTTACTTCCTATTCCAATAATATCTGTGGACTTTAGAAATGATCTCTAAAATCCAATATGCGCTGCAAACGGATCAAAGGCAACAAACATTAATAACAGCAGAAACTAGTCAAATAACCGAGTTTCAAACATTTAATTCGTCCTATCTATATCTGGGGTTTGTTCAAAGCCAGCGGAGTAAGACCCCTATTGAAATCATAAGCCGTGAGACGGACGAGCGACCGGACGCGGGACGCAAAGGTTCAATGGAAAGGGCGAAGCACCCTCCTTATCAAAACTGCTTTCAAGTTCTGTGAACAGTAAACCTATTTGCCTTCCAATCCATCAAAGTTTACGATAAACGTCTTTATCGTATTTTCTATTTAAAATAGTGTATTGGACGAAAAAGGGAAAGGTCCTATTGATATCGAAGTCAATATTAGTTTATAATATCGATACGCTATTATTTGTTCCAACAAAGATTAAGGTTTTTTACAAGGTATGTAAGTTCGTATGTTATAACTGCCCCGAATGTGAGGGCTAAGGGACGGTTATTTTTTCTTCCGAGCTTTTCCAATATCTTTGGTAAACATCGATATGTAAGTACAAGCCCTTTATTGCTTTTTACTCGACAGGCAGCTGCCGCGAGGTTTATACAACTAAATATGTACTCAGGTATCTAATATTATTATTTTTGGGATATCAAATAAAGTTTTTTGTAAGAACACTCTTCTTCAAAAGCTCGCGTCAATCGGGCCAATATTTCAAATGGAGTTCTATTTCCGTCATGGCAACTCAATCCGTCTTCGCCTCACTCCGTCTTCGTCTCTTCTTCGTCTTACTTCTTATTCATACATAATGAAACTTATGTTTCCATACTTAGTGCCAAGGCGAGTTCCTTTCAGCACCTTTCACAAGACGTATCGAGCCACCATTTATGGCGTATTACGTATGGTTATGATTGTAACCACCAACACCAAATGATGACAGATTGCTGGCCAGCTGCCAACCGGTGCCATTAAGTAGCCATGTCTTTAAGTTGCCACTTATAACTTTGTGCGGACGGCAAAGTAATATAAGTACTTCATTTTCTATTCTCGTTGCTTGCGTAAATATTTATGAAACGTATTTCAGGAGGAAATTGATATCGCAAAACATTTTATACTCATGTATGCAAACAATATATTGAATGGGTTCACTCCCGAAATATTAGATATTATTATGTAACGCACACATACACACAGGCACGCACACATACACACAGGCACGCACACATACACACAGGCACGCACACATACACACCGCTAAGCTTAACTCTCGCCCCGTGTCACAGGTGTTCACAATAGATTGTTTTTAGCTAAATGCCTAAGCGTTCGGCTTTTGGTTAAAACCAACCGTTTCCTTGGCTTTACGCCAAAATACAAAACCGAATGTACAACAGACTCACCCACGTACTGAAATAAGCACCTAAGTTATATTTTGTTGTATTACTCCTGGGGCTTCCGCGTGATACATCAAAATTTTCTTCGAAGGTATAAGATAGGGTATTTTCTCTATAATAACCCGACAAACGGCGAGTGGGACTTCATTTTCTTTTTGCGGTAAAGAAACATACTTTGTCGTGGATAACCACAGCACTAGCGTTACGCCTGACATTGTTTCTTTACAAAACCAGGAAATGAAGTTTTTGAGGTTAAATTGAAATCCATGTCAATTAATCATTAATAGTAGTTGTTAATCATTAAATTATGAATTATCGAATCACGATTGTCGTTGAAGTACCAACATAAAGACACAGGTATGTTCATCAAATTGAAAACTGAAAACACAAACAAATCAGGGAATGGTACCGGTACGGATCGGCACTGGCTGCTCCTTGCGATGAGGGTGAGGGTAGCAGGCGCCTTGATAACTCACAAACATGACTGTTTAGGGACAAACATAACATCGTGGATGACATGAAAATTCGCTTCATAAATGTTACAGTTCTGCGTTCAGCCATAAATCACATTATTTAGCAAACTGACACAGAGCTGAAACTATATTTGTTTCAATTTGGCGTGTCAATTAGAATATGATATTAGGAAGTTAGGAACCTACTGTTATGTTTATAGAGGCACTTCATTTTGATGACTAAAGTTGTCTGGAAAAATGGAAAAACTTGGGCATGGAAAAGGAATAATACTGCCACAGTATTATTACAAAGTCTACCAAAAAGGCACGTTCCCAATAAATTAACCCTAAAACGCGCCAAAAAGGCGATCGTGTTCATTAAGCCATCAAAGTCTAAAAAATAAAGAATTTACTGAACTAATCTCGATGAAAGGAAACCGTAAATTTCCAGCTGCTTTCTATAAAGTTATATTATACGATGGGTATACTGAAAGATTCCGTCTTGGATACTATTAAAGGCATTGGTCACGCTAAGTTTTGAACCTACAGAAGCCTAATGACGGAGCCATTGGCTGGTAATCGAGAGGTCGTAAGTTCATGAGAGAGCCGCTCCCTACTGGGTTAAGAAGCTAAGGGCTACCACAAGTACCATAGTAATACAATCTATTGAAAGTACTATAATAATATTTTTTCAATACTCAATACGTTTATTGCATTCCACAATGTGAACTTAGGTGGTAGGGTAGGTACATAAAGACATACATTCGTTATTTTATTTTGAGAGGTTACGTTTGTTTGTCTTAAAAATCTTTCAATAATGGGATGCTAAATTATTTCCAAAATTGTGATGGGCTATATGTGAAATATTACCGTGGGAAAATTTACGACCATATGGTGAGTAAACCCGGGAGCAAACGCTAGTAATATTATAAGGAGGTAAAGTTTGTAAGTGTGGATAAAAGAGGAAAAACTCCAAAACACCTCATCCAATTTCAAAAATTCTTTTGCTGATGGAAAGCTACTTGTTACCGCGTGTCATAGGATTGTTTCTTCAACGCAAACACTAGCTAGTCATTAATACAGCAAACTATTCGGGCCAAAATTCAGAATTTCTTGTGAAATATTATACAAACTAATCATTCGCAGGATTAGCTATCTCAACCCATGTTATTGTCTGGTTCTTGTAAGTTCTCTTCCTGTTTATTAATAAGCATATTATTAATTTTGTATTATGTAAGTTATATAGAAAATGTATAATTACAAAACAGGGAGTGAAATAGAAGAAGCCAACTTTGAAAGTCCTAAATAAAAAGAAATCAGTTCTACATCTATCAATTGATGCCATAAGTAGCCGCTTGAGCCAATTTCATATGGTATGTAGGTACAGGCTAATCGGTAACTGCATATTACCGCGTCATGCCTCAGGGGACTCATACGAAAGCGATCCACTCCACCAAAACGGCAGTAAACGCACAAACAAAAATACAAGTCAATTTATAATCAAAATTCGAACTAGAACTGAAAGGGGTGCCATATCTGTCCTGCTCGGCATTTTGTCGGTCGCAGACCCGGTAAAATGTACTATGAAAACTCGGCGTAAATTAGTCCGTGCAAAAGGTATAGCTAGATGAACTCAGTATTGATAAAAAATAGATACTTTTCGCTTTGGGGCCTTTGACGCGGGTACAGAATTGGGTAGCATTGTTTCTGTGTTCGTTTTATCAACCTATACATTCCACAACTAAGCAAAGGTCTCATCGCCCATACTCATACATATTTATCTGTACGTAGCCTTCTTGGCCAATCTTACAGAATTCAATCGTCCTGCCAGCACTTTCTCGATCTATCTTCTCTGAGATTTTTCTCGGTCACTTACTGTACCGAAATCCTAGCAATACTATACTAAGAAAAGTTTTTGGATGGATGGATGGCGTTATTGTATTTATTACTCTTTCACGCAAAAACTACTGAACGGATTTGGATGAAATTTCGCAGGATACTTTTTATCCCGGTAGTACGAACTCCACGCGGGTGAAGCCGCGGGCATCAGTTAGTCCTTTATACAATCTTCACAAACAACACAAGTATAAAAATCAGTTTAGCAATACCCAATGAAGGAACGTCGAAACTAAACTAACATAATAAATAGCTAAACCGCCGTTTAGTTTTCAAACCACAGTCTAAGTTGGGCTTTGAATTATTAATCCAGTTTTCTTGGAGCCAATTCGTTGATTGTCAAAGACATTGCTAAACTTCGTAATGCAATAATTGTGTTTAGATGATTTTATTGGTCGTTTTGCTGGAGAGAATTAGCAAGCTTTTCTCCGAGAGTTAAATGTTATTTTGTTATTCTAATTATTTGCCATATTGAACATGGTGTATATGGTAATATTTAGTAAACCTGTAGGCAGACATTTCGGCTACAGTCGGCATATAATGGGACCACTCATTACATGCCGACTGAAGTCAAAATGTCTGCACCCTTCCACGGATCAAACTAGGCAAGACGCGGCTTAACCTGAAGATCGGCCCAAGCGGCTTTTATTATTTAGCCACGAGCTCTTTATGATGATACCAACGCTACCTAATAAGTTACAATTTAGAATACTCCCACACACATTAAATAACTCAACAAATCTAGTTAACCAATTTCATCAATTGTCGTTATCGAATGTTTAAACAAATAATAGATAAACACACTCAAATTTATCAATATTTGGTTTTAGTAATGCATTTCCTGACAGATATGCATATTGACCGACAGACCGACCATAGATACGCGTTATATACCTGCATGTACAGTCACGAACACCCATATATATAAACTTTCCTAAATTCAAACGCAATTTTCGCGAGAAATAGCGATTGTAACTCGAAGATAGGAACTTTTTCATAAAAATATGAGTTCCAGAATACAATGTTCGTCACAAAATGAAGTTTTAATCAGAACAGGAGGAGAAAAATACTTTTAGAAGTTTTTAAGTGTTTACTTGTTGGTGCTCGTGACTGTACTTTAGCTAGCTCGTATTGAAGCCACTTCCTTGGGGAAGATCCTAGAGAGTGAAATATGCGACATGTTACCTTCTTTCTTTATGTGAGTTTCGCAGGTCACTTGGGCTTTGAAAGTAGTGCAGTCGGTATGGTCACCTATAAAAAAATTATAAATTACCGGAAAAAATACACACAAATCTGATTTCTTGTCTTTTCTTTTGCATCGATTTACTCAAATAAAATTGAAATAGTGGCATTTTTTTATGTGTTCAATACCTAATTGAAAAAAAAAAAAAAACTTGATTAAGAAATATTTTCTTATGTATTTATAATTATGATGTATTCGACTGGAAGCCAAACCTAACATACTTAGTTGAAAAAATCCTAGGCAGATATGATAATACCTAGTATTGTCTTTCTGTAAATAACAGCAAAGTACATACTAGAAGATCATTAAGCAATTTTCCACAAAATAAGGCCACAAATTAACACCAAATAACTTCCAAAAGTGCGTTCTGCGCTAGTCGTTGAAAACTGTAGTGAATCGAATCCGACCGAGGGATTTTGAGATTAGGTCAACATCAGAAATGGATGGGATTCGGAACTTTGCTTTATGATATTCAGTGATCTGTGTTCCGTTCTAGGTGAAATATCTATTCTGCTAGCTTTATGTTGTTTCAGGAACAATTTTGTATGCGGTACGCAGGGAATTCTGGCTTTGATAGAATATTTTTCATGCGACATTGGACCTAGGTGCTGTATCTACGAGTACAGAGTCGGTTTTTGGGATAAAGCTTTAAAAGCTTGAGTTATGTGGAACCTAGATACTAATATTGTGAAGGCGTAAAGTTTGTAAGTTTTTATGTACCTAGGGGGTATTATTCGGAACTACTGATCTGATTCCGAAAATTTTCACTTAAGTCTGAAGCTCCAGGGTAGCCCGTGAAATTTAAATTTTCTTACGTTTTTTGCAATTTGCAGGTCAGTGCTAGGTTGTATGTTGATTAGAATATTGTTCGCGACTGTAAGACGTATGTAGTTACAGAATTATAATCATCAAAACAACCCTCCAAGTTCATAAAGGTGCAGGAATGACTTTGACCTTGAAAAAGTCATTTTTGATGATTTTGATGAATATAATTCTGTAACTACATATGTCTTACAGCCGCGAATAATATTTTAAGTAACATACAACAACCAAGCACTGGCCTGCAAATTGCAAAAAACGTAAGAAAATTCGAATTTCGCGAGCTACCCTGACGCTTTCACCTTAATAATGAGAAACTACATTATAACCGAGTGTCATAAGCTTTATTTAAAACGTCCCCGCCGGATAATTTCCAACCATAACGCAAGCGAAGTCACGGGAAGAAGCTAAAAGAGAAATAGAGTCAAAGAAGCTTAATATGACATTTCACAATCCATAGACATTATAAACGCAAAAGTAACTCTGTCAGTCTGTCTGTTATTACCTTTTACGTCACCGACAGAACATACTTCAATGAGATCACACAGGTAGAGCATGACCTGAGTAAGTACACAATATACTTTTAATCCCGATGGTACCTCCCCGGGGGATAAACATCGACCTCGAGTGAAGCCGAGGGCAAGAGCTTAGCTAGTTTAGCACAGATTAGTTCCACTTTAAACCTTTAACACAGATTATAACCGCGACTCTAATATTTGCGACGTGATTCCGATGATTTCCAGTGATAGAAGAACTTTATGCTTGAAAAAGTACACTAAGAACTTTTCTATCCCGAAAAAAATAAACTTCACGGTCGGGCTTAGCCGCTGGCAAATCTAGTCCCGGGTATTCACCGAGTTTATATTACGAATTCGACCTCCTATATCTAGATAAGTTATTTACGAATAGTAGTTTATAGTCTGTTCCTTCCTGCCTATCTTTACGCACGGATGCAAACTGATCGGCTGCTATTACAACATAAATATAGAATCTCTTTACTAAAGGAAGATTGAGAATTTCAGATAGCAAGTTGTTGGGTCGAAATACCGAAGGCTAAGAAACAATAGAAGCGGTGGAATTTGCAGATATTTACCAAACTATGTCGTCTCGTATAGCATTGATTATACCAATCAGTAAGTAAGTGATATTCCATAGACATCACTTCGAAATTCGAACGGTATGGAGGTGTGAATCCTCAACGATATATTATATTTATGGTTTTTTAGGTGAAATTGCTTTCGAATTACGTGCGGTCTGCTGATCATTTGAGTTAGGTTTGAAGTATACTCGTACTTTACTAAACATCAATAAAGCTCCCGTACCGCCCACTATTGCTAATGGGTCCTATAGTAAAGACTTTAATTATTTCATAAATGCGCATTTCAAAAATTTATTTTTAATGACATAAAAAAATAAATCTTTTAAAATATCCTTGTTGTAATCAACTACAAGGATATTTTAGCGACTTTGACAGATGGTGCATTTATTAAATTGTCTGTGGAAATTGTGTCCAAAAACGAAAATGGCGTATTTATCCCGATTTTAGAGACACCACCGTTTGACAAAAGCAGAGGAATCATAATCGTTTTATCGTTTTTGAAAATTTTATTGTTTTCCTTAAAGAACTTTATCTTTGTTCGTCTCGGGGAATAAGCCATTCGAAGAGTGCAGAAAAAGGTCCATATGGTTATAGAATTAAAGGATAGATTACAATATTTGTTTTTTTTTAAGTTCAAGTAATAAAGAAAATAAAGAAAGAAAAAAACATTTATTTTCACTAATCGAACTCTCCGCGCTTAATATTCAGTTGTGGCAACAGTGACTGGCAATTTACGATCAAAACAACCTAAAGGTGAGTTAAAAGTTCAGAATCTATCCGGCTAATGGCACCTCTGAGTGCATTCTACTTTACGCGGTCAGCACTTAAGTAGTTAAGTAAATAATAAATAAACCGTTCACACTTGCAGCTTCACACTTTTTTGTGGGTGCTGTTACTCACAAATCACAATGCACAAACAGCTAGACCCAGAACAAATAAAAACATTTAGAAAAAAACTGAGATGGAACTTATTTTCTGTGAACTATGACACTGTCAGTGTTCTCAAAGTTCTCACTAGAGACCTTAGCATGAATGCGCAAAGTGAACGTAGCGTAATTAAATGAAATTAGAACATTTTTTTTAATCGAAAATACAAATTGAGTAAAGCACAAATAGTTCTTACCGCCCAATGTGTTATAATATGTGGATTAATAATAAATAAGTCTTTCAACTAAATAACAATTATACAAAAATGAGTATTTTGTTTTTACGTATCGTCCGAATTAATGTAACTCTGCGCGTTCTCGCTAGGCCCTTGTTGTTGTGGTTGAGCTATACAGAACTCGATAGTTTTCAAAAGGCCAAAATACTGACTTATATTGTGAACCTCTTTGATCTCAAGTTCCTGGAAATCAGCATTTAACATCTAATAATCTGCTAATAGCAAAGGGAAACGATTGTCTAAAGCTAAGTCTAATAGTATTATATTATCTGTGGCTAAGAGATGAGGATACAAGAAGATTAGTTATCGTGTAGCATTAATACGTAATTAATTACATAGTACCAGGAGAGTGTGCTGTTCTATCCTTTCTGTGTTCAATAATATAATCCCCTATAGTCGTCTTTAATCTAGTCCAGAGAAGGGGATGGGAAACCGTGATACACACTCACACTGCTCCATCGATTGCTGTAATCCTATGAATATGATATGCACGGTGTAAAAGGAGCTATCACAAAGCCATCAACTAACCATTCTGTAACAGACTAAGTAACACTGCGCAAAAACTATTGCTGGGAAACGAGTTTTTTATGGTGTGAAACATCATAGTTTACATAAATCAATGTGACACAGCTCTCTAGATTGGGGATCTAGTCATATAAATACCTATGCTGATCACGTTTAGCTTAATTATTGAAAAATAAAACAGTACATTTCCAATTTAAACTACGTTGGGGTCGGCATCCAGTGTATAAGCTTGCAGCTGAACCTGACCTGTAGTCCTTTACCGACTTTAGTATTTAACATGCAGCGACTGCCTATCTGACCTCCACAACCCACCATTTTAGCTACGATGTAACAAGAAAACGTTACCTATGTTATGATTGAATGCAGTAATTAGTCATACTTAGTCCGCTTACATGTCAAAACAGTTTACGTCACTATCACATGGGTATCGGGTTGTCATAACAAAGGAGTACAAATATCATTGTGGCGCGTCTTGCTTACGCGCGCGCACCGCAGCAGGAATGCGCTAATTGCAACCGTGGGAGTCCTTGCGAATTGTGACCCGGTAACTTATAAGTTATAAGATGGCAGTCGATACTTTCGATAATGTAGGTATTGATTTACTAATGGGATAAAGAATAAATAAATTCAGGGAAAATATAACAGAAGTTCCTCTTGAGATTTCCCATTAGCAAAAATGACGACTTTATCACATTAGGGGTTGAATTTTCAAAAATCTTCCTCAGTACTTACTGCTATGTGAGGCAGGCCGGTGGTTTAAGCTATACACTACCTATCAGAGAGTAGAATAGGTACTCAAAAATCGACGAAATTGCGGGAAACAGAAGGATCAGGGACGTACAGAACAGAGAAGTATGGCAGAAGAACAGAATGATAGTGATGAGTAAAATACTAGCAGGCAACAAGGTTTCCACTCAACTTTCTATGCTAAGCACCAAGCCACTTGTCACCCAGCAGCAATATCATAGAGAAAAACACTATCTAAGATTGCAATAAAACTAAAAACATGACAAAAAAAATATATTTAGCTTTATCATCCAATAATGTTACACCCAAAATCAACCCCAATCTTCGTCCCCGTCCACAATATTTTCTGATTTAAGCCTACTACATGACGGGGTGATTCTGGACACATCTTACCCCACTCACCCCTTATACATATTTTATTAACAAGGACAAAACCCAGTGTTTTAAGACAAAATAATGTTTATGTTTACCCTCTCCGGCATGGATTAATATTATGAACAGGAATTAATCTATCGTGAAAAGGAAAAAAAAACAGCAAAAACATCCTAATAGGTAGCTACCCCAAGAGAATATTTAAGGCGAAAAAAATGTTTTTGTTAGAAGATGCTAGCCAAAGAAAATATAACTCAAAGCAAGTTTGAAATTCTTAGAGCAGTTTTGAAATTCCGCAAAGTTCACTTAATTTTGACGCTGATTGTACTGACAGCTGCGATAATTTGCTTCCCCATTTTCGCTGATATTTATATTTAAGTAAAGGGAATAATAATAATTTAATAATAATAAGAAAATCTATTAGGATAGGACTATAATAACTGACAAAACTATTAATTTCAATAGACCAGATATAACCCTTCACGACAAAACCAACAAAACAGTTTACCTAATAGATATAGCTATCCCAAACTCACACAACATTCAAACTACAATATCTGAAAAGTTTAGTAAGTATCAAGACCTCGCCATAGAAATAAAAACCCAGTGGGAAGCACAAACCGTCTACATCGTCACTTCACTATAGTGCTCTCTTCCACACTGGTATTGTGCCGACCCAACTAGCAAAATCAGTATTTATAACGTTCTCAAGACTACTATTTTATTTACTTATAAATTACTTATAATGCGCTACAAGACTGGATTTGGGCGCAGTTATAGGAACGTTTAGTTCTATAACTATCTTATAATCAACTTTTTACATGTTACTGATCCCTATAATATACTTGACGAAGCGTAATAGCTTCTATAATGATCTGAGACTACACAATTACAAGCGTAACCGCTCTTGTTAGTATCTTACATAAGTATATTACCAAAGCAATCTTGTTTATAATGCACTAGTAAAAGTATATTTTAATAAAGGTTTTCTTTGTTTAGTTTGTTGTTGCTTCGGCTGATGGTTCCGGTTGTTTTGTGGTAAAACTTAATAATAACCTAAGTTTCGATTACTGTTATTTTGTATTATTGTAAAATATTAATTACAAAATATATATCGTAAATATAGTGTATGAACGCGTGGGGAAATCATTTTTACTGTAAATATGTACCACAATATAGTTATTTTTTTAAATCCCCTCCGAAAAATAGCACATTAGTATATTGTTGTAAATAAAATATTTTATAAATTCTTATGAATATTCGCCATTATTAGAAATTGCTCTCGTTTAGGTACTTTGTAAAACTTTATAAGTAAATTAGTACTTGTAGCAAGAAAGTAAGTGCTTTATAGGTAAATTAATACTTGTAGCAGTTTCAGCCCCGATAACTTGCCTCCATTTTAAAACGAATTAGGGTTCCCTTGGAATATGCCTGCTAATGTTTCAATTTACTTTTTTAGAATTCAATTAACAAAATGGTATTTCTTGATTTCGACTGTTTTTTGACCAGATATTCACTGACTTAACTGACAAATATGACAATCGTATTTGATATACTATTCAAATTCAAATCCAGCCCCTGTAACGTATTTTTTATGCATTTAATCAATCCGTTGTGCCAATACTGTTCTGGATCCGAGATTGTAATATGCAACGTTTCTTTGTTGGTATGTAATAAAGTCCGTACATCTTTAGGTAAAACATTACTTAATCTTTTGTTTAAAATAGTAGATAATTCGTTCAGTACTAGGTGATGTATATTAAATTTTATAGCCCAGCTTTGCATATCTTTAAGCAATTCAAGATTTTTTTCACAAATAGTGGTTTCTTTGTCAACAAATAACATTCCGATTTTGATTCGATATGTAAATCGTATCCTTCTTCCCAATTTTCTACTTCTTCACTTTCTGGGTGAAGGGGTTGGGCGGAAAAAATCGTTTTGATCGCGGAACCCTCATTTACTTCACCTGCGTTCTGTTGATCTTATTCCAGAAGAACTTGGCTTCATTATTTCTAAATACATATTTTTCACTTTTCTCCTGAAACAACTACTCCTTTTCAATCGTTTCCAATCGCTTAAGTTCATGTTTAGCTTATTCACTCAAAAAATGAATTTCAACAAAATGGCTGAGGTTTACTTATAAAGTTATTGATCTAGTAGCTTAAAAGCTTTTTGATCTGGAAGCGCTCTTATCAAGTACTATCTGATTTAAAAGAGTCTTGAGCAAATCTTAAACGGCGAAAACTTATAGTGATATCAGCTAAGTCACTCACAAAATGCTACTATAGGATCAAAATGTTATTTAGATTATTTAGTTTTACTGTAGACAATTATAAGAGACTTTATTCCTAAAAGGTTCCTATAAAGGTAATCTTGTAGCTAACTACAAGACAGATATAAGAGCAAATGCACTTGAGATTATCTACGTTTGTGAAATGTTATTACTAGTAAAAGTATCCTATACATGTCTTATAAGTAAGTCTTGTAGCTAACTATAAGACCGAGATATAAAAAAAGATTATAAATGCGCTTGAGTACGTTAAGGCTTGGCAAATTCTATTATAAGTTAAATAGTCTACTGCAATGCCTGTATAAGAACGTTATTAGTAATGATAGACATATAGTCTTTTTTATAGGATTACTTTGCTAGTTGGGAATTTTTTTATGCAAAGCTTAAACACTTTACACATTTCGCCCCACACACTTCATCTGCTCCAAAAAGCCACAATTCTGAACACGTGTCGCATCACCCGGAAATTCTTAACTTCTTCTACAATATCATCAACATTCTCCATTTAAACTTCCCCCTACAAACTTGGTTCCGGCCCCTGGGTAGGGTTTTTGTACTCTCTTACGAGAGAAGAAAATGAAAGAACAAGAAATAATAATAATAATTTTGTACGCAAAATACGCGCTTTGACGTGGAGTTGTGGACACCAGCCCGCTATACAATACAATACAATACAAGTAAAGGAAACTTAATTAATGCATCGGTTTGTTCATAGATTCTTGAAACAATCTTAGGAGCTTTAGGTACCGTTATACCCAACAGTTTCTCTTTCTCGAATCAGAAACAATAGGTTAATAATCACAATGAATAGGAAATACGTAGGATATCACGGAACGGGGAAATGGAGGGAAGCATCCATACTGCCGATATTGCGCCGTGTTAATATTATAAATGCGAAATTGACTTTGTCTGCCTGTAACCTTTTCACGCCTTAACGAATTTAGATGAAATTTGGCACACAGGTCCAGGCCCTATAGACCTAGGATGCAGGAGTTCTTTTTATCCCGGCAGTACTTTCCAGACAAAAACCTTGAGCTAAACAGTGAAGTTAAATCATTTATTTATTACATTTAGTACAGCATAAGCCATTAATACTAAATTAAGTAATCCTTTCACTTGGTCTGCTCACAGAACCACAAACATTCTATCATTATAGTCTTCCATTCATCAGCAAACATGTCCAATCCCAGGGTTGGTCTCCACGAGCGCGATGAGCATCCGAAGCATACGCGGTATAAGATTAAGTAGAAGTGGATCGAGCTACAGTGCGACAAAATGGGACGTTAAACAATCATTCTATTAACCATTGTTTGTTTGGTTTGGCAACAAAAAACAACGTGTTACTAGCCCGTAAAAGCGAAATAAAATAGAGAAATCTATTAGAACATAAAAGGTCACACCTTTATATAGTGATAAGTGTAAAAAAACTGAGCCAAGGACTCGACAAAGATCGGTAAACAGTTACACCTTTTTTTAGGCGTCATCAATCACGCCGGCGATCGATTTGAATAGGCTCTGTGAGTGCGAACATTTGTAATTTAAGAGGCTTTTGTTTTATTTTCTGAGAAATTAGTTCTTTATTTTATTTTACCAGAAAATGTTTTTATTTGGTGTACCCAGACAGTGTGCACAAATCAGGTGCACATGCGCAAAGACGTGTGCACACATGTGCAAACTGGGTCTAGAATATTAAATACCGAGGTAGGTATTTACCCATTCAAACAGAAAACATACTTTTCACTGTTGAATACGTTCCTAAAGTATATTTATTTCATCGTCAGTAATACGAAAGTAATAGCTGTATAAAAAACTTTTTTGCAAAATATAAAACCGACTTCAAAAACCACAAAACACAAAAAAGTGAAAAATAACTTTAGCTTCAGAAGTCGGTGACCTTTGTTTAATTTTTTTTTTGTCACCGACTTCTGAAGCTAAAGTTATTTTTAACTTTTTGTGTTTTGTGGTTGTTGAAGTCGGTTTTATTTTTATGCAATTTTTTTATTATTTTTTTCCATTTTTAGTTGTAATATCCTATACAAATATTTGCTATGCATATATTTTACATTGTTAACAATACATGTCATGGTAATAGTTAACATACCTAAACTGTCGAAATTTGGGTGCATTGTACACATCTGCGTACCCCTCAGAGCTTATAGGCGTGATGTTACGTCATGGTGTTGTATAAACAATAAACATTCAAGCGATTGCAGCAATCATGACCGATTTACCGTCTATTTTTCAAGAGTTCCATTGTATATCTCCGAAGATCAGCATCAGATCTTTACCAAATTTAAATGAGACTACCTCGGGAGTATACTCCTTCAAATAAAAAAGTATTTTGAGAATCGCTCCACAAATGGGGGAGAAATCGGTAACATGTTGAAATTAGACCACACGACTGAAGTAAAAATGTTCATAAAATGAAAACTACTGGGCCAAACTTTGTTAAATTTATGGGACCAAATGGCAACTATTCCGCATCAAACTAAAAAAGAATCGCGTAAATCGGATCATAAATCTCAGCGTAATCGGTGTATATACACAAAAAAAAAAAAACAATCGAATTGATAACCTCCTCCTTTTGGAAGTCGGTTAAAAATCATCAAAGACTTGAAGTTTTCTAGGTATTAAAAAGTCACCTTAGATAATTTACCTAAACCTGTAAAACTGAACGTGATCACTGAGACTGTGACACGGATCAGGGTCACATACTTTTGCTAGTGACTGTACTTACTGGGTGTTTCACAAATACCTATTGACTAAATCTCACAATAGTATCATTGTTGTTATTTTCGGCTGGTCAATGAATAAGTCTCATTCAAGATATTCAATTACCAAAGTGACCCATATAACAAAAATTTCATCAATCCGAAAAGGTCGGCTACTATCATAGCTACCTATACCGCTTCTCTTCTGCCTGCCAAATCCACCTGGCGAAGGATCAATCCGAGTCAGGTATAGGCGCCTGCAGCCTGCCAAATGACACTGATTGCTTTAATTTACCTGAGACTGAGACACTTTGACTGAGCAGTAAATTTGACATTGTGCTGACGACGTCATTGGCAATCAATCAACTGTGCTATATGGTATTATTCAATTACTAACTTATACCCGCGACTTCACCCGCGTGTAGTTCGGTAATTGTCTCATGGGTATTATATGTGTTAATCCAGGTTATAAACTATCTGTGTGCCAAATTTCATCCAAATCCGGTACGAAGTTTTTGCGTGAAAGACTACCAAAAATCCAGACATCCGTACATCCATACATTCTCACAAACTTTTGCATTAATAATATTAGTAGGAAGCTAGATATACGGTAGACAGAATAGCTAAGAAAGCCGGAGACACGAAAAACAAGGCGAACTGTGAAAAGAAACAAACAAACTAATGAGTTTCAAGCAGTACATACGAGTTAATTAAACGAAGATCAGTTGAAAGTACGAAGAAATCACGAATAAAAAATAAAATAATAGACCCAGCAAATCATTGTGATTTAAAGTCGAATAAAATTAAATCTAGAAAAAATGAAAACCCGTGAAATTCTAGACAGCAATTAAAATGTGTGCGTTGTGTAAACCTCAAGTTTGGTTAACAAAACTTAAAAAACCACGCTTGAATTAATTAAGATCCATTCTCTAGTTTTTAGAAATAACACAGACACAAAAAGTTTCACTCAATACGGTTCAGCGATTTCCGAGAAAATCGTCCTCATGCAAATGCAATTATTGCAATGGAAAGCTCATTTGGGTCTCTCAAAATTAAAATTTAATTTCAATTGAAACATAAAATTGCAAACTTCTGAACTGTCTACAAACTTATTTTAATTAAAATAAAATTGTAATGCCGCAATAATTAATACTTACGGCTAAATAATTAAAATAAAGTTACATTTCCGTAATCACAACTGATTTTTCTAGTGACTGAAATGTAAAATTTATTCGTGCCATACATCAATTTATAATTACGGCGCGTTGCAATAATCATGCGATATGCTTTTGACATTTATTGTTTTGTGCCATTGGAACGGAACCTTTAATATTTGGATCCATTTCAACGGGCACAGAATTCACGCTGTAAATCATTATAAATATTAACTCATTTTCGTAGAACATCTGTTAAATAGAATAATTTATTAATGACTAGTCCGATCCGAAATATTACATGGGTTTCAATAAACACGAGGTTGTGTTATTTGATTATTTATTAATCGTTTGTATTGTAATAATGATTATTTTATGTTTAATTTAATTCGTATAGAAACCGATTTTGTATTTATAAATTAAACTATCTTATATTAAAGGTATCGACACGCCGAGGCTGGCCTAGTAAAAAGAGGTGGTGAGATGATCTAGACAGGAGAAGAGTACTTGGCAGGACACGGGGGAGGCCTTTTACCCAGCAGTGGAACATACAAGGCTACTAAAAAATGGGATCTGGGACTTGCGCGAACGGACTTTTGCGTGAAAAGAACACTTGCGCGAATGGACACTTGCACGACTGGACTATTGCGCGTTTTAATGGCCACTGAGGTTTACTCTGTAGAGATCACGAAAACGACACCGATGACGGAAAAATCAAAAAATTTCTTCGTCGCCATCTTGGATTTTCATTTTGACCTCATTTTCGTTATCACTGACCCCGAAAATCATGAAAACGACACCCATGATCGACAAACTGGAAAAGTCCAGTCGCGCAAGTGTCCTGGCGCGAAAAAGTCTTTTCGCGCAAAAGTCCAATCACGCAAAAGTCCATTCGCGCAAATGTCCTGATACCAAAAAAATGAAAATAAATGACGATTGAAGTTAAAAGTAAATAAAACCAATCAGTCATCAATTAAAAAGATGCCCATGCGTCTGATGACAGCTAGAATTTAATAATAAAGTTATGAAATTAAAAAAACCAAAGAACTTCTACCCTCCAAAAAAAAATGATATATAAACTGCCACTTAAACGAATGCGATTCATCTTAATATTTATTTGTCTTGATAATGATCACTAAACATTTCTCATCCGCCTACTAATAAAGCGGTAAAACTTAGGTGTGAAGAATGCTCATCTTCCTTTCTACCACTAATGATATTAATAGCTTAATAAATCTCTGTGAGAGGCCGCCATGATTAATTTGTATTTAAAAGCTTTTTGATAGTCAAATAAACTGATTAATAGTTTTTTTTAATGGTTTTAAGTAATAAGTTGCGTTCTCCGAGTTAAATCATGCATGGAACGGACATTAGCTTGTGTTCAAAGTTTTAATAAGCTTATTAATATCATGCATTATGAAAAACCACATACTCGTGCACACTTTCTCATATTTTGAGCTATTTCGAGTACATGTTAAAATAAATGTGGGATTGGTCTGGTGGCCTACCATGTGGGAAAGAGATGGCGCTAAACGTCCTCTATAGCGCCGTCTCTTACCCACACTGGAACAAGATTAAAACGATCCTGCTTTAGGACGTCATGGTAGGCCACCTGTTCTTCTTTCTATCCTCTGCGGTTTTTTGGGTTTTTGTTTAAGGGGCTCCCCCATGCACACTAGCGCCACTTTAGTAAAAAAATCAGAACTCGTTAAATACACAATTAATATAAAATCTGATTGACAAAATCAATCATTTGGTCTTCTAAATTATTTACGTCTACTTAACTCATTGAAACATAGCTCGCTGTCGTTACAGATACAAAATGAAAAAAACGGCCGTTTTTAGCAATTTTTCTAACTGTAACTACAGTGAAGTATATTTTAATGAATTAAATAGACGTCAATAATCTAGAACTCTAAAGCATTGATTTTGTCAATCAGATTTTATATTCATTGTGTATTTAACGAGTTCTGATTTTTTTACTAAAGTGGCGCTAGTGTGCCATGGGGGAGCCCCTTAAGTACTAGTAGGTACCTACTAAGTTACATTTGCACATTTTTTTCTGCATCAACCTTTGGTTTTTTCACATATACACACATCAAAAATGTCTAGGGATCAAGCATTTTTATGCGGATTTCTTGAGATTGAGATGTGGCTTTGTAATAAATTTATGATTTTATAAATTTATATGGATCCTTTTTGGTGCATTTCATAATTTGAATCAGGAACTCTCAATCAAATTCGAGTAAAAGATGAAAATAAGCTGTCAATATTTTCCCTATAAAAACATACAACGCATTGAAGACATTATTAGTGCTACTGTTTCCCTACTACTGATTAAAACCAACGTTATTATGGAGCGGCGACGTCATTTAAGCAGGGAAGAAATGCTCAGAGCCGTGGGAATGATAGAAGCTGGTTCCCGGCAACGTACTGTAGCTTTAGCTCTGAATACAAGTCAGAGTGTTATCAGTCGACTTTGGACACGTTACCGAAGCACTGGTACCGTGGCTGAGCGCCATGGAGGACGGTATCGCTGCACCACACGGAGACAAGACCGATACATTCAAATCTTAACTCGAAGAGCTCCAACAATAACCGCCATGATGTTAGCAGTGAGGCTTCATCACTCTTCAGGGAACTTAATTAGCGACCAAACAGTCAGAAACCGCTTGCATGAAGTGAACCTTCATTCCCGAAGACCGCTACGGGTACCACCTATAGCAATGCACAATCGTAGGATTCGATATCAATGGGCTCTTGAACACAGAAATTGGGCAGAAGAACAATGGCGTTTCGTGTGCTTTTCTGATGAGTCTCGTTTTGGTATGAGACCGGATACAAGACGTATACGACACTGGAGAACCCCTGGACGCCAACAGCGATTAAAATCCTGCCAGGAAGTCCATCCTTATAGTGGTGGAACCATCATGGTATGGGCGGGTATTTGGATCGGCGGAAGAACTGAGTTGATTTGGATCAGAGGCAACCTCAACGCTCAAATTTATGCTGAGACGATTGTATCAGACGTCATCGTTCCTCTACAAGTGCAAATCGGTCCCTTATTTCAGTTAATGCATGATAATGCACGACCGCACACCGCAAGAGTTGTAAGACAGACTCTCGCCGCAGCTAACATCAATGTCCTGCCCTGGCCTGCTCAGTCGCCAGACTTGAACCCGATTGAGCATGCATGGGATATGCTACAGAGAAGAGCTCTGCCGAATATGGAGGGTATCCAGTCGCAAGAAGACCTTTTTTTGTTGTTGCAACGAACATGGGCGGCCATTCCACAGCGTGATTTGGATGAACTCATTTTGAGTATGCCAAACCGATGTTCTTGTGTTGTTAGTGTTCGCGGTAGAAACACGGATTATTAATTGTTTAAGTTACCCAATAAAATTTTAAAGAAAACTGTTATTTCAGTCTTTTTTTCGAACTTTAATGTTAGTGGTTCAAATGTCAAAAATCCCTTTATTAGGAAAATGGCAAATTTCTTTATTAATGCAAAGGTGACTTGGTTTATCGTTACTGTGACAAACGAAAACACTTTATTTGATGAATCCTTAAAGAAAATTTTAATTAATATCAATCAGGAGAAAAGTTATTGCAAAAATATATGTTGATCCCTAGATACTTTTGATGTGTGTATTTTCCCAATGCTTGATAAGGTATATTTATAAACGTTATGTAATGTTTATTTAAACTTCAAACGCAGGTGGATGTACAAAAACATCGACAGGAAAAGCAAATAATCATGAAATAATTTAAAAACATCCATAACAAGTAACTCTTGCCACAACAAGTAATCGTAAATGATTTAACTCGGAAAAAACAGGCCGCTGTAAAACCATTGGAAATATTGGAAAACAGCAAAAAATATACATTTCAAATACGATTACAGATTCTGATTTCTCAATGATTTTGTGATATTCTCATTTGCACTTTTTTGTGGTCATTTCTTCCGCTTTTTCACGCATCACAGGCAATTTTTAAATTTGAAAACACTCGGTGAATTTAAAAGAAAAACCTAAATAATGTTTTGAAATTGTCGACAGTTTTGGCCGAACGGTTTTGATGGCAACCTCCCCCTGTAAGGTATATAAAGGTTGTTTTAGACACCGCAACTACATTCAGATCTAGCCTGTCTCTTTGCTATCCTCTCTCAGAGACACCCTTTTTTTCGGATGGGAAATCATCAAATGACTTCTCCCGCTCTGGGCGGAGCAGGAGGGTGAGTGTCAGACTTTTACTGACTAAAACCCATCCATGTTCCTTCATCGCTCTGTGTTTCGGGGCCACGGTATCTCTTTCGAACAGTCCCGCAGCCCCGGCAGGCCCCAGAGACACCCTAAGCCGAGGCTCGTACCCCACAGGGAGTGCCCTTAGCGTGTAGTCGCTTAGTTTGTAAGATTTTTGCTAAACTGGAGATCTTACACTCAAGGCACCTAGAGGATAGTCCGGTTAAGCAGACGACATCCTCCTAGGTCGAACTGCGAGAGGCCGATCACAAAAAAAGAACACCGCAAAAAGGCAGGAATTGCCGACCCTACTGAAAACGATAGTGGATGGATTGACATGATTTTTTTACCAGCTAAAGTCAATCCAAGCAGACTGCCTTGTTGGTCAGTGGTCGCAATCGTGACTGCTGAGAATGAGGCCCTGGGATTCGATTCCCAGGTCGGACAAAGTGTCATGGTTTTTCCGTCAGGAATTTCTCAGTAGCAGCTACGGAGTCTAGATTGGTGCCCGGTCGATGGCAATAGGGTCACCTACTATTACATGGGATTTAAATATAACTGGCGAAATGTAGGTGAATTAGGTTTACCTCTGCCTTACCCTTCAAGGATTACAGGCGTGATGTTATGTTATGTTACATAAGTCAATCTAACACATTTTTGATATACCTAACCATCATAGACCACAATAAGTGCAAAAACTAAAATCTTTCGTTCATTAAAACTTTTCTCTATCGATACATATAAAATGTTGAAAGTCTAGAATTATTTAGTATCGGTAATCTAGGGCATGTCAAGAGATATTAGTTTCAGTGCAGTTAACTCAAATCCCAGAACTAATTATTGCAAGTTCTGACTTGGCAAGCGTCTGGACCTGTACCATAGAAGATTGCGTTTTCATGATAACTTGCTACATCTAAATGTTCATTGCAATATTGCTGGAGCAAAATGTATTTTTCGTATTTTTTTCGGAACACGATGTAATAATTTAGTATTTTATACTATTTCAAAATATTATATTCAATTCAATATATTTAATTGTATTATATATTATAAGTTTGAATTGGTAAACACAAATTAGTTTAGTATAATTATTATCGACGGCCCGAATGGCGCAGCAGTAGTTAGGCTGCCTTACGTTCTGAGGGTCCCGAGTTCGAATCCCGGTTGGAGCAAATCTTTGTGTGATGAGCACGGACATTTGTTTCCGAGTCATGGATGTTTATAATATGAATAATAAGTATGTATTTACAAACAAAAAGAATCTATGTAGTATATCAACTGTCTGGTGTCCACGACACAAGCCTCGTTGTTAGTGTGCCACTAGATGGCGCTGTGTTAATGTCCAGCGATATTTATTATTATTTATTTAATAAGGAAGAATTATTCCATTTTTAAATATACTGTTAACATAATTGTGCACTCGTATTTTACGCATCCTTTTTTGCAAATCATATACTACCAGAATGAGCTTTGCTGTAAGAGATCCCATTCTATATCTCTATGTTTAACTCGCCTTTCGCCCTTTTACATAATCTGTTTATTTGTTTAAATAAAGAATAGAATAGACTGCATATAAAGTACTTACGGCATAATATCCGCGATTTTCTTTTTCTATGAGCTCAGTATTCCTGCGTTCATGATACTTGCAACAGCATCTAAATATCGGGAGCTCATAGAAAAAGAAAATTTATATTATTTATTTATTTAACAATTTATGTACACACTAAATATAAAGAAAAGTAGAAAGGAATAGAAAATAGTACAAAGGTGATGCTTATTTCTGAAGAAATCTCTTCCAGCATACCTGCGAAAGGAGATACTAAAAAAGAGATGTAGACATAGTGTGTTAATAAAAAGAAAAGAAAATGGAATACATAAAACAGATATAAATTTTATATATATAATACAATACATACATACCTACTCATAAATACAAAGAAAAACATATAACAATACTATAAATACAATACAATAACTAATAATAAATACTTATGCAATTATGAAGAAATGGATAAGTAATGTTCTTTTACTCTTTTCTTGAAAACTGCAACAGTTTGGCAGTCCCTAATGTCAGGCGGAAGTGAATTCCAAAACCGCACGGCGTGGACAGTGAAGGAGTAGGAGTAGAAGTCGGTAGAGTGTGGAGGAAAATCACGGATATTATCCCGTAAGTACTTTAAATGTAGTGAAAAACCGTGAAAGTCTAAAACAGAATAGACTGATTGAAATAAGTGTGATATTAAGCACGTATTTAAAGCGTCACTCTAGTTTAATTAATTTCGTTAGCCCCTTTTACCAAACATTATGATTGTAGGGTAGGGTAAAAAAAGAAACGTAAAGAATTGGGTCAAATCGACAGCCCCTTAACAGCCAGTATCGAAATGCCATTAAAGCAATCAATAAATCCCTGTACCTACTAAGTATCTATAATTCATTTGAACTATTAGAAAGAAATTCAACACTAGAACCTAAATATCTTTAATGAAAATTACCATAGACATTTAGTCGATAGAAAAGTCGACTAAAAGAAGACAGTTTTAATTAAACGCCACATGGAAACCCTAGCTAGTATATTACAGCCGCGGCAAGCTATCTAAGCTATCCAAGCGATCTCTTCGGGTAATAAGCTTTGAAATCGATTTAAAACTATCGTATGGGTGCCCGGAAGGCGAGCAAACAAACTAATAAACTTTCTCTTTTTATACCGCATAGTTTCAGCAGACTATATTGATCTGATTTTCCCGGATAAGGAAGCTATCTGCGATCTGCTCACACGTATTCGGAGAGCGTAATTATCATCTGATTGTGTCCGATTGTTTGGACGACTACCTTCATTGTTTACAAGCAATCATTAATCCATCCGTAACACCGTAATTGACTACTGTAGGAACGAAATCAGACAAGTCCGATGTTGTTGGATATCAACAGAGGTTGCGTGTTAACTTAAGAAGGCTGAAGCTTTAATTTAACCTTCTGAGGGCGATTTTTATTAAGCAGGGTTATATAAAGAAAAGAATAAAGTGGCGCCGGTGATTGAAAAGTAATGTGGTAATCGGTTATCGTGTTATGAACATATGATGTGTGGTGAGGAATGAGGAAAATGTAGTGAGGAAATGTTGAGTATTAATGTAGATGGATATTAGAGTAGAGGAAGACCAAAGAAATGATGAATGGACTGCTGACAAGTATGGAAGAAGACATGCTGCGCCGACCACAAATAAATCGGGATAAGGGAGGAGAATGATGATGTTATTAGGCATGACGACAGAAGGTATCAAAAAATTGCAAATCTATTAAGTCCGCCAGTTAGAGTATTGAAAATTAATGGACACGTATTTTTTGTTTTTGTAAATCAATGAATATTGACAGAGATAAAACGCATCAAAACTCGGGAGTGGGGTCTCGTGACGTCAGAACTAGCTAAAAATTATACTAAGGCGTGACGTATTGAGAATTTTAAAAGCGTCATATCTTCGTCAATGTTGGTTTACGTAACAAAAGAAAAAACACGGGCGAAATATTTTTTGTAAATCTAATTGACGGACTAATTTGTTTTTTTTTGTCGTCTCGCCTATTCTAAGGAAAAGAATCAAGCGATTGTGTACCATTTGCAAGTGCTGCTATTACCTATTACTTATTCCCCTTCTGCATTGACTGTGCTGCAATGGGGAAGGCTGGTTAAAGCTGATTGTAGATGGCGTGTCCATATCTTAGTCCCAATCTCAATCTTGTCCAATAAGGACAAGCTATTTTGAAATTTGAAATGACACTGGTGTCGATTCTGTTGTGCACAAACTTAACTTAATTTAGACTATTGCTACCATTTTCTCTCTAATAAAACGAGAAAGAGACGCACGTAATTTAGAGCTGTCAAATTTAGTTGGAACTAATATTTCCATACAAATGAAGCGTGCACGTAAAAACATGTCGACTAAAAACACGGTGAAGCGCAAGGCTTAAACTAGTTTGACAGCTCTAACTTAGTTCATAGATATAGCCGTCCTTTTCTCGCACTGCCTTTTAGTAAAAGACAGCAATAGCCTAAATTAAGTTTAGTTTGTGCACAACAGAATCGACACCACTGACAGATTTTCAACCAATGACGATGCTTGGTACACTAGCTATGCCATCCCCATTTATGGAATAATTTATGGATGATTTTAAGTCCTGCGCCACTGTCATTCTTCAACAAAAGACCAATCTCGCTTGATTTGAATTTCATAATTGGAACAGCCATAGCAGTCCCTATGTAAATGTAAAGTATTTCAGCGTTCAGCAATAGGGAAGTCTGGCGACTAAAGTCTAATAAAAAGTTTTATTAGAAGCAAGAAACTTCTTCTCAGCACAGGACATTGGAGTCTGGCGAAATATGTCATTTGTACTCGAAACTTTTTTACTATCTGCGCTTTACGTACAGCGGGTTTTGGAGACCTAAGATTTCAATCTAGACACGCCATCTAAATAGGGTTGGAAGGACAAGACCCTTCTCATTTATTGGAAACCATTTATTTTACTGAAGGCCTGTTTCAAAGTGACTGGATCTAGCTGATTAATTAAATAAAAAGATGGATCTGTTTTGTCTGAAATCAAGATCCACTTGCACCACAAATCATTAAATACCTACATTTAGCACGTATTTAAACAATTGTTCCTTTTCTGCAATGTTTAACGCTAATCGCGTTTAGTGTTAGATGGTAGGTACATCATCAGCCTATTAATGTTCCCACTGCTGGGACTCAGGCCTCCTCTCTATGAGAGGAAATGGGCTTTATAATCCGCCACGCGGGCCCAGTGCGGATTGGTAGGTGTCACATGTTTTCGATTTTTTTTTGTTCTAGGACATGCCGGTTTCCTCACGATGTTTTCCTTGACCGTTTTGAGAGCAGTGGTGATGAAATAAATTACACAAAGCAATATGCCTGTCTGGTTTCAAACCCACGACTTACTGTTCGTAAGTCGGGGCCGCCAGCACTGGGCCACCGCTGCTCATGGTAGGTACAATCAGCCCTAACTATACCACCAAAAGGTAACTTAACTAGACTTAACTGAACTTAACGAGACGGGCTATAATAAAACTTATTTTAAAATGTTTGCAAAACTTCTACATTTACTAGAACCAAACTGTCTAGCAATATATTATTACACATACGATCCACGGACTCTACTGCTAGTTAAATTATCACCTTTGAACTTTCTACTAGATACGATTTACTAGTACCTATGTCTTCTCCGCGATTATTTTCCTGCAGAAAAGTAAGTTAGAAAAGTTTAAAACTGCAAAATACCCTTAATTGCCATTTTATCTTATGCAGGCAATCAGGAGCTTTGTCAAGAACTGGCCAGTAAGACTCAATGGTACAGAGATGTTGGCCGTTTCCCAAAAGAATTTTGTTCTTTATTTGGTATAGATACCAAATAGATAGTAAATAGATAGGTATATAAATATGACTGCTTTAGAGGTACGATATTCAAGGTATTATTTGGCAATAGCTTATAGCAAAATCAATCTTACACGGCTTGGCCTCAGGCCAGAAGGCCTTTAGGCCTGTGTAGTAAGAAAACTATGGGAGGGAAAGGGGTATAATCCACCACGCTCGCCCAGTTATCATATGGTTTGTCATATGTTTTAATTTTTTTGCCGACTTCCTTAGGACGTTTTCCTCAACATTTTTGAGAGCAGCTAGTAAGTCGGATTTTTAACATATCACTGGACCTCCACCGCTCGTGCTCACCATTGGTGTCGATTCTGTTGTGCACAAACTAAACTTAATTTAGGCTATTGCTATTTTAGTTAGAACTAATATATCCTTAAGAATGAAGGGTGCACGTAAAAACATGTCGACTAAAAACACGGTGAAGCGCAAGGCATAAACTAGTTTGACATCTCTATCTTAGTTCATAGCTATAGCCGTCCTTTTCTCGCACTGCTTTTTAGTAAAAGATAGCAATAGCCTAAATTAAGTTTAGTTTGTGCACAACAGAATCGACACCATTATCTTACTTAACATAGGTACTAACTTGCTAAACTAAGAAAAGGGCATATCGGAAAAACCTATAACGTTTACGGGTAGATAAATCTAAGAACTCTAACGATACATTTAACGAACACACACTAACGACACTAGGGCTTGTAAATATTCGAAGTTTTTAGATATTCGAATATTCGATGTTTTTACAGGCAGTATTCGAATTATTCGAATACTAGCTTTTTCCTTTGAAACCAAATTAAAACCTTGAAAGAACATGCATAAAAAAGTAATAAACAAGTCAGAGTTGAGTATTTTTATTATATAAAATTGAATCACCTTTCAGCAACATAGTTTGAAACTATGATGAAAAAAAACAAAACCAATATTAACTAAAAAAAACAAAAATGTTTTTAATAAAAATTTACACCCACTGCGTGAGTAAATCAGTAAACATAATAAAACTTAAGTTTTAGGTTCTTGGTTCTTTTATTTTATTTTATGTGTATTGTCCAGAGCGGGTTAATAAATGCTTTTTCTTTCTTTCTTTCTTTATGCACTTGAGAATTCTAGAGATCACATCGGCTTTGCGAAATATTTTAAAATTACTCCTACAATAAGTCACATAATCACATTTAAGTAACCTACTCAAAAGCAATAATAAGTTTTATAATAAGGGTAACTGAAAGATCATAAAATCACACTGCAATCACAATAATCATTCGTCGGATTGACGTAAACTTTGGTAATGCGATCTAAGAAAAACTTAGGGCATCTATAGAGTCGTCCTGCAAGGCACATCTCAGATGGTTAATAAAATATATTTTGAGGATGGAAATACCCTCCCACATACAACGCTCGAGGGCGCTATTGACATCAGAAACTCATACACTTAATTTAAGTGTATTTGTCTCGATCCACCTCTATCGTATAATGCCGGTACCGGTAACGCGGTCTGTAGGTAACAACTTGTAAGACAGACTTAGTTTGTATTTTCAAACTTTCCATAACTAAAAATTACTCGAATATTCGAATTTAACATCAGTCAATATTCGAATAGCGAAAATGAACGAATATTCTCATTATTCGAATATTCGAATTACAAGCCCTAAACGACACACACACAAAACACACTAACACGCACACACTTAACTCTAACGATGTCATCAAATGACTAATTAACCTGTCCGCTATAGTCATATTGCGGCCATAAGGTTAACATTTAGCGACTTAAATTCTGCTTTATTTTTGAACGTGGATCTTTAGAGGTCGCTCTTTAAAGGCGCTCACTCACCGGGAGCATTGAATCTTGGATTGTTACATTACAAGCGAATGCTCACCGGGAGTGTGTACCTCATCAACTATGCTGGGGTCGGCTTCCAGTCTAACCGGATGCAGTTGAATACCAGTATTTTTTACATGAAGCGACTGCCTATCTGACCTCTAGAACCCAGTTAGTACTGGGTAATACGATACCCTGAGGCATGACTGGTGTGTCAGACTTTCGGCCCACTGACTACTTGTAGCGACTCACAAAGATCTACAAATGACAGCCGGGACCAACGGCTTAACGTGCTTTCCGACGCACGGAGGAAGCTCGGTATGTAATGATGATCACCCATCCACGTACCAACTTAGACAAGCGCGGCTTAACCTGAAGATCAACCCGAGCGGCTGATATTATTTAGTTACGAGCCCCACTACTTTTTCTTAATTTCGTTTACCGGGAGTGTGTACCTATTTGTAACGTAATGCTCAAAATAGAATCTAGGATTGTTACACTGCAGACGAATGCTCCTATGAGGCAGCACCTTTAAGGCTGATGCTCCAGAATAGCCTCGATCGGCTCTTTTCAGAAAAAGTCATTCAATCGGTACTCGATTGAATGGCTTTTTCTGAAATATTCATTCAATCGAGTTACATGAATTTGGAGGGTTGTATTGATGATTTTGATGATAATATTTCTGTAACTACATACTCGTACGTCTTACAACCGTGAATAATATTTTAATCGACCTAAAACTTAGCACTGGGGAAAATTGCAAAAAACGTAAGAAAATTTGAATTTCGCGGGCTACCCTGGAGCATCAGAAAAATATAGCTGCTCAGGGAATGTTAAAGAGGTAGGTCGGACGCTGATACGTTAATTACTGGATGTCGTGTCAGGCAGCCCATTAGGGTCTAGTTCTATCTGTTAGTACAATGAGTCCTTCCGTTGGGGGGATCTTTCAGTTATACTGAAGATATGTAGACACGGTAAGTACATGTCTACAGCAATGCAGTTCTTTTAGTGTTTCTTTTCTCTAACTAAATGGGTATATATAAAAATAAAAATAAACCGTCCGAAAGTGTTTTTATTTCCTTTCTTTTTTTATAACACGCCTCTTGTACCCTTCAGGGGTCATACAGAATGACCCCTGAAGGGTACAAGAGGCGTGTTATAAAAAATATAAAAATGAAATAAAAAACACTTTATTTCAGACCTTGATCCACATGCTCTTAGTAATACACACTACTTATAAGCTATGTTAGTAACAAAAGTGAACATTTTTTTTTGTTTTTTTTTTTTTTTTATGTTAAGATGTTTTCGGAATCATTAAATTTAGGAGTGAATTCACTTTTACTAACTCCCTTTTCCAGTCTAAACTCTTTTAGTTAAAGTTAAGAATCTATCTTGCCCTGGCCTGAATTTTGCTTAGGTCCGATCGAGCTACCAGCCAATCCGGACGTTGATCTTACTCCCCAAGCTATTTCGCTCATTATCAAGTAACTGGTAGAAAATCTAATAATATGGATTATTGTCCCAAGGAAAAATAAATATTGTTTTGAATGTACGTTATTGAGTTGTAGACCACAAACATACCAAAAGTACTGACGTAAATAAAAGTAGGCAAAATGCGATTAGTATAATGTATTTGGGAATAATATGCGATTGTATGCTTTATGCGAGCTAATGGATGGTGGTTTCAAAATGTTGGCATTGTGCTACCGATTACTTGGAAATACAAAAAAGTAGTCATAGTGTGAAAGTAGGCATCGTGCTACGAAGTCATTTGATTTAACAAAACTTATTATTTTAGGTCCTGGGCTCGAATCCCAGGTCAGGCAGTTATTGGGTTTTTCCATCAAGAATTTCTCAGTAGCAGCGACGGAGTCTGGATTTGTGTCCTGTTAATGGCAATAGACTCGCCCCCTATTACATGGGACTTAAACATTACTGGCTAAATGTGAGCGTACTAATGGGTGCACCTCTGCCTAGCCCTTAGGAGACTACAGGCGTGATGTTGTGTGTGTGTTATTATTTTAAATCAACTTGCAAATTTTCTTTTACGAAAGACTCACAACCAAAACACAAAATAAACCTTCTCTGCAGAGTAATTCTTTCACAAAACCTACCCAATATTATCCTTCATTAATTCCCATAGCGAGTTGCATTAAATATCTGCCGGCATTCGATAAAATGATCATACCCAACCCGGCCTTAGACCCAAGAGTAACGAGCCGATATCCCAAATATATGTGGGCAGGGATCCCCGCCGATTTATTGAAAGTTCATAGACTAAGTAGAGGTTTAATGCCTTTGCTTGATGGAAACTTATCGCCTTCCCTAATACTGTGCTATCGCCTCTTTTTTGGCTGTAGGAATGTGGGAAATTGGGAATTTAGATGGTTATTCAGTAACTTTTTGACTACGGCCATCTGATACAGTTGTCAAATAGTATGTAGAGAAGTGTTTTATTAATGTTTATAGGAACACTTGTTTTTTTTATTAAATGTAACCTATTTTTAGTGTCAACGTAATGTGTGGCGCTATTAATCCCTTTATTTCATTCTTCTCATAGTAAACCATATAATAATCATAATTTATATGGAAGAAGACTGTTTTTTTGTACTGAAAACAACTCAAAATTAGCTTATGAATACAAACTTAGGTATTCTGAAAAAGAAAAGTGATTGTTCCTACTGGAAAATAAAGACAACCCTTTAAAACGATTACCATTAAAATTAAGTTACGAATAACTTAATTTTAAGTTATTCGTACATTATTGTCTCCTAAAATAATGCAAACTAAAATTACGATTGATGATTGAGACAAAAACATCAGCGCAATACTCAAGAACATCGCCAGTAACGTTCACCAAATTAAAATACAATCTAAATCAAACATTACGGAATAAGACAACCATCTTCAGTGTTGCAATGCACAAAATTGCAGCCATTATTCATAGATCACATAATTCTATCGTGTTTCCCTTTCATGCCGTGTGTACGCGAGATTTTAATCGTTTTAAATTAGCCAGAGACAATGCATGTTAAAATATTCGGCCTGCATGGTCAGGCACCGTGAGCTATGATTGTTCCGACTAAATTAATGTCCTAGAAATTTTTAAAGTCGTTGCATTTTTATGTTATTTATTAGTTAAATAAAATTATAATAAGAATGTACTTAGGTATGTTCTCTTTGTTTTATTTATTTCTGGTTTAACTACTTTAAGTTTGCACCGCGTTTATTATCAATCTTGCGTCGGATAGATAATTAATTCCAGAAAAGTTTTCCGTGCCGTCCGATAAGGAAATAAAAAAAAATACGTACCTACTCACATCAATGATTAAGTAATTTTCCGAGTGAAAATGTCACGGTACGGTGCAGTAACTACTATTGTGCCAGTACTCTGAATACTGCGATGAATAATATTTGGAAAGAAAACAAAATCGAATAAATGTGATGAAAAATCGTTAATTATCCTGATTTTAATAAAAACCGATTGTAGTTTAGCAAAGAAAATATCGTGCGAACTTACTTAAATATTTTTTGCTTATAATAATTAAGTATGAAAAAACTTACCGACGCATGTCGCCAAAACAAATAAAACAAACAAATGTACTAAAAAGTTCCATCTCAGCTTCATCTTGATAGTTTTATTGTTCACAAACCATTGCACAATTAATAACAACACATATTGTTCTGTATTATTTAAAAACTGCTCACAAATATTTCGTCTTTCATAATAATAAGTCACTTCACATTTACGAAACTTTTTAGTCGCTTCCTCAGTTTATTATCAAAACAAAAATAATAAAAAAGTCTATGCTTATAAAAAAAAAACAATCGTCAAAATTCAAATTTCGTACAAGAAATTTGGCGTGAAGCGTTCACCGTGCTCGCGAGTAAAGTTCGGAATGTAGTGTGTAAAGGCACGCATACACTACGCCGTGGTGATCGACCCCACCGGAACCACAGTCGGTGGGCGCGCGACTGCCGACTCCATGTGCACCGCACCGAAACGTAACTTAGAACCAACTTAACGTGTAACGTCGCGTAGCTCTTATTTCGTGCGCCATAAAGTTCATTTTCTAAATCTACTTTCAATACAACCTACTGTTAATGATAATGTTCGTAGTTTTGTAGAGCGTACGCGCATAGAAACGCTGTCACCCTATTGAAGGTATTGTTACGGAAGGCGATTGGAAAAACAAAGAGACGTCTAAAAAAATGGACAGATAAAGAATTACGCAGTAAAATGGAATGCGTTGAGAGTATTACGAATGAATGAAATACTATAAATGCAGTTTTTATTAGTCATTGTTTACATTTTAACTGAAGTTTGTGATTGCGGAGTTGACGTGCAGTTGTTTTTGATGGCAATAACATAATAAATGCAATCATTTTTTATACACGTTAACAGGTGAGCGCGGTATATTGGACGGTGGCATCCGGACGCAATATTATGCACTTCAGTACTTCAGTTCAGTTTGTTGTGCATATAGTTTTTATATACACACAGGTCGGATATCAGTAGTTTTAATAGACTCAGATTGTGCGAGTTTCGTTGTCTCAATTTAGTCTCAAATACTTTGGGAGTTGTGAATAAAAAGTTGGGACTTCTTTTTTTCATACTTATTTCAGTTGTAGAGAGCAGCGGTGGCCCAGTGGTGGCGGCCCCGACTTACGAACAGTGAGTCGTGGGTTCGAACCCAGGCAGGCGCATTACTTTGTGTAATTCATTTCATCACCACTGCTCTCAAAACGGTGAAGGAAAACATCGTGAGGAAACCGGCATGTCCTAGAACCAAAAATTCGAAGACATGTGACATCTACCAATCCGCACTGGGCCCGCGTGGTGGATTATAGCCCATACGCAAAATACGCGCTTTGACGTGGAGTTGCGGACACCAGCCCGTTATACAATACAATACAATATTTCAGTTGTAGATGTATCTAGATAGGTTGTGGGATAGAAGAGTATTTAACTAAGTTTCTATGCCAACATAACAACTAGTTACCTAATTATGAATTAAGGAAAAAACTTACGCGGGCAGAAACATAACTTCCTGTAACGCTGAATTAACTAGTAAAGAAAAAACAACCAAGCGAACTAAGTACTTATTTCGTTAATTAAACAGATAATTGAAGTTATGTTCTTTGTAATATAATAAATTAATATCAATAAGGCAAAAAATGGTTTTTTTTGGTCAGTGTATTTACTTAATGCATAAGATGTACTTAAGTCATTAAGGATGCTAGGCGTAAGTTAAACTCAAAAGATATGTTCTTATTATGGTTTCGCACATGGCAGGACAACCGCAGCATGTGTCTTCAGAAAAAACAGAAGCGGACCGGAAGATACTTAGAAAAAAGGTTTCTTGGTATGCACAGCAGACAATAGCAGCCAAAAAGTACCCATCGTTTTGTTTAGTAAGTACTTGGAATCGGCAATAAATGTTTATAAATGGAGAAGGAGAGAAAGACCACTGCAAAGATGGATGGATGGGTAATGGTGAACAGCATCGCTACGAAAAGTCACCGTGAGCGAAGATATTTAATCCGACCTGAAATCGAAACTATGAAGGTCGTCAATTAAATTTAATTCAATTCTTTATCGCATATCATATGTCATCGTGGACAAGTTCTTAATAATAATTACCAGAACACACCGTATACCTAATATGAGTAGTAAGTAGGTAAGTAAGTAGTCTAAACATATTAAACAGTATTATGACATAATTTAAAAATAGTACCTATGTGGTGTGTGTGATGATAATATTTATTTTAATTCATTTAATTAGAACAAAGAACTATAATTACCCACCTATCCCTCTAGACATAATGTTTCATCATTTCAGTCGAAATATGTCCACTGCTGGACATCGGCCTCCACCAAGTGCCGCCACATTGACCGGTCCCGTGCGACTCGCATCATAGACATATCAATTCAATTTAAATAAGTAAGATCACAATCAAATTAATTGACAAAAAACAAATAGATAAAAATCAATTCTTTTATCCCTCCTAAATTCAGAAGCAGTTTTCGAATTTCCATGCGACAAAAAGACGATATTTTTTGTTAAGTAGGTAATTACCTACTTAACGAAAAATATCGTCTAATCTACATGATTTAAATAAATCGATATGTACGGCTACTGAGACAAAGAGGCTAGAGCTAGACTCTAAAGTACCCATCAGTCAAGTCAGTCAACAAGAAACTGAAACTTGAAAGTTTGTAAGTAACAAACCTTTTCTTGGGAAAGCTAGGAAGGATGGTTGCGTGTCAAGGGGTTAGTGGGCCAGGAATAAACAAAGAAAGGAAATGAAAACTTTCGTCAGGACTTTTTATAAGGCTATTTTAATAGGTCTCTCTCTACAATTTTTATGCTAAAACTACATAAATTAACATTATCTTACCTACATTATTATCAAATATGTGTAGAGTGAGTGTAAGAATGTGTATAAATGTGAGTGAGAGAAGGAGAGAGAGTGTACATGAATGTGGGTGTGTGTTTGTCAAGATTTCATCTATCTTTCTGATACCTTCTCTGCCCGTCAGTTATGGAAATCGGGAATGAATCCAAGTCGTCACGCCAGACCTTAGGGGCTCTTTCAATTTAAGCGTTTGGTATTAGACTCTTGCTTTGTTATTGCAGTAGGAGCTGCTGGACGAGTGCAGTCCGACATCAACCGTCTAAATTGAAAGCGTTAGGTCAGCAGGACGATCGTGTTTTAGTGATGGATTCTTTATTCGAGCCATGGAATCAGACGAAGAACTGAAATGTGGCGTTGCCGTCGTCCGTGCGCAAAACGAAATATATTGACTGATGCCTGTTTTCACCAACTCTAAGCGCCACCTAGCTGAATGCCTAATGCTCGTTTTCACCAACACTAGGCGCCTCCTAACTAAAGGCCTAATATGCTCGTTTTCACCAACACTAGGCGCCACGTAACTGAATGCCTAGTGCTCGTTTTCACCAACACTAGGTGCCACCAACACTAGGCGCCTCCTAACTAAAGGCCTAATATGCTCGTTTTCACCAACACTAGGCGCCACGTAACTGAATGCCTAGTGCTCGTTTTCACCAACACTAGGTGCCTTCTAACTGAATGCCTAATGCTCGTTATCACCAACACTAGGCGCCTCCTAACTGAATGCCTAATGCTCGCGTTTTCACCAACACTAGGCGCCATCTAACTGAATGTCTAATGCTCGTTTTCACCAACACTAGGCGCCTCCTAACTAAATGCCTAATGCTCGTTTTCACCAACACTAGGCGCCTTCTAACTGAATGCCTAAGGCTCGTTTTCACCAACACTAGGCGCCACCTAACTGAATGCCTAATGCTCGTTTTCACCAACACTAGGCGCCTCCTAACTAAATGCCTAATGCTCGTTTTCACCAACACTAGGCGCCTCCTAACTAAATGCCTAAGGCTCGTTTGAACCAACACTAGGCGCTACCTAATTAAATGCCTAATGTTCGTTTTCACCAACACTAGGCGCCTCCTAACTAAATGCCTAGTGCTCGTATTCACCAACACTAGGCGCCTTCTAACTGAATGCCTAAGGCTCGTTTTCACCAACACTAGGCGCTTCCTAACTGAATGCCTAATGCTCGTTTTCACCAACACTGCGGCCTTCTAACTGAATGCCTAAGACTCGTTTTCACCAACACTATGCACCTCCTAACTGAATGCCTAAGGCTCGTTTTCGCCAACACTAGGCGCCACCTAACTGAATGCCTAATGCATGTTTTCACCAACACTAGGCGCCACCTAACTGAATGCCTAAGGCTCGTTTTCACCAACACTAGGCGCCTCCTAACTGAAAGCCTAGTGCTCGTTTTCACCAACACTAGGCGCCTCCTAACTGAAGGCCTAATGCTCGTTTTCACCAACACTAGGCGCCACCTAACCGAATGCCTAGTGCTCGTATTCACCAACACTAGGCGCTACCTAACTGAATGCCTAATGCTCGTTTTTACCAACACTAGGCATGGGCGTGCGCCCCTAAGAGGCAATTAGGCAAAGCCTACCCTACCAACTGGGCATTCATTATAACGAACTAACTATGTAATAAAATAACACATTATGTACAAAATATATAAAAAAAGTTCAAACGCCTGTTAGAATACTTATAGCAATTTGTCGCGCCCGTGTCACGCAACTAACACTTTACTGGAAGTTACTACAAAGGTTGGAGCTCCGCCGGCCAGGCAAGCACTGGACTTGCCTTAAACCCATTGATAATTTTACGCACACATTGGCACATTGGTGCATATTTTCGAACTGCACACATGTATAGATTGCAGTAATTTTAGGGCGGTAACTCCTGCGAGTGTAGCTGGGCTGCTGGGCTGTGATTGGCTGCTACAACACAAGGCCAGGATTCAAGGTGGATGTTCTTTAGCCCGCGAAATTCAAATTTCCTAACGTTTTTTGCAATTTGCAGGCCAGTGCTATGGTGTATGTTCAATGTCGATTAAAACAATGATTCCTGGGGGTTGTTGGCGCGTATTATTATTATAATAATCAATAATATTATTGTTATTATATTTTACTTCATGGGTGTCGTTTTTGTGGTTTTTAGGGTTGGTGATAATGAAAATGAGGTCAAAATGAAAATCCAAGATGGCGCCGATGAAAATTTCCGGTTTTTTCTACATGGGTGTTGCTTTCGTGGTTATTGGGGTTGGTGATAATGAAAACGAGGTCAAAATGAAAATCCAAGATGGCGCCGATAAAAATTTTCAGTTTTTTCTTCATGGGTGTCGTTTTCGAGGTTTTTGGGGTTGGTGATAATGAAAATGAGGTCAAAATGAAAATCCAAGATGGCGCCGATGAAAATTTTCAGTTTTTTCTTCATGGGTGTCGTTTTCGAGGTTATTGGGGTTGGTGATAATGAAAATGAGGTCAAAATGAAAATCCAAAATGGCGCAGACGAAAATTTTTTTTTGCTATCATTATTTCGTAGCCTACCCTTCGTGGAATACTACTGCACGCCACTGACTAGGCGCCTCCTAACTGAAGCCACTGTTTTCACCCATACCTTTTCGTTATTCCACACACACACACACACACACTCAACACTTCGCGCTATACTTGCGCGACTGGACTTTTGCGCGACTTACTGGCCACTGAGGTTTATTATTTAGAATAAACATAACAGCACTGTACTTAGATGGCGCCGAGGAAAATTTTCGGCAGTCGTGCAGGCCGTCGGATTTTGGCAAGTGTCCTTCGCGCAAAAGTCCCAGTTCCATGAAACCACTCCCGCCAATTCACACCGAACGCCAGCCTCGCCAGCGCCAAGCTATAAATGTATATTTACATCTCTATTTGTTTCATGACTTCATTTCAAGTCCTTGGCGCTCAGAGCACGTTCAATGCAATTCTATGAATGTGGATGTGGCCTATGATCTTTCTTTTATTTTTTTCTACTCCCGTGTTTTTTTAACTATTTCAGTAAACATTTTTTTGTTGTTGTTGTTGTTTTTTGTTTTTATTAAATTCGCACTCCAGAGCAACCACTCAAAACTAGCAATTGACAAAAAGGTTTTCATATACAATGTTGTGCTAAAGCCAATCTGGATCTATGGTATTGAACTATGGGGCACAGCATGTAGCACCAATATAACAATAATACAAAGGGCGCAAAACTACATCCTGAGGCAAAATCAAATGCGCCATGGTTCATCAAAACAAAGGAGATCCATGAAATTCTTAACCTGCCCATAGTTAAAAAAGTGATAGACTACTGGCTCCAGCTACAAGTCACGACTACAGAAACATCCAAATCAGCTTGCAGGACAGCTTACTATCCCTGAAACAATTCGTCGACTGAAGAAACGATCTCGAGATCTCTTTGACGACAATAGTCGCTGAACGTTGACTATATAAAACGAAGGGTTGGCTCCGCTGGGAGAAACTAGCACTCTACACATCATTACATCTACACCCCATCTGCTTATAGTCCACACGACTGATTGCAAGATAAGAAAAGAAAAGAAAAAAACTTTTTGATGAAAAAAAGTTATTATTATCTAGTTGGACATACCTCGGAATCATCTTCTGGTTCAACTTTATCCACAAAATACTCCCGAGTCAAATTCTACACCTTGCCAAATGTTTAAAAACTGATCCGAATCCAGTTCTTCCTTCATGTCACTAGGTACCTTTTTGTTTACTTTTTACTATTAGTGTACAATCTTACGTTTAAGTTGATACTTCTGAATATTTTAGTTCCTAATATCTCGACAGATGGCGTTGCTTATTTACGTCACTCCGCTGAATCGCGGTGTTAAAATTCTCCGTGATTCCATGACCTCCTCGTGTACATTAAATTAATAAAATTTTCGTCAAGTAAATATTGGCTTTTTATTCAATTAGTAATATAAAATATGGTAGTAAGTACACAACAAGCAATTAGCAAAGTGAACGAGTCCGATTAGTACCTGCAGTCTGCACTATCCCAGTGACCTTGACAGCCGTACGTTTATGACGTCACAGAATGACTTCTATAATAGTCCGTGACGCCCGGGGCACTGACAATCACAGACTTATTAGAGCTGACAACCAATTGTTTTGTTTGTAGAGATGGGAATATAATTATCGACAAGGATTGCAAACAAATATTTAATTCCGAGTCGGCACCCATCTGAAGGTCGAAATTAGTATATTTTCCCGTAGTTAACTAAGTTCATATTTACTGACCTCAAATTGTTTTCGATAATAATATTTATAAATATTTCAACAGGTGAAATCAAACAGTGATAACTTTCGCGTCACATCACTGGCCGGCTTATAAAGTTCTTGGCGTTCTGGAGACATTTAAAACTGTTCGGAGTTTTTGTTTTTGCCAATTAAGTAAATAGATAATTTATTATTAGATATTTACTATTATTATCTCTTTTATATAACATAACATCATAATAATTGCATTTTTAAATATTTCATATAAAATTATAAAAATAAAAAATAGTAGTCCGCCCGCCGGTGTCGGGAGCAGGATCCAAGCCACCGGTGGTTAGGGCTGCAGAGACAGGAAGCTCCTCACAATGCGAGCCGTATCGAGGAGTACTGCCTTTTGAATCATGCCCTTGATCCAACCGCATAAAAAGAGTTTCGATAGAATGGTCATTAAAGCTCTTGGCTCTAAAGCCATTGGCCGTCACGACAATCGGCACAATGATAACCGAGTTCATATTCCACATGTCGCGAACCTCGTGTGCCAAGTCGAGATATTTTATTTGTTTCTCTTTCTCAGCTTTCACGAGGTACTCGTCATGCGGAATGGTAACGGCGATTATCATTACGCGGCGCACTGATCGGTCTATCACCACTATGCAGTGGCGTGCAGTGGTATTCCACGAAGGGTAGGCCACGAAATAATGATAGCAAAACAAAATTTCGTCTGCGCCATCTTCGATTTTCGATAATGACACCCATGAAGAAAAAACTGAAAATTTTCGTCGGCGCCATTTTGGATTTTCGTCTGCGCCATCTTGAGTTATCATTTTAACCTCATTTTCATTATCAGCGACCCCAAAAACCTCGAAAACGACACCCATGAAAAAAAAAACTGAAAATTTTCATCGGCGCCATCTTGGATTTTCATTTTGACCTCATTTTCATCATTAGCGACCACAAAAACCACGAAAATAACACCCATGAAGAAAAAACTGAAAATTTTCGTTGGCGCCATCTTGGATTTTCATTTTGACCTCATTTTTATTATCAGCGACACCAAAAACCTCGAAAAGGACACCCATGAAGAAAAAACTGTAAATTTTCATCGGCGCCATCTTGGATTTTCATTTTGTCCTCAATTTCCTTATCAGCGAGCACAAAAACCACGAAAATGACACCCATGAAGAAAAAACTGAAAATTTTCATCGGCGCCATCTTGGATTTTCATTTTGACCTCATTTTCATTATAACCAACCCCAAAAACCACGAAAACGACACTCATGAAGAAAAGTATAATATCAATAATATTATTAATTATTATAATAATAATACGCGCCAATAACCCCCCGGAATCATTATTTTAATCAACATACACCCTAGCACTGGCCTGCAAATTGCAAAAAACCTAAGGAAATTAGAATTACGCGGGCTATAGAACATTCACCTTGAATCCTGGCCTTATGTTGTAGCAGCCAATCATAGCCCAGCTACACTCGCGGAGTTACCGCCCAAAAATGGCTGCAAATCTGCAATCTATACATGTGTGCGGTTCATACACTCGAAAATATGCACCAATTTGCCGCTGTGTGCGTAAATTTATCTATGGGTTGTAGGCCAGCAGACTATTTGCCTATAAGATGCGTCAGGCGGGTGAGCGCCGAGCTTCGTAGCAACTTCCAGTACAATGTTGGTTACGTAACACGGGCGCGAAAAATTGCTCTAAGTATTCGAACAGGAGTTTGAACTTTTTTTTATTATTTTGTACAAAGTGTTATTTTATTACATAGTTCATTAGTTATAATAATTGCCCCAGTTGGTAGGGTAGGCTTTGTCTAATTGCCTCTTCGTAGCGCACGCCCATGCCACTATGTCAGGCTTATTGGCAACAATAGTCCTGTTAGTGATGATAGACTGATCCCAGTACAACGTGACATGGTCTTTCTCGAGAACTGGGTCGGGCACATACTTGTAGTACCGGTACATTCCACAATTTTATATTTCAAGGCAAGTTGCTGGTGTATAATCCTGGATACTTGTTTGTGCCTGTGCAAGTACTCGCCGTTAGCCAGACGAGAACAACCAGAAATAATATGTCTGATGGACTCACCCGGAAGGTGGCATGCCCGACACACGTCAACCGTCCTTCCGTCCTTCATAATATATTTCCGGTAGTTGTTCGTCAACATAACTTTGTCCATAATCGCACAGACAAAACCTTCAGTTTCCCCAAAGAGGTCGCCGGCTTCTTTTGTGTGGAAAATAATTAAAACAGGGTATTATACAGTGCTATTTTAAATAATAAAATGAAAAAAAAAAAACCTGTTTAATACAGTAAATTTAGTTTTGTAACATAGTTAAAATGAAGAGCTTCCTAAGAAGTCGTGGCGCTGGTGGCACGAAAATCTGGAACTTCTATTGAAGTCCGTGGCGGTGAAAAGGTTAAAGCAATAACCACATTGGCGGTATTCGGCGAATAATTTCGGCGTGGGAAAGAGACGGAGCTATACAGGACGTCTAGCTCCATCTCTTTCCCACACTAAAACGGTTCGCCGAATCCTACCGCCAATGAGGCCCTAGTATTATCGACGAGGAATCTGTTTAAATGAGAAGGAGCTCTACGTCCATGCAGTAATGACGCCATTCGCCTCGTTTCGGTTACAATGACGTGTCTAGACAACGTCGGAGTGTTCGCTTTTATTGTATGGACATAAAGCACTTCTAGCTCGGCTCGAGCCGAGTCCGCGTCCATAAGTGTGGTGACCCTTATGGTAACGTTTGAGTCACAAAGTTAACTTCCGTTGCTTATATAGCTTCTCCATGGTATGTACAATGAGCTCGGACGAAATCTCACCACCAATACGACTCTTTTTGCTTGCAGCATTCGGCCACTATTAAAAAGACTAATCAACCAATAGCATCGCAGCATCTGATTCCTTGTTTTTGTTAATGAAAAAAAGGGTCGAAAGACCAATAACAGTTCCTTCTTCTTCTTCGTGTCGATGATTCGAGGGTGGTAAACAGATGTGGAGATCGTGTGCACGGGATTTAGTTTAAAAAATGAGCAGATTTCGTCCGAGCTCATGGTACCTATTTGGAAATAATCTAAGTGGGTATGTAGTTTACATTAAATACATCAATATTATGAAATAGTTTATTTCATTGTAAAAGCGGAGTCAATTACAACAATTTATAACATCGATTTTATAAGTGAAAATAGTAAAAAACTAACTAGTTTTCGTGACGGTCATTGATTTATCATAAAATAAATAAAATTCAAATGTCATCAGCATACTACCTATTTGTTTCTTTCCTTTATGTTCTGTGTTGAATAAAATCAGTAAGTGTTCTTACAGACGAGAGCGGCACGTTGCCAACTGCACATAAACTGCAGCCGTCGCCATCTGTCGACGCTTGCAGTTGTGGCGTCGGCGGCTGCCGCCGTCGCGTCAACGGCAGCCGTCGACACACATTCGCGGCATGCCACAACTGCAAGCGTTGACGGCAGTCGTCGACGCTTCGGCGGCTGCCGCCCGGCGCGTCGACGGCAGCCGTCGACAGGTGGCGACGGCTGCAATTTATCTGCCGTTGGCAACGTGCCGCTCGTCTGTAAGAACCCTAAGTACCCAAAATCTTGCACTAAAGCCTGAATATGTTTTTTAACTATTGGTTACATACCTACCTATTATTTTAAATGTTCTATTTTCTTTACATAACTGTACATGTACTTTATTTAGTTACAAAATATACAACATGTCGAAATTATAATATTAGGTACAGTCGCCAGCGTATCGAGTACCTAACCACAAACTGGTGCCGATTCCCTTGTTTACAAACTAAACCAAATTTAAGTTCAGTGCATCTTTTTCTTTCTATTTCATTAAGAAAAGGACAGAAGATAAATTTTAGTTACGTTCTGTCAAATTAATCAGCGCCATACAACTTTTAGACGCGATTAAAAAGTTGACTACTAAAATTACATCAAATTACGTCAGGTGCTGACTAATTTGACAGGATTAAACTAATTTTATCTTCTGTCCTTTTCATAATGAAATAGAAAGAAAAAGATGCATTCAACTTAAATTTAGTTTAGTTTGTGAACAAGGGAATCGGCACCATTGTCAAATTTTCTCATTCGACTTTGAACTTAACCTCGCAAAATTTTATGGTTTAAAAACATTTTTAGAAATTTCAGAGTTCGTGGTGACTTAATGGCGACTGTACCAAATATTATAATTTCTGTACAATACGAGAATATTATTTGAATAGTCTCAAGATATATAAACCGCGTTTAAAAAGCTCTGTTCCACAGCAATGGTGACCCTGGCACCTCTTAAACTGGTGTTCGCGAATTTACTTCTACTGAATATTAACACAGCCTCCATAAGTACTGCAATCAGGTGTATATGTAGATATATACGATATACTGTACACACTGCGACACATCAAGCTATAAATTACCAGTATAACATGGCCTCGCTTTGTATAGATTTTCCGTACAGTGAGAAATCCGCCTATACTAGTTTTGTATAGCTTGACTGGTTGTCGTGCGTACTCATAATACTAAAATGGCCGCCGTCTAATACTAAAACATCAAACCCAACGATTCTCAGGCGCGGGTTAACTACAAAAATTGTGCATCTTTGATGAACACTCATTAGACATTATTATTACTCACTTTATACATTTAAACATATATTTCATACACTTTCAAATATTCCTACACAAAAAATATTACTGCATTTAAAAAAATAAAAATTGTTTTCGCCGGTGTCGGGATGAGGATGCAAGATAGAAGAGAAGAGAGAAGGACCATTGGATAATATTTTCATTATCTTATTGGTTTTTCTTTGTTCTGGATTCTTTTTCAAAGCTATACAACCATAAATCTTTAGTAACTTTTGTCGACGCAAAGCAAAAGATTACCCATGGACTCAAAGTTGTAGACAGCCGTCATATTCGCCGCCGTTTAGAACAATTATTAGTAACGCGAATGCAATAATTCTTAAGGGGTGGTTCACACTTTTCGGGTGCTGGCACATTCAATTCGGCAATATTTGTTGAATAATAAAATGCCGGCTTTCATTCAGCTCGTGCAAATTTTGTTCAATATACAGCCTGACATTGACATGCAAATTGCAAACAACTTGCCTAGTGCAAGTCGAAGTCGCGCATTAAGGATTCCGTACCATCGCAGTAGGGGAGCCACCATTAATTTTTAATTTATTTTTTGTTATTATAGCGGCAAAAAAATGTTGAAGTTTTCACAGAATGATTCTGTGAAAAGTTCCTATTATGGATCATGATATAGCCCGCTGACAGACAGACGGGCGGACAGCTGCAGAGGCTTAGTAATAGGTTCCCGTTGGTTACCCTTCTGAGGCCCTACTCTCTAACGTTTCGTCCGTATATTCGGATCTATCCGTCTCTCTCGCGCACGTCTGCAGATGAGTGCGAGTGAGAGAGACGTTTAGATCCGAATATACAGACGAAACGTTAGATAGTAGGGCCGCTGGTACGGAACCCTAAAAACGTAAGAATATTTGAATTTGGCGGGCTACCCTGGCACTTCCCCCATAATGAATTCTTAAATATTGCACTATTGACATTCCAACTTTCGCTCTCGCCAACAGTGCCCTTTCATTGTAGGTGTCGTTTTGCATGACAAAGGCAAAGTATAAAGGGTGTAAAATACCTCTTTAACGAAGCCGAAAGGCCCTTGTTCTCCTCTTCATTGCGATATTTTTTTGTATAACACCATACCTGGGAACCTTCTAGTTACAGATATATTGGGGGTCAAAGTTCTAACTTATTGACTATTTTAAAAAAAAATACAAGTTTTTAATGTAAGATTTTTACTTTAAACACCTCCACGACCCCCGTACTATTCAATCCATCCATCAGCACAATGTTTTGAGTTCGTTACATTGAGTTCTACCACAAAACATGATTTTTCACCACAAAAAAAAAGTCGTTTCCCAGCAATAATTTTTGCGTAAAGTTACTTAGTTTGATGTACGGAATGCTTGGTTGACGGCTTCGTGATGAGGTTGTTTACACCCTGTATGTAAAAATGTAAATAGAAACCAAAAGTATAGTAAAAACAAAATTATATTTTGTTCACTTACAATAATAAACTGTACAATAAATAAAATCGAAAAACTATATGTCACAAATGAGAACTAATCTGCGTATTTACTAAGCGACCAAATAATGAATTAATTATTTTATTAATAACATTTTGTTTCTAGGTAGATGAGAAAAAACCTGGTTCAAGGTGGCGCAGTAGAAGAGTACTTGGATGGATATGCCCAGCTGTGGGACATTAGGCACTCTTGTGCAAAATTTCAAGCTTCTACATCCGTTTAGCTGTGCGTTGTCTATCAGTGAACACATGAATTTAAGATGTTTTATTAAGTACTTAAGAAAATGTAAGACACAGTAAAAAGGTACAATATTAAAAGTTGTTCATAACGTGTTGGTTTTATTACAATAGGGTAGATGACACCATAAAACAATAATTCCAAGACACAAATCTCTAAAAAAAACACTTTATATTGGACCTGAAAACCCGATCTATTTTCAATTAATTGCCAAATTCGATTTTTAGTTGCTTTGAAATCAATAAATAGTTGAGTCATTGAGTTGAAAAAACAGTGACGTTACAGTTGGCTATTGCCATACAAAATTTATGAGAGAACCGCGTTTTGACAGCCCTTAAAAAGTATCTCAATTGTTTGGTGTGTCATCTACCCCATTACACCTTGTAAGAGAAGATGGCCGGACGTCTTGGATGGCTTTCCCGTGAATTGGCAAAAAGAAACACCACCGTGAGAAGTGGAAGGAATGGAAGGTCTTTGCTCAGGATTGGGACAATACGGGCTAACAAAAAAAAAAAGTTCATTCCGAACTTGACCCCTAGCTACATCGTAATTCGGGTTAGGATACGAAACGATACGTCGGGTCAGAGGTCCTACTCTCTAACGCTTCGTCCGTATATTCGGATCTATACGTCTATCTCGCGCACGTCTGCAGATGAGTTCGAGTGAGAGAGATGGATAAATCCGAATAGACGGACGAAGCGATAAGGAGAAGGTCTCAGGTTAGGAAGAGGGTTACGTTCGGTTAGGATTTCGGGTCAGGGTACGGAATGAACCAAAAAAATGTAAGGTTGCGTCAACGCTCCTTCAATCACCTAGTAAATCTAAATTCCCACATCTTTCTAAAGGCCTGCCGTATCACAGAAGGTGACCCTCGGTATACGCGGGGCGGGAGGGGTATCGCAAGATCTAACCCCCAATGTCTTCAACATTTTTTTTTTTGTGAATCGGCGTCTCGTAGGTCAACCTAAGAGGTTGTCGTCTGCTTAACCGGACTACACTGGGGGTGGCTTGAATGGAAGACCTCCAGCCAGGGCTGGAACAAAAATGATCGACGCGTCAAACTTAAACGCACGTCAAGAGCTGTGATTGGTTGAATTAACTATCAACAGCCAATCGCATCGCTTTCCAGGCGTTTAACTTACAAAGAATTTTAGAGCGAACTTAAGAGTTAGCTCAAGTTAAGTAAAGTAACGTTTCGTACAAAAATAAACCTTGGTCCTTTTAATTTCATGTCCTACAAGCGGATACGAATATGAGCAACTACACAATTAGGGTTCACTTTTGAACGTCGAACATTTTCGTTCCAAAAACCGGGCTTAGAATGTCAGTTGTCGTCGTCGTCCCTCTCCCGCACCGCGCCCCTACCTCAGCCACCGTCTCAATTAAACCGTAGGCCTGTAGTAAATATGTAGTTCGTAAAGCACTCTGGCTGGCTATATCTTAGACGCTCATGTTTAGCGGCCTGATCTTTCTGTGTTCGTGTAGACAAGGAACTCGGCAGAACTTGCAGTCGTCATACTCGAAGGGAACTTTAGGTAACTGAGCACCGCAGGAGAAGCAACGTTGTTCATGGATGGGCACTTTTTTCTGTAAACGAACAAAAAACATTAAAACATACCGAGTAGAGAGCAATAAGTACAATGCAGCGGGGTTTCTACTGTTAACAAAATATCAACTCTGCTTAATTAATCTGCATAACTACGGCGTTTCCTAAAGTGGATGCTCCACGATTGCCCGCGAAATTCAATTTTTCTTACGTTTTTTGCAATAGGGAATATGCATGTAATTTTTCCTTTACTTAAATCAATAAAATACAGTATTATCAACCCAATAAAAGTATTCAAAGTTAAGTTCAACTACTGCTTGTCGCTCAAAAATAATATTAAACTCCTGCAATTTTCTATGACAGCTCAAACGTCCGTGACTGGCATGGCCAAGATGTGACGTAATTTACCTCTACCATTCATATTCAGTTCATGTAACTGTCAACAGTGGCGTGCAGTGGTATTCCACGAAGGGTAGGCCACGACATAATGATAGCAAAAAAAAAATTCTCATTTTCATTAGCGACCCCAGAAACCACAAAAACGATACCCATGTAGAAAAAACCGGAAATTTTCGTCGGCGCCATCTTGGATTTTCATTTTCACCTTATTTTCATTATCAGCGACCCCAAAAACCACGAAAATGACAGCCATGAAGAAAGAACTGAAAATTTTCGTCGGCGCCATCTTGGATGTTCATTTTGACCGCATTTTTATTATCAGCGATCGCAAAAACCTTGAAAACGACACCCATGAAGAAAAAACTGAAAATTTTTCATCGGCGCCATCTTGGATTTTCATTTTGACCTCATTTTCATTATCAGCGACCCCAAAAACCTCGAAAACGACACCCATGAAGAAAAAACTGAAAATTTTCATCGGCGCCATCTTGGATTTTCATTTTGACCTCATTTTCATAATCAGCGACCCTAAAAACCATGAAAATGACACCCGTGAAAAAAAAACTGAAAATTTTCATCGGCGCCATCTTAGATTTTCATTTTGACCTCATTTTCATTATCAGCGACCCCAAAAACCTCGAAAACGGCACCCATGAAGAAAAAACTGAAAATTTTCACCGGCGCTATCTTGGATTTTCATTTTGACCTCATTTTCATTTTCAGCGACCCCAAAAACCACGAAAATGACACCAATGAAGAAAAAACTGAAAATTTTCATCGGCGCCATCTTGTATTTTCATTTTGACCTCATTTTCATTATCAGCGACCCCAAAAACCACGGAAATGACACCCATGAAGAAAAAACTGCAAATTTTCGTCGGCGCCATCTTGGATTTTGATTTTTCATTTTGACCTCATTTTCATTATCACCAACCCCAAAAACTACGAAAACGACACCCATGAAGAAAAATATAATAACAATAATATTATTAATTATTATAATAATAATACGCGCCAAAAAACCCCCAGGAATCATTATTTTAATCAACATACACCCTAGCACTGGCCTGCAAATTGAAATAACGTAAGGAAATTTGAATTTCGCGGGCTAAAGAACATCCATCTTGAATCCTGGCCTTGTGTTGTAGCAGCCAATCACAGCCCAGCAGCCCCGCTACACTCGCAGGAGTTACCGCCCTAAAATTACTGCAATCTATACATGTGTGCAGTTCATACACACGAAAATATGCACCAATGTGCCAATGTGTGCGTAAAATGATCAATGGGTTTTAGGCAAGTCCAGTGCTTGCCTGTCTGGCGGAGCTCCAACCTTTGTAGTAACTTCCAGTAAAGTGTTAGTTACGTGACACGGGAGCGACAAATTGCTATAAGTATTCTAACAGGAGTTTAAACTTTTTTTTTATATTTTGTACATAATGTGTTATTTTATTACATAGTTAGTTCGTTATAATGAATGCCCAGTTGGTAGGGTAGGCTTTGCCTAATTGCCTCTTAGAAGCGCACACCCATGACTGTCAAGAATGACTTTTTCATGAAAATAGTCATTCTTGACAGTTACATGAACTTGAGAGGGTTGTATTGATGATTTTGATGAATATAATTCTGTAACAACATACGTCTTACAGCCGCGAATCATATTTTAATCAACATACAACCTAACACTGACCTGCAAATTGCAAAAAACGTAAGAAAATTTTAATTTCGCGGGGTACAGGGAACCTTCCACCTTAAGCAAGCAATTTTCGACTTTATCCCAACGACACCAAGGTCGATACTTAACTTTACATCGTAACCCTTCTAAATTAAGACATCTATAAGAATGAGTTTATCCAGACTGTGTTACATAGTTTGAAAGTGCTGATTTCAACCTAATTTGTATAAATGACTTGTGATTTATTAATTAAAAACGTATTAACCTTTTTCTCATCGTTAAGTAATAAAAACGCGTTCGCCTTCAGTTTGTCTGCCTGTTTCTCTTTCTCTCGTTGCCTTTTTGCCTTCTTCTGCTGAGCTTTCTTCTCTTTCTGTTGTTCTAGCTGTTCGGCTGTCACCGGCCCGGGGATTTGGGACTGGAAGGGGAAATATTAATTTACTCAAACTAGGACATTTTGAGCATTATTTTGACAACCTTCTTCGAGATAAATCGAAATTGCTGTACTGGCCAGACACATACGACCAACGGCTGGCAAAAGTTGTATGAAAATCCATATCATCGTGTTTAGCGGCCAAATAAATTACATAGTAAACTCATATCTGTCGTGTTTTTTTAAAAATCGAACGATCTTTTACTCTGAAACATGGCAACCAAGCAGGTAACTTATCAAAGGTTTTATTTAAATTTCGAATTAGCTTGCAAATAGAAAGCGGTTTATTGAACCAATGAACTCTATTAGTATTCATTTCCTCGCATTATTTGAGAAAAGTACTATACAAGCCTTGGCCACAACTAGGCATTGGTAGACTTACGTACGTGTAATGTGTCTTTACACGTTCGTCCATCAATGCCTCGTTGCTGGCCGCTGCAGTAATGTACTATATGTTTAACTAGCTGTTGAAATTAATATAAAAAATGTTACTGCACTATTTGAATCGGATTTTCTTAGGCTTCTCTTAGGGGGGATTTGTGGAATAAGCCGATCAGATCGTCACGCCACCTTCGCCGAGTATATGATTTACCAATTCTAAATGATTCTGAATTTCCTAAGTATTGAAAAGCACACTATAACTTTATCGTACCTTAGCATAGTTATACTTCTCAGGATATTGCGCCTGGAACATTCTGAAAGCGATTCTGGTCTCTGCGTGAGGCGTTGAAGCGTATGGCGTCTGTAGCACGTGGTTCTTGATGCACGGGTCCCCGCCCGCCGACAGGATCTGACTGTATCAGCGCATCAGGTGAAAATTATAATTTATAACGTAACATCACGCCTGTAATCCCTGAAGGGTCAGGCTGAGGTGTACCAGAGAGTACACCCACATTTCACCAGTTATGTTTAAGCCCCATGTAATAGGGGGCGAGCCTATTGCCATCAACCAGGCACAAATCCCAACTCCGTGGCTGCTGCTGAGAAATTCCTAATTAATATTTGATTTCTATTTACTTATTCGGTTTGCTTATGGACGTGTTGGAATATAAAGATAAACAAGCTCGACAGTCACACAGTAATCTCATAATACTTCTGATATACAGACAAAATCTACTTCCAAGTGTCCGCAAACATCAGATTTAGACTTATATTGTCACTTACGGGATATCTAAACCGTGTCTTGTCAGATTTAGCATAGCATCCAAGAGCGCGAAGTATGCTAGGCATCGGAGACTGTTAATAGGTAATTATAGTAAATACTCTATGCCCCCTACGACTTCGTAGTTTCGTACAGGATAACAATACAATAGGGCAGTTGACACCATAAAACGATAATTCCAAGACACAAATCTCTAAAAAAAACCCTTATTTTGGGCCTGAAAACCCGATTTTATTTTTAATTAATTGCCTAATTCGAATTTTAGTTGCTTTGAAATCAATATATAGTCGAGTCATTGAGTTGAACAAACAGTGACGTCACAGCGTGCTGTTGCCATACAAAATCTATGAGAGAACCGCGTTTTGGTAGCTCTTAAAAAGTATGTCAATTGATTGGTGTATCAACTACCCTATACGATTTGTTTTAACTTATTTTGAATGTTTTGTTGTGCAAGTAAAGGATGTTTTGTACAAGTTCGCACTCTATGCCACTTTCAATTAATTGTTTTATTCTATGTCATCGGAATGCTGTTTCTACCTCGTTGGTCTGCATGAAACCTCACAGACCCAAGCCCAAAGGCCCTATTAATAAATCTACTTACGTGACCATATCAGGTTTAGCAGCGATGGCCGCTTTGTGCAAGGCAGTGTTGCCATCAATTGGATCTTGTGTGTTAAACGCAGCTTGAATGTCCCCCTCCCAACCTTCTAGGATCGGCTCCAGAGTAATGCTGTCCTTGTCAGAGATACTTCTCCACATCTGGTAAAAGTACATGAGATAAGATTGATGAATGAAATTGCAACTTTTGAGGAGTAAAATATCTCACTTTAACTTTCATTAAAGTATGATTCATTAGAGCAGGGAAATTTGAGATCCCTGATTGTAATAATTTATTTATATTGTCTTAAATATATTGTATAAAATTACTCTCGAATTCGACCCTAAGACACGAACCTCTGATTTTTCGGATACATGTGCTAATGAAACATGTATTATTACCACTTGCTTCGGTGATGGAAAACATCGTGATGAAACCAGCCTGCCTGAGAGATATTTCTCGACGGCATGTTAAGCCAATTCAGAGGCCCATGGGCGGCATAAAAACTCTGGACACCAGGTTAGGCAGTAACCACACGAAAAAGAAAGAAAATTTAAAAGTATAACAAAAAGTAAAACTTACCTTTTTAACACTGGCAGGAATTTTCACTGGCCCTTTCTTAACTGTCACTTGCGTCTTTTCTTCTACCTTTTCGACCTTCTCAACCTTTTTACAAGGTTTCTTTTTCTTCCTGAATTCTTTCTTTTCCACGGTTTCCGTGTCACTGTCCGTCTCGACACAACTGGCCAGTGCGCAATCATTAAGGAGGTCCTTCCTTGAGTTTGTGATGACTCCATTACTGCTTTGTTCGGATAGGGTCTTGATCCAGTCTGGTGGGGTTTCGGAGTCGATGTAGCAAGGGCCTTCGTCTTCGCTTGAGGTCACTTGGGTTGGTAACTCGCGGGGGGCACGCTCTCTATAATGTGTTATATTGGTCAGGGTGAGCGAGTTAGAAACTACTTACATTACTCATTGATAACGGTACGGATTGGTAGTGGTATTGAAAACGACTAGGTTATGAACGTATGGACGTACTATCGAAGACACTCCCGCCTGATCACCATTAAGCTAATTTTTGCTTGCACTTACAACATAGAAACGCTCGAGCCCCGCCCCGTTGGCTTTGTATAGAAATAATGAATGAAAAGATACCGATATCGGCCAAGCGCACTAACGACGCACGCCAAACGAGAGTTATTGTTATTTAGCGCGCCAAAGTTGACGCTTTCCTAATAGGTCTAAACTTTAAGGGGCGTGGCTCGTGGCCTCTGCATGATTTAAGCGAAAATAATTTAACTGATCAGGCGAAAAAGACCACGACTGTACGTACGTCTCACTCATTTAATCAATCAATGGTCAATGGTCACTTGAGCCATTCCACTTGCTACTTATTTTTATTCACACCATAGAAACGGTGAGCAAGATTTGCAGAGTATGAAACAGAATAACTTTTTAATTAAAAAGAAAACCTTTCTATTTTATGTCGATTAAACATTGTCGTGTCGAATAAAAATCATAAAGTCTTCCATAAGGTTGATGATGAATTAGATCTCATCTGCTGTTTTTTTCTACCTGATATAACAGAAAAAAATGTTTCTTACCTCGATTTCGCCCTGTCATGGACCTTAGCTGGTGGTTTCTGCGCCTTTTTGGCGCTCTCTGCAATACTGATGTCGGAGTTGGTCTTCAACGGCGCTTTTCCACCCGTCACCGTTAGCAACGCTTTCTGGAAGTCTTGCAATGTATCTGGGGATTACAGTTTATTTAATTAGAAAGTGAAGAGTTTTGATTGCCATGGAAATGCTCATCACAGCCTACCAGTGGCGAAGGGTCCATACAACTCGATTCCTACCGGATTCCCTTTGAAAAATGGCACAGTCAGTACCTATAGACAAATAATATAATCACATTAAAGATATCATGTACTCCGGCTTACCTCTTACAAAAATTAACCCTTCGCTACTGCAAGAACACTGAAGGACATAGGCCTCTCCGATCACACGCCATCCATCTCTCATCTCGGCAACGCTCATCCAGCTACAACAAGCTATCCTGCGAAGATCGTCACTCTACCTAGCTTGAGGTCCTACCTAATATTTGCCGTTTCGCGGTCTCCACTCAAGGGCACATCTAGCCCAAAGATGTCGGTTATCGGTTCTACGGTTTATATGAAGTTCTAACATTATTAACCAGCAACTAAGTTTTTAAGTTGCTCATTGAATGTGCTGCCTTTTTATGCGTTTTACTCATTAATCAAAGTCTTTGTTCTTACCTGATGAAAGTCATATGTACAAATTCTGAGATAGAATGATCACTCCCAGGATTTTACACTTTACATTTGGCACCAACTCACCATACACTTCAATACTGGCTAAAGTCTGGAACACCCTCTTCACCTCTTTGAAAGTAGGCTTCCTAGTCGGGAAAGGCAGTTGCCTGACTCTTGGATCCTCTTTTCTTAAAGGAGAAGGCTTCCCGAAGATCGCAGCCTGGTTCATAGCCCCAACGGCACGGTAGAACACCAGCGAACAGCCTTTTAAGTCGTCATTCCAACTTACTAGGATGTTTTGGACATGCTAGAAAAACAAATAAATATTGTAAATAGAAGTATAGTTGTAAAAGGATCTTGACGTGTGGTCCGAACTGAAACAAATGCCGCCATTTTGTTTTTTTAGATCCTTTTAGCTCAGTAGCGTAGTTTCGTACCACAGATTTCACATAGCAACTACACATACATCGACCATCAAACTGGAAAACTTTCTTCATGAAAGCAACATATTAATAAGAATATTAGTCGGCCCATACAAAACTTCCGTGACCGATCCATAGTCACACCGCAATGATATTTTTTTCGTGATTAAGATGTTGGTTGGCTTGTTCAAAGAGAAAGTTGATCAGTTTGATGGTTAGAATCACCACGCATTTCTAGTAGAAATACTGCGTGTATTTCTTCTGAAATAAAACAACAGCCAAAATTGTTTTTTTTTTCTTTTATTTTACATAAATACATATTTTACGTGCATCACACACACATATACGTGCAGACGTGCATACATATAACATGTTAACACTCATGCATGCAACAATGACTTACAAATTACTGTGTTAATACAGGATGGGTAAGTAAAATTAGTTCTTGGACTGATATGCCAGTTTCTTTAATTTCCAAATAAAAATTGAAAACTCCGAATTTTCCCAGTTGAATAAATTTTGAATCGTAATTATTCCAAAGATTGTTTCCCGAAGTCGAAGACCTGGAAATACATTCTAAGAAATTACACAAGGATTTTATTCGAAAACTACTAAAATCGTTTTTACAAAAACAGTCCTGACTTAGAGAGAGCCATCCCAAATTAATTTACCTGATAAATCTCGAGGCATCCAATCTAAAAGGGGAACAAATAGACTGACAAAAGCTAGCGACTAATACAAACAGACATCTAACAAAAAGCAGTTCCATCCGCATGATACGCAAAGTCTAGAAACATCGATCGTGCGATGGCTGTATAACCTCATTATATTGTAAGTGTATACACCGTGCATTGAGTCTGTAAGAAAACCAGCTTGAGGAAATACAAATACTCCTTACACCTAAATTTTGAATTTGGAGAGCAGGAACAAAATTTCCCCTTCCAGTTGAAGTGTCCAAACATCCAATAGCTAAATGATTCTTCTCATACAAATATGCACGGTGGATATCATTGCATGGAGTGTTTATAATCACCGAGCATAAAGTAACGAATTCAGCCAGTCTTGAAGGTGTTGTAATTCTTTTACGCTCGCTGCCTGCTCACTTCTTACTAACACTTACTCATACCACTGGCACGTTCGAAGGAAGCATCGCCACACTTACCATCAAGAATTCCTCTTTGTTGTACTTAAAGCGCCTCAAGATTTGGCCAGCCATCCGTGGCGCTTTGGTAGTCTGCTCCAGTGAATGGATGAGTGAATGAAATATGAATGATGACATTATTCAGTATTACACTGTATATCGTCGAACTTGCTGGCCTCTAGATGATTTGCGTATATTAGCGCCGTAATATAAATATAGGTATGAGACGGTACCATGAGCTTACTTGGAACACCCATCGCTAACATTCTGTAAGGTGAACTCACCTAATTAGGGGTTACAAAAACTATAACCACAAGCAAGCCAAACTATTCCCATATTGTATTTGTTATTGTATGGTTAATAAACAAGCCAATATACAAAATAGACCAGATTAGCGATAAGCAAATGCTTTCGCACTTTATCCACTATAAACGGTCAACGTATTAATATTTTATAATAAAATAAATATTTAGCTGTTAAATCCAAAGAGTTATAGATATTTTGGTAACATGTTATATTGTTTAGTTTCAATGTTAGATGGGAGCTTAATATAAAGCATACAAAATCATAAACATGGTTTTAATAATTTGGCCAGTATACAATTGGTCTATAAATATGAGTCTGCTTACCACAAAATAACTGAAAACTTTTTTGCACTTGAAATCCAAAGGTTACCGAAAAATGTAATAATTATAATCCATCATTACAAACCATTGTCTAACTTTAGTAGCTTACGTTAGTCAATTTTAATCTTTTAACAGAATTGGACCTAGAATTGAACCATGTGGGATGCCTGTAGCATCTGGTGATCGTAGAACATCCTTAGTTGACCTTATTATATTTGGCTAATTGACAATTGTCACTAAAAACAGCAGGTAAATATAGGTTGGAATTGGACATACCATTGAGGAATATTGTTGATTTATCTCATACTTTTGTCAGCCGAATGGTGTAAAAGGCGTTTCTGCGGTCACTAAAAATTCGGAAGTTCCGTAATAGGCTAGTTTCCACCATCAATAAATTGCAAATCTATTAAGTCCGTCAGTTAGAGTATTGGAAAATAATGGACACCTATTTTTTGTTTTTGTAAATCAATGAATATTGACAAAGATAAAACGCATCAAAACTCGAGAGTGGGGGCTCGTGACGGCACAACGCACTAAAAATTATAGCACGGCGTGACATATTGAGGATTTTAAAAGCGTCGTATCTTCGTCAATTTTGGTTTACGTAACAAAAGAAAAAATACGTGTCAAATATATTTTGATAATTTAACTGACGGACTAATTAGATTTTTTCAGGACACAAGCCTATTATGACCGAGTTAAAAAAAAAAAAACGATGACTAATACCATCTATTAGAAAGAGCCAGCAAACAGTTTCATAGGGAAGGAGCCCACTTACCGCAAGAAACTGCTCTTGGTTGTATCTCCTCAAGCTAGAACCCGCTGACTTTGGAGCATTGCCGGTCTGGTCCCTGGTTGCTTGAGCCATCCCTTGACCTCTCCGCGTGGTGTAAGAGTGAAGGGTCTTGTGGATAGCATCGCTACCGCCGGTGAAGATGCAGCCAGCGAAGTGACCACCAGAGACCATGACAACGGCCCAGCGTCCGAAACCAGGGCTCAAGAGTTCTTTGACTCGACGGGACCACACGTGACCCTCGCCGTCCAGTGACATTTCCTCCTGAAAAACATGTCTGGTTAGAAATAAGTATGAAGAAAGTCTATAGTGAACAACACCCACAGAAAATTGAAAAATAAAATAGGGATGACATAATTATTATCTAATAAATTATTATCTAATAATTATTATCTAATAATTATTATGTAATAATTAGTTAGTTTTTAGTTTTAGTTTTCTGAGAGCTTAATATCAGCAATCACTATCACAAAGTACACATTTATTTAGATAACTTCCATCACATCATGACAAGCCTACAACTACAGGTTAAGTTAATATTAACACATTACCTTCCGATGATGGAGCAAACAGCGGTAGATGCAGAACACTTGACCCTTAGGGTTACTGTAGAAAGCTTTGCAGTGCCGAGTGGCTGCTGCAAATAACTCTGTGGCAGGAGTGTTGGGGTTTTCATCCCCGTCTGAGTCACTGGGTGAAGTAGAACTATCATCTGGAAGAAATCATTTACAAAATGTTTACACTATCCACGAGAGCAGCGGTGGCCCAGTGGTGACGGCCCCGACTTAAGAACAGTAAGTCGTGGGTTCGAACCCAGGCAGGCGCATTACTTTGTGTAATTTATTTCATCACCACTACTCTCAAACGGTGAAGGAAAACATCGTGAGGAAACCGGCATGTCCTAGAACCAAAAATTCGAAGACATGTGACATCTACCAATCCGCACTGGGCCCGCGTGGTGGATTATAGCTCATACGCAAAATACGCGCTTTGACGTGGAGTTGCGGACACCAGCCCGTTATACATTACATTATATTATCCATTTTAAAGCCAAATTCAAAAGGTTAATGATTAAAAGAAATAATTTTTAAAAGAAATTTTGTTGTTTGTATAAATAATATTTCTTTTTTTAAAAGAACCCAAACGTTTAATTTTTTTCTCTGCAAGTTACCTTAGAAAAATAAAGGATTCACATGGCTTGCTCAAAATCAAAGCATTTATTTCAAGTAGGCCAGTTACAGGCACTTTTGAATTGTCGAAACAAAGATGAAAATTAAATGTAGCTACAGTCCCAGTCACAAGACATAAAAACTGTGAAAGTACTGTAGTTGCCTATTCCCTAGCGTAGATCTCTATGGAGAAAAACGAGCAAGAAACTCCATGGACACTCTTTTAAATCAAAATATTGTTACAAAATCTTGGTTACATCATTCATGTTGAGATGGTATATTATGTGAAAACAATGTAGCAAGATGTGCATGTTAAAAGTGTCCATAGTAAAAACAAAAAATACAATTCAAAAATAAACATTCAAATAAGCCATGGCAACTAAGAGATAACCAGTCACGAGAGATAGCGAACATGACGCATGGATCAGCACCATTCAACTCAACCATTTTGAAGGGAACTGAATGATCCGACACACGCGCCACCATCAGCGAGACATTAGAGTGAGCATGACATACTCTCAACCGCCAAGGCACATTCAAGTCAAGAAAAGACGTAGGATTTCAATGAATGACTATGCGATTATACAGGGTGTAAAAGACCTCATCACGAAGCCATCAACTAAGCATTCTGTACATCAAACTAAGTAACTTTACGCAAAAAATATTGCTGGAAAACGACTCTTTTTTTTGGGGTGAAAAACATGTTGTAACCCACTCAAAACATTGTGCTGATGGATGGATTGAATAGTACCGGGGATCGTGGAGGTGTTTAAAGTAATAATCTTACATTAAAAAATTGTATTTAAAAAAAAACTTGTCAAAAAGTTGGAACTTTGACCCCCAATATCTCCGTAACTAGAGGGTTCCCAGGTATGGTGTAGAACAAAAAAATTATCGCAATGACGAAGAGAACAAGTGTCTTTCGGCTTCGTTAAGAGGTGTTTTACATCCTTTATAATACTAGAGATTGATTCTATACAATGCAAAGACAGTTGTACAATCTTCAGCAGCTCCAACAATTCTATTTAATGCTATCAATTTATGTGCCCCTGTCCATGTGGAGCAGGACCAGCATTGAGCCACGCATTTTTATCAGCGATATAATCGCCCAACTTGTAATAAGCTTGCTTACATAGATTGCTACTTTGATTGTAAAGGCACAACCCTGATAGAGACATGAAAGGTGCAGACTTATTAAAAGGCAATTAGGGTAACTTCCTAGGTACAAGTAACATGTTGGACAATCGCCTCCTAAAAAGCAACTATAAAATAAATGGAGGAGTCCTAGTTCTACTAACCTTGACGAGAATTATATTCTCCTAACGAAATGGGTTTCCTGCCAAACAGTTTCCTCTTCAGGTTATGTGTGTGCCAGTGGTGTTTGTAGTGGGCAGTCTGCTGGCCTCTGGTTGTGAATGGACCGACACCACAGCATGAGCAACTGATGCCATCTGACCCACGGAGTGTGAGCGCACTGAGGCGGGTCATAACACTCTCTTCATCCACTGAAATGAAATAATAATCATTTTGTAGAAAGAAAGAACATTGTATACACAATACAACATCAAGCTATAAATTTCCAGTACAATACGGCCTTGCTTAGTATAGAATTCTGACTTGATTGATCGCTGCACAGTGCACTCATAAATAAATATGCAAACTTAAAAAATTGCATACTTTTGTTGATAACTATGATGTATTTGCTTAATAATTGCTTTTTAATGATAAATAATCCTTAGTACAAGTATGTGAGCAAAAGCATGTTGACCATAATGGCAGCAATTAAAGCCACATTTCACAAATGTTAGAAAGCTTTTGTTTGGGTTAATAAGTTGATTGAAAATTGTCTTGTCTATGGGCAGCGCAGATAACAAATTTTATTTGTGTGTACAAGGCTGCGACAGACAAAAACTCCACTACAAATTTTGAGGACAGACTTTTTTGTCCACTTTAACGATCTACTGATGGAAAGGATTCTACTGATCGCCTTATAGTGGTCAAAAAAGTAGACAAACACATCTATCACGCAAAATTTGTTGCAGAGTTTTTGTCTGTCGCACACAAAAAGTCCGTTGTCTGCGCTGCCCCTTATTATAATACAAAATCGATGCATAAAAAAACACAGTAAACCATTGCAGACATCCTAGTTATGGCATAACCACACAACATCATCTTTATTATCTGAGCCCACATGTGAGCTAAGTCTATTTGCTCAGAGGGACATCTTTAGGTTCCTCAATTGTACTCAACCAGCGACCGGCCCCAGCTTCGCACTGGTAGCACTATCTATAGCCAGGCGACTTCTTTGGTATGATACATACAACAAAAGTTCGTCACAACTTTAAACTTTGTCACGAAGCTGTCCGCAGGTGCGATGGGCAGCACATCAGTTTAATAAATAAGGTCAGATAGGCAGTCACTCCATATAAAATACTGATGTCCCACTGCATCCCATTAGACTGGAAACCAACCCCAACATGTGGGGAAAAGGCAGGCAGATATTGATGATCATGGTTAGAATTAATGCTTACAACTTAGTATTAATGTCAGTGCAATATTTTAAATACCATGTTTAGTCACAGAAAAAACCCAGAACTGAAAAAACTACAATTTATGTCTACATCCTAGCATGATCAATGAATGCATGATTAAATTAAATACTATTGATGTTATTTGAATATTACACACTATTGCATGTTACAACTACAGACGATATGTTATGAAATAACATCAATGGGTTAGATGCAGTATTTTAACATTCACAATAACCTTGGCATGAATATTTCCTTACACTTTGCACTAAGTTTCGCGGTATTTTGTACACATTAACTAAGGTTTAAGTTATTAATTGACTTACCAACTGCTGGTGGGTCCGTGAGCATGCAATGTGCAACTTTAGCATCTCTAATAAGTTTTTCAATTTCATCTAAATCATAGGTTTTTACGATTCTACTGCGAATGCACTCGGGCTTAGACGCCATTGTAGGTTATTTTTTAATTTACTTTTTAAATCCAATGCACTCCTTGTTTACAAGTGAGCCACAACGTGGCCACAACCAAGAATGAGTAATAGGTAATATTGTGCAATAAATTCGGGATCGTGCTTGTAAAATTGTAATTTATTTATTTCATTACATTTTGACATTTGACACTTGACAGTTTTGTTTAATGAATTTTGACACTTGACTGACACACAAACAGACGGTGCTGCCACATTTAATTTCAGATTTACGTCAAAGTGAAAGTTCGACTCCAAGTTACAATTAATTTTATTTTTTTGCGACCCGCCTCGGCTTCGAATGGGTGAAATTTTAATTGTAATTGAATTTGTGATGAAATATCAATAATGTCTTTCATACATAACTTGTCCTTACAATGATTCCGTACTTACACAACAAAAAAATATCAGCCAAATCGGTGAAGCCGTTCTCAAGTGATGCTCCGTTTTATAAATTATTTGTCAAGAAGAATACGCAATACATGACGTAGTGGTGCTGCCAATGGAACGGACTGTACATAATCAGCAAAATTATACCTTATGGCTTTACACTAGTTATTCAATATAAAAATAACCGAACAAAACCTTCATCATTCATCATCATCATTTCAGCCGAAAGACGCCCACTGCTGGACATAGGCCTCCCCCAAACTTGCTCGTTTTACCCTTTATAAAGGCAAAACAAATAAAAGTAGTTACACTAGATGTCAGTTGGAACAGTGACAAATTGAGAAATAGGCAGATATCTCTGAAAATCTAAAAATGGTCAAAAAACGAAAAAAATCATAGTAGGATGAAACCCATTGAAAAAGAAAGAGAATACAACAAAAATGAAAGGAAAAATAATTTACGGGCGATCTGAGGTCGGGAAGTAAGGTAGGTTAAGGGTAAAAAACGGTTTGTCTCGATTTCCGGCAAAACTACAAGTCCTATGGAAAAAAGTCGAATGGCGTTGTTGTAGGTATTATATACACACATCAACACGGTCTAGGGATATTTTTAAAAAAGCGAATTACTATCAATGTGTTAATTATTTATATGACATGTATATATTAAAAGATACGTTATTTAATATTCTACCATTTTTTAACAATGGTTAAGGTATAGATTAAAATTTCAGGATTTTATGGAAAAAAATGAAGCATAAACGGAAACCGTATATGAATGAACTTTTAATTTGTGAGTAAAAACTGAAAAAAATAAAAAAATCATTTAATTTGTGTTTATAAACTTGAAGTTAGTAGTCTGAGAAAGCGCCCATGATGTTCATAACACATCGGCAACGATTCGGCATGCTCAGAACAAGGTTGTCAATGTCTTGCTGCGGAATATTGTCCCATGTCCTTCTGAGGTGCGCAAAAAGTTGATCTTCTGTAGCCAGATTTTCAGGAACTTCCTTCAGAGCTCTTCTTTGCAGCATATCCCACGCATGCTCAATGGGATTTAGATCTGGCGATTGAGCAGGCCAGTCTAAGGCCCTAACATTATGTGTATGTAACCAAGCTGCTACCGTTCTCGCCGTGTGTGCCCGGGCATTGTCGTGCATGAGCAGGAAATCTTGCCCCATTTGTGTTCTGTGGGGCAAGATTACGGGCCCCAGCACCTGTTGGACGTATCGTTCTGCCGTCATATTGCCCCGCACCCAAACGAGATCCGTCCGTCCTCCAAGACGAATTCCTGCCCAAACCATAATTGTTCCTCCTTGGTATGGGTGAACTTCCTGAGGGTTCTGGAGACGGCTCCATCGTCCAGAAACTCGCCAAACACGCGTCCTTCGTGAATCTGGATGGAAGCCGAACCTGGATTCATCCGTGAACAACACATTAGACCATTGGTCACGGCCCCAGTCCACGTGGTTCCGAACCCATTCTAATCGTCGTCCACGATTGCCTCTCCGTAAAGGTGGGACCCGGAGTGGTCTACGAGAGCGTAGATTGCTTTCATGCAGTCGCCTTCTTACAGTTTGGTCACTCACAAGCACTTGGTGTTCCACTCGCAGCCTTTGGACCAATTGAGTCGCCGTTGCATTTGGTTGTGCTCGCGCAGTAATTTGCAAAAATCGGTCTTGTCTGGGGGTAGTGATGCGACTTGGCCCCCGGTGCCTCTCCGCTACTTCACCTGTGTCACGATAGCGTGTCCACAATCTTGAAATTACATTTTGATGGGTCCCTATGGCCTCAGCAACATTACGCTGAACAGATCCAGCTTCCAGCATTCCCACAGCTCGTAACATCTCCGCCCTCGTCAAATGTCGGCGTTGCATGGCTACAATACCTCAATTTTAACTTTATCTTTCGTTTAAAAATGAAAAAAAAACTGTAACTAAACGTAATTCGTATTGTTTTCTAAATTTCGCACAAATGAAAATTCCCTCTCCTATACATCAAGAGATTTTTATGCCACCGAAACAAAAGAATTTTCAAAAATTTGAATTTGGAATTAGTCTGAGATAAATTACAAACAAATCGGTGTATATAAGATTCCAATGCGGCCAGTACTTTTCGAGTTATTTAATTGAGTATGAAATATCCCTAGACCGTGTTGATGTGTGTATATATATAATATATTTGCTCAGACAACAAAGATCCACGACTCTTTGGATCCACGTGTTAATACGTCTCCACAACAGAACGGATAGGGAAGGGGCCCATATGACTGTTCCTAAATTACCCTAGGCTGATGACATTTTCGTTTTTCCTAATTCATGCTAATAGGTATATTAGTATTAGGGTCAGTTTTCCCCTAGCCCAAAAAAATGTGTTCGTGCAATATGCATGATCGAAAACACCGACAGTTGCAAACCATTTTTTATTAATCTAAAATTGTTAACAGTCCCGTCCCTATAGATTTATGAAGTTGCCATATTTATTAAAAATAACCATAACCAATTTGAAACCGTATCCCATATTACTATCACAGAACCTAAATACCCTAATCTTTGCCGTATCCTATAAACGCCAACAAGGTACACTGGAGTCTTAAATCCCATCAAACGGCCCTTTATTCAAAAAGTTTCGTAGGAATGGCACCAAAAATATTTAATAAACTGCTTAAATCAATAAGAGCATCAAGATATTCAAATACATTCAAAAAAACACTCTATAAATTCTTAATTCAGAAAGCCTTATAATCGGTCAATGAATACCTGGAGGAAAAATGATAATTACTGTTTTTATTTTATATTTTTATTACTTTTAGTAGCTCCCATATGATTGTTTTATTTTGTTTTTTAATTTTGTATAGTTTAAACATTGTTTTTGTTTATTGTATGTATATTTTATTAAAGATTTAATACTAGATAAGTAATTAGCTGTAATAACAATAGTAACGTTAGTTTTAGTTTTAAGTTTCAGTTTTTATACACATAAAAACTACCTTACACTACATGTGTAAACATTATTTGTACGCCTTGCAAGGCAACACATAGTGAGACGTATTTTATTTGAAAACACCTTAAGTACCTTTTTATTTTACCTATGTGTCACAAATAAACAATTTTGAATTTGTATTTGAAACTTACAGAACTATGTTAGTGTATAATATTATTACGCTCCCAGAAAATTCACACATATCAACAAAATAAAAATATCACAAAAACAATACAAAAATCATCGATGATGCATCATTCCTGCCTCACCAACACCTGCATGAAATGGTTCATCATCGGTGAATCAAATTTATCCATTAACATCTTCAGAATGCTATTAGAACTCAACCGCATTTTTTCTAATAGTGACGCAGTTTTCCTTCTCACCACTGCGTAGAAGTCGTGAACACGTGCCTGAGCGAACATGTCAGAGGCACTACAGTAACGCAGTAGACCCAAGAGCATTCTGAAGCTGTTATTGTATTGGACCCTCAGCGCGTCCATTGTTTTCCGTGTCTAGCTGGCCCACAGGCCACTTGTGTATTTTAACCTCCTTACTACAACACACAAACCTGCGAACCAGCTTATTGCCTCTTACAGCAAGAGCTCTACGCTCACGTTCGATAACTTCATGATCTTTGAGGTCCTCCGTTACACAGTGCCCTAAATACTTGGCCTGCTTTACCCGCTGTAGGGGCTGGCCATTGGGGTAATAATTGGCTCGTATGACTGCGTCCTACCGGTGGCCTTAAAGATCATGAGAAGGCTCTTCCTACAATTAAACACTAGACCGTGGCTAGCAGCGTATTCATCACACAGCTTAAAAAGTTCCCTTAAGGAGCCAGTCGTTGGACCCAGCAGCACCTGAGTCCATCGATTAACTCATTTACTTAAAGGTTGAAAAACTTGGGCGAGGTCAGCCCCCCCTGCCTCACCCCACATTCCAACCCATAAGCTGCAGAGAGCGAATTATTCCACTTTACATAGTTCACTTGATTGTTATACCAATACTGGAACACACGTATAATTTCAGCTGGCACGCCTGCCTTCACGAGCTTTTGCCATAATACGTCATAGGACACTAGGTCGAAGGCTTTAGAGAGGTCAAGAAAACAAGCGTACACAGGCGTGCGTCTGTTAGTATAATATCGGACAGTCTGTTTCAGGCTCATTATTGGCCTTCGGTGGAAAGTCCTGCCCGGAACCCGAACTGAGCATCGTTTAAATTCAAATAATTATTTAGAGTTTTATCTAACAGACTGTCCAATACTTTGGCTAGTTTAGCAAGCGATATTGGTCTGTAATTATTTACATCGGAGACGTCACCAGTCCTACTCTTCACTATTGGTACTACTATAGTGTCCGTTTACTCAGGAGGAAAGTATGAATGACTCAAGCATAAAGAATAGAAAGTGGATAACACTATCGGACAATGTACACCAGCATGTTTCAAGTGCTCAATGCTGAGACTATATCATGCCCTGGAGACTCGCCTCTGGCCATGTCTTGGATCGCAGATGAAACCTTGGCTGCGAAACGAATGAGAGGGCTATTGTGACAAGTTGAGCCTTAGCTATCAGCACGAAATCGCATTTGTTAGAGCAAGAAACAGATCGAGCTGCCGAGCGTATTGTCGATGCTGCCGCATGTTATAACAATGACGGTTCTGAGCAACAGAAAAGTAAATAAGCATGGAAAAATGCGATTCCATGCAGCCCGCTTAGCATGAACGCCGTAGAAACTTCGTAGAAACGAAAGAGAATGGACAAATCTTATTTGTTCATCTGTCATTTTGTCGATTCAATGACAGATGAACAAAAGATTTGTTGATTCTCTTTCGTTTCTACAGCGTTCAAGTTAAGCGGGCTGATAGATGAGACTCAACCCTTACATATACTGCACCACCTGATTTGCTTTGGAAAATGCGACTCCGAACATTTGGAATCGATAGTGCTGACATCTAGAAAACTCAATGTGTAACTTAAAGGTAGCAGTCACAGAGACGTACCCAAAACAGCTTGAATCGTTAAGACAGATGGCGCTAAAACTCAAATTAGGTAAATAAACCACTAACATTAAACTAGCACTAACTAGTATAGCTTATAGTTTTTTATAAACTCTTTTAAACTTATTAGTCAAATTCATAAATACTTACCAATGAGAGGAGTAGGTATTTGGTCCTGACTTGAATCTAATTTGAAGCAACAGCCGATAGATGGCGCTACTTGTACTTATTCACTGAACACTGTCCGTTCGCCTGCCGCGTAGCCACAGACTCACAGCATAGCAGACTAGCTCCTTTGGGCATTTAACCCCAAAGAGTATAATATGCGAGTTTAACCCGGTAGGCGGGACGTACGCGCATCCCAAGTTTGGTCAGCTTGCAATCTTAACTTTATTCCCATCTCGCACGTCTCTGTACATTTATGGCGTCTCTGTACTCTTGCCCTTAATTACCCTTTGCCTTGCAGAAGAGTTCCTACCAAAGTATACCTACAAGTTTGGCCGCTGAGAGAATGCGTTCCTGACAGGTCGTGAGTATTATTATTATTGGTGATGTTAAATAACTTATAGTCTTATAGCTTATCTAACTTACCTATTATTACCCTTTTTGCCGTATTAACAAATAATATTACAAAAAATGATATCATTAAATCAAGTAACAATAAATGTTTTAATTTCGCGCTAAATTTATGTACCAACTGACAGACGTCAGGATCGCAGTAAGTATACCTACTTTTAGTTAATGTTATATTGTTTGTTTACAGTTTATCAGAAGGGTTCACTCATTGCAGCCTTTTATTTTTTTATGTTTACCTACTTTTTACCATGTTGAAAAGTAGATATTATCATTGTCGTTTTTAGCAAAACCCACTTATAAAAATGGAAAACAGTGAAGAAGGAAATCAGCATTATTATTATGACAAAATTAGGTACTTGACCTTCGACTCAAGGAGCATTTGCAATTATTGAATTAAAATGAAGCATTTATTGGGATTGGCGAATATAGAATTCCTTGGACCCGTTGTAGCTATCATAAAGTTGGTGAGAAAATGTAGCTCATGTTATTACGGACTAACTGAACAGAGTGGTTGTCTGCACTGTGAAGTAAATGAACAAGTGGCTATGCTCCTACGGGCAGTCTGGGTGGCATGCGGTGAGATTAAAACAAGATGTTCCGGTAACTATTCCTGTATTTCTTGTTATCAACAAGCAGTTCACGAATAGCGAGTCATCAATTACATATTTATCATAAAACATACTAGGCACATAAAATAGGAATAAGATAAAAGATCAGAGAAAAACGTGTTCTCACCTTGAAGACTTTTTGACAAGAGGAAGAGTCAAGATATTGTCTTTGTATAGAGGGAGATGCTCTATGGTAACAGATAATTAAAGCGTAGAACACACATGTTTCATCACCTCATAGGTAAGTTAACTAACTTAAAAGTATTACAGCCATTGTAGTCGAGTGCACTTAAGCCAAAAAAGAGGCAACACGTGGAACGAGCTTATAGTGGTCGGATTTTCATGTGACTTTTTTGTTGAGTAAAAAAATCGGCGCTCACATTTTCATGATTTGGCTAATTCGTTAATTTTGTTGTTCTTTTTTGGCTGCTTGCACTCGACCATTGTTGTTCTATATTTTGCGTGGAATTTAATTATGTTGTAAGCTTTCTATCAATGTAAGATTTTTTTGAAATTGGATGACTTTACCTCTTTAGAACATTTAAGTAGTACGTAAAGGTTTTGGATTTTCTCCATCAGAAGTATTTTTAGATTTATTTGCCAAGAAATTTTTAGCAATCCAACATACAAGGGGTGTTTACATAAAAGGGGTGTCCTACCTGTACACAGATTGATAACCTGATCATTTTGGTGTGTATAAACGCCTGATAATACATTTTTATAACTATTAACGTTTCTTATACTCTCTATGCATGTTGTTTTTGAAGCGGATAACATTAAATTGAAGTAAACACCGAAAAATGGTTATAGGTAATATTTATGAAATTAAGTTAACTTTAATGCTAATTTAATGCCATTTATGTTTAAATATGGTTACAGGCATGCGGATATAAAGCGGCTGGCGTGTACAAGGCGCCGGGCCGCCGTAAGGCTGTGGTTCCACTGAGGCGGAGCGAGGCTGCGGAGCGGAGAAACGGAGAAATTTTAGTCAATAGGATTGCATACTGGAGCGGAGCTGAGATTTTATGCGATCCTATTGATTAATATTTCTCTCTTCCAATTGCTCAATTGTTTCTGATTTATAGGCGAAGACATATCCCCAAAGAAAAAATGTAATGGCGCCAAATCGCACAAACGAGGTTTTACAGGTGAAATTGATCCTTCGTCAAAGGATCAATTTCATATGATGATGATTGATTATGATGGCAGAACGCCACAGTCAACTAAGCGTGGGACAGAGACATGACTACTAACTATTCGCGTCTCATTGCAAGCACAGGGCGCGATATAGGTTAATTTTACTCAAAGAAACCAGCCGTAATTATATTCATACATGAATGGCAAACAATTTTCAATTATTTCCCCTCCTTTAAAAAGACAGTCGTGGATACTATAATAATAATAATAAAAAATCTACCAAACGACACATGTAGAAAATGCAATAGTTCCAAACAATAGTTAGAAACAATTCAACACATGCACTGCACTGGCGCCTGCAAATCTATAGCTCAAACCGACTACAAACACAGACACGACCAAGTAGCCAACATAATCCACCAGAAACTAGCTCATCAGTACAAACTTGTAGACACTGTAGTACCATATTATAAATACAGCCCTGAAACAGTACTAGAAAACACCACAACAAAGTTGTACTTTGACCGAGCTCTCTTCACCGACCGCACAATTCATTTTATCAGACCAGACATCACATTGATAAACAAAGTAAACAACACTGGATTCCTAATAGACATAGCTGTGCCAAACACTCACAACTTACAGACTACAATAGCCGAAAAACTATCGAAATACACAGAGTTAAAAGACGAAATAACCCGACTTTGGCGCCTACAAAAAGTTATAATTGTCCCTATAGTTATTTCGTCAACAGGAGTCATCCCTAAACAGCTTCATCAGTCCCTGAGTTCTCATACCTTACCAGCTAGCACCTACTATTTACTGCAGAAGGCAGTGATTATAAACACATGCAGACTAGTAAGAAAGTTTCTGCAGTGTGATTCGGACAATATTACACAGTCTGAAGCTAATATCTCCATACCCGCACTTAACTCTACTGATGAACACTTAGGCCCGTGCTATCAGAACTTCTCGGCTAGCCGGAGGAACAGAAATGTCAAAATAAAAATAATTATATAATAATAAACTATTTATTTTAGGTAACAAAGACCTATAGATAAATACCTTAACCTAAAAATACATACTAATAACGATATACTGCCGCCGGTGGTGGTGTTGCGCTGGGAGCCGTCGTTATGGGTAGGCCTTACGGGGAATGAAAGTTACTTAAGCTTAGTGAAGTGGTGTGACCGTTGGACTACCAAGTCATAGGTTTGGAGTTAGAACCCAAGATGCATGACTTGGATTCCTCTCAATTTTTCGCATGTGCATATTGTATTACTTGTTACGGTGAAGGAAAACATCGTGAGGAAACCAGCATGCCTGAGAGCTATTTGACGTCATCCAAAGCCAAGTCAAAGACCTATGGGCGGCATGACACAATCTTCTTTGACCTTTAATGTCTCCGTAACTAAAAGGTTCCAAGATATGGTCCAGAACAAAAAAATGGTTATCTATAAAGTCTGTTTTCGGACGATAATTTTACGTGATAACGTCATTTTTCATAATATTAGTGATTTTAACTTAAAAAACAAAATTTCATCCCCCTATTCCTCTTAAGGATTGAAATTCTAACAACACCGTTGCGTTACCTTCCAACCATACATAGGTACGCCTAGATATTCAATTTTGTGATTTTTACTTCGAAAATTAAGGACTTTCTATACACAACTTAATCCCCCTTTGGGGATGGAATTATCAAAAACGCTAAGACACGTGTAAATTAATTTTCAACTGTCAGCCCAACCACAAAATTTTAATCATACAATCTTTCATACCCTATTTAACTCCTTTCAAAAAATCCTTCTAAGGGAGAACGATTTTTTGAAATTCAACCCAATTTAAAAAAAAATCCTTCCTTATTCCTTGTCTACATTATATAGGAAACCAATGTGCAAATTTTCAGTTTTATAGGTCCAAGGGGCTGGGCTTTGATCGCAGGATTCGTGACACTTTTTCGTGCGTGCAGTCGGTGTTCATCGATCTATAAGACGTTATCACGTCAAAAAACTATCTCAATGACGTGGAAAACAGATGACGGAATGTGTTCTTCACTAAACATAATATTGTCGGTCTATTTAGCATAGACCGACGGGCTAAATAAACCGGCCAAGTGGGAGTCGCACTCGGGCATGAAGGGTCCCGTACCATCGTAGTATAGGGGAGCCCCCTTTGTAGGGGAGCCGCTATAACAAAAAATAGTAAAACTATTTGTTGTTATAGCGGCAACAGATATACACATACACACACAAACACAATACACATTCTGTGAAAATTTTACCTATTTCGGATCATGAAAGACAGCTCCTTGACAGACAGACGGACGGACGGACAGCGGAGGCTTAGTACTTTTTTAACTTATTATTTGCTGAAAAAAAGGTGTGCGTTACCCCAGCCAGATATTGTCGAAAATCGTCATCTAAGTGCAATAGATAATTAGAAATACAGCTTCTGTAATTGGTAAGCACATTTTTAAATTTTGTAAGCTGATAGTTTTTTAATTATTTGATAAAAACACTTCCGGTTGGAGTAACGTTACCCCAGCCAGATCTTTTGTTTTATAATGGATATTTTGAAATAAATCTTATCCAGTTAATTAGAAATGAATTTGAAATAAATGGTATAACTTAATTTGTATTTGTATTGGCTATGGTTGCGAAGATATTTGAAATCCTGCTGGGGTATCGTTTGCTTGATTGCCGTGTCTCGGAATTGACTATACGGATGATTGTAATAATTGTACATGAGATCTGGCTAATTAGTTATAATTTGTTCCAATCTGGAAATCTCTAAACCGTTTGCGGGCCCAGGTTGGCCGCTGTAGAAGTAATCTGCCCAAATGGGGTATCATTGACCCGTCCCAAAGACAATGTCAGTGTGGAGCCCCTCTGCAGGATATGCCCCAACTCCTTTCTTACCCATCCTGCACACCCACATGCACCTTCCAGGATTTAAACGAAGCCAACTTCAGAGCTGTGCAGGTGGCAACATACTGGTCGGGTATTATTTGAGTCTATCGACGCGCAAAGAAGAAGATCGACTTATTTGTTCTGCTGCCTAATTTTAACTGCTAATAAACTCGAATCGTTTTATGCTGGCAAAACAATTAAATGTTAACTTGTAACAAAAACTCAATAACTGTGCTAACTGTCGCTAAATATCATATTACACGCGTATCATAAATATCATAACACACAGGTCCTGTATCATAATACACAGGGTGACAGGACTATAGTTTATTCGACAAGACAGCCTTTTGTCTCGGGTTGTTAATACAAAGCACCCCTTTATACCCTTTCACATTGACTTGTCAATCTCGTCATGTGCTTTTCCATGACTACCTTCATAAAGAGAATTTAATCGAAAAAGAAGGTGATTTTCGCTAGGAACAAATTTATATTTGAATATATTTTTATTATTTATAAAATCTTTTTTGATTGGTTGTCCTTATATTGGCTAGAGCAAAGATTTAAATCTTTGTGTTAAAGGTAGCGAACTGGAGATCAAACACAAACCTATTTCACACTCTAAAATCACACCTAATTAAAAACCATCAGGAAATATGAGTGAAATACGTTGTTAGGTACCTTTCGAGTCCTTGAGTGAAACCAAGTGAAAAGTCAAACTTCTTTAAAATTTATTTAACCAAAATGTTATGTTGCTACAAGAATACCTATTTAGATTTAAGCAAATCTAAAAACAATATAACATGAATACTTACTAAAAAAATACGTGTAAAAGTGTTTGTAAAAACTTATTTGCAATAAAACCCAGTAGCACTTTGCCCGACCGGAGAAATCAAACCCAGAACCTCATACTCAGCAGTCGCGCTTCCGACCACTAGACCAACGAGGCTTTTAAACATCATTTATTATTTACCGTCAGGATTAGGCACTTACTTTTTTACGTTAAATTGCTATTTAGTTGTTTAAGTAAACTTGGAATCAGACAGTTCATGAAATCGTAGTGAATCTATTGAGAACAACAACTTTTCAACGAAAACACGGTGGAGCTTGGTACTAAAACTTTTAATACCATGGATTCAGTATACCTCAAGATTGTGAACAGAATTATTTTATAATAAACTAGTTTATGCCCGCGGCTTCGCTCACGTGGAGTACGATAATTGTCCCACGGAATCGTATTACCGTGATAAAAGTACGTATCCTACGTTTTAATCCAGGCTAAAATTTCATTCAAATCCGGTATAAGATAATAAGATATACTCAGTAAAAGAGTAAACAATCATCCAGACATCCAAACATCCTCACAAACTTTGCATTAATAATATATTATTATGTAGGATCTGACGAAAAACTGTAAACGGTTACAGTAGAATGCTTTATTTTTCGGTAGTTTACTATCTATCAATGGTAAATCGGTTCATAATCTATCAGATTTATCCCCCGTAAAATTTAAAAACGTCCCTGATTAGTCGACTATAGACCAAAAGAACCCAAAGATAACCGACGTGCCGGGGTTACTCTGAGTATGATCGCAGTATGCCTTTGTAGTTGAAGAGCAAACTGTATACCTATTCAGAGAGTGTCTGAATCAAAATACATTTTGCTTTAAAATACTAGATTATCTTAAATATATAAAAGAAGAAACTGACTGACTGACTGACTGACTCATTTAACAACGCACAGCCAAAACCGCTGGGTCTACAGATTCCAAATTTGGCAAGTAGGTTCCTTGTGTGGTCTAGGGGTGCACTAAGAAAGAATTTTAAAAATTCACCCCCTAAGGGGGTTAAACGGGGCTCCAAAGTTTGTATGGGGAAACAAGATTAGTTACACTATTTTATTCGAAACTTCACAGTAGTGCTCCTTTTGATAAATGAGTAGAAACGGGTTTCAGGGTTTTTCAGAATTCAACCCCTAAGAGGGGGAAATCGGGTGACAAAGTCTAAAAATCAATGCACAGCCTAAACCGCTGAGTCTAGAGATCCCAAATTTGGCACATATGTTCCTAAAGTGGTCTAGGGGTACACTAAGAACGGGTTTTTCAAAAGTCACCCCGTAAGGGGGTGAAACGGGGCTCTAAAGTTTGTATAGGGAAACAAGATTAATTAGACTATTTTATTAAAAACTTCACAGGAGTACTCCTATTGATAAATGAGTAGAAATGAGTTTCAGGTTTTTTCAGAATTCAACCCCTAAGAGGGGGAAATGGGGTGACAAAGTCAAAAATCAATGCACAGCCCAAACCGCTGAGTCTAGAGATTCCAAATTTGGCACATACGTTCCTTATGAGGTTAAGGGGTGCAATAAGAAAGGATTTTTCAAAATGTACCCAAAAGTGTGTCAAAAGTTTATATGGGGAAACAAGATTAGGTAAGACTGTTTTATTCGAAACTTCACAAGAGTACTCCTATCGATAAATGAGTTAACATTTGTATTTCAGGTTTTTTCAGAATTCAACCCCTAAAGGGGGAAATGGGGTAACAAAGTCTGAAAATAAACATCGGTATTGTTTGTATGGTGTATCGGGTCGGGTGTATTACAAAAACAACGATTTTAAGATTTAATGTGGCGGGTGTCGATACCGAGATTATCAGGGGTGCAGATTACGAAAATGGCATTTATTTTGAGATCCAGAAGATGGCGGATTCGACTTCTATACAGGGTTATTGTTGATTTATTGTGATGATTGTGATAACGATGATGGTGATTGTGATAATGATGATGATGGTGATGATTGTGAATACGATGATAATGATTGTGATGACGATGACGATGATTGTGATTACGATGAAAATGATTGTGATTACGATGATGATCATTGTGATTACGATGAAAATGATTGGGATAACGATGATGATGATTGTGAAAATGATGATGATGATTGTGATAACGATGATGATGATTGTGATGTTAATGATGATGATTGTGACAGCGATGATGATTGTGATAACGATGATGATGGTTGTTATACTGATGATGGTGATTGTGATGGTGATTGTGATTGTGATAGTAATGGTGATGGTGATTGTGATAATGACGGTGATGGTGATAGTGATGGTGATTGTGATAATGATTGTGATATTGATTGTGATAATATGGTGATCGTGATAGTGATTGTGATAGTGATGGTGGTGGTGATAGTGATGGTGATGATGATAGTGATTGTGATAGTGATGGTGAATGTGATGGTGATTGTGATTGTGATTGTGATGGTGATTGTGACTGTGATAGTTATAGTGATTGTGATAACGATGATGGTGATTGTGATAAAGATGATGGTGATTGTGATTGTTATGGTGATGTGATGGTGATGGTGAATGTGATAGTGATAGTGACGGTGATTGTGATGGTGATAGCGATGGTGATGGTTATTGTAATGGTGATAGTGATGATGATTGTGATAGTGATTTTGATTGTGACAGGTATGGTGATCGTGATAATGATGATGATGATGGTTATGGTTATTCTGATGATGATAGTGATTGTGACTTTGATAGTGATGGTGATTGTGATAGTGATTGTGATTGTGATACCTAGAATGGAGATTGTGATGATGATGATTGTGATTACGATGATAATGGTTGTGATTACGATGATAATGATGATGGTGACAGTGATGGTGATTGTGATGGTGATAGTGATGGTGATTGTGATTGTGATTGTGATTGTGATGGTGTTTGTGATAGTGTTGGTGATTGTGATAATGATTGTGATTATGATGGTGGTTGTGATAGTGATGGTGATTGTGATGATTATGAAATTTGGCACATAGATAGTTCATAACCTGGATTAACACGTAGGACACTATTTATCCCTTTAATATGATCCAGTGGGTCGGTTACCGAACTTTACGCGGGCGAAGCCGCGGGCAACAGCTAGTAATACATACGAGTCCAGACGTCCATACTTTCAAGCGTCTGGTGTACTATGTAATTTGGGTTGTTTTTTTGTGTGTTTGAGGTTGAATGATGGTTTCTGAATGGTTTTTAAAAAAAAAACTTTCCTTCTCACCTATAAGCTGTCGGGGTGCCCAAGTCGGTATAATAAAGTCAATATAAAAAAACAAACAAAAGAAAATAAAAACATTTTGTTTCTCCGTTTTGAAACACGTTGTATAGTTATTTACAGATATTCGCGTGTCACAGTTTGCTTTACATACAAGCAAGCAAAATGCATACATTCTCAGATTGCTCTGAGCTCGTATGTACTTTGCTCCAATTTGTTGCGACAAAATGAATACCTTCTCAGATTGCTCTGAGTTCGTATGTACGGTCGAACAAGCTATTTGGTTTACAGTTTAATCCACAAATTACATTGTAAAATGTAAACCAAATAGCTTGTTCGACCGTACATTGCTCCAATTTATTTGTGATTTCAATAAGTACGATGTAGTTAGACAGACTAATGGAGGTCTGGGTCAGTATACAATTTGGCAATACGCGTCCCGTCGCAAGCAAGTTTGATACCAGTTCACAATTTGTCGGCTTACCATGAAAATTACTAACATCAGTACCACTTATTAAGTCCGAAACTATGCTATTTTTCCACAAACTCCGCATACTTACTCCTTACTTACTCCTAAACACATTCAAAAAAATTCATTGAAATCGTTACACATGATTTCATAATTAAACAAAAAAGTACGTAAACACAAATTACTTAATCAATCTCTCATACACACGGAGCTCCTACCGTACCTTTGGTGTACTTAACTACCCACAAGTTTTAAATATAACCATAATTATACATAGAATGTCCCTAACGGGATATCTTCCGTGACCAGCATATACCTATATGTATTTTGTGTTTGTATTTTTATATGTTCCGTGATAACCATAATTGCCAGCAGTACGCAATTGAAATTAGTAATAAAGCCACAACGATCAGTCATTTCAATTGAACATTAATTACTTGACTTTCCTTTAGGCTACCTTTACATCGGAAATGTGCTGATCTGCGTAGCTATGGATAGATAGAATATAAATTATTGTACACCTAAATTGATACATACACAGCTATTTTATTTAAAAAGGTACTAATTCAATGGGTAACCTCTTTTTAAAAAAAGGGTGTTGTCAATTTAATATTTTTAACACTCTCAATCTCTAAAGAGAATCTTCTACGGCCTCATGAGTCGATTTTCTTGTTCATTACATACCGAGACCCCTCCGTGTCTAGGAAAATCGAAATTCAGCTAAACCAGGTCATATTTATAGATTTTTGACATTGTGGGTGGTCAGAAAACTACAGTCTGACAGCTAGTCTACCAAGAATAATCTTGTTACCCACTGTCTGGGTCTTCTGGATCGTCGGTTCATCAAGTTTATCTCTATCAAATAACGGTATTCACCTGTTTCTAGTTAGACTGGAAGCTAAAACTAGCCGATCCGAACGTAGTTGAGAAATGCAAAATCAAAGCATTTATTTCAAAAGTGCCTGTATCTGACAGCACAAGGCATAAAAACTTTGAAAGTACTGTAGTTGATCATTCCAAAGCGTAGATCTTTATGGAGAAGAACGGGCAACGTGCAAATGCACAAGGGATAAGATGCACTTTACTTTGGTGGAAATAGATACATAGTTGCATAGCTGGTTTCACCGCTTCGCTCTCTTGATCTCGAGTGGAAAAGCAGCTTAGTTATAAATTCGTCAGAAACAGCCCACACTGACTTACAGAAATGAAAATATTTTTCCTCGTATTTATTTTCCTTCCAATCGACGGAAAGTTACGTGACCATGAAAAGGTGGACTTTTGTGAAACCCTGGAATGTGATGAAGGTGCTGAAGAGAAAGTTTGCGGTGTAAAGTATGGAGACAAAGAGGTTATATTCAAGCTCTTTGACAACGAATGTAAATTGTTGAAGTATGGGTGTCAGGTTGATGATAGTGAAAGTAGGTGCCTAGTGTTTATTTTTCTTATTTTCCTGTCTATTTGCAAGCCAACTGTTTAAATTGTAACAATACGTAATTGTTTTCCTAACTGTAATGTCTGTATGCAACCATTTTTATGCAATAGACAAGAATTTAAGACGAGTCCTGAGTATAGCGAGGGATTTAAGTTCACCCAAGACTAAGACAGCTTTATCACCGAGGAAAATATTCTACTTTTCGTACCATTTGCGAAAAAATTAACACAATAATAATATGAGATAAGCATTTATTAAAAATAATGACAATTAAAAGTAACGTTTATGTATTTGAAGAAAACAAAAACGCGGCAAATTCCTAGACTAATATTTTTTTGTCGGAAAAGCAAAGGCATCAAGCTCATACGGCCTCGCCAGTTTTCGTAATTTAATAATCATAACTGCATAATAAATGCGTATTCCTTTTTCAAAAAGATGTATAATGCTTTATATAGAAACTCATGGTGTAAACACAGATGTAGTTCAGTATAAATTTCGGTAAGTATTCCAAATTTAAATCACATTCTCCCCCTAGAGGATGAATCAAATTCAGTACAATTTTATTTCCCTGTTTTTAACAGATTAAAAATGACTAGGTATTGTTATGTTCGCTTTTTGTGGCATAGAATGTCACTTTTTTGAGCAAGTGGTACGAAAAAAATATGTTACAGCTTTCCTCATCTCCTTCCTACAGTTTCAGTAAAAAACATCCTAACATCTTTATCGGAAAAATATCAACCCTTCAAAGTAAATTACCGGTGGTACGGCGCGGCCTTGCATTTTGCCGTCGGCGCTGCATATCGCCCTACGTTCCCGGTAACGAAACGAAGTTAGGACCTATCCCACGGCCACAAATTGATCGAGAATTTTTGCCTACGTTTAATAAGTTAGGAGTACCTTGATTTAGCAATTTAGATTTTATGTTAACTGCCGTAAATAGTTGATTAAAAAAAAAAAAAAATTAAACTTTGGTAGGTAAAACTTTAATAATAGCCAACGAATTTTTGCTTTGCCCGCGTGAGCTTTTGTCCCATGGGATCTTACTACCGGGATAAAAAGCATCCAGGTTATAAACTATCTGTGTGCAACATTTCATCCAAATCCGTTCAGGAGTTTTTGCGTTAAAGAGTAACAAACATCCATACTCGCAAACTTATTTATAATATTAGTAGGAGTAGGATAACAAATGTACGGTCGACCAAGCTATTTGGTTTACATTTTACAATTGCATGTTACAATGTAAACCAAATAGCTTGGTCGACCGTATGTTGGTAAATGTTAGTTTGGTTGTGACAAAACGTTCTTAAAGACTATCTATTAATGATTTGAGAAAATTAAGTATGTAGTTTTAATTAAATTGATTTAGAATAATGTATACAGTCACGGGACAGTTTTAGGTGCTCGCTTAAAAGCTGTCAAATAAGTAACAACTAAATTTACTTATTCGACCGGTTTTTAGTGTAACCTGCGTCCTAATGATATACCGGATGACATTTTATCACTTTCCAAAAAAAATGGGTATATTAGGTGAACGGAGTAGACGCTTATGGCATACCTAGTATTTTTTTCTTTTTTCCACAGCTTAGAAAAATAAATATTCTTCATCAAAAAACGCTAGAAATTTCAAGTAAACAACAACAGTTTGTTCATATCAGAACAAAGAGAAAGAAATTTTGAAAAAAAAAATGATTTGATTTTCGTTTTTTTTTTCACAACTATATAAAAACTAGGAATGCCATTTGCTTCTAATCCGTTCACCTATAATACCCATTTTTTTTTGGAAAGTGATATAAACTCACCTGTATATTTTAATTGGGTTTGGGTTTTTTTATTTGGTTTTTACTTTATTCAACAGTAAGAACACCCTTATAAGTACCAGGTTATCTCATTAGAAAGAAATACTTTACTGCGTGAAAATAAAGCATTTTAGAATAAATAAATCTTCAGGAATATCAGATGAGCAGTTTATAGACAACTAGTGAATCGCAGCTGATTCGTACTATTCACTACTTAATAAAACATCGCATTTTCTTTGTTAAGTACATTCATGATCATTCTCTATGTGTGGTCGGCGCAGCATGTCTTCTTCTTCCATACTTCTCCATTACTCGTCATCTCATCAAACACCTCCTTTCTTGCCATATCATCCATCATACATACATTCCATCCATCGTTTATTTGGTGTTCCTCTACTCTTATACCCATCCACATAAATACTCAAAACTTTACACACAACATTTTCTTCATTCCTTCGCTTCAAATGCGTCCATACCAAGCCAACCAATTACCACACAACTTTTCAGTCACCGGCACCACTTTCAGACATGGTATGTAGTTTATTTTTATAAGTACACATAAAACTTATACTTAACATAAATGGCAAAAAAGCGGTTAAACTAACAGACACTTTAAAATCTACCTTGATTATTTCATTCTGTTTATAGATTTAAAACAAAGGTTTATTCAAAGAGCTTAAACTAAAGGAAAAATTGCAGTATTAGTTCTAAAAAACTCTGTACCTAACTATTGTCTAGAAGCTTAAATACTTTTTCGTCGAAACTATCGTCGGGAAGGCCTCTCAATTATTCAGTCCTCTATATCGAAGTCTCAGTTTAAGCCAAACTCAATAGGCTTATATTTACACAATACCGACCATGCGCACCAACACCACCCTTGCAACCTCGTTGCAAAAGAACAATAGGCATTGCGATCCAAACTCAATCCTATTAGCCAACAAAACGAGAGAAACCAATGAATTGTACACACAGACGTTTTGAAATTTAAATAAAAACAACAGTCAACTTTAAAAGTGAACAGTTATATTAAATTAAAGTTATTTTAGTACTTATAATGCGTTAGGAATTCCTATGTGGTAGCCCAGAGCCTACATTTGTGCCCGGTTGATTGCAATCGATCCGCCCACGAAGAATGTCATATATTTTACTGGTTTTGTTTATTGCAGTGAATCATATCTTTCAAAAAAGCATATCTTTTTTGCATTATAAAACTCGCGTTTAGATCCTGTAGTCTCCTTAATATGGTTTACATACCTAACTAATAACAAACAAAATACCTACTTTATTTGTAGTGTTTATGTCACCGACTTCGAAGCTTGACCTTTGTTTGATTGATTTGGTGTTTTTGTCACCGGCTTCTGAAGCCAAAGTTATTTTTCACTTGTTTAAGTGTTTCTTTTGGTGTTTTTTTTTTAAGTTGATTTTATTTTTTGCAAAATAGTTTTTTTTTCCATTTCTAGTTGTAATATTCTATACAAATATTTGCTATGCATTTATTTTACATTGTTAACAATACAGGTCATGGTAATAGGCTTAAATAAATGGAACTTAACATACCTAAACTGTCGTAATCTGGGTGTATTGTACACATCTACGTGCCCCTCAGAACATACAGGTGTGATGTTACGTCATGATGTTGTCTAAACAACAAACATCCATGCGATTGCAGCAATCACGACCGATTTACCGTCTATTTTTGAAGATTTCCATTGTATTATATCTCCGAAGATCAGCATTAGATCTTGACCAAATTTAATTGGAAACACCTCAGGAGTATACTCATTCTAAAAAAAAAGAATTTTTAGAATCGCTCCACAAATGTGGGAGAAATCGGTGAACATATATAAAATTAGACCACACGACAGAAGTAAATATGTTCATGTTCATTGTTCTTAACAAAAAAACTACTAAGCCAAACTATGTTAAATTTTTATGGGACCAAATTTGCAACTATTCCGCATCAAACTAAAGAAGAATCACGTAAATCGGATCATAAATCTCAGCGTAATCGGTACACCGATTACGCTGAGATTTACATACATAAAAAAAAAACAATAGAATTGGGTCCTTTTTGAAGTCTGTTAAAAATACTTTATTTGACACCGTTATATTAAGAAATTGTTTTACTTTTAAGCAAAGGCCTCCCCTAGAGTTTGCCAGGGCCACAAAGCAAGGTTACATATGACTTAAACAAAGTCCACACCTCTACTCAATCTTTCGAGGATGACATGTGTAAATGAAGATAATTATTATCACTCAAGCAGTCATACAAAAGTCATACACAGAAACAGTAATAACCATGATAGTATTCAGCTGCATCCAATTAGACTAAAAGCCAACCCCAAAACATAACACACACACATACAACACAGAAACAACAAACAAAGAACATAACAACAACGAACATAGTTGAGAAAATGTCTGGTTAGAGTCAAGTTTATTTACGATTAAACCCTTGAAAGGGCTCTTTTGAAGGTTCCCATTTAACGGTGGCACATTGAACTTGACTTTGAATCTACGGCAACCATTTCATCCCCTTTTCCGATCCCTCGATTCACCGCTTCCTATCCTTGTCCCTATTTATTTAGGGGCTGTCGGATCTTATTCCGTAAAACTTTATCAACCGTAATACTTATCAGTGTTATTTTCTTTCTATTCGTAACGTGTGAAAAACTTTTCTTTGAACGATTTAGTCTGTTATACAAATAAATTAGAGACCTAATTGTATTGTATTGTATAGCGGGCTGGTGTCCGCAACTCCACGTCAAAGCGCGTATTTTGCGTACGGGTGGGAAATTTATTCGATCCACCCTAACTCCCCGAGAAAGGCCAGCAGCGCCTTGGTGTTGCTGACAATTTCGCGGAGAGTACCTGGGTTACCGAAGTACTTTGCCCTGTATGTTGCAACCATTGGGCAGTGCAGAAGCACGTGGGTTGCTGAATTAGAGACCTAAATAAACCAACGACGAGTTCGTTTAATTATCTACCTCTTAATCCGTCACAGATATTTTCTATGGACTTCTATTTGCATAATTATAATGTAAGCATGTATATCTTGGCCTTTTTTGTCATATTTTTAGGGTTCCGTACCCGAAGGGTAACAGACAGGACCCTATTACAAAGCCGCCGCGGTCCGTCCGTCTGTCTGTCAGCGCCATTGGTCTGTATCTCATGATCCGTAATAGGCAGACAGTTGAAATTTTCACTGAATAAGTATTTCTGTTGCCGCTATACCAAAAAGTAAATTAAAAATTAAAGGGGCTCCCTACTACGATGGTACGAATCTCGTTCATGCGCGAGTCCGACTCGCTCTTAGCCGGTTTTAGTCACTATTTACATAATTATGTTCTTCCACCATGTGGCGTTCGTAACTGATTGTTGTGGTATGGGCATGTGCCCATACCACAACAATCAGTTACGAACGCCTCGGTTTTTAAACTTATAAACTACCAATTTTATCGTTATACATTTATCTTAATTTGATGAAGTAGGTATCTTCTCTAAAAAAACTACTAGTTTAATACAAGCACACATGCAGTATAAAGTTAACTTGCTTGTATTTGCAAACAACTGCCCATTTTGATAATTGACTTACCCGTTGCTTGAACGGATTGTTGCTAAGCCCTGATTGCAGTCTGTACCAATCAACTAATATTATTGTATAACCACCTTTGTTCATAGGACCCTTAATGGAACTACAGCCAGACGGCAAGGGGAGATATAAGCCCACCCATCTCCCCGTTGCTGCGGCAACAGTCAGGTACAATATTCCATGGTTCCCCCTATTTCCCCCGATTGAAAAACCCATGCAAAATTATACCTGAGAGGTGTATTGGAGAATTGGGCTGATAAAATGCAATAAGAGACGAAATACCACTGGCAGGAATGCAAAATTAAATGTATTTTGTTAGTTTCGAAATTTAAAAAGGTTTTCGGACCATGGAAATATTTAGTACTATACGGTCTGTGTTTGTCATTTCCTTTTTTAGTTACGTTGTGCTTTGATGGTCGTGTATCCATAGACTCGGTTCATGTTTGATAGGTTTCGATATTACTGTCCTTTAAAAATAGGCTTGTGTCCAGAAAGAATCCAATTAGTCCGTCAGTTAGATTATCAAAAATATAAGACACGTATTTTTTCTTTTGTTACGTAAACCAAAATTGACGAAAATATTATGACGCTTTTAAAGTTCTCAATACGTCACGCCGTGCTATAATTTTTAGTGCGTTGTGACGTCACGAGCCCCCGTCTCGAGTTTTGATGCGTTTTATCTTTGTCAATATTCATTGATTTACAAAAACAAAAATACGTGTCCATTATTTTCCAATACTCTAACTGACGGACTAAATAGATTTGCAATTTATTGATGGTGGAATTAGCCTACCTTACCTAATGTTGGTATGAAACACCTATAGAACATATTTTTGTTTCGCAAAAAACAGGTAAGCCAACTTCACAACACAAACAGCAACAGAAAGAACAGCTTTACATTTTATTCGCCCTTGTTTTCGGCCAGAGTTTGTTCTTATTTCTATTCATCTCAATTCTACTACTCAAATTCCATTGATCCTTAATATGAGGTTAATTGAGTTCGGAACGCAGACGGTGTCTGGAATGCCTACCCTTTGGCTTTGTTTGTATCCCTCTTTGATATTATTATAATTTACCCTCATTTAGCGGATGTATCTCTTCCCGCCGTTGCTAATTGTTGATCGAAGTTCCCGCCACACCGAAATATTTGTCGGCAGTGAGTCATAGAGGGTGGGAAATACAAATGTCTATTTATAGAGACGTCGTCGGCGAGATTGAGAGAAAATGCCGCTTAATTAAAATGTAAGCTTTTATTATGATAATCCCGTGATTTGGCGTTTCTTTATTTGAATTTAAGTAGGTCATCAAAGTGTCATAAGTGTTACCTTCTTCATATGTGTTTCTTTTGACTTTTGTACTTATTTAATTGTGCATTGTGTGTTATGCTATTTATTTCGTGTGCAGTTTATAAACGATTTATTTAGTTGTCGAGCTTTAAGAGCATAGATTCGCTGACCTCTTTGTTTGGCTTCTTTATTGAACTCAATGCAAATTAATTTTCTGCATTTTACAATGTGCTTGGTAGCTTAAAACATACTCGTAATGGGATCTATTAGGACTTTGTAGTAAAATAATTGGAGAGAGGAAACTTTAACAAAAATTTACACTATTATCGAAGCAACAGTAGGTAAAGTGCATTTGAACTCTGTTCAACTTTTTCCGAAAACTGTTTAAGTATTAAACACGGAAAAACTAACTTTGTGACATATTGACATAATGGACAAGAGAGATAAATGTAATTTTTGTTTAAAATGACACACGGAGGGATAAAAAAATCAACTTCTTGATTTCTGACTAGAACGTCTTGCCGCTACGGATGCCCATCGCGTTTAATCAGTGCCGCGGGTAATGTATTTTTCCGTCGGTACCCAATGGTGTTTTTTTGGAAGCCGCCTCCGGCAGCAGAGCTTCTCCCAAACAAATAACTTGAGACTAATACAAACAGAGGCAAGTTATTGCTCAAATTAATAGACACCCAGTGTAAGCACACAAACGTAAAAAGACCGTGCTTTTGAGTGGATATCTTGAAATCCATTACGTTAATAGAAGATGAAGCTTCCGCCTCTGATGTTGGTTTAGTTGCAACTTTTAGTTCACGAGTCTCTCTTTTGCCCGTTTCAGATTAATTACACTGGCTCGTTGGTCAAGTGACTACTGAGTATGAATGAGGTCCTGGGTTCGATTCCCGGGTCGGGCATAGTGATATTGGGGTTTTTCAGCAGGAATTTTCTCAGTAGCAGCCCCGAAGTCTAGAGTTGTGCCCGGTTGATGGCAATAGGCATTACATCCCCTATTACACGGAACTTAACATAACTGGCGAAATGTGGGTGTACTATAATTGGGTACACCTCTGCCTCACCCTTCGGGGATTACTGGCGTGATGCTATGTAGGCTATATGAGTTGTGAGTTGAGCCAGGCGTTGACAATTTTAGAGGGCTTTGTGCTGTGGGCTTTGGGCTTTGGGGCTTCGTAGCGATGGCAACAGTCCAAAATTTGACAACCAGTTTGGCACTTTCAGTTGCGTCAATCAGATCCTCTAATGTACAAACAAAAGGACAGGCAGGTCTTGATATGAATTACAAAGACATTCAAATATTTACGAGCGATAGATTGGACAAGACGAAGAAAATTGTAATCCAATACTTGTTACTAACTTGTTAGTAACAAATCGGTCTGTCTATTGTCGTACGCCTGCTTTTCAGGTAGCATTCATGTGTCAAAATCGAAAATGTTCGGGATCAAAATTTTTGTATGACATTATTCCCAATGTCCGCTCTATACCTAATTCTTTTAAATCTCTTTGATGAATTATAATGTGAATTTTTATTGATTTATTGTTTATTTTATTTTGTAAATTTTTTTGATGTTTATGAATTATTTCTTATGTATCACATTCAGACACAATGTAATTTGTTGTTGAATAAATGAAATGAAAAAAATATAAATGATATAAAGTGTCCCATCGTTTGTGGAACAGGAGGCTTTTACTTAATCAGTCGTTTATGTGTCGACTGGTTTCGGTAAAACGGCCCATAGATGTATGTAGTTCACAAGTTGTTCCAGTCTCTCCTGGAGTTAAAAGACTTTTGTAATTAGTCTAATAGTCTACACTAATTTAGACTACGACTGGAAGTTAGTCTAAACCAGTTTAGTCTGCATGGATACTTGCAAACATGTTGCCAAGATACAGAACTTTTTGTTCAATTAGGGAGATTGAATATTATGTTTATATTCTTCTTCTTCTTCTTAATATATAAAAATCACGTGACACTATGTTTGTACACCCTGATCTCCAAAACCACCCATTTTGTGATGAATGAAATTTTGTGAAAATGTGTTGTTGGTTCGAGCTTGAAAGATAGGATAGTTTTGAACCCGATAGGGACGGGCCGATAGTATAAATAATAGATGTTTCTCTGATTTTTTAGAAATCCTACAGTTTTAGGGCTACCGCACACTTGAGACAAAACTGTCTTGAGACAGACTATTTCCCTACTAGTGCGAACGAGAAAGACTATTTCGCGCTAGTTATAGCGAAATAGTCTGTCTCAAGACAGTTTTGTCTCAAGTGTGCGGTAGCCCTTAGTGCTCACAAAATGTCTTGCTTCTAGATCCAGTGGCTGTGTGTTGTCTGTCAGTTTACGAAGTAAGTCATCATTGTCAATCTCCTGCCCTCATCCCAATTTATTTGTGGTCGGTGGCAGCATGTCTTCTTCTTCCATACTTCTCTATTACGCGTCATCTCAGCAGTCACCTCCTTTCTAGCCATATCATCCTTCACACAGTCCATCCATCGTTTCTTGAAGTAAACTGTGAATAAACAAGAATACTATCATGATTTTCCTATTGTGAGGTGGAAAACGAAACTAAAACAACTTCTGTCTGTATCAATACCTACTTGTAAATATTTTTTCGAATGGCTGAATTCGACTCTCCAGACTGAGTTTTCGAGCACCACTTGGATACAACCCTCCGTTCAGATTTAAAATTGAATTTTAAATATGGCTGCAGCGCCCTGTCTATTATTTTGCGAGAGCCCGTATCAATAACATCTGGTTCAATGAGGGCTGGTATTTATACTAATTCTCACGATTGTGTTCCATTCCTGATTAATTATGACTTGATTTTAAGTAGCAATTTATTATCTTATTTGTTAGTACTTGGAGGTAGAATGATTTTGAAATGTTTCATGATTGTTAATTTTAGGGAGAATATTGTAAATATGTATCTGAAGTTTACACTATGTTGTTATACGTAATAAAATATTTTTTAAGACGTTATTGGTAGTTTAAAATAGTCATAACTGGTAATGTCCCCAGTCTCTTGGGGACATTACCAGTTGACAGTGTTGAGGAGTTTTTTGACGCCAGTTTTTTTTAAGTTTTTAGTTTAAGTTAGTTAGTTTAGTTTATTTGAATAAATTTGTAAATTGTAAACATACTTTGAGAACGTTAATAAATAAGATTTGATGTTTAAAATACAAAATAGAATTATTGACAAGATCTTACTCGACAGTGGCGCCATCTGGTGAGCTCAAAAACGATAGCCCCCATTGTGGGCTTAGAAGATTTTTGTATGAAGCCTGGTCTGTCCGCCATTTTATTTTGATTTCAAAATAACAGCCACGTATAAAATACCTACAGGTTTTATGATAGTGAATAGATTCTAATTTTGATAGCTTATTATTTATTACAGCTATGTGCATTATTTACAAACTAGAAAAGATCTTAAATAATAAGAATATAATAATAATAATAATATATCATATAATTCGGGTAACAAAAGACCCATATCATATATACCTTACAGACTAACATACATATTTATATAAGCTACAAAAACCTAATTAAACTATAAATATGCAAGTATTAAAAAGTGAAAAGAAAAACGGGCGTCAAAAAAATTCGTCTACATCGTCAATAGGGCGTCGGTATGTGCCACGTTGGATGGCAATGCTGAGTCTTTGGCCAAAAAACTAGATAGATTTGATAGCTGATAATTATTATCTCAGAAACGTGGTCACGTTTCTAGAAGATTTTGTCTTAAGCAATACTTGTTTGTATTGATGCCAGCTATTGATTATTATAAGTATTTAATGCGAGGTCGCTATTTAAAAAAATAATAATAAAGAGACAGGCCAAATAAATCAAACCCCTTTCATTTCCTTTAAAACCCGTGTATTGTAAACTCAATCAATACAAGCATAGACCACAAGTGTTGCAGCCGCCACTAACTTCAGCTGCTCACCACAAACAAACCTCAACTTGGCAAAGAAAGTGTTTATCGGTTGTCATAGCAACGGTAGACAATTGGGGTCACAACCTGTTGCTACTTGTACGAACCCAAGTTTATTTGGTAATAGTGTCGAGAGAACCTTGGATAATAAGTAGGGGTCTTAAGGGATTTCCGCCGTTGACGCCAGATTACAGCGCATCGTAAAACGGGGTGATCCTAACGGTGTGTGTCTGTTTAAGTATTCACCCTCCTCACGCCTAAACTGCTGAACTGATTTTGATTGTAGTGGTTGTTATTAGCTTTTGTTAGGGGACTTTTACTGTTTGATGAAGCGTACTCAATAATGCTAAGGTCTTTAAGGCCCTCTTAAATTTCCGCGTTACGCTAATTTTACAATTTACCTAAAAGGCATAATAATGAAAATATATTATATTAAGAACTGTTGTCGGCCTTCACGGTCTATAACTAAGCTCGCACTGTCACTTATGGGATTTTTCCGTGATTTTCAATTAATGTGAGCTCACAATAATTGAAAATCAGGGAAGAAATCTCGAAAAAAATTGATGAATTGGTTTATAGATAATAGATTATTACTAAATAAATAAATAAGTTATCTAAAATTCGCTTTATTATCATTGTAGTACAGAAAACAAACTAATCTAAACCAGTAATTGTTATATCAAGCAACGAATGAAACGTCCCAGTAACCGTAGGTATACAAATCCTTTGTTAGGATCTACACGACTTCAACATCTTTTAGATTGGCCAAAACCAAATCCAAACCGTTTTATCAATACATCTTTGACGAATCAGTGATGTTTGCTAACACCCCTGTGAATATCCTTGTAAGATATCATCATTGTCCTGACCTTATTCCAATTTTTGGGTTCAGCGTACCATGTCTTATTCTTCTATACATCTCTATTACTCGTCACCTCGTCAGACCTCGTCACCTGTCTTTGCAGCGATATAAAATGTTCAACTGAACGTAATAAAAGAGCTTACTAAACTGTGCCACAATTACCGTTGGTTTACCGATCGATACTTACAACGCGTCAAATATTTAAACCCACTGGCGCCGCCGTCGCCGTCGCACAGCTCCTAATGCACCTTACTACAAATATTTAATGAATTCACCACCGTCCTACTCTCTAATATTGTTGCAGCTTACGGCATAATAAATATGAAACACTGTACGACCAATTCAACGACAGAATCAGAAAATATCAAACGTGTTCAGTTTGTTAATACCTGTACCGACTGTATAGATGAAGGTGACCCAGTGTGTGGGATCAGACAAGATGGCGCAGGGTTCAAAATAAGAACATTCAAGAACGAATGCCGGCTGAACAGATATAACTGTGACGGCGGTGTACAATTTACAATCACTGATTATTTTATCTGTTCAAACGATCCAAAGTCACAAGATAAAGAAGAAGATCAAATATACGATGAGGAAGTATTTTCTACAACACCCGAAGTCAATGGACCAAACAATCCCGTTAAAACAAAAAACATTGTTGTAGTAGACGGATCTATGTTAAACCCTCGAAATATCAACGAAAGTATCAGACATTTCTTTGCTGCAACGCACGTTCTAGATCTACCAATGAGGGACATACAGCCGATGTTTAACGAGTCTACACGAAGGAGATTGGTAAACATCTTCGGCCCCATCAAGGTGTTTACACCTTGGGTCAAGATACCGAAGAATGTCAGCGATGATTATGAACACGAGCCTACGTTATCATCCTGCTTTCATAAATGCCCCACTGTAAGTAATATAGCTTCATAGAATTGCATGATAAGTACAGAAAACTAGGGATACAATAAATATGTCCATAATAAATGTACTGCAAACACCATCTCTGGTCTCCCTTTAACGCTAGAGCGGACATGAATATCCTGCAAGCATGTTGATAAAATTATAACGATTAGGCGGATATTTAATTATATCGAAGAGCAAGCAAGTCGCATCCTTGAAACCTGCAGGTAAATACATAACTTCGTTAAAATGCTAACATGTTTTCCGTAACATGGTGATGTTGTTCATAAAAAAATTACTTTAACATGCAGAAGGTTCAATTAACACATATATCACACTTCGAATATTTAAAAAGTCAAAGTAATAACGGTAATCTGAACAATAATCTAACGATTAAAAATGTTACAATACCTTGAATGTTGCTGCTGATTGTTGTTAAGCCGACACCGTAACCAAAAAGGGCGTGCCTGCGCAAAAAACAAAATCCATACAAAATGGAAAACTTTCATCTAGTACGAAAATTTTTCTCCATTCCCTTTCTCGCCCCTTTTATTTACGACGCAGGGGAAACAACTTTAATTTCTGCTTCACAATTAATTTATCGTATCTGAATATTGTGACGTGACGTGTGGCTACTGCATGGTCAAATTAAACGCCGCAGGCTGCATACGGAAGGGAGCGTATATTGTGTGCCAGAAACATACAATCAGTTCACAAACTGACGGTTCTAATTGGATTTTAATCGTAACTCCTGACCAATGCAACGGTTCAAAGGTTTTACTAGATCTTAGAAATGCATAATTTGTTATTAATTTGAACTATACTGTGTAATCTCTTATTGAAAACTGCGGGCAGTATTTCAGTCGGAATTATCGTCATACATTAATATGTTCAAATCTGTGTGGTTTTTCCTCAGATTCATCTGGACTTTAAAAGAGACTATGAACACATCGAACACTCGGTATTTCTTAGCAGATTAGTCGGAGAAAAATTAATAATTAGCAATTAAAAATAAAGAAATTGTCTAATTATAATTTCTACTACATTTTCCACCGTCGCGTCGACGAGAAAGAAGCTCAGGCTGAAAATACGTACAATAGAAGTGATCAGAACTTATTAAATTCAGAGTTTCACGTCCCGTTAGCTTCATAAAAATCACGAGCAGTGATCGTGATGATGATATTGCATGTATTTCGTATTTTATTTATGTGATCAGGGTGCACGCACGGACCCGGCCGTTTTAGTAACTATTAAGGCGTGATTAAATGAGGGTCAATTATAGCTCTTCTTCTGTCTCGTTAACTGTCGGAGACTGGACAGGTATCTTAATAATTAAAAGAAAACAATTTTTTTTTTCAGAAATGTCCAGACACATACGCACCAGTGTGTGGGGTGCCCGGCGTGGTGGCCAGGGAGCCCTCACTCATGTTCCAGAACCACTGCTATATGGACGTGGCGCAGTGCAAGATGTACTGGGAAGGCAAGAGTGAAACCGCTCTGAGTTCAGGTACCTAATACCTAGGTGTAACATTAGTCTTAACGAAGTCGAAAGGCAGATGTTTTCCCCGTCATTGCTACCATTTTTTGTTCTGGATCATACTTGGGAATCTTCTAGTTACGGAGATATTGGGGGCCAAAGTTCCAACTTTCAACAAGTTTTTAATTTTAAAAATTTACTTTAAATATCACCACGAATCCTGTACTATTTAATGCATCTATCAACACAATGTTATGAGTGCGTTACATAGTTTTACCGTAAGATGTGATTTTTCAAATGTGACCTCAAAAAAGTCGTATCCCAGCAATAATTTTTGCCAAGAGCTACCTTTGATGTACGGAATGATTGGTCCGTTTAAACTTGGGGAAAAGTTGGAACTTTGGCCCCCATTATCTCCGTAACTAGTAGGTTCCCAGGTATGGTTCAGAACAAAAAATTGATCGCAATGACGGGGAGAACAAGTGCCTTTCGGCTTCGTTACGAGTCTATTTACACCCTTTATTAACCAGCTAGCAATATGGTAGCGGGGATTATTGCCCAGAGTAAACTAGACGTGTTTACATTAGAAAAGCAAATTTTTAGGTGAACATGTTTTGGTGGCATCTGTACCTCCACATACGTACTATACTCAACAGGAAACATGCATCGCGATATCAGAGTTATCCGCGCTTATAAACGTATATAAAAAGCCTACGGCCACCGTTGGGTAGTAAAATAACCCACCAAACTCAACACTCGTCCGTTCAGTAAATACAGGGGGTATTTACTGAACGGACGAGTGTTGAGTTTGGTGGGATTCTAGAGAATGGAAACGTTGCACCCTGTTCCTCATACTTCTGTTAATTAAGCCGTGTCCATCTCGCTACCCACACGGCTTTACAAATACGTGTAACAACAGCTCTGAGCCTCTGTGCATATGTCTACGTCATCGCGTCAGTTGCATGCCCTGCACCTACGCAATCCCGTCTATTACTAAGTGTGGATGAGATCATCCATTGTTCACCGACGCAGCTCAAATTGCTTACTGATATCGTGGCTACGCAGAGCTAGCTGACTCTGATTGATGATGTCAATGAGTTAGTAACCTTAGTATCATCAACAACATCAATGCTTAAAATTGACTTGATGAAGTCAACTCTTACACCCGTACTCAAGTTATAGTAATTACTTCAGTTTAAGTAATTACTTATACCAACATTTGTATGCAATAGATATGAATTTAAACGAAGTAAGAACCGTCAAAGAAAGCAAAGCTAAGAATTCTTACTTTTAACGGTTCTATATTTAAACAAAGGTGTCGATTCTGTTGCGCACAAACTAAACTTAACTTAGGCTATTGCTATCTTTTTCTCTCTAATAAAACGAGAAAGAAACGCATGTAATTTAGAGCTGTCAAATTTAGTTGGAACTAATATTTCCATTCAAATGAAGGGTGCACGGAAAAAAATGTGGACTAAAAACACGGTAAAGCGCAAGGCATAAACTAGTTTGACAGCTCTAACTTAGTTCATAGCTATTGCCGTCCTTTTCTCGCACTGCCTTTTAGTAAAAGATAGCAATAGCCTAAATTAAGTTAAGTTTGTGCACAACAGAATCGACACCAATGACTAAACTATGAATAAAAAATCGTTTCCTTTTTACTGAATTAATCACTTATATTTGTTTATAGATACGGGTGTAAGCATTGATGTATGGCGCAGTAAATAAGCTGAGCTTCATAATTAAATCGAATCTCTTTCTATTAACTAGGTTAGAATATAATCAAGCACACGTAATCACAAGACAGCTAACAATCTGTAGCAACTCTCGTGCATGTTTTAATACAAAAACTCTAATCTACATTAGAAACCATCATGAGGAAACCAGCATGCTTGAGAGATATTTCTCGGCAGCATGTAAAGCCAAGTTAGAGGCTCATGGGCGGTATAAAATCTCTGACACCAGGTTAGGCACTAACCGCGATAAAGAAGATACCTTCATTCATAACACGTTTTTATTTTTGTGTTTCTTCTACGGCTTATCGATGTTGCACAAAACTTCTCAGGATAAATTGAATAAAAAATCAACACAAACAGTCTAGAATACGTACTTAACTTATAAACAAATAAAACGTAATACTCTTCTACGTGCAAAGATTAAAATAATATCAGAATTGTGTTCCCCATCAGTCGGGCGCGCAGACGAATTGGCCTACCGGCTCGCGGCGGCAAGACAGCGCGACGCTGCGTGGTTCACGTTTCAAGTTTAGACATAAAACCTCATTTTATTTTAAATTCAATCACCTAAGTTTTGTAAGCTGACTGTAACATATTTTAAAAGTGTAATTTAAAGATCTTGGCGCTTGAATGAAGTTGACAGGGGGCGTTGTTGGTAAACATTTGTGAAATATATTGAAAACGTACAACGTTAGTTCCCTGATTTTAGTGACATTTAAATACATCTTTACACAGAAATCATTTTATTTTGAATTCAAACATGGAACCAGTCATGTAAGCGGCCTGTAGAACGTTTTAAAAGAAAAACAAAGAAAAGTATCCTCAACAGAAGTTCATAATTGCGGTGAAACCTGGTCTAAAACTTTTTGGTGGGTTTACCTCCGACAAAAGGGGTGCCGCTGGCGCGACGGGCTATTAATAGCTATATGTAGTGTTTTGGACGAAATCATGTAAAAGAGCATACATGTTGTATTTCGTTTGTTTTCTTTATAAAAACCACAAGTAGAAAAGTTCTTCCACAATTTTAGATGGATATTGTACACCTAAATTTGTAACACAACTCTTTTACAATATTGCTAGTACTATGGTTACAACTTTTAAACAAGATACTTTTTTTTTTAAACAATTTTTTATTCAAATGTAAAGCAATAAAAAATGGATTTATCCATGTTTTATCTATCAACATACTACATCGAACGCGTTTACAAAGTTTTTGTGTCCCTACTAACAAAACGCTGAGGAGTTTTCTCGTGAGTAAACAATCCTGGCTGCAGGGTCAAGTCATGTCCATCATAAAAATATATTTTCACCAGAATCAAAGGTGTGTGCAAAATTTCAGCATGAGCGGCTGGGAGGAACTGGTTTTAAATTCAGTTGCAAGACTACCAAAATAAGTATTTATTTATATTGCACTTTAACAAACTAACCAACAAAGCAAGTTACATAAGCTTTAAATTTTTAAGTGGCATGATGAAAGTAATGTCAATGCCATCATGATTATCACTTGATCTGTCCACGAAGTAGACACAATAGTTAAACAATGGCGTCCCGACGTGGACAATTCATGATTAATAAATAGCATATTAAGGGGCTCCCCCATGGACACTAGCGCCACTTTAGTAAAAAAATCAGAACTCGTTAAATACACAATTAATATAAAATCTGATTGACAAAATCAATGCTTTAGAGTTCTAGATTATTAACGTCTATTTAATTCATTAAAATATACTTCACTGTAGTTACAGTTAGACAAATTGCTAAAAACTGCGAGCTACTCGTATGTTTCAATGAGTTAAGCAGAAGTAAATAATTTAGAAGACCAAAAGATTGATTTTGTCAATCAGATTTTATCTTAATTGTGTATTTAACGAGTTCTGATTTTTTACTAAAGTGGCGCTAGTGTGCATAGGGGAGCCCCTTAACAGATTTAAATAAGGCTTTGTTAGTGTTAATGACAATGTTAGTGCCAAAAACTTATATCATCATCATCATCATCAGCCTATTACTATTCCCACTGCTGGGACACAGGCCTCATCTCTATGAGAGGGAAAAAAAAAACTTATATAGATTAAAATAATTACAACAGTGCAGTATGCTATGTGTACACGTGTCTAAAGGGGGAAATTGTTTTATTATCCAGGTAATACTTAAGTAAAAGTTGAAATGCCACAAGTGTCTTAAAATATTTCCTACTAGGTTTCATAGATAAGTTTAGTTGCTAGTGAGCCTCAAACAAACTATTGTTTGAGGCTCACTAGCAACTAACCTCTAATAATCAGCATTTATCAATAAGCCCCTCACTGTCTAGTGACAGTGAGGGGCTTATTGATAAATGCTGATTTTAAGTAACGATACGTATTAACGTTAAAAATGTACGCTATATCAGTAAAGCTATATCATCGTAAAGTAATAGAAATAAAATGCAACATAAAATATAAAACTAAACATCTTTGACTTAAACTAAAAAAGAGATCAAATAACCGACTTACACTAATAAAGAAAGAAAAAGTGGACAACATATGACAAAACAAAAAAAAAGGTTAAATTAACAGTAAAAGAAAATTTTATGAAAAGTAAACATAAGAAGAAAAAACTAACGAAATCGGTCCCATACGAGGCCAAAAGGCCTAACAATAATAATAGCTCTAGCTTTAATAACAATAGTATCTTGGGGTTTATTTTGTTCTGTTCCGTTTCATACATTTGTTACTTCATTATAAGTGGTTGCCTATGTTCGCAAGCTACTACACAATCGATATCAAGTGTCTGGCATGTTTATTTTTAACTCCGTCGATGGCCAATTAGCGATATTTTTCCTATTTCTTAGAAGCGACTTAGCGTAAGTCCCTTAAGCGTTGGAAACTGATATTTTTTTTTCCTTTAATAAAAGTCTTTGTTTGTTACCATGTTGTTATAAACAGTATTATTTATCAGGTATTATTTTTGGGTGAAAAGCCGACATCCCTCGGGTGTTATTGTTCTCATGTAACTCGTGTTACATTACATGTTACTCGTGTAACCTTTTTTTATTATTGTCTTAGTCACATAACCAAATAACGAGTGTAACAAGACACTTCTCCCTGTCATTGCGATCAGTTTTTCGTTCTAGATCTAGACCATACCTGGCAACCTTCTAGTTACGGAGATATTAGGTGTCAAAGTTCCAACTTTTTCACAAGTTTCTTAAAATACGTTTTTTAATGTAAGATTTTTACTTTAAACGCGTCCACGACCTCTGTATTATTTAATCCATCCATCAGCACAATGTTTTGAGTGCGATACATTGAGTCCTACCGTAAAACTTGATTTCACCCCAAAAGGCAAGTCGTTTCCCAGCATTTATTTTTGCGTAAAATAACTTAGTTTGATGTACAGAATGTTTGGTTGACGGCTTCGTGAAGAGTCCGTTTTACACCCTGTATATAATATATTGTGAATACCTTCTAATATACTACCTCTCACAGATCGGAGGCAGCGCTACCAGTGGTAACATTATAAACTGATTACGTAAAAGAAAATATAATGCTTCTTGACCTAAATTGAGGTCAATAATATCCACTTTTTTAAATCTTATAACAAACACTGTTACAAATATTTTAAAAACATAAACATACCACACAAATCATCATGGGTTTAACAATGGTATGCTAAACTTCGAGTATGAAGCCATAAAACATCGCTCCATCAAAACGAGTCGGACGAATATAAAACTCTTTGTGAAACGTCTGCGAAGTTTTACCAAGAAGCTTTAAAAAATATAATTTCAAACTTTCTATTGTGCAACCGGTGAGTTCCACCTGAATCCTTAAAAAATACATATTGCGAAGTTGTTTCGAAATATTATTTGCAGAAACAGAAATAAAGCTCATAGAAATTCTATGAAATAATATCAGGTTACGTTTCATTTCATTTCTCGTGTAGGAAAATTCATTCCTTTGCACTAATTGGTATAATTCTAGGAATCTCTATTTTCAAATTTATCAAAATTTATAGTAACTAATAATAAACGTCAATAGAAATCGTAATAAAATAGTTTGTATTCAAGAGAATACAAACTATTTTTAGTTTTGTATTTTGATTGTATTCACATGAAAAACTAAGTTCTTTGTTATACGTTTTATCACTGTCATATTAATTATAAAGCACAACGTTGATGTAAACTAACTTTTGCACGCAGCCACGCCCGACCGGACGTCAAAAATTATCCCACAAGAACGTATCACCCACCGGGAAAAAAATTGTACTATATCGCAACCCAGGTGTTTGTTTTGAAATCCTTTCCAACGTTAAGGCGTGACAAGGTAACAGGAATATGACATAATCGCTGCATGAAATAATTAAGTCGTAGCAAGTCGTAGCTATACCACGTAGCGCTACGGCGTAGCGCCACGTAGCACGTAGCCGAACGCCACGAAAGCTTAAGTTATTATGCAGTCTATTTTCACTACAACAGCTGCAACAGTTCAGTCCTTTGTTCAACAATACCAATATGTAGATTTGCTTAGAATATTGTAAACAGTCTGTACATTTTTGTTTTGAAATTTTACACGGTTTTGGTTGTGGAAATTTGTTCTTGATCATTATTATCGACCTACAGCAGTTCAGTACTGCATTTACTAACTTTCAAATCGGACAACATTCAACTCGATTCTCGGCAACTCTGATCTAGGTGCTACCAGCCACCCTGCGAAAATCGTCGCTGTACCTAGCCTGGCCCTTAACTTAGTTTTCCGATACGCAGTCTCCACTCAAAAACACGTCCACACCCCACCGGTCAAAATCGTTTACCCTTACTTTTATGCTAAGAGTACATCATATTTTTGTAGCAGACCACTTATAAATTGAATGATTTCAAGTACCAAAATACAAGAGACTTTAATCCTCTTGAACTGCAACATAAGAACCTTGCTACAGCAGCATTTATCCCCATTAACAATAGCAAAGCCTCTTTAATTGCAACACTAATTCTCAGTAATAAAAACAGAGTTCGATGTTACATTCTATGAACTGAGACTTCGTATAGAGCCCTTTAAAGGATATTGCTCTCTCACTCAGTCTGCGAACCTGCTTACCTGACTTATAATAGGTTCAAGTATTTCAGTACCCATCTTCAGATAAAGATGAAGTAGAAATGGAGTGCTAATTCGTAACAAAGAAGATAAGTTTTGACGTCACGTGTTTTTCTCTGAGAGGAAGACAGTGGTGGGTTTTGTATGTAGGTACAGTCACCGTTGCTTAACCCTGGCAGTAAAAGACAGACATAACTAATTTCGCTTCAAATTTTCGGTAAAAACTGAGCTTTTAGGACCTCTTCAATGATTGAGGTGTAAAATGTAGACGAAATAATAAAGTAAAATGGGTAAGGTAAAGAGGAAACTGTTTTTTAACAATTTGTTTCTGTCATGTTTTAATTCTTGCTTGCAAGATAATCTCATAATATCAACCGCAGGACCTACACCGCTGGGCAGTACATATGATTGTCATTGGCGAATCGTACCATGCTAATAGATAAACACTTGATAGTCATCTGCAGTTGTGCATATTAGCACTCCATTCCTTCATACTCCATGTGCATTTTTAAGCTACGTAGGTTGCAAGAACATTTTCCAATAAATACCTGCCATAACAAGCTTATAAAATATTATATTACTAAGAAACTAATAGCCTTGTTACTTGAACAATGTGAACAATGAACTACATTGTTCAGGTCTAGCCTTTTATCAATGTAAAATGGTCCTTCTAATGGAGCATAGAAATTTCATAAAATAACAAAGTATGCATCACAACAACCTTTTATGAAGTTGTCATTTCTTAGTAAACTGAGCTAAGAACTAAGATGTTTATTTTGTGATAAGGTAGTGATGTACTAAGAAAACATTTCGTCGTACTTACGGGAAATGGGTTCGTTTAAAAGTCTCTTCAAACACGGGGAAATTATATTTAGAAGCTGCTTTCTCTCTGTAAAATGGCCATTTTCTTGCTAACTGTAATTTTGACCTGGTGAAGGTTGCGGGAATCCGCTGGGTGCAAGTCGCACGGGACGTGTCAATATGGCGACACTTGGGAGAGGCCTATGTCCAGCAGTTGACGTCTTTCGGCCAAAGTGATGATGATGAATGATGTTATTTTGTTTGAAAATTGGTGAATGGGGATCAAAATTTCACATGAGATAAAACCATTTTTGTGTAGCTGCAATGGTTAAAGTAAGGTAGTTCCCCTTACTGCCCCGCTGAAACCTTCCCCTTTGTGTAGAGTAGCTTATAGAGCAATAGATAATTTTTATTTTCGATCTCGTTCAGATTATGACGGAAAATGTGCTATGCAATTGGGGTGCTGGTTTGAAACAACATTCAAATTAGAAGAACAAATCCGAAGGGGTTTACCAAAATCAATTTTCGCCGGTCCCATCAACCAGGCGTGGAACGGATTAACGCTAGCCCGAGGGTGGCTTTTAGCGTCCGATTAACATGACTCACTGGCTCTCGAAATGGAAGAGTGCACATTAATGAATATCATGTGTATGTAGATATAGAATGTATGAACCATCCTTATTAATCCGTCAAGGTTATTATTCGTAAACCGGAGACAAAAAGCATATTAAAATTTGATACGTGTTTAAATTGAAATTACTTTCCAAGAGAAAATTTTAATTAAAATTGCAGCTGCCTGTATTCGTTCTTTCATCTTGTCATTGATTTTCCACTCACTTTTCCTAACCGTTGAGCTCCTTGAGTTTTAAGTTAAGCTTGATCATCTTCTTATCAATACCAATCTTATAAAGGGTGTAAAAAGTCCCTTAACGAAGCCGAAGAACACTCATTTTGCCAGACTTTCCGATCATTGATTTGTTCCAGACCATACCTGGGAACCTTCTAGGACCTTCTTTACGGAGATATTGAAGGTCAACTTCTTCACGCGTATTTTAAATACAAGTTTTAAACTTTTTAACTTTACTTTAAATACCTCCATGACCCGTTTAAAATTCAATGCATCCATTAGCACAATATTTTGAGTGAGTGAGTTTAATTGAGCAATACCGAAACCCGTGACTTTTCCGTATAAAAAAATATCTTCCTGCTCTTGTTTCATTCTATTTGGCGTCGTCGGCGCAACACGTATTCTTCTTCCATTCTCCCCTGTCAGACGTCACGCCATGGAAAACGTAGTACTTAAATTACAAAGACTAATTTAATAAAGTAAGAAGACTACGTAGAACAAAAACTTAATAATGTCCCAGGTATTTTCTCATTTTCAGACAAGCTGCACTTTAGAGCAAAGAATGTTTGTCCTAAGGAATGTAATGACATGGATATTTTCTTTGTCAAAGGAATTCAATTTCATTACCTATGCCTCGGTACTTAATAACAAACGTTTTCTTCAATCACGCCCTTTAAAGTACCTGCTAGACGTTTTGAAAACTACCTTTTAAAACAAATTGAATTCCTATTCCCATATGAGGGGCGACCTTCTTAAAAGCCATACAAAAGGTGCGCCTGTAAATATGATTTAAGAAGGGTCCTAAGTTAGACTCAGGTCGGGGAAAGGATTACTGAGGTTTTGCGCTTCAGAATTTATTCAGCAGTAGGGTACTAAATTTGTAGATAGCATGTAGATAGATTCGGATTCAGAATTCTGTAAAATTCTGAAAAATTTTGCTCTGAAACGTCTTTTTTAGTGGGGTTAATTACGGTTTACGGTAGGACTCAATGTAACGCACTCGAAAACTTTGTGTTGATGGATGCGTTAACATCTTTCTTTCTATATCGTGTGGTTTTTATGCCTCCCATGGGCCTCTGAATTGGCTTTTCATGCCATCAAAAAATATCTCTCAGGCATGCTGGTTTTCTCACGATGTTTTCCTTCACCAAAGGAAGTGATAATTATAACTTGACATCTTGTATATACAATACAATAATACAAGTATTATGAAAAAGATACGAGAAAAGATTTTAGAACTTTGATTTCTAATTTCTGACGGGAAAAACAAGTGTATTTCGGCTTTGTTATAGTTGTTTTTACACCCATTATTAGGACAACAGCCTCTATATGGATGTACCTACCAACCACAGCGTTTGCAGGCTCTTTTTGGCATGTGCTTTTCCATGTGTCAAAAAGTTTAGTAGTAGCAAACCTTTTTTTTTATTTTTTCGTACGGGAAATCATCAAATGACTTCTCCCGCTCTGGGCGGAGCAGGAGGGAGTGTCAGACTTTTACTGACTAAAAGCCATCCATGTTCCTTCATCGCCCTTTGTGTTCCGGGGTCACGGTATCTCTTTCGAACAGTCCCGCAACCCCGGCAGGCATCGGTCCTTGAGAGAGTCAGCAATAGGAAGGGGTCCCCCTTCCTATTACTGACATTGTAGAACGCAATAAAGAATTGAGAATTGAGTATTGATCCGCTGGATGCGAATCGCACGGGACCGGGCAATGTGGTGACACTTGGTTGAGGCCAATGTCCAGCAGTGGACGTCTTTCGGCTGAAAATAATGATGATGATGAGTATTCGGGCATTCACTAGTATCATCACTATCAACACCGCGTCTTACAAGTTTTAAGGTGCGGTGCGTAGCGTAAATTGAACTTTTAACTTACAACCCACGCATAAAGTTCAATGTACGCTAAACATTCAATATTTGCAGCGTACATCGAGTCTTCGTTTCTATTCTGCCTGGGAGACGAGCTGAACGGCCTCTACCGGTTCCTGCCCCTCATCAAGACCTTGCAGCATATGGGCAGACTGAAGAGCAGGGGCCACTACAGGTACAAGTTCAGAAACATGAAGTTCTTCAATAACCTGATGGCAAGGCAACCTAAGCTAATGGGGTAGTTCAATAAAAACTGTATTTTTATAACGTGTATTTTATTTTGTCCCAGTGACAAGCCGTGGTGGTAGATTTCTTAGAAGACGGAGGCACGAACGGAACAAAACCAACGACCAGTGGTCCCCATTAGCCATGCGGAAAGGCCTTTGCCCAACAATGGGATGACGCAGGCTAACAGCTACAGTATTTTATCTGAAATTGAAGTGAAGATGTTGCTGCAGATATGTGAAGTGTGAACTGAGATTTAGATATTAACATTTTCCGAGTTTGTAACACAAACATGGTTAGAAAACCAGCTCATCACTTCTCGGAATCCAACGCTGTACGTCTCTTTTTGTGTATCGCACCACTACTCCAGCGTAGCATGATCAGTACATCTATAAGTATATGTCTGTTTAACGAGAGTAGGTATACTATGACTACTTTAAGTGTGTAGTTAAAGGTGGCGTTGCTTGCCAAAACAATTTCCCTCTTGTATGTAAGTTACAAATGGTAAAATTGGCGTGAGTGATTGGTACGATGACTTACGGCGGCTTATCAAAACCCAATACATTTAAGAGTTCATCATTTCACTTACTTAGTATAGGTTCTTTGAGCCTGTAACGTTTATATTTATTCCGTACAGTGACCATTCAAGACAAAGTCATAGCACTAGGTACTGACCACTGCAGCCGCAATCTCTTATAATAATCAATACACCAACGCTTTGATATCCGATACGATCGCATCCACAAAGGTCTGTTGCATAATGGACAGTAGTAGTTCTAGGAATCGAAATAATAGGCATGACGACAGTATCAAAATAAAAAAAAAATGCAAATCTATTTAGTCCGTCAATTAGAAGTATTGGAAATTAATGAACACGTATTTTTTGTTTTTGTACATCAATAAATATTGACAAAGATAAAACGCGTCAAAACTCGGGAGTGGGGACTCGTGACGTCAGGACTAGGTAAAAATTATACCTAGGCGTGACGTATTAAGAATTTTAAAAGCGTCATATCTTCGTCAATTTTGGTTTACGTAACAAAAGAAAAAACACGGTTCAAATATTTTTTGATAACCTAGCTGACGGACTAATAAGTTTGTTTTTTGTCGTCTCGCCTATTAACGGTGGTTTAGTTGATTAAGACATCCGAGTCGTTTGCGTAGCGCACAGCTCTCCCTCTGTATGATTAGGGTGGTTCTGTACGTGTATAACCAAGTGCCGACAACTGATTTGATTATTAGCAGGCAGTCTAAGCGTTAGGAACATTGGCCGATATTTTTTTAAATGGCATACAATTACAAAGTCTTGGGGTCCTTGGTAAAGTTGTCAGTGTGACATTAACATCAGTCACATTCCAAAGGTGTCATGACACGCGACATAAGCTGACACTAATGAGTGTGAGGTACTCAATACTTTTTGTAAACTACATTGCTTTAGCAAATGATGACAAAGATTAGATTCATAAAAATCCAGCACATAAGTAACAGTAAACTGTGAAATAATGAAAAACCGTTTATTATGCACAGACAAGACTTACATTATACAAAAAAAAAACAAAGTAGCCTTTTACTAGACAATACTACTACGTACGTACTAAAGGAATATAATCTTGCAAAACGTCCCGTATCTCTTTTGTCCACCGCAACCTTGTTAAATATGATGCAACGCAAGACAATGAACATCGATGTTTGCATGTCTAGAACCAAAGGCTTGTCAATTTTGCCTTTGGTGGTTTGGTTGTGGGCATAAAGGCCAGAATCACTTATTGAAATAAGTTTATTCAATTGCACAAGTTTTTAAATTCTATATTTATCAGACGTCACAGATAAGTCTTCATTTCTTCGTTTTTCCTAAAATAAAAATATTATTTGATGCTCATTGTGATCTAGGCGCACTGATCCGTAATCCTATTATTATTACGGATCAGTGAACCTAGATCGAATGAGCGGAGTTAATGTACCGTAAATACGAACGATTTTAAAATACTCGTCTTGAAAATGTTATTTATCTAGGTTTAATCTTACCCTTTTTATTTTCGTACATACCTACATAATTTACAAACCATGAACAACCTTAAATAATTAATACAAACTAAATATTTACAAAAAAAGACGAGATGAAGTCTAAAACAAAGAAGAATAATTATTTAAACACAAAAGGACACTCAGGTGTCAAAGTATTCTTAAGTAGTTACTAATAATGGAATTGATTCTTCACCGATTCGCAAGGGTCGTATGAAGAAGACTGGTAAAAAAACTCCATTGTAACTCTTTTATGATCTGTTGAGCAGTCTTAAACTGTGCTTAATGCTCGTCTGCTATCGATTATTGATTTCTGATATTCCCAGTTGCATTAAAGGGTGTAAAAAAAACCATTAACGAAGCCGAAAGGCACTTGTTCTCCCCGTCACGTCATTGCGATATTTATTTTGTTCTACACCATACCTGGGAACCTTCTAGTTACGGAGATATTGGGGGTCAAAGTTCCAACTTTTTCACAAGTTTTTTTTTTAAAGCATGTTTTTAACCTAAGATTTTCTAAACATATCCACGACCCCCATACTATTCAGTCCATCCACATTAGCACAATGTTTTGATTGCGTTACATTGAGTTCTACCGCAAAACGTGATTTTTCACCCCCAAAAAAAAAGTCTTTTCCCAGCGATAAATTTTGCGTAAACTTACAGTTTAATGTACAGAATGCTTGGTTGACGGCGTTGTGAAGGGTCTATTTACACCCTGTATTATTGGATTGGACGACCTACAATGTTAATCTAGACTTGACGTTGATGCCTAGACCTTCGCTAATTCTATAAATAGATGTCCCGAATGGATTGAAATGGGCAGAAGACTTAATTGGTGTAACTCGGCTATATTACAATGGTATTTGGAAACGTTTTCAGAATGATTGTTTTTGTCTTCAAAAATGCCCTAACTTATGTATTATTCTTCTTCTTATTCCAGAAGAAAATTTAAATAACTGTTATTGTTATTATACTTAAAAACATGATCACAAAATTTAATCAGGATTAACTTTTTTTTTAATCAGCATTAACTTTCAAACATCATCACAAAATTGTATCAGGATACTTATCAAACATCTTCTTTTAAAAATATCTTGATCCACTTTTTAATCCAATGAAAATGTGTTCTACAGTAAAAACATAATTTAATTAAATTACCAACTTCACCGTTTTATAATTGGAAATGAGAACGGAAGTTAGTAAAGTTGTATATTAGAAAGTAAGTACCCACGCTTCAGGCCTCACTCAACATGCTAGACTATGTACAGGAAATATTATCAAAGATCTTTAAGGGTTTGAAGGGAAAAGAATTGCAAAGTCTACACATATTTTATTTCATAGCTTTTTTTATATTAAATGGACCAACTTTTGACCTCACTACTTACTATAAAACTCATGTCCTCACAGAAAAGTAAATTCTTTATTTAGTTTTCTTTGATCTACCTTTCTAACTTTACGAAGTGTGTAAACAAAGCGAATAAGATAAAGAATATTATATTTCTGTCCCATTACTTCCGATCGAGTAAAAATTTACAAAAAGACTTATTGTACTATATTAAATGGGCCTACTCTTGAGCTCAATATTGTCCTAAGGACAGAGATGAGGTCAACGATAGAACGACTTAACCTAAAAGAAGCCTATTGGGGTCGCATGAACTTAGATTTAAGTAATAAGTAAGGGATTAGTTGTTATTTAATAAATAACTAATAAACATCAATGAAACAGCCAATACAGTCTGCATTGTAATGAATTAAAATGTATGGTTAATCTGAAGGTTGCATTGGTTGTAGCTTTAATGTGTCTTTTATTAACCCGACAAAATAATATCTTTTAATGGGTGTAAACATACCCTTAGCGATGCATGTATTTACAGAATTATAATCATTAAAGTCGTTAATACCCTCTAGTTCATTGAATGCCATTGAATGAATATTTCATGAAAAAGTCTCAGGCTACCCTGGCACTTCCCCTGAAGGGCCTTTACTACCTCAAATGGCTTAGCATGATCCTCCCTTTCGCCTAAAATACTGCAGCATTAATTTTGAAATAAATATATGGTAAAGTTGAGGATTAATGTTAAGTCCTATGTTTGGCGAAAACACGATTCCATAAAATTTTCTCGATAGAAAAAAACCCAACGTTACCTCTTAACTGAACAATAAACCGCTGGCAATCATAAAATACTTCAAATTAGATCATGAAACTTTTTATACTAACTTTACTAACTATAAAGCAGGTCTTATGTTACTTATTTTTTTTTGGTCCAATCAATAGATTTTTTGTAAATCGCAAAAAATTAACTCATTTCGCACTATTCAGCCCGCAGTGACTGACGTAACAACCACATTGTAGTGCAAGCTGATTAGAACTTTATTCTAACAGAATTTCAAACGAAGTTTGCACAACCACCTTCCGCCTGACGCAGGTCCTCACCGGACACGGTGTTTTCGGGAGGTTCCTGCACCGAATCGGGCGGGAGGAAACGCCCGGGTGTTTCCACTGCGAGGATCGACCGGAGGACACGGTGGAGCACACGGTGGAGGTGTGCCCCGCGTGGGCGGAGCACCGCCGTGTCCTCGAAGCGGCGATTGGCGGCGGCGACCTCTCGCGTCCGGCCCTGCTGCAAGCCATGGTCCGGAGCGAGACGGAATGGGACGCCGTCACCTCCTTCTGCGAAGCAGTAATGCTAGAGAAGGAGGTGGCGGAACGTGAGAGGGAGAGAACCTCACAGCGTCCCGGCCGCCGCGGGAGACGCCCCGGGCGTCGGGGGCCACCACGTGGCCCCCGGCCACCGTAGGCGCGGGCCTGTGGACGGTGGGCTATGGGCTAGCTCGCCGTCCGTCCGTCTCATGACGACAGGCCGTGTCGACGGCGCGTTCGTGTTCCACGCGCGCCTCAAAGAGAGTCAGCAAAAAGGAAGGGGTCCGCAAGGACCGATGCCTGCCGGGGTTGCGGGACTATTCGAAAGAGATACCGTGGCCCCGGAACACAAAGGGCGATGAAGGAACATGGATGGGTTTTAGTCAGTAAAAGTCTGACACTCCCTCCTGCTCCGCCCAGAGCGGGAGAAGTCATTTGATGATTTCCCATCCGAAAAAAAAAAAAAAAAAAAAAAAGTTTGCACAACCACAAATAGAGTTGCTAATTTTAGGGTTAGACAGGGCCTTAAAGTGGAAGTTACAAACATGGAAAAGTCAGTATATCCCTACAAAAGTAGTTATGCTACTTAACTTACAATTTCCGCAATTTGCCATAAGTAAAGTAATCGTAACATCGAATTAATCCCGTTTTTCCTCAATACCAAAATATCCCCCGACTAAATTTCTCGTTGACGGCTCAACTGCGGTTCCTGTGATGTAATGGCGGAAAAGCATTCGTTTTCCTGGTGGCCTACCATGACGTCTTAAAGCAGGATCGTTTTAATCTTGTTCCAGTGTGGGTAAGAGACGGAGCTATAGAGGACGTCTAGCGCCATCTCTTTCCCAGACTGGAACAAGATTAAAACGATCCTGCTTTAAGACGTCATGGTAGGCCACCTGTCTCGTTACAAGTCGGCCCAGGTGGCGGGTTGAATCATACAAAGGACAATCAATGCACCGTTTGTTTGTGACAATAATGCCATACCTAAAAAAAAATTGAAATAGCGTTTTTTAAGTTAAAATTTAAAATATTTTCATTAATTTTTTATTTATTTTTTGCCTATAAACCTTTTATCAAAAGATTAAAGGTTTTATTTTACGCACCTATTTCGTTACTTAATTTAATACTTACTTTCATAATTTTATATTCAACTACAAACAACAGCGAAAATTCTATCTTTCTAAATCGAATTTTCGCTAAATGCCGCTGCTTCGCTAAATAACGTTAGTTAAAGTTAAGAAACGTTTGATCATAAAAAATATATGATTTAGCAGTAATTTATCATTGCCTAACTTCAAGTATAACAAACACTTAAGTATATTAACAAACTCCTTATTCGGAAAATATGGCTTCCCCTTTGTGAAAGTCGACACGAATAAAACTATTTTCCTACAATTTTTGTTCCTGAACTTTGTTCTCCAAATACGTAGAATTCTGAATAACAAAAGCGCCGTGTAATAAAAAATCTCCTTTATTTTGCTTACGTTCCTGCTGTTTACCAGCTGCCCTGGGCGATAATTAAAAACATCCAAACTACGTTAGCAGCATCCATTAGCGACAAGAAAAACGATCCTTAAAAATCGGCGAGCTAATAGGTGCCGAGGTAAAATTTACTTGGTTAAAAATCCCAGTAAAAGCATTTCGTGACACGACGCGTGCCGTCGGCAATTTAACGTATGGGATAGCGGCGCCTTAACACAATTATCGGATGCATCAGAGTATCGGATTTCCATCGAGTTGTGATGCTGGTTCCATTTCATTCCGATAAGCCTTTCATGTTGATGTTACTGTCAAAACTGTTAATCGGACAAAAGCAGCTTTGACTGGTTTCGGTCATAATCATAACCCTAACATCATACCATCACACCTATAATACCCAAAGAGAGTTACAATTAACAGTAAAAAAATAACACAATAGGTAAAAACACAGTTTTTGAAAAACTTTATTTTTAACGTACTAGGTAAGTATACCCAAAGGATTAGGCAGGTAGTTACCTAATAATACAGCCACATTTCGCCAGACATGTTTAAATCCTATGTTATAAGGATTGAGAGCAGCGGTGGCCCAGTGGTGGCGGCCCCGACTTACGAACAGTAAGTCGTGGGTTCGAACCCAGACAGGCGCATTACTTTGTGTAATTTATTTCATCACCACTGCTCTCAAAACGGTGAAGGAAAACATCGTGCGGAAACCAAATCCTAGAACCAAAAATTGGAAGACATGTGACATCTACCAACCCGCACTGGGCCCGCGTAGTGGATTATAGCCCATTCCGTCTCATTGAAAGGAGGCCATGTCCCAGCAGTGGGAACATTATAGGCTGATGATGAAGGGTTGAGCTTATCCTCATTAACTGGGCATAAATCCAGACTTCGTGAATAACCCTTAATAAGTTAAAACGCAGTTTCTCTATAAATAATAATGTTGTCGCCTTTGTTTATTGAGAATCTCTTTAAATAAGAAAAGGGTTATAAAAAAGACCTATCAACCTACAGTTTGGCCGCTGAGAGAATGCGTTCCAGACGTCTGTCAGTTGGTACATAAATTTAGCGCGAAATTATAACATTTATTGATAATTGATTTAATGATATCGATTTTATTAATATTATTTATTAATAAGGCAAAAAGGGAAAAAAAGGTAATAATAGGTAAGTTAAATAAGCTATAAGTTATATAACATCACCAATAATACTAATACTCGCGACCTGTCAAGAACGCATTCTCTCAGCGGCCAAAATGTAATACGTTTCTGAAGTTATGTTAAAAGTTCGTAAAGCAGTTTTAACCGGTCAAAAGTAGTTGTGACTAATTTAAAATTTTAACTGTGACATGGATAACGCGTGAAACACCCACCTCTCTAAACAAATTAACCGTTTAATTCGACTTGACGTTGGCTTTTAATGCAGGTGGATGGTAACTAATGCACCTAGAACTATACTTACAGGCAGTTTGTCAGTCCGTTTGTACGAAGTAATCGTTGAATAAAATATAGGCGCGCCCTCCTTTCAGAATAGCAACTTTTATTGATTGGGTATTCTTAGATATACGTATTGGGTATTCTTAGATAGACGTACTACTTCTTTGTGTTTGCGGTCGTCGCAAATGTAGGGGAAATTAACTATCAAGTGTCTTTATTTACAGGTAGTATATCAGTCAATTTGCTCGAGGTAATTGTTGAATATTCAATGCCCCTTTTTAACTAACTCTCAAAAGTCTAAACATGCTGTGTGGGAATTTCAACTTTCACCGCTAATCAGAGTGTTGAAAACTGAGCGCATTTCGGCGTAGTAAAAATGGGCATAAGGGCTTTGATATTCTGAATAGAAAGTGTTATTGATTGTCTGCAGTAATAAATACGACAGCGTTTGCAGCCCGACACGTGTTTATTTGCGGAGTTAAGTTGGAGTAAATGCTGCATAATCGGTCTTTTAAGTCAACCCAAATTGTAAAGTTAGTTTACGTATGACGGAATCTTATCGATGTATGTAAGTTTTGTAAACATAAGTATTTTGTATCGACTCACATATTTATTCGAAATATTCGAAAGAATATACTGTCTCTGTTTTTATCGTACCGTTTTTTGTCAATAAAGTACTCGGATGATTAATCTAAAGTTTGTCTTGAAACGGTCGCTTTTAAAATAAATATATTATTTTTCATACCTATAAAGTTTGGTGTACAAAATAAAGAGTATAATATTTGTCTTCTAGAATAGAATATACTTTCCTACCTCCAGTTTCATCTTTTACCTGTCTTCTACCTACCTTTTGTAATCTTAAGTGTCGGCGTCTAGGTAAGCTTTAGATATTATCCCGTCTCCCCTCGTCACAACATCCGAAGTCGCTTTGACATCGGCTGCAGATACATCCCTTTATGCCAAGCCAATCTCATTAGCTTTAGATATGTCAAACGTCTGAGTCTTCCTCTGAGGCTTTGATCAAAGAATACTTAAATTAAAAGACGTATCGTAGTGCTTCATATCGAGACGGCTTATTGAATTCCTTACAAAGGCGAATGCTGATAACATATCAAATAAACATCATCTGCCTAGCTTTTTCCGAACTATGCTGGGGTCAGCTTCCAGTCCAATCGGATACGGAGCTTAATACCAGTATTTTACCTATAACCTGTTCTCCATAACCCTGTTAGTACTGAGTAATACGTGCCACTGACCTATAACAACTGTCAAAGATCTACAAATTACAGCCGGACCAACGGCTTAACGTGCTTTCCGAGACATGGGTAATAACATCTCAAACTCTACATGTTTAAGTTTAATCTCGTCTCGAATTCTGAGGTCCGATTTGTTCGACGATGACACCGGTTTTCCGAACAAATGAGTGATGTTTATGAACACAACAAAGATCTTGTATTCGTGTTACCGCTTTGGTTAGATTGTGGAGTATGATTAATTTTTGTATTAAGCCGAGATAATTATATCGATACTTGATAATTATTTGTGGAGTTTTTTTATCTTTTTACTGTACATAGATAATGTTACAATATTACAGTTATTATTGGGTGTATAAATACCCTTAACGAAGCCGAAGGGTATTTGTTCTCCCTATATTTGTGATCATTTTTTTGTGCTGGACAATAGCTGGGAACCTATTACTTCACAGCTTTTTTTAAAATAGAAGTTTTATATAACTTTATCTACACCCATGCTATAAATCCTCTATTAAAGTATCTGAAACAGTAAGTTTTATTAAACACAGACTAATAATATTTACATTATTTACACACTAACTCTATAAAAAGAAATAAAAATATTTTACAAATATAAAAAAAAAAAAAAAAAGGTTACAGGGCGTCGAAAAATTCGCCCACATCGCTGTCAACAGGAAAAGTGCCCAGAAGGCTGGCAGCATTGCCACGTTGGATGGATTGCCATCCAACGTGGCTGATTCTTTGGCCAAAAAATAGGCCCGCCCTCTGGTCACGTGAAGAGTCGACCAACCGTTTGGCGATTTCCCGAAATACTAGGTGGGCACTCGGACCCCATGGCCCTAGTGTTTCAACCCCAAACGGCTCAAACACATAATTATCAATTAAATTATTGTATTTGCGCCGTTTGAGGTTTTCAGCACCTGCAGCAGCCGCCCCAGCGCAGCACACTGTGCTCGGAAGATGGGAGCTAAAAAGCTAAACTAAAGCTAAACTTTCTGAAACAGTTAGCTTATGGCCAATATTAAAACAGCCAGTGTCATAATAATCATTATAACACCCAAATGGGTGTTATAACGTTGTACTAAATTTCATTATGCAACTCGTTTTAAAAAAAGAACATTGTCTAGCACGTGCGATTCACTACCACAGCGCCGTAATTAAAAAAAAACTTATAGGTTAATTCGAATTCAAGTCGAATCCCGCCATTTTTGTTCGATATTAGTATTGCATTACTTTGTTGTTTACAAAAATGAGTTTGAGTGAGAGCTTTGTGTATTTTAATAATTGTACAATCCAAAATGTAAATAATTTTATTATTACCTATACATGGTTTGTTTGTATTAAATACTCAGCAATTCAACTTTCCATGAATTTACATAGACTTCTTACAACACTAAAACAACCTATGGTTTCAGAACCTTTTATGGAGGATTCATATCATGGATGTAGATAAAGTCTTGTATGCAACTGTACATAATTAGGTATTAAAACACTCATGTGATACTATTATCACACTCGGCTTCGCCTCGGGGTATTAAAACACGAATGTGGGTTTATCACAATAAACCCACATTCCTGTTTCAATACCCCTCATTATACAACAGTTGCATAAATAACTATTAAATACTTACCTTCATGATCCCTGTACTACTCAGTGCATCCATCAGCACAATGTTTTGAGTGGGTCACGTTGAGTCCTACCGTTGAAAGTAATTTTTCTCACCAAAAAGAAAAGTCGTTTCCCAGCAATAATTTTTGCTTAGAATTACTCAGTTTTATGTAGGTACAGAAGCTTACTGAATAGTCCGTTTACACCTTGTATAAAAGGCGAGCATCCACGTTCCTAAAATTGTACACAAATAGCAAGTAAATCCATGATCAACTGCTAGTAGCAATAATGGCATCCAGAGCCTTCGCCGAACGCATCAGTGTTAACAAGATCAGCAGGATTCCTGTGAACTAGTTTGACATGATCTGTTTGTCCGCCTGCAGATGGCGCCACCCTCACCCCTTTCCAAATTAACTGGAATACGGATTGGTTGGATTTGGATTTCATAGTTGGCTTCTGCTGGACTGAGAGTGCACGTTAATGCCCGTTTGTGAGTTTCTTGTATGGCACAACAAAACCTCATGCCTGTAATACTTGAAGAATTAGGCAGAGGCGTACCCACATTTCGCCAGTTATGTTTAAATCTTGTTCCTCCACATCACAACCATGTCCATACCAAGACAAACGATTCTCTTTCAATTTTTCTGTAACTGGTACCATTTTCAAACTTCCTCTAATATACTCATTTCAACTTCAACAGTCTCATCTGCGCTATAAATGTAATCTTCGTTCATCCATCTTCACAGCCCAGCATTCCGATCGATACAGTACGGTATGTCAAATCACGTAGTTCGATCCCTTTAACATGAGGGGCATCCGTGAGGGTCGTAAGTCGTTGCTTTTAATATCTAGAATAGATCTCGACAGAAAACTAAAGATTCCAAGAGATGAGACGAGAGATGTTGTCAGAGGAAACTAGTCTCAGGTTTAAAGAATAGTACATTTTGATACAAGTGGAGTAAGTTTGTTATTGCACCCGAGGCGAAATTAACTCCCGAGCCGCAGGCGAGGGTTGTTATTGAGCCGAGAACTGCAATAACAAATGTCCACGTGTATCAAACGACGTTTTTCAATACACTTTTGAAGAAATAAAACAAAAAAACGACAAATATTTTTGTCATGAATTATTAGGAAACCATGATTTAAATTTTATTTTTTTACCGCGCTTTGCTTTCGCCAGGTTGAAGGAGAAGCAAAGGTATAAAGCCGCTAAACAGCCTAATATGAAAAATAGAATATTTTTGAGTTTAGAACACAAATAAATGTTTATTTGTTCATAAACGTTTATTTTATTTTAATAATCATGGTTTTTGATGATATTCTATTTATAAACATTATTTAAATATTCAAAAAATATTAACGCTGTAAAGACGCCTAACTCCTTGCCGATATTAAAAAAAAAACAAACACCGCCGACTATAGGTATTGAATTAATTTGTACTAAGTATAGGTATAGTTATCAGTGGCAATTTTCATTCCCGCACACGTGTTGTAAAATGAAAAAATCCCACGTGTGTGTAATACATTACATGTTGAACCTAATCGTATGCGATAAGAACCAGTATTCGAGGAAGTGTATCGAAAAAGTCTTTCTTTTCAAGGTTTTCATAATCTCTTTGACGGTTGGGATAAATGATAGTAATCTTCGTATGCTTTAGAAGCCCTCTTAGAAACTTGCCAAATAGATGCAATTCTTTTTACAAGGTTAGATAAGTCGTTCCTCAAACATAAATAAGTATAATATTAAATTTCTGTTGCTTAGGTACGTAGGTACCTAAATCTTTGGAATAAGTATAATATTAAATTTCTGTTGCTTAGGTACCTACTCCATCACCGCGTGCGATTTGCAAAAAAAACTAACAACTGTAAAACGTGTTGTATACATCTGACAGAGTTCTCGTCAGGCGTTTTGAATAGTCGGCGATGAAAATCAAAGCATTTATTTCCAGTACGTTCGTTACAAGTACTTTTAAAGTGTCGAAAAAAAAAAGTGCGAGTCGAACTCCACACAAAAAGGTTCATAGCACCAATAAATACTGTGTGGACTAAACAGTGACGTCATTAAGTATGTGGTATCCGAAAATACTCCATACAATTACAATGTAGGGTCGAACAAGCTATTTGGTTTACAGTTTAACCCACAAATTACATTGTAAAATGTAAACCAAATAGCTTGTTCGACCGTACGTTCCGCAATTTTTTGTATAGTTTTCGAGTTATAGCTTCTTGAAAAACCCTGTAAAAACCCGCCGATGAATGTTGTCGTTTAAAAAAACGATCTTTATTTTTACAGGGTTGCCCATAGCTGTCGGGCATCTCAGCGATACTGAACGCGTACAAATGTCATGTCACTGACACGGGGCCCGCAATCTTTTCCACGTTTCTTGAGCGAATAAATAGTTGATAGTTATGGCTTCGTCGCCGGTGGTGGCACACGTGCCTCAAATAGACGCAAGGACTTCCCGTGGAATGTCTGTCGCTTATACAATTTCCCTTCAACCCGCTCTTTGCAAATAGGAAACGGAAACTACCTGAGCTTTTATTGAATAACGTCGCGCGTCGTCTCCACTTCAATATTGGTAACGTTGCCTCCAATAGATAGGTTAAAGCCTTCCAACAGCTGATGTTACTTTGTTATCTTGGTTGAAACGTTTGATTTTGTAAGGGTGAAGATTTATAACTACATCATTTGCTTAGCCTTTTCCCAATTATGTTGGGGTCGGCTTCCATTTTAACCGGGTGCAACTGAATACCAGTATGTCACATGAAGCGACTGCCTATCTGATCTCCACAAGCCAGTTAGTACTGGGTAATACTACACCTCTATACCTCTTGGTATGGACCGGTTGTCAGATTTTGGGACTACCTGTAACGACTGTCAAAGCCCTACAAATGACAGCCGGTACGGAGTACCTCAGTTTGTAATGGGTGGTCACCAATACACAGACCAACCTTGCCTAGCAAGCACGACTTAACCTGAAGGTTAAGTCGTGTCGTCAGAGTGGCTCTAATTTAACCACGAGCTCGTCTCAATTCTTTCTTCTATTCCAAAGATTCAAGAAAACGAATAAGAAAAATGTTGTAATCGTTTGTTTGTTTTAAGGATTAATTAAACTAGAAAGGAGTTATATCCGGCTACGGATACACGGATAGCTTGCGGATAAAAGTACACATCAATACCGAGAACCTGCGGTCAGCTTGCTAACAGCTTAAATTTAATTAAGTAGTCTCAACTTCAACACTTCGCGTAAATGATGAAACCAACGAAATATGGTCAAGTATTGAAATGGCTGATTAAATTTTTTTGTTTGTTTTAATAGGCGAGACGACAAAAAAACTAATTAGTCCGTCAGTTAGATTATCAAAAAATAATTGACCCGTGTTTTTTCTTTTGTTACGTAAACCAAAATTGACGAAGATATGACGCTTTTAAAATTCTCAATACGTCACGCCTAGGTACAATTTTTAGCTAGTTCTGACGTCACGAGCCCCCACTCCCGAGTTTTGATGCGTTTTATCTTTGTCAATTTTCATTGATTCACAAAAACAAAAAATACGTGTCCATTAATTTTCAATACTCTGACGGACTAAATACACACATCAAAAGTATCTAGGGATCAACATATATTTTTGCAATAACTTTTCTCCTGATTGATATTAATTAAAATTTTCTTTAAGGATTCATCAAATAAAGTGTTTTCGTTTGTCACAGTAACGATAAACCAAGTCACCTTTGCATTAATAAAGAAATTTGCCATTTTCCTAATAAAGGGATTTTTGACATTTGAACCACTAACATTAAAGTTCGAAAAAAAGACTGAAATAACAGTTTTCTTTAAAATTTTATTGGGTAACTTAAACAATTAATAATCCGTGTTTCTACCGCGAACACTAACAACACAAGAACATCGGTTTGGCATACTCAAAATGAGTTCATCCAAATCACGCTGTGGAATGGCCGCCCATGTTCGTTGCAACAACAAAAAAAGGTCTTCTTGCGACTGGATACCCTCCATATTCGGCAGAGCTCTTCTCTGTAGCATATCCCATGCATGCTCAATCGGGTTCAAGTCTGGCGACTGAGCAGGCCAGGGCAGGACATTGATGTTAGCTGCGGCGAGAGTCTGTCTTACAACTCTTGCGGTGTGCGGTCGTGCATTATCATGCATTAACTGAAATAAGGGACCGATTTGCACTTGTAGAGGAACGATGACGTCTGATACAATCGTCTCAGCATAAATTTGAGCGTTGAGGTTGCCTCTGATCCAAATCAACTCAGTTCTTCCGCCGATCCAAATACCCGCCCATACCATGATGGTTCCACCACTATAAGGATGGACTTCCTGGCAGGATTTTAATCGCTGTTGGCGTCCAGGGGTTCTCCAGTGTCGTATACGTCTTGTATCCGGTCTCATACCAAAACGAGACTCATCAGAAAAGCACACGAAACGCCATTGTTCTTCTGCCCAATTTCTGTGTTCAAGAGCCCATTGATATCGAATCCTACGATTGTGCATTGCTATAGGTGGTACCCGTAGCGGTCTTCGGGAATGAAGGTTCACTTCATGCAAGCGGTTTCTGACTGTTTGGTCGCTAATTAAGTTCCCTGAAGAGTGATGAAGCCTCACGGCTAACATCATGGCGGTTATTGTTGGAGCTCTTCGAGTTAAGATTTGAATGTATCGGTCTTGTCTCCGTGTGGTGCAGCGATACCGTCCTCCATGGCGCTCAGCCACGGTACCAGTGCTTCGGTAACGTGTCCAAAGTCGACTGATAACACTCTGACTTGTATTCAGAGCTAAAGCTACAGTACGTTGCCGGGAACCAGCTTCTATCATTCCCACGGCTCTGAGCATTTCTTCCCTGCTTAAATGACGTCGCCGCTCCATAATAACGTTGGTTTTAATCAGTAGTAGGGAAACAGTAGCACTAATAATGTCTTCAATGCGTTGTATGTTTTTATAGGGAAAATATTGACAGCTTATTTTCATCTTTTACTCGAATTTGATTGAGAGTTCCTGATTCAAATTATGAAATGCACCAAAAAGGATCCATATAAATTTATAAAATCATAAATTTATTACAAAGCCACATCTCAATCTCAAGAAATCCGCATAAAAATGCTTGATCCCTAGACATTTTTGATGTGTGTAGATTTGCAATTTTTTGATACTGTCGTCATGCCTATTTCGAGCACTGATTTCTACAAGGATAAAAACAAATAAAAATAACAAACGTCTTCATCTTCCTGGCCTTGTCCCATGTTATTTGGGGTCGGCGCAACACGTTTTATCTTCCATTCAGACGACCCGAATGGCGCAGCGGTAGTGAGGCTGCCTTGCGTTCTTAGGGACCCGGGTTCGAATCCCGGTGGAAGCAAATGTTTGTGTAATGAACATGGACATTTTTTTCCGAGTCATGGACGTTTATATATATAATAAGTATGTATTTACAAACAAAAAGTATCTATGTAGTATATCAACTATCTGGTGTCCACGACACAACACGACACAGTTGCTTAGTGTGGCACTAGATGACGCTGTGTGTAATGTCCAGCGATATTTATTTATTTATTTATTCTCCCCCTTCATATCATTCCCCACACAATCCATCCGTCGTTTCTTTGGTCTTCCTCTCTCTCTCTCTCTCTCTCTCCATCCATCAACATTTATATACATGACTCTTTTATACAAATTAGGTATATAAAAATAACTGTGCAACAATATTGGTGTACAATAAAGTATATTCTTCATATTTATCTAATATTAATATGAGTAAGTTATTGTAGGTACTTACTTACCTAAGAGCGTGATTATTTGATGCGAGCAGTGGGGGCCTGCTGGTAACAACCCCAATATACGTGTCGTAGGTCGCGGATTAGAGTTCAAGCAACCCGTTACTTTCGGGGTTACGCGGGAGGGGGGTAGTGTTTCTCCCTGCCGTCGCCCATGGTAGCAGATGGAACATTGGCGTTTTAGTCGGTTAGAGTCCGACACAAGCCTCCTTATCCAAGATTTCCCCATTCTAAATTAAAAATATCCGACACATTGCGTAATTTATATCGTAAGCGCTACTCTCAAATCGGTGTATGAAAACATCGCGAGAAAACAAGTTTATATATCCTGAAACGAAGAAAAAGCTTCACCTACCATCCACCCTGCCTTTTACCAATTACGCGAATGGCAGAGTCAATAATACCTGCACGTATGTCCGACGATACATTAAAGCACTCAAATTCGCAATATTTAATTACCTAAATATTTCCATCTCTCAAACGGAGCTCGTCAAAGGGATACCAACAAATATGACGCTGCATACAATCCTTTGTCCTGTCACTTATATTACAAAATTGAAATACCAAATTTACCTATCAATATTTGCATGAACGTGTTTGTGTATGGTTGGCAAAAATGTGTGTAAGAAACTAGTTTCAAAAACTTTAAAACCTATCTTTTGTGGATTTAATCTTCGTCTAACCTAACAACAAAACCGTCGGTGAAAGAAGGCGTTACGTAACACAGCATAAACTTTTCTTTTTCGAATCGCATCTTGGATGTAGAGACTTGCGTTTCCTGCAAGTATCGTTAGTGCAACTAAAATTTTTCATTGTTATCTTAGCGATCGAAAGTTAACGATAACGTCGTTATCTATGTCGAGACTGCCGGTCGGCTTTAAATATTATGCATGACAAAGGAGTCTTAGTTCTCTGACATGTATCGTTTGTACATTAAAAAAAATACGCTCATCAAACAAAGAAAACCTTCCCAGAGCACCGACTTTTAATTTGCGTCCGTATGACCTAGATCTTTTTTTCTGTGTAGCTCGCCCGGGTACCGGGAAATGGGAGGTTCATTATTTGAGCTGCTTGCTCCCCATTGGCTGTTGCGCAGCACAATTTTCCTAGAACTGCAGCTTTGTGTTCAAGGGGATTATATTCGAATGTAACATCTATTGGAGAGCTTCCACGTATTTAGTGTTTATTGCGCAGGCTCTCTCCATACTTAAATGATATTCCAGGTTCCACGAATTAATTATTGCAGTAATAATGGAAGAGCTTTTATACATCGTGTATTTTAAAGTAGAAGCAGCATTCAGTTGAACTACTCTGTTTTGTTTATACAAGTTGCTACAAACTAGTTACTTGCTAGACGAGTTATTTAGGTAATACTATAAGCAAGTATTTGTATAGAGGCGGACTTAATACCATAGACATTTTTTATTAGTCAACTTTTGAGTGATGCGGTTTGGTAATCAACTTGGAACTCCAAGTACATGACCAAAGTCTCAGAACTTTAAGTTAGTTAGTAAAACTACCAAAAAAAGTTTGAGTATTCCGACGTAATTGGGTGTCGCGGATAGAAGCCGTTTAAGTCGACCGACCATATGAAATGAAAAATGATGAAATGATGTTTATTTTTGCAAGTAGGTTTTTACAAACACTTTTACACGTCATTTTTTTTTAAATTAGATGAGGCCGTTGTTTCGTAACTGACTACTCTGAGAAGAAACAACCGAAACAAACTCAGAGGTCATCGTCTCTTTTGAAGTCCAGACATAATCTTGCTCAATTCACATGAGGACTATGCAGATTAGTGTCTGAGATGGTCTTTTGAAGAAAGAACCACACAGTTTTGAGTGGACCTGTCCAGTCAGTGCAAGCATTTGTCAGTTATCGTGTAGCTCGACCAAGGAGCTCAACAAACGACGAACAATACCAAAGAAAGGACATTTGGGTAGTTAGTAGAAGTTAGTCGTAGAACAACGAGACAGACCTATTTCCTTCAACTGGGTACAAATCCAGAATCCGGGCTGATACTGAAAAATTCCTGACCCTCATCAGTAGCGCCTGCGAACACTAGACGAACAAGGCACAGTGTGTACAGCACAGGTACCACACATACCTTCGTTCAAAGCTACCAAATCTTTTACACCTGCGCTCATAGGATCAACTACACGCAGCGGGTCTACAATGCTCTCAGAGTAGTATAACAACGTCTTGAAGATTCTGGTGCGACTACTTTTACAGTGACTGATTTTATAGTGCCTCGAGTATGTTCGCCGATGCGAGGGTGTATGACTTTTACGCTATATTGCGCCAAAAATCAGCATCACTAATTCGAGTGACAACATCCAGGATGATTGTAGAGACAGACATACCAGTATCGGCAGCTGTGGAAAGGCTTATCAGGCCTCACTTTACCTATTGATGTTTTGTATTTTAATTTTATACATTTTCATTTTATTTATTTAATTGTTTTTTGTTTTTTCAATTATTTATTTCGAATTTATCTAACCGAAATACATTAATTGGTCTCTTCATAACTAGTTTTAAGATTAAGTAATACTACCAAAATATGGACATCAACAGTCTTAATACAACAATATTTATTATTCCTCTAAAAATCAATTATATTTTAAATATTCCTTAAAAAAACAATATAAAAATTGTAGCCCACCGGTATCGGGAACAGGGTCCAAGCTACGGCCGTCAGGGGTCCAGAGAGAGGAACCTCCTAGCAATACGAGCCGTGTCCAGGAGTACCGCTTTCTGAATCAAGCCCTTGATCCAGCTGCCTAACAAGAGCCTCCTCAGGTAAAATTATTTTACTATTATTTAGCGGAACGTTACTCATTATCAACATTCTCCTGTCCTTATCCCAATTTATTTAAGGTCGGTGCAGCATGTCTTCTTCTTCCATACTTTTTCTATGTTACTCATCATCTCATCAGACACCTCTTTTATTGTCATATAATCCTTTACACGGTCCATTGATCATTTTTTTGGTCTTCCTCTACTCTTATACCCATCCACATTCATGCTCAAAACTTTCCTCACGACCACGGAAAGAGGGAACATTATAATATAAAATACATGCACTCTCTTTATCAACTTGACTTGCCTGGCCAAATTCATCTAAGCTAGAACACACCTCCAATTTTCAAAATACCACGAATTGAGCATTACTCGCAATCTATCATTCCAGCTAAAAGCCTGAACACGAAATAATTGAATGAAACGTAACACTCAGAACTAGGGTTACCATTTCGACAGAAAAATTCTGATATAAAACCATTAATTGTGCCTTGCACTTACAATGGGCCTCATCAGAAGGCTTAAAGTCACCCAAAGAGCAATGGAGAGGGCTGTGCTCGGAGATTCCTTGCGTGAAATGAAGACATCCGCAAGAGAACCAAGGTCACCGACGCAGCCCGAAGAATTGCCAAACTTAAGTGGCAGTGGGCAGGGCACATTGCTCGCAGAACGGATGGCCGAAAAGTTCTGGAGTGGCGACCGCGAAACTAAAGACGTTGCGTTAGAAGGCCTCCCACTAGGTGGACCGATGACCTGGTGAAGCGACCTGGTGAAGCTGCGGGAATCCGCTGGATGCGAGTCGCACAGGACCGCTCAATGTGGTGACACTTGGGGGAGGCCTATGTCCAGCAGTGGACTTCTTGCGGCTGAAATGATGATGAAGATTGCAGTCCACTGTTGGACAAAGGCCTCTCCCAAGCTGCGCTCTAACAGCCGGTCCTCCGCCTTCGGCAGCCAGTTTCCAAAAGAAAAAGGAATGAAACCACCAAAAGCTGAATATTTACAAAAAAAGGGGCATTTTACTTTTTTATAGTTAGTTCAGTTAGTATGCAAAGTTTCATGATCTAATTTGAAGTACTTTTATAGTATTAATTTTATAATCCTTACATAATTAATTAAAAACTAAGTATTAAATAAACTGAAATAAATAAACTAACAACAAACTATAAAAGGTCATCGAAACTTCAACGCTGTCAGCTGGTAATGTGCCCAAGAGACTGGCGGCGTTGCCACGTTGTATGGCAACACTTAGCCTCTGACCAAGGTAAAAGCCAGCTCTTGGGTCACGGGAAACGTCAACTAGGCGTGTTGAAACTTCTTTGAACAGGCTATGAGTACTCGGACCCCACGGCCTTAGAGTTTCAACCCCAAACGGCTCTACTTTAGCTTTACTTTTTAAGTTCTTACATGTCCTAGGTTTAAACAAATTAAATTTCTAACAAAACCACAAGGATAAAGGCGGGTCTGGATGGGGAGCCAAAAACTCCGGACAGTCTTGCTTTTATGTTTTATTATACGCGCTACGGACGTGGAGTTATGGACAGCAGCCGACATACAAAACAAAACCGCTCGGACGTATGCAGTATGGTAACCCTACTCGCAACTCACACATACACAACGGATTTACGTACAGAATCGCAGCACTAATTGCAATATCGGTGTTGTTGAATAGTCCACAGCTCGCGTCCCGGGGATTCTGCGAATATTGTGATAGTGTGCGTGCAGGTACAGGTACAGTCGAGGGCAGAAATAAATTATGCAGTTACATAACATTCAGTCACGCTTTTAATTTCCGCAGAGGTGTATGCTATAGTGCACACATATTTCGCCAATCACGGTTAAGGGGTTGATTGTTTCGAAAACGCTCTCTAATTATTCGGTTTTTATTTATAACAGCTTAAACTATCATTACAAGGTTTACCGTAATGCGACAGCTAAGAACTTAAACTAATAACCTAAACTATACGGGATTACTTTTTTATCACTTTCCAAAAAAAAAATGGGTATAATAGGTGAACGGAGTAGAAGCAAATGGCATACTTGGTTTTGTTTTGTTTCTTTTTTTTTTTTTCGAAAAAAAAAGTGCAAAATGAAAACTATCAAATTTCAAATGAAATTTGATAGTTTTCATTTTGCACTTTTTTTTCAAAATTTCGCTTTCTTTGTTCTAAGATGAAAAGTTTACTTGACATTTGTAGCGTTTTTTGATGATGGATCATTTTTTTTCTAAGCTGTGGAACAAAGAAAAAAAACCTAGGTATGCCATATGCTTCTACTCTGTTCACCTCATTTTTCTTTTTTTTTGGAAAGTGATAAAAACTCATCCGGTATCATATTAATATTAAAAAAATACAAAAACATAGTGCAAAAAATAAAGTTAAAATTAAGTATTATTTTGCTTGTAACACAATACGAGCATAAATAGTAATAACCTTGCGAATTCACTAAAACAACATGTAAACACATCAATCCGAGTTTGAAGGTCGTTGATGGTACGGATAGCTCTGGTAAGGGGTTCCTTGGCAAGCTGGTAAGTTCTGGCTGTAGGTACCAGTAGCAGTGGCGCCTCCACATGTAGCGGTCCTGCACACACAGGCTCAAGCGCTGCAATACTCCCGGTTTCATTTGTTGGTACTTATTTTCTGGGAAAAACAACAATTTTCTTTCAATTCTGAAGCGTTTTACATATATCATCTTCGCACACAAAATCACGTTTTTTGTAATAATTTTATTGCATTTTCCCGTTTTTGAGAACCGACATTCTACGAGAAACTTACATCTGAAGTTCACGTACATATTTCTGCTCTTGACAGTACATCAGTGCAATCGATGCAGCTACCTTCGTCGCCCGGGCATTCAAACGAGCTTACCGGCCCGGCCTTGCTACCGGCTCGGCACCTCGTCGGACACGGTTTCCGTCCGGCTCTTTGATGTCCACAACTGTTGACAAACCGGACATATTGGCTTTCAGATGCTGTTTTCACTGAGCTATCCGATGGATTTGATTAAATAGAGAGCCATGGTGACTGTGCATGATTTGCTTTGATAGTAGTGGTTGCGAATGACGACGTAATAACGTACAGGGGTTGTTTGATGTTGTATCATTTTGGCACGTATCATATAGAGCTGTAACCACTAATCCATCAGTGAGAAATTAATTTCCGTTGACGATTTTGATTAGACTGCATGTGGTCCTAGGACCACATGCAGTCTAATCAAAATCGTCCTATCCGCGATCGTCCTATGCGTGATGCGATCCCCGGATAGGATTAAGTTATAGTCTCGATTTGTGCCGAGTTAATGACAATAAATGGCTTGTGTGGCGTAGAGCTCTACAAGCTACTGGTTAACTTCTATTTTCAAATATAAGTTTGTAAAAAAATCTAGTGTCAACTATCACCACATTCACCAATAACAAACGTCACTAAATAAAACCAGACATGGAGCTAAAAACAAAACAACATCGATCACGCCATTGTGCAGTGGTAATGGATATTGCATGCTTTGTGTGACTCTGACGGACAGACAGTGAAACATAGACTCCGAATAATATCGATGGATAATTAATACGGGATATCAGTTGAAAACTAATGCAACCCCATACGAGTGATGTTTACAAATTCCCTAATTGTTTTCACTACCGACGAAATGACATAACTAACCCCCAACTTTTAAAAGACAACCAACTTTAAACGACTGTTACACACACAACTCAAATTCGTATGAAAGGATCCCAATCAAAGGGCTTCTACAGACAAAGTTTGTTTGCCAGGTATCAAAAGTTTTTTGCGTAGGTGAGCACACGTAACTAGTCCTTGATCGCCTGATATTGGCGGGGAAACTCTAATTGGCATAATCCCATGCCGGCAGACAGAATAATTGCCGACCAATTAGGTAACCAACATATTGTTATTAGAATCTTTTTCATATTAAAGGCGTAGGTTGCCAATCTCTTCTTTGAGAGCTTAGTTGGTAATTTGATGGAAGCCTTGCTAATGATTTGTTATTAAAGAAATGTATTTTGTACGTGATACTTTCCTTTATGTTATATTCGGAGAAGCTTACGTCAAAAATAACAATATTTTGATTGTAAAAATTTCTGTACACACACTAAATACAGAAAAGAGATATAGACAACTCGAAGCATTTATTTCAATTAGACCATTACGGCATTTTTGAATGTCAAAAATACAAAAAAAAAAAACAAAGCTACAGTCCCAGACATTAGACATAATACCTTGAGAAAGTACTGTAGTTGCCCATTCCACTATCTATTATCCTATAATGGTTCTGCTAAAATGGCCGTTTTAGGCCTCCAGAACAAAGACTGCACAAAAGGACCATTGCTATTCTAAAACTTGCTTTTTAACTTTGCTTCCGCCCCAAAATGCTCGTAACAAAACAAAATAATTTTATTCATTGTGTCACGCATAAAAACAAAACAACGCATAGCATTTCCGAAAACACCAAGGTCAAAATTCATTCTACAAAATGAAGAGATGTTGATTGAACTTGAGTGTATTGTGCAAATAGCCCTCAGCGAGGGATTATTAATCCCTCTCCCTAAGTTATTACGTACACGGTGCAAGCAATTTGTCGAGGGGCAGTTTAGTCTCGAATTTTTGCCAATTATCAGGGCTTATCACTACATTTTCTTGAAAAATATCCTTGGAAATAAACAAATAATAATTAATATTCTTTAATTCATTTTAATTCTAATATTTTGCCATAAATGCCAGTTTCAATTTAAGTCGTGACTTTGAGGAAATATCACACGGTGGCGATGGAGAGACTGAATGAATGTGAGTGAATTTATGCAAGAGCTTGTAATGCTTTATATAAGCAGGACTCAGAATATCATAAATGACGAAGTCTTGAGACAAATGATCGAGGATCATAAGAACATGCAGACCGTCAAACAGACGACGCAGAATATCATAAATGACGAAGTCTTCAGACAAATGGTCGAGGACTATAAGAACATGCAGACCGTCAAACTGACGACGCAGAATATCATAAATGACGAAGTCTTCAGACAAATGGTCGAGGACCATAAGAACATGCAGACCGTCAAACAGACGACGCAGAATATCATAAATGACGAAGTCTTCAGACAAATGGTCGAGGACCATAAGAACGTGCAGACCGTCAAACAAAGACAGAGAGAAACGTCAAATAAAGAATAGTTGCTTACCTTGGACACGTTCTTCGGCACGAGCGGTGATGATTTTGTACCCAAAAATGATGGACAAAGTAGCGGTTAAAATGCGATGTTGACCGGAGAAAAAGTCTTGGTTGAGAAAACTTCGTGAATTAATCATTAGTGCTACTGAGCGGTTTCACCTCGCAAAAAATCAGGAGAAGTATTCGAAATTGATAACCAAGGTTCAGAAGGTAATTTGGGAGGAACCAGAAGATGAAATTATTCAACGGCAACATTTAACAGTAAGATATTTAAATAGTCAGACCGATAAGTGATGTAATGTGGATGCTGCGATTTTTAACCCCCGACAAAAACAGAGGGGTGTTATAAGTTTAACGTTTGGTCGTTTGGAAAATAAAAAAAATTGAACTGACATAATATATGTATGTGACGATAAAAATATTATTTGTTAGTTTTTAGAGATTTTTTTTGTATTGGGGGTTTATAATTTTTTTAGTTTTTTAATGTTCCCAGTACCTCCCTAAAAGGGAAAAATATTAATATTCTCTGTAATACACGGTGCATTGCGAATAATATTATTACCCTTTGAGAGAGATTCTGTAAATATCAAAAGTTATTAGTTGACATACCGGTCAAAGGAAAACTAACATTGCCGGTTTCCCATAAAGTCTAGCATAGTCCAGCATTGTTCAAATATCGGTGGCCCTAGCGTGCACGAGCATCGGAAACGTAAAGTTCGAACGATTTCTCAATAGACAGTACAATTATCGATACTTACACAAACAGCCAGACAGAGAACAACTTTTACTAGGCCATACATAGTATGTGTGTATGTATGGGTAGTAGTGACTGCCATGATTCATAAAACCTTCGCTCGTTTACTCTCTGGACCCCTTTCCGTGGGACGACCGCGACGTTTGGTGCGAGCATGGCGCGTGTCTAGTTTTTGTTTTGATTCTGTGTCAAGTTGATAGTTCAAGGTTACACATTGTTTGTGATTTATGCACGAAATGACATCGCAACGTCGTAAGGTGTTCACCATTGAAGAGTAGTACAATATGAAGGTCGATCATTGGACAATATCGATGATTTTTGAAAACAAAAACCAGAATAAGGAATCGTGCATTTCAAATGTTTTGAAGCAGAAATACCTAGTAAATATAGGAAGAAGAACTTTTTGTGGTCATTCATTATATTTTTCAGTTTTAAAATCGTTTAAATTCACGTACCTAACGTTGAGTCCGCGCGTTCGTGCCAAACCCACAGATTCACGGTTGGAAAAACATACATCCGTGTAACCCAGGTTTATTTACTGTTCGGAATACGTAATAAACTTTATTTTTGCGTTGTGATGCGCTCAAAGGAATTTAGTACGCGTGTAACACACACACTTGTGTACCCTTCCTGTGGGTTTTGCATATGTGTGAGCATAACAGATATCCCGATTACCAATCAAAATTATTTCGAATGGAAAATATTGCATGTTTTAATTACATGTTATTTTGAAACGCGCGCTGTCTGCTACGCTTGTTTGAATGCAGCGAATTAATTTAGTGGAAAATTTGAGTATTTTAAAGCATGGATATTTAAAAATATCTGACTCTATAAAGCTTTTACGTATGTAGATAGTATGCATAGCATACATGCATGTAAACCTGGTTAACATTTGTGTAGTAGAGTCAATACATATTACCGATTTATGAAGTACAGTTCTGTTTAAAACAAATTGTGGTTTTTATGAAGTTGTAAGCCAGTGTCTAGTGAGAGAGTTTTTAGTGAGAGAGAGTTTTCCATTGGCATCAGCAAAAACTATGAAATTACATAGTTATACCCTATGCTTATTACTTATACCCTTTGTGTAATTTATTTCATCACCACTGCTCTCAAAACGGTGAAGGAAAACATCGGGAGGAAACCAGCATGTCCTAGAACCAAAAAATTCGAAAACATGTGACATCTACTAATCCGCACTGAGCCCGCGTGGTGGATTATAGCCCATCCCCTCTCATAGAGAGGAGGCCTGTGTCCCAGCAGTGAGAACATTAACAGGCTGAAGATGATGATGATGACCCTATGCAAATTCTTTGTGTTCCGGGGCCACGGTATCTCTTTCGAACAGTCCCGCAACCCCGGCAGGCATCGGTCCTTGCGGACCCCTTCCTTTTTGCTGACTCTCTTTGAGGCGCGCGTGGAACACGAACGCGCCGTTGACACGGCCTGTCGTCATGAGACGGACGGACGGCGAGCTAGCCCATAGCCCACCGTCAACAGGCCCGCGCCTACGGTGGCCGGGGGCCACGTGGTAGCCCCCGACGCCCGGAGCGTCTCCCGCGGCGGCCGGGACGCTGTGAGGTTCTCTCCCTCTCACGTTCCGCCACCTCCTTCTCTAGCATTACTGCTTCGCAGAAGGAGGTGCGGCGTCCCATTCCGTCTTGATCCGGACCATGGCTTGCACCAGGGCCGGACGCGAGAGGTCGCCGGCGCCAATCGCCGCTTCGAGGACACGGCGGTGCTCCGCCCACGCGGGGCACACCTCCACCGTGTGCTCCACCGTGTCCTCCGCTCGATCCTCGCAGTGGAAACGAACCCGGAACCCGGGCGTTTCCTCCCGCCCGATTCAGTGCAGGAACCTCCCGAAAACACCGTGTCCGGTGAGGACCTGCGTCAGGCGGAAGGTGAGGACGCCGTGGCGTCTCTCCAGCCACTCCTCAAAGAGGGGACTTATCGCCACTATCGTGGCGTGCCCTACTGGACGAACGCCTTAGAACATATCTTCTTAGCTTTTTTTTTTTTTTCATTCAAGTTTGATGACATCTTTTGCACACCCGGTACAAAACATGAATAGTCCCAAGAAACAATATCGTGCATATGATCATTAGCACAATGCTAATTGCAGATAAGTGACATTTGAATTCCTCTACTGTGGCTGAATTGTGGCCTTTACTATTCTGATTTACAAAGACTTCTTCGTTCTTTTCCTTTGATTGGCACTGTATCATGATATTTTTTGTAAATAGTATGCAAATTAACGAATAGCACGCAAAGCACAGTCCAAACTAAACGCGAACATGATTTGATTCCCCGCTTGAATGGCAAGGTCGCCATAAGGATGGAATTTAAAGAAAGTGAAACATCTCGAATGCTGGTTAGACACTGCTATATTTGATCCATTTAATGACAATACAAACACACACACTCTTACTGTTATATACTACTCTGTCAAGAAAGTACCGGGAAAAGATCAATAAAACACAAAATATTAGTTATTTATCCAAATTTATTTTATCACCTTCAAAGTATGCCCCTTCTGAACCGACACACTTACGCCAACTAATAATCCAATCATAGAAATATTTTTTAAATGCTTATTCCAGAATTGAGTTCAGTTCTCGCCGCGAATTCTCCTTTATGTCTTCTACTGAATGAAAACGGGTGCCACGAAGTGGTAATTTGAGTTTAGGAAAAATAAAGAAGTCGGCTGGAGCCATATCTGGTGAATAAGGTGGTTGCTCGATGGTATTTGTTGAGTTTTGGTCAAAAAATCGTTCACAACTGTGCGAAGGCGCATTATCGTGGTGCAAAATCCAAGAATTTTCTTTCCACAAATCTGGCCCTTTTATCTAATTTGCTCTCTTAAACGCTGCATAACGTCCGAATAATATTTTTTATTTACCGTTTGACCTTCCGGCAAGATTGTCAGTCACTATTTCCTTCACTTTTGCGATGTTAACTTCAGTTGCAGACGTTGATGGCCTATCAGAACGAGGCAAATCTTTCATCACACCTTGACTGCTTTTGAACGCTTTGTACCACTCATAAGCGCGTGTTTTTGATAAAGTCGATTCACTGTAAGCCTTCTGTAACATTTTCAGAGACTCCGAACTCGAAATTCCATTAGCGATGAAAAATTTAAGACAAACTTTTTGTCCGATATTTTTGTCCATTAAGAAATTCGCAATACACACTAGATATGATATAACTAAAATCAGTACTGTATTTAATCTAATTAACAGATGTAACTCAAACTCCGCGCCAAAATGGAAAACAGTTGTGCTAATCTAACAACAACAAAAAAAAACAACAAAAAAAATTGGAACCATAAACAAATCATCCATTCCCGATACTTTTTTGACTGAATGTACTTACATACTATACCACACTGTTGTCCTGTTATTATACAGAATGTAACAGGTAAAGCCAAAGTTGAGGGTGTTGTTCTACAGAACATTAAGCTTTACAACTTTCTCCATAGGACGAACATCATAATCGCGAATAAATTACCACCTGTCCTCATACATTTGGGTCGAGTGAGCTTTGTTTTTTTTTAATATCCTTGCGTTTCGCCGCAACTCGCCTGATGTAAAGCAATGACGGCATAAGGTGGAGCACGCTTGCCTAAAAGATACCGATTCACTCGAACTGTGAAGAGATCTAGATTACACTACCACCACCACCATTTCAGCCGAAAGACGTCCACTGCTGGACATGGGCCTCCCCCAAAGGAGGGTTTTGCCATAATCGCCACGCTTGGCAGGCGGGTTGTCGATCGCAGTACGGTTGTTACAAAAGCACAGAGAACGCTGCTGCCCATTCTCTAGTAAGTCCCTTAGTCGCCTCTTACGACACCCACGGTAAGATATGGGATGGTGCTATTCTTTTCTTCCGACACCATACAGAATAAAAATAGATTACAATGATCGGGAATCAGAAGCCAGCAGTGGATTTCACAGACTGGCGGTTCGCACAATAAATGTGAAAGTATAGAGCATTGTTCTGGTCCGTGGAGCTTCAACCATATAACGGTGACGCTTCGCCGTATCTCTGCTCATTCGATGATAGAATGGGGATAAGGGAATTAAATTATCGAGCGGCTGATTATTTTTTTTGAAATCACGATGTTGGTCGCATGGAGAAATTGGTTGTTTGATGGTCTGTAAAACTCCCCCTAAGTATGACTATACCCTTTCTCTTACACGCTGTATAAATGCTAAAATTCCAGCCAAAATATACACGAAAGTTCCACCATGCACCCACTTTTGAAATTCAGCCACGTTTGATGCTACGCGCGCTGAATATGACTGAGTTAGTCACCAGGCCTGTGGTGCGTCCTGTGCCCATTTTAAACTGATTGGTACCAGCGCTTTGTGTCGATGGAATATTTGATTTCGGAAAAAAACCTCAAAAAATAGGTAGTGAGTACAGCCGAGGTAAAAACAACTTAATGAGAGTTTTTGGTTACTTAGATGTGTTTAAAATAAAATACTCGATTTTTATTTTAACATTCAATAATTAAATTCATTCCGAATAGTAAATGTCTTTTTTAGTCCTTTATTTATTCGTTAACAGCAAAGAAATTATAATCTCTAATGTAAAGGTGAGTAAAATGTCTATTATATTATCTATTCGTGGACAAAAATCCGACTCCTCCACAAACTGAGGTTGTAATCCGACGACGACGTGCAGACTTAAAATGAAAACTCAAAAAAAAAAAGGCTCACCCCCAAAACATAACTGATGAAATGTTCATAAGTATACCTCTGCCTAATCCTTCGAAAGAAAACAGTCGTGATGTTGTCTGTGTTAATTCTTCCCTCGATATTCCGCACTTCATAAATTGCAACGGAAAATATCGTGGTCCAGTAGCCTTAACAAAGTTAAAACCTTGGTGAACCGTTAACAATGCTGTTACGAACCCTAATCAACTTACGTCGCTACGCCGTAGCGCGTAGCACTGGCTACGGCGTAGACCGCTGATACTATTATTTTGATGTTTGAATTATGGTTGGAATATTTTCTTTCCTTTATTTTTGTTTATTGGGTTAGGGGCAGGAGGCTTATGATGGTGATTTGTTTACCATCTTAGATGAATGTATAACATTAAAAGTGCAAATTGATACACACCAAATTTTCTAACGTTTTTTTGCAATTTGCAGGCCAGTGCTAGGTCTTATCTTGATTAAAATATTGTTCGCGACTGTAAAACGACGTATGTAGTTACAGAATTATGATCATCAAAATCATCAATACAACCCTCCAAGTATATAAAGGTAGAGGAATGACTTTGACAGACTGCATATACGTATTCATACTTTCTTTGATTTTCTATACATGATGTAGAATTGGAAGGCAGACACCTTCATGTTTATAAGCGTTTGTGGTGTATTGAACTGTATGTCCCGTATGTACCGCTTAATTTCCATCATCGTTATAATGTCAGACGGAAGACGTCCACAGCTAGACAATTGCCACCCCCCAAGCTCGGAAATATGGAAATAAAAGACAGAGTAACTAGATAAAACGTTTATTTATTAATTTTCAAAAACACAATGGTGATGTGGAGGAATGAGGAAAATGTCGTGAGGTTTTGAGTATGAATGTGGATGGGTTTAAGAGTAGAGGAAGACGATATACAGGGTAGAATTTTTCAATACCACCTGGAGGGAAAGTACTCTAAATACTGGAGATAGCAAATTATACTCAAAGGAAACATGCCTTTATTTTTAAAAAGAAACAAATCTGCATTCACAGATTTTCGAAAATTCACTTGCCACACTCAGGAATCGAACCGACTAAAGTTCGAAAAAATAACATTCTGTACTTTTTTACATCAATCGATAGGGGCAATCATATGGATTAAATCTCTTTTACAAACATGATAAATTAAATGAAGGGAAAACCATGAATAAAAGTGCTTTAACTTATTGAATTTATCCCTAATTGGAATAAAGGCAAGAGAATGATAATGAACACGACAGTATTCTCTTCAGGGTTTGGCAGAGATGTATTGAGTCCACATTACGTCAGATTACTCATTTATTATCAACAAATTGCATCCATAACAAGTACCTACCTAACATAATACAAAAAGCCTACCAACAAAAAGCATCCCCAACAAGCTTTGATGAACTGTCGCAACAAAGGGGTACATTTTAATAACCTGCCTTTGATGGGCCATGTCAATGACGGCTGCCGTGCAAACACTGACGCTTAAATTGAACTACCCATACTACTCACACCAGTGCAGCGTAACCCCATGACGCATTACATACGGTGCGCCGCGCTCGTCGCCTTTCCCCTTGTTCGGAACAGACGGACCGACGGACACCCTATAAACGACGTATTAATTATATTTTGCTATTGAAACCCGAAACAAAACCGAATGTGGGCCGTGCACCACAGTAGGCATGTTGGTATTGACTAGTGGTCGGAATTCGAATGTAATTCAATTATGTTTTTTAGGTTTGATTTTTTTTTTATTTTTCTTCAATACTTCTCTCAGAATTTGAAATACGTTTTTTTTAATATTTGGGGACTCTTTCTTCAAATGAAATTTAACTTGGCCAAATCTCATACTTCTCCGAGCGCGCAAAGTGAAGAAGGGGTAATTACTTTTTTTATAGAAAGTATATGGCTGCCCCGAAATTGGACCAAAATTCATTCATCAATGGATTTCATGTATTGATAAAAACACTATCATCACATATCTAATGGAATCGCAACGGAAGTTAGATATGGTCGCACTGAATGTCTCAATTATATGATGTACAAACCATCCTACCTACATATCTAATTATCTTGCTCACGGCACAATATCTTTGTCGATTAATGATGCACAAAAGTATATTTAGCTAATGTATACAATTATTGTATGCTCACGCTTACGTTCGGTTCGCTTGGGTTTATGCCACTTGTATCCTCAGCTGGTCCTCAGAGGGTGGTGTCGTGGTATCAACGGCGCCGCAGCGAGACATCGCACTTTGTGAGACCTGCGGTATTTAAATAACCGCCTATTGTTATACGACACAAATATACATTGCAGCAACGCATGAGCATGTTCTTACCCAATGTGTCTGGCCCACTTGTATGCGACTGAATCAAACGGCTTCGGGATGGCTCCTTTCACTAATCCTTCTCACTCATATCTGGCAGTGGCTGATCCTGAGTGTGAACTGTACCTTTATCTTGGACTTGACATAATCAGTAAATGTGTTGTGTAGTACTTGCGTCACCTTGAAATCTGGAGAGCATGACTAATACAAAGAGCCCTTGTGCCGGCGCCGTCGCCTTCTCAACATTTTAGATAGCGTGGACCACTCTTGATTCTCACATCGAACAATTGTCACGCATCCTAGTTTTACCAACTTAATTGTAATATTTATATTAATTAAATAGCTTTAAGCAAATTATATTGGTTTCCTTTTACATCATCCTGCAGCCGAACGTAATTAATGCAAAAACAATTAGAAAAATGACAAATTTCATTATACATTTATTGTATTACCTTATAAAGTAACTTTTATTTTTGTATGCTCTTAATTTATCTACGTTTATGTAACTTGCTCCATTTTCCGTTGGAAATGTAATATTTTGCCATATTTATTTATGTACCCACACAATTGCCATCGCATCTGCAAATTTTTCCTTTCACTTCTCACTAATGTTTATTATTGTTTATATTAGTCCATCACGCTCGGCTGCTTGCAGCGTATTGAGCGATGCAACGCATGGATATAATATTAAGTGTTTACAAGTTGGGAACGTGCGAAACAGGTTTATGTTTCTAAGCGTCCGTTTTATTTATCCATGTACCTAGGTTGTTTGTTTTGTCTTGCACTTTTATCGGTCTCTTTCAATTACATCTAGTTTATTTACTAAAATTGTACTCACATTTATTTTATTTAAGTATATTTTCATACAAATCCATACATGATTAGAACGCACACAGCATAAAACTGTTTTATAAACGTAACATCACCATCTCAGGTCCAGTTGAAAACCAGCGTCGGGCACTAGTTGCTCGGCAGTTTGCTGAACTGGGCCTGTTTGGCGTAGCCGTGAGACACACAATATTATTTCTTTTCTTTTTTTCCGTTTAGTTTTAAGTTTTTTTATTGTGTACCTAGTTTTAAGTTTCTTATTTTTTATTTTATTCTTATTTTGTTGTGTGTACTTGCGGCTAAAGCCAAATAAATACGTTTTCTTTCTTTCTTTCTTTCACTAACCCTAATCTATTAGTACTGATATCCCTAACGCTCGTCAATAGCTACAAAATAAAAATAAAAAATCGATTCACAAACAGAAGCGTAAAATGGTGCCTTAACTATTTTGTCTTTGCCTATTTAACAATAATCCCGTATCCCAATTTATTTGGAGTCGGCACAGAATGTCATCTTCTTTCATACTTCTCTTTATGATGATTAATATTTATATTCAACTAGGAGCAAATGATTGGAATCGACTCTCACACACATACAAAGCTTTTGCACTAATTCTAAGCATGCTTCAGGCAAAAGAAAGTCGTTTCCCAACAATATTTTTTACTGGGAAACGACACACAAAATGTATGGTACACAATGCTTGGTTAAAGGCTTCGTTAAAGGTCTATTTACACCTTGTTAATATTCGCTATTAAAGCCTGGACGAAAAATGGACGCAACTCGGACCGCCGCGCCGGCAAAAAACCGGCAACAAAAAGAGGACGCAAGCTGGACCGCCCGCAAAAAACCGGGAACATAAAAACGCACGGGACAATAAAAATATTCTCTCCGGGAAGTTTCCACGTAAAGTGCATGTTTATTAAATTAATAATTCCCCTTTTTATTAAAACAAAGTGCGCTTTTAGATTGTTTGTTTTACTTTGCTTCGAAAGTCTGACTTTGGGAGGAAAACAGGACTCAGTTGTTTTAAAGAAGACACTGCCAATAGAATTTATTAGTTTTACATACTTACTTTCTTTAGGAACCAGCTGTGTCGTTTGTTCTGTGCATTCACATTAAACAATTATTTTGAACTTCAAATACTTTATTATCTGAACTTTTAAATTATGGGTGTTCAGAAGGGGAAAATGATGGGCACACACTCACTATAAAATTGTATTGTTAAAAGTCAGGAAGCCGCCAACACAAACAGAACCAACTCTAAAAAAGTACCGCCACAAGCAAGAAGTCGAACTACCATCCTCTTTGTTTGTTACCGTATACTGTAACAAATTTTGATAGTAATAGCTCTTCATATAGTCCGATGGGATGGCACTCCAACACGACTTACACGACCGAAGAAAGATCAGACGCAGGTCGAACGGCTTAACATGCTTTCTGAGCACGGGAGCACCCTGTCCACTTCTCAACTACAAGCAGCTACTGAGAAATTCTTACAGGAAAAACACAACAGTACTTTCCTCGTCCAGTTTATCAAAATATCAACCCTCCGCGAGACCAAAGCTAATTTTTAGCGGTAAATTAAACATATCAATACTGCACTGCAAGTACGTAGCAATCGATAACGATCGAATCGATACGATTCGATAAATCCGACTTTTCGATTGGTTAAAAACTCATTTTATCGAGAATAACTGTCAGATTTATCGAATCGTATCGAATCGAGTGCTACGTACTTGCACTGCTGGTGTCGATTCTGTTGTGCACAAACTAAACTTAATTTAGGCTATTGCTATCTTTTTCTCTGTAATAAAACGAGAAAGAGACGGACGTTACTTAGAGCTGTCAAATTTAGTTGGAACTAATATTTCCATACAAATCAAGGGTGCACGTAAAAACATGTCTACTAAAACACGGTGAAGCGCAAGGCATAAACTAGTTTGACGTCTCTAACTTAATTTATAGCTATAGCCGTCCTTTTCTCGCACTGCCTTTTAGTAAAAGATAGCAATAGCCTAAATTAAGTTTAGTTTGTGCACAACAGAATCGACAAAGAAATCTCTCCAACCATTTACTCTCATATCACCATCATTCTCTCGCCCTTATCCCAATTCATTTGGGGTCGGCGCAGCATTTTTTTACTAGCCCGCCACACTATTTCCAAACCACTGTAACTCTTGAAAGCCAGAATCAACAGTGGCGACCACCAGAAAAGCGCCGAGACAATGAAGCTCGACGTAGTCCCAGAGAATGAATTTAACTGTCTTGGATCCCGCAACGAAATTAATCAGAAAATTATAGTGGAGGAGTAGGAAAAATCCGTAATTTCCACTTCCCTCCATATCAGCAGGAGACAGAACGAAACAAGGTCATTCGGCGCAGCATGTCTTCTTCTTCCATACTTCTCTATTACTCGTCATCTCATCAGACACCTCCTTTCTAGCCATGTCATCCTTGACACAGTCCATCTATCGTTTCTTTGGTCTTCCCCTACTCTTATTTATACTCAAACCTTTCCGCACGACATTATTTACTTTAATATCAGTTTTCTTAAAAACTCACACGGAAAGCTCTTCAAAGGGCAATATTCGTAATATTCGAGCTTATTGCAAACAGTTTACAATGGATGTACTCCACGGGGTGTTGAGGGGGTGTTGGAACCCACTCTCAGTAACTGGAACCAGACACAGCGACACTATTGCTAGCCTGTTGCGTCCCGGGCAGAGCTGTACCGACAGACCAAGTTTTAACTTGATTTTAACTTTGTAGTACGGTTTGTTTTGTATTGTAGTGAGTTCATGGCATAGCTGTTAACTGTTTAGTGATAGCCTACTTTGCGACTCCAGAAAATCGTTTTGGTTTGTTAATTGACTTATTAAATTAAATATTTATAAAAGACTGACTGCAGACAAGACTGGCTCGTTCGTGAGCATGCGGTCCTGGATTCGATTCCCAGGTAGCAAAGTGTTATAATCCCCGAAGGGCTCAAAGAGAGTCAGCAAAAGGAAGGGGTCCGCAAGGACCGATGCCTGCCGGGGTTGCGGGACTGTTCGAAAGAGATACCGTGGCTCCAGAACACAAAGGGCGATGAAAGAACATGGATGGGTTTTAGTCAGTAAAAGTCTGACACTCCCTCCTGCTCCGCCCAGAGCGGGAGGAGTCATTTGATGACTTCCTATCCGAAAAAAAAAAAATGGTTAAGCAGAAATGCATCCAATTATGGTACGCCTAATTTCGTCAATTATGTTTAAGTCCCATGTAGTGGGCGAGCCTATTGCCTCAACCGGGCGCAGATCCAGACTCCGCGGCTGCTACTGAGAAAATTCCTGATGGAAAAACTCAATAACACTGTGCCCGAGCCGGGAATCGAACCCAAGGCCTCACGCTCAACAGTCGCGCTTGCGACCACTCGACTAACGAGGCAATCCCCCAAAATGACCACTACAACTTTATTTCAGGCGAGAAGAAGTTTCAAACAATATACTAAATATTCCTCAAGCTTAACTTGCTTTTTACACCAACAAAGTGTTAAAACTGCTGAAACCCTGGCACACGTTATTGTTATTTTTTTACCTGTCTATCTACCATAAGATCGCAATGCCGACAACGTGTTGACGTTCCCTGGAGTCTGACCACAAAGCGCCGACCGCCAATCTGTCTGATCTGAACTGAAACCGCCAATTTGTTAGGGTCAATTCACACCGAGACGTGACGCGACGCGACGATGCGCGCTCATTTTATTGCAAAAAAAAACGACATATAATGTTTCGAAAATCGGCGACATAAAAATCATAAATAATTAGCACTATAATCACCTGCAAGGATATCCGCGTTTAACTCTCCGTTTAAGAGTTAATTCGATTTTTCATACTTGCTTCATACAAATTTTTCGTAAAAAAAATATAATTCCTTCGTTTTTGAGCAGATTTAACTCGGGTGTCATTTTTGTATATAATAATGACTAATAGAAGCGATATCCGGCAAAAAATCAGACACTTGAAAATTAAAATCCCTTAGTCTATGAAAGCCGATTTTCAGCCCACCGTGCATCGTCGCGTCGCGTCGCGTCGCGTCGCGTCTTGGTGTGAACTGACCCTTAATCACTTTGTAATTCTGATTGAGTGTCGAGGGGGAAAACGTGTATTTTAGTGTTGTGCATTTACGGTCTGTGAAAAAGGAAAAGTTGTTCTATCAAGGTGTCCTACTTGTAAACATGTTGATTTTTTTGAGATAGAAATGTAGCATACTGCACCTTCCTTTCATCGTAGGTTGTTCTATGTGTCTAAGTACCTTATTTTAGCCGATGCTCTGAAAAAATATATATAGCTATTTTTGAAATGAGTTTGCTAGTTCCAAAACATGACTTGAGATTTACTTACCAACGTTAGTATTTATTTTTATAATTTTCTCAGATCTATCCACATCATCTAAAAGCAACCGCTTTCAGAACCTACATTTATATAATCAGCTTAAAAGCTTTAGAATATTCTATTTATTACCTACCAACTGCATCCAAAAGTTACATTAATAAAGCTACAAAGTACAAAATTAATTTGGCAACCGTACGTTCATACCTCACACAAATAATAAAAATATTGACAAGCACTGGCTCACACTGATGCACAGTGCATTCAATGGGAAAACACACCACTCAGCTCTGCCCGGGGCGAGTGCAGCCGCCACCCGCCCGTAGCTATAGCAACGAGGCCGACGCACCAAGGCTGCCCGGGACCTAGAGCACTAAGTACATAGGTACAGAAGGTCTGCATGTAATGTAGCAGCAAATAATTTAATACACACATCAAAAGTATCTAGGGATCAACATATATTTTTGCAATAACTTTTCTCCTGATTGATATTAATTAAAATTTTCTTTAAGGATTCATCAAATAAAGTGTTTTCGTTTGTCACAGTAACGATAAACCAAGTCACCTTTGCATTAATAAAGAAATTTGCCATTTTCCTAATAAAGGGATTTTTGACATTTGAACCACTAACATTAAAGTTCGAAAAAAAGACTGAAATAACAGTTTTCTTTAAAATTTTAATGGGTAACTTAAACAATTAATAATCCGTGTTTCTACCGCGAACACTAACAACACAAGAACATCGGTTTGGCATACTCAAAATGAGTTCATCCAAATCACGCTGTGGAATGGCCGCCCATGTTCGTTGCAACAACAAAAAAAGGTCTTCTTGCGACTGGATACCCTCCATATTCGGCAGAGCTCTTCTCTGTAGCATATCCCATGCATGCTCAATCGGGTTCAAGTCTGGCGACTGAGCAGGCCAGGGCAGGACATTGATGTTGGCTGCGGCGAGAGTCTGTCTTACAACTCTTGCGGTGTGCGGTCGTGCATTATCATGCATTAACTGAAATAAGGGACCGATTTGCACTTGTAGAGGAACGATGACGTCTGATACAATCGTCTCAGCATAAATTTGAGCGTTGAGGTTGCCTCTGATCCAAATCAACTCAGTTCTTCCGCCGATCCAAATACCCGCCCATACCATGATGGTTCCACCACTATAAGGATGGACTTCCTGGCAGGATTTTAATCGCTGTTGGCGTCCAGGGGTTCTCCAGTGTCGTATACGTCTTGTATCCGGTCTCATACCAAAACGAGACTCATCAGAAAAGCACACGAAACGCCATTGTTCTTCTGCCCAATTTCTGTGTTCAAGAGCCCATTGATATCGAATCCTACGATTGTGCATTGCTATAGGTGGTACCCGTAGCGGTCTTCGGGAATGAAGGTTTACTTCATGCAAGCGGTTTCTGACTGTTTGGTCGCTAATTAAGTTCCCTGAAGAGTGATGAAGCCTCACGGCTAACATCATGGCGGTTATTGTTGGAGCTCTTCGAGTTAAGATTTGAATGTATCGGTCTTGTCTCCGTGTGGTGCAGCGATACCGTCCTCCATGGCGCTCAGCCACGGTACCAGTGCTTCGGTAACGTGTCCAAAGTCGACTGATAACACTCTGACTTGTATTCAGAGCTAAAGCTACAGTACGTTGCCGGGAACCAGCTTCTATCATTCCCACGGCTCTGAGCATTTCTTCCCTGCTTAAATGACGTCGCCGCTCCATAATAACGTTGGTTTTAATCAGTAGTAGGGAAACAGTAGCACTAATAATGTCTTCAATGCGTTGTATGTTTTTATAGGGAAAATATTGACAGCTTATTTTCATCTTTTACTCGAATTTGATTGAGAGTTCCTGATTCAAATTATGAAATGCACCAAAAAGGATCCATATAAATTTATAAAATCATAAATTTATTACAAAGCCACATCTCAATCTCAAGAAATCCGCATAAAAATGCTTGATCCCTAGACATTTTTGATGTGTGTAGTAGCCTTCTGTGTCCCACTGCAGGGCAAAGACCTGCGGACCTGTGCACTTTGAGCAATGGGCTAGCTTGCTGTCCGTCCGTCTCATGACGACAGGCCGTGTCGACGGCGCGTTCGTGTTCCACGCGCGCCTCAAAGAGCGTCAGCAAAAAGAAAGGGGGCCGATGCCGCGAAAAAGACACCGCGGCTCTGAAACACAAAGGGCGATGAAGGAACACGGATGGGTTTTAGTCAGTAAAAGTCTGACGCTCCCTTTCGCTCCGCCCAGAGCGGGAGGGGTCACTTGAATCATCAAATGACCCCTCCCGCTGGCAAATCATTGCCATCCGAAAAAAAATAAAAAAGGGCAAAGGCCTGTCTTCACTCTGCCTGTGACCACTTATTTATATCCTGTACTATTTGTGGCTAATTTTGTGGCCAGTCTCTCACAAATGTGGAATATAGTACATGCATTACAACATGCTACTCGTATGACTCCTTTAAGGCAACCATTTGTAAAGAGTTAATAAATATGATATAATTAATTATTTTTCTTTAGATCAGAGTCGAGTTTATCCCGCTATCTCTTTCCAAGCCTAGCACGATGCCGTTTGCAGCTGCTTAGTACCCACTGTGTGGCTACTTTAGCGCATAGTTCGTTCTCCTCCCATTTCTAAATTGTGGCCTCATCAATCGCATTTACTATGTTATTTTAATCCGTGGGCTTAGTCCAATTATGAACCTCCCTTTATATTAGCCTAGCTAATAGAAATTTGTCTAGAAAATTATGGGGTTTGTTCATAAACGCTCATTCAAAAACAAAAATAAAATATATCTTATTTCGGACAAGCAACGTCTATAGAAGGTTAGTAAAAGAAACATATAAATTTTTATTTCGTTGCGGAATCGAAAACTGTTGAATCGTTTCTCCGGAACTCGTCAAACTTCATTGCCTCGATGCTGTTCAGGTGGTTGCCACTATTGAAGCTGGCAAGAGGCTTCCTGAATTTCCTGTAGCTTGTTGCAAAAAGTAGTTAAGTAATAAGTGCAAACGCAGTCACGGTTTAAACGTATCTAAAGGTAGGTTTAGACCATCCGAAAAAGATTATTCTTTTTCTTATATTTTAGTTAAGATAAACCAACGAAAGTATGCTCTGTCGCTTTATCCACAGAAAGAATCTGATTGGGGTACCGACATTCTACTATTGAATGAACATTCGAAACCAACCGTAACATTCATATGCGCTTACACAGGCAATGAGGTCTGTACGACCTCACAACCACAACTGCCAAAGAACAATATTACTTGCCCACGTCAGCATATTCAATAATCCTGTTCCGACAAGAGTTTCAATTCCAATTGACAAATATTAACCGACTCATTAGGTGCCACCTTGAGTAAGTAATAACAGCCAAAAGCATGACATCAAGAAAATATGTCAAAGTTACATGTATAAAAGTTCACTATTTCTTGAAGTTGACGGCTTAAAGAAATATCGTTGGCCGTACGTCTGCATCTATGATTTAATGCGACAAACCCTTAACAAACAACACCAACCAATCAACCAACCTGATGCCTAACAATTTATTCCATCCACCCGCACTGAAAACGTGATCGGTGGAGACAAACCAATTCTCGGGTTGATTATGAAGAAAATTCGTCATCCCGCGATCATGACGCTTGCAACAGCGTTGAAATATCGGGAGCTTAAAATAATAGACAATCACGGAAGATACCCCGTAGGTGACAGTAGGTAAGTAAAGTAAGTTTTTCTCGTTGTCTGTATTCGTCCTTCTGTATATATCTACCTAATAGCGATGCAACCTCACCCGCCCGCCACCCGTCTTCACCCACCCGTCATCATGACAACGGCTGAGCTCGACGCATCGCTGCTGCCCGGGGTTTGGTGTGCGCTCTCATCTGACTAAATTAATTTCAACCTACCTGAGCTTGACGGATCACGGACCGTATTGATTATAAAGAGAATGTGAATAATGTTTCGTGTTTTGTGATCGTCAATGTGGTTCGTCTGACTATTTGTGGTATATTGTGTACTGGTATTTAATTAATGGGGGTGTGGGGGGGTGTCAAATTTCTGTCAAATATCGCTCGAATCCGGTCTACACCAGTTGACAACAGCTTTGTTGACGGGGCATAGCCTTTGCAAAGTATGTCCGTTTGACAAATTTGGTTTAGCTGATGACAGCCCCACAGTTCTGACTTGGAGAAATAATATAGGTGTTTAGGGGTAAAAATTGTTGCTCAAATGATTTTGTTTAGATTCTTATGTTTAGTCAGGAGTGCGAGCATGAGTTAGGTATAAACAAACTTTTCTTCTTTGCCTTTTTCTTTCCTCTGGCTCATTAGTGTCCTAAGAAGTTAAAGTTATGTGTGCTCATTGAGCTATTACTACTACGTATAGAGAAGACAGCGCGAACAGCGAAATCTGTGCAACAAGCGCGGCAGTGCGGGGCGCGCGGGGTTCGGCTAATGAGTCATAGATGCGACGCCACCGTTAAAGAGGCGACACTTTGTTTATATTCTGCCTATTTCATTGGGTACCCCTAACGTGCACATTGTTTGACTTACAATTTTAATTATAATTATTATGTTAGGTATAAACAGACTTTGTAGATAATTATTTTATTTCAGGCCAAGTAGCCTTTACTTGTACAAACAATTAATCAATTAAAACCAATCAATCTCAAAAACAATTAGGTACCTAGCTAATTTCATATTTCACAGTATTATTTTCTAAATGTGTGAGATTATTATTTTCCACTATAAAAATAAACATCTGCTAATACTATCTACACGTCTTGTACACATCCAATGTCAGTTATTAAATTTTTAGTCTATGACAAATGACGCAAAATGGCGTCCGCTAAATATTTTGCTTAAATTAAGTTTTAAAAATGATTATCTAGTTACTTACCGATGGAAAGTTATTCCTTTGCACTTTGTCGTATTACTTGAATTATTAGTGCAATATCGTAACACGCATATTTGTTGAGTTTTCACATTTTATTGCTTTATAACAAACAATAAAACGACTTAAGCGCTCAAGAGCGAACAAGCGACTGAGTGAAATGCGGCCGGCCGACCGCAGTTGAACGGGGCACTGAGTGATGGGGCGGCTTCTCTATACGTAGTAGTGATAGCTCAATGTGTGTGTTAAGTTTTATTATTATTTCTTCTAATGCGTCTCTGGGCTTGTGGTTCGTACCCTGTGTGCCTCCTGACACAGCGACCCCTGGTGGAACTCGAGACCTAACTAAGACCTTGCAGTCGGACGGCCACACTACTACATATAGTTTTTTTAATAAAACACAAATATTGTAGATTGTATTTATTTATTTAATAAGGCATAGATTCATTGAAAAATCAAAATTTTATTTTTACTCTGAATCCATTATGAATACCTCATTTAAAAATAAGACTGGTCCTACAAATTCCCCATGCCTGGCGTACTCTAGGTACCAAACAATTGACACAATTCGAGTAACTTGTCCGGTCGTGCAGGTACAATATCTTTGAATAATTAAAAGAGTAACCATGAAGTTTCTTACCAGTTCTTCTTCATAGGAAACGATCAATCCGAAACTTGGACCTTTTCTCGACGTTTTTAAGTGGATAGGATGATGTGAAATAAAATGCATATTTTGATTTTAAATAATATTTATTGTGAAATAATAAGTTCCAATTGTACCTTCTAGCTCTTATTTGGTTCGGGTAACTTGATTGTCTTTTTTAGGAATATTGTTTTGTCTAGCATTACTTAATAATAATATTATAGTTTAAAAAACACGCCTTAGAGTGACGTCATTTTATTTCTAATGTTCTTGTCAGCATACCCTTATTTGATACCCATATTGTGGGAATGCATAAAAAATAACAAGTCCGCCATATTGGATTTAGAATGACATTACTTAGCTAAACCATGCATTGTCATCCAAACAACATGTGAGGAAAATTTCATCTCAATTGAAAACCGGGGAGTGAGTAAAATTTAAGTTCTAAAATTTGAATTTACACTTGTAACTAACTATACATAAAATCATATAAAAGTGTGTTATAATAGTACATTCTAATACAAGGGGCTAAAATGCCCCATTATATACGAGGTAGTTTTACTACAGAGCTTTAGCGAGGTAGTAAATAGGAATCGAGTCATAATGGGATTTTAGCGCCGTGTGACACACTGTAGTTTTCACCATAGTCAATTTAGTACAAAAACATTTTTTAAATATTACTTAATAAAATAAAAATCACGTGAGATTTGTTTACTTGAAGCTAAATGTGCGCATCACGCAGCAGCAGGTCGCGGCAGCCGGGGGAGAGCACGTCGAGGTACTCGACATTTACTTTACGCCCTAGGGCCTAAAAGGGCCACTTTAGGCCCGATTCGTAAGGTTATATTGGCGTACTTTAAGAGCATGAAAAGTGAAAAAACTATTTTGCAAATAGTACGTCTAGTCTAGTGGCCGCAAACGCAGCTGCTGAACATGAGGTTCCGGTATCAATATTTCCAGGTCGAGCTAAGTTTTTGTCGGGTTTTTCCATCTCTCGGTAGCATCAGATGGCGAAGGGCTTGTCCCCTATTACATAGGACGTAAACATAACCAGCGAAATGTGGGTGTACTATTAGGTACACCTCTGCATAACCCTTCGGAGATTATAGGCGTGATGCCACGTTATGTTACTATACCTCTTAAACTTTAGAAGCAAACCAAACCTGTTTCTGCCAATGGAGGGCTGAATGGAATTTGTACTCGGCATTGTGCACCTGCACACACACGCCCACTAGACCGTATCAGCAGCTTATCATACTTTAGAGCGTTCATTATATGCGGTTAAACCCTATATTCTTTTTATTAAAAAGTATGAGACTATGCCCAAAACACCAGCAACTCCCTGCCACCGCCGCTGCCGCCGCCGCGTGCCGCAGCACCCCCCGTCCCGCCTCCCGACACTTGCATCCCGCGAATATATTTAAAAACCGCGGTGATGGGTGAGGGACATTGAAGTGTTTTATACTGGTCACCATAATCATTTGCGCGGCAGTTTATTTAAGTGCAGGGCAGTTTAAGCTTAGGACAAGTTGGTAGTAGTTGAACACATTAATCAAAGTCGATTAACACTTCATTTTATGCCAAATACCTATTAACCACTTTTCTATCAAATATTAAGAATCAAAATCAAAATCAAAGCATTTAATTCAAGTAGGCCAGTTACAGGCACTTTTGAAGTGTCGAAACAAAGATGAAAATTAAATGTAGCTACAGTCCCAGTCACAGGACATACAAACTGTGAAAGTACTGTAGTTGCCCATTCCCTAGCGTAGATCTATATGGAGAAGAACGGGCAAGAAACTCCATGGACACTCTTTCAAATCAAAATATTGTTACAAAATCTTGGTTACATCATTCATGTTGAGATGGTATATTATGTGAGAACAATGTAGCAAGATGTGCACGTTAAAAGTGTCCACAGAAAAAACAAAAAAAATTAAATACAAAATTCAAAAACCAAAATAATTCATTCAAATAAGCCATGGCAACTAAGAGATGACCATTCACAACAGACAGCGCCCGTTCACAAACATGACCCATGGATCAGCACCATTCAACTCAACAATTTTGAAGGGAACTAAATGATCTGACGCATACGCCACCATCAGCGAGGCATTTGAGTGAGCATGACATACTCTAAACCGCCAGGGCACATTCAAGTCAAGAAAAGACGTATGTTTCCAGTGAATTATAGCTTTCTAGTACATAGTATTCACACAATTTGGTACTAAAGAGATTTAATCTGTTACATACAATGCTAAGATATTTGCACAATCTTCAGCAGCTCCAATAATACCATTGAATGCTATCAATTTATGCGCCCCTGTCCTTGTGGAGCAGGAACAGCATTGAGCCAAGCATTTATTAGCGATATAATCGCTCAACTTGTAATAATTATGCTTGTTAATTTAGTGTGCGTTTAATGTAGTTAATTAATTAATTATTATTAATTTAATTTAGTCATGGATGTTTATATGTATAATAAGTATGTATTTACAAACAAAAAAGTATCTATGTAGTATATCAACTATCTGGTGTCCACGACACAAGCCTCTTTGCTTAGTGTGGCACTAGATGGCGCTGTGTGTTGAAGTCCAGCGATATTTATTTATTTTATTTATTTAATGTATGTTTTAAATTTCGTCTCATTCAGTTCAAGGATACTTTGTGAATTTTATTGTAGCATCTCAAACAGTATCCTATGAAAGATGAGTCTACTTTAGCGAATCTAAAGCCTGGCTGAACTAGTTGGTCCCTATTTCCAGTACTGTAATTATGTCTGTCACCTCTTTTACCAAAAAGGTGCAGATATTTTCTGACGTACATTATGTTTTCGTAGATGTATTGACTATGTACCGTCATGTTGCCAATATCCTTAAACAGTTCTCTTAGAGAATCGCGCCTACGAAGATTATGAATATGGCTCTGATGGCTCTTTTCTGCAGAATAAATATAGACTTAATATCTGCAGCCCGTCCCCATAGCAAAATGCCACAAGACAGTAAAAGACAACAAGACTGTGAAAGTAACTAATATAGACCAGACTAGCGGTACCTACATCAGTATATTGACGGATTTTTCTAATGGCAAATGCTGCTGAACTTAGCCTCCGCAAGAGATGTTAAATCATAAATGAGAACCCCATTGTTGCCTTGAATCAAGCGTAATCCCCAGGAAAACCGTTTTATCTACGAATTAAGGTTTTTCGTGCAGTGCAGTATAACCAAGATATTTGACAGCCACTTAAATTGTATTGCGAAAAAGCAGTTTTTTCGCAATATCATTTAAGTACATGATACTCTGAGCCATTTTTTGAGTTGAATCTCATGATAAATATTTATTTATACTATGACATACAATTCAATTTTTTTTTAATAAATCTTTTTAATATGCTTTCAATTCGCTTCACAGCGCATACATACATCTCAGTTCTAAAGTGCCGATGCCCACAATTCCCGCGACAAACAGAGATGGCTATGGTACCGAGGAAATTTCAGCTGAACCCGTTCTATGATAAGTCTATGTTTTTGATCGTGCGGATCCCATACCAGCGCATTGTACTCCAGTTTGCTACGTACAAAAGAATAGTCAAATGTAATTATAGCATTCCCTGTCTTTGAATGTCTCATAACAAGACCCAGAGATTGGAAAGCCTTGCGACTGATATTCATGATGTGTTGATTGAATGTCATTTTTGCATCTAAGCTTTAGTCCCCGATCTTTAAGAAACGTAGTAGATAGTTGGTTGTGTGCAAGGTTGATTGGTTGATTGCAGTGTTGCCTTGAGAAAATGGTTATCTGTATGTGACGTTGCACAATCGATGTCGGACGTAAGTTTACTTGTACGTCTTTGTCTCTTCGCTTATCCTGTTATTGAGTAAAATCTTATAAACACAATTAAGACAATTATTATGAACACAAAATACATTATGTTCTGTTTGCCACTAAACAGCTACCGGTTGACTTAGGACTATTTTGCCTTAGCATATACAGTTGCTTTGCTTGCTCAGCTCGCGCATAGCATTTGGGTTTCACCTACTTAAAAATGAAACAATATCTTATTCAAACAGTTCCACACAGGAGTTGGTAGAGAGGTTTATTATATAAATGGGGATATCCAAAATAAAACAAAGGTATTACACAACATCAAGATTTTTGGTTTATATTTTGTTGGTTTTTAAACTTTTTTTGGATTTTGTAGTTTTTACAATTTATTTCTTAATTATTAAATTCTAATTATTAGAATAATGTTCTACCACTAATTTTAATTTAATTAAATACATAAAACGAGAAAGTGAATACATTTAAAATTAGTTTATCCTAATTAATATTTTACAAGTTAGTATAATTTGTAAAACTTCATAACTATTAAAATCGTGGATCTGTATTTGATTGGTGATGAAATGCAGTTAGGCAGCGTACACACTGACTGGTGCCAAATAAAAAACTAGCCGAACTGGCATGTGCTTTCGAAAAATCAATTTTAAAATCAATTTTTTAAATCTATTTCGCAACATCTTTTTTTTTTTTTCAGTCATAGTATGTACTAGAAACTTTGAAATTAGTTTAGTAACAGAGTTAATTTCGAAAATAACTAATTTATGTCGCGTAAAGTTAATTTGTTTCATGAAAAATATAAAAAAACGTTAAATTTAACTGAAAACAGGGATGTCGCCAGACAATACGCGCTAAGCCTGCAGTGCATACGGCCTGTCCTGCCTTATAATTTGAAAGGCTCTAACACAACTTATAGCATTAGATGTAGTATGATTTATGACCTTAATTATAATGGAATGTTCAGCTTTTACGCACACAAGTGCTTCTTTTTACAAATTTATTTTTAACAGTAGTACTATTCTACAATGAAAACCTAGGTACATAGAATGAAACGAATTTCATCCCATGTCAGTAATGGTAGAAGTCGTTTAGGATAATCTGCAATAGAAAATATCGTCCGTTAGAACCCACAATATCCTCCGCGACAACACCAGGAAACAAAAAGGAAATAAATATATTATTACCCTAAAAACAGACATCTATTTTATGATATGTTAATTATAATCCTAGAGACAAAGCTGACAGGTCTCATGTGCCTGTAATCACACCGGCAACCACACCCTTCAAACCGGTTCACAGCAAAGCCGTTTGGCGGCAGAAATAGTGTGGTCGTTAACATAGAACTCTACTACTCTTTAATGTCATATTAACAATTAATAAATGACTTTGTTGTTTTCCGGGTCATAGTAATTTACAAACTTATAGTTACTACCATTACTTTAAGTGTATTTATGTATAATTATAAATAGTAAGTCAAGCCACACATTTCTTTATTGACCACTTGATGAAACTTCTCATTTTATAACTAAGCACCGGGAAAATGAGATAGTCTCTAATAAACTAATTTGTCTTTTTTACAACGCCAACTAAATAATAGAAAGCGTCAAGTAAAGATCAACAATTATCATAACTTGTCCTTCTTATTTATACATTGCCACCTAATTTACTAATTCAGCCATGGAATTTATATCTCATCACCATTTCACGTTTTACAGCTTCAACACAAGGTCCTAAAAAATTTTTATTCAAGCTTACTTAAACAACTTTATTTATTATAACTTAGCATGTAACATACATCATATTCTTTTATGGTGAAAATAGCAACTACAAGGTTTGGCGCGAGTGCGCCAGACGATAACGACCAGCCATTTGCACCAATCAGAGACCGTCATTCGATTCATGTACCGACGAGTTAGTCATGTTTATGGGAAATAAAAAAGGTTCCGAAAAAAAAAAATAACTTCCAGAGATCTGTGATTGACTGTAATACTAAGCTTGGTTAAAAAGAATTACCGAAAAATTAATACAAAATTAACCATGAGGTTATTCAAATTACAATTCTACGAATAATAATAAACTAAATTTTCATAAAAAATACCAAACTTCCGAAAAAAACACAAAGTTTGCGAAAAAATAGGTACTAAGTTTGCGACAAAAATACTAAGCTTCCGAAAACATGTTCTGCTAAAATAATCGTTTTCTTAAATATCTATGTAAAACTTAGGATGCAAGAGCGAGTGAAGTGAGCTCAGGACTTTAAACCCTGCAGATAGAAATAGGAGCAACACGTAGCGGGGCTACGTCGACTACGAATTAAATTTTGACTACCAATATCAGCAGCGACGAACAACGCACTCGAGTCTTACCTATTCCTACTATATGTTTATATTAATTATTTTAAGTAAAATGATGATAGTTGAATACACAAATTGATTTTTCAAAAATAAAGTCTTTTATTTTGTCTCCCCTCAATAGTTTCTACGTACTATTAGTGACCATAATTTACTATTTGATGATATAACTTTAGCTAAATTTTAACCAGATCAATTAATATGGGATGAGTACATTTTAAGCGTTTAAAAAGCGAGTTTAAAAATTAGAAGCTAATAGAATATCTTTTTTGATGTCATTTATGGTACTAATATTTTAGAAGTTTACTGCTTGAATGAATGTTACAAATTTAGATGTTAAAAAATAACCGCCATGCTGAGTTGTATTTATAGTGGCTTAATGCTTGCATGCATCATATTCTATTATACAAATATGTACAAATTACAATGAGGTTTAGCTCTTAAGCTCATCAAAGTTTACCATTAATAATAAATATATAATTACGACGAAGTACTTAGTTAAATATTAAAAAAGAAAAGCCAAAAACATTATTCAGTATAATAATGTCAGATCCATTTTAATACAAAATATTCATCATCATCATCATCATCATCATCATCATCATCATCAATACCTACAAATACTTATATTAAACTTTAAAACTCAGTTTAAGGGTAGTTGTCAAATTGAATATTCTGCCATCAAAAATATCGTCCCTTGGGACCCTCAATACTCAACAAGACAACGCCACGAATTAAAGAGAATATTATTATTCCTCAATAGGTAAGAGACCGTTAAGGCCTTGCATAAAATTATAAGATATTTTTAAGTTATATTTTGTAGTGACTGATAGCATGACGGCTGGCAGGGTTGCTGACCTCAAATAACAAGGTCAGAAGATTATATTGGATGGTAAATAAGCCGAAACGGCTCACCATATAAAGTGCCGCCGCCTAAGTACATCTGTGACACCAGTGCAGTGGCATCCTAGATAGTTGCCTACTTATAGACAAAGCTGACAAGTCTCATGTGCCTGTAATCACACCGGCAACCACACCCTTCAAACCGGCTCACAGCAAAGCCGTTCGGCGGCAGAAATAGGTGTGGTGGTAGTACTTCCCCGGGCGAGCTCGTTCACGTAGAACTCTACTACTCTTTGATGTCATATAATGATGGGTTTACCCTGTGTTTTATATCCGTACTCTGTACTTTTGGCGGTTTCTAGAGAAGTAAAATACTAAATACCTTATGATCCTAAAACAAAAGACTAAAATATAAGATATTGGTGTCGATTCTGTTGTGCACAAACTAAACTTAATTTAGGCTTTAGGCTATTGCTATCTTTTTCTCTCTAATAAAACGAGAAAGAGACGGACGTACTTTAGATCTGTCAAATTTAGTTGGAACTAATATTCCTATACAAATGAAGGGTGCACGTAAAAACATGTCGACTAAAAACACGGTGAAGCGCAAGGCATAAACTAGTTTGACATCTCTATCTTAGTTCATAGCTATAGCCGTCCTTTTCTCGCATTGCCTTTTAGTAAAAGATAGCAATAGCCTAAATTAAGTTTAGTTAGTGCACAAAAGAATCGACACCATTATATAATTTAAAACCTATCTAATTACGATTCACTACTCATTATACATACAGCAGAACGTCACTAGCTATGATCTTTTCATACTCCCTTGCCTAGTGCGCATTCACAAGCGCCGGCGCCGGTTGCGAGTACCGCCGCACCTGACCTTTCTCAAGATCATCCGTATTGCGTTTCCAGTCACATCCGCCTTATAAATTCCTTTTGTACATCGCCGTTCATTCATCCCTAATTATGGCTAAGATATATAATTCTGAAAAAACAACTTAAACCTTATATAAATGTAGGTACTATATACAACTACTTTTGAGTTCAGCATATAAACAAATTTTTTTATTCATCAGGTACGTCAGCATAAGTTGCACACACGCACACACGCCAAATGCGCAACCTGTTCTGGGCCGTAAAATCATGATAAAAGAAATGACGATGATAAAAAAGTTACAGAGAGAGAGAGAGTTAATTAGTTAGGTACATACGCTTTGAAAGTGATATTGAGAATTACCTTGCATAAAATAAAGAGTAGTACTATAAAATATACAACTAAACCCTATAAAAACAGATTAATAAATAAATAATAGAATTATAGTACTTAGATTTAAAAGATAGTAGGTATCAAGAATGGACCTGGAATTGGAAACACAAACTATAGAATATACAAAATACACACAGTTAAATAAGTGGTACGAGCATGTAAACAAGCGATCGACGTCACTTCAAGTTATACATATAAATGTGTCCTCACTGAGAAAACATTTTAATGAACTAATTGTCTTAACAAAGGAATGCCTGCAGAGACTAGTTTAAATTTTTTTATCGGAAATAAATATTAAAGAAGAAGATACAAAAATATACGAGATTAGTGGATTCAATTTGCATGTTAAAACAAGAGAAGACAGAATAGGTGGAGGAATACTAGTCTACGTCAGTGACAGAGTGCAGTATAATCCAGTAAAATCCAGAATTACCACAACGTATGAGTTTGTACATGGACGGCTAACCATTATTGAATACAATACTGACATTATTGTGATTTATAGACCGCCAAGCCCAAATAAAAAGAACTTTGTAGCAGAAATTAAAAGGTACCTTCAAAATATACCACAACGAAACAGCATAATTATGGTCGGCGATTGTAACATCAACATACTGCAAAGTAATATGGACTCAACTACTGACAGGTATCTGAACGCACTTGCGGAGAGGGGATTTCAATACGAGACGTAACTCGGGACGTAGTCACGGGTGATCGCAATGTGACGTCCTGCCTCGATCATGTATTTGTACGAACTGAGAAGGCCTGCGCTCTAGAAACGTACACGGTAACGACTAAGATTGCGGACCACTACCTAACGGGATTTTCAGCTGATTTGAACATAAACAAATGCGCTCAACCGACTAGAATGATCATTCAAAACAAACTAGTAAGTTATAAACTTCACAATGTTGATTGGCAACAATTATTAAGCATACCTGATAATATTGAATTATATGATAATATGTACACGATTTTTAGCGACATTTATGAGTCTTCTAAACAACCATCAACAGTTAGAAAACGTGATAGTCAAGCCTGGGTTAATAATACATTACAAAACATGATGACACGCAATGATGAATTATTTAGGCGCTGGAAAATGTATCCAAACAATAATAATTTTAGATTAGAATACACGAAATATAGAAATAAAACACATAAACTAATAAATGCGGCTAAGGACAGACATAGGCGTGAAGAATTAAAAATATGTAAGGGAGACATGCGTAAGATATGGGGGAATATTAATAGCTGGCTGGGTAGAAGAAAAGTAACAGTAGATAGCGTCATAGAGAAATATTTACGTTGCGTGTAATAATTATTAAAAAAAAAAGAATGTTTGGCTACCATTTGTAATAATTTTTGTAACACATTCACAAAGGAAATTGATAATATCGAGCATAAATGTAACAAGACGTTCTTAAACAGACGTGATTATATTAAACCATGTAATGTTAGTTTTAGGTTAAATAAAGCAACGCCCAAGCATATTGCTCGAATAATAGACTCAATGGACTGCATGGCATTAGGTTACAAGATTTAAAAGAAATCAAGATCTTTATTTGTCCTGTTACAGCATATTTTATAAACCTATGTATAAAAGAAAGTAAATACCCCAAAAAGAGTCAATTATTAGACCAATTTACAAACAAGGATCACATCTGGAATATACAAATTACCGACCAGTAGCTATACTAAATACAATTAATAAGATTATGGAAAAGTTTATAGTTAATCAAATCACAACTTAGACCAAAATGAAATTATTACCGATATACAACATGGCTTTAGGCCAAACAGAAGTACGGCAACGACGCAGGCAAGATTTACGGACGATGTAAATAATTACCTAAATGATAAGAACATAGTGGTAGCAGTATTTATAGACATCAAAAAAGCCTTTGATACCCTGGATCACGACGGCTTGTTGAAGGCTATGGATGAGTGTGGGATAAGTGGACCAATAAATAGATGGTTTAGTCAGTACTTAGAGCAAAGAACGATTAAAGTTCGAGTTGCTAATGCGGAAAGTGTTGTGGGCAAGTATGGTGTTCCTACCGGATCTGCATATGGGCCTGTGGGTTATATTGTTTACGTGAATAGTATGTGTAATGTTATAAAAATTGCAAAGCATACATGTACGCCGACGATACATGTCTCCTATTCAGTGTTAAGGACCAAACCTCCATACAAGGAGCAATACAAGACGATTTGGATAATGTAATTAAATGGGCACACGACAATGGCATAATAATAAATGTAAGCAAAACTAAGTGTCTGACAATACATTCGCCATATTCACGTAACAAAAACATTGATTTGAATATTAAAGGCCATAGTTATGAATGTCTTCACAGCGTAAAATCAAGTTGTCAATGTATTAATTTAGAGCAGGTAAAAACATACAGGTACTATTGACACTAAATTTGCATGGAACATACACATAGATACGGTTTGTAATAAACTGCGGTCAGTTCTGGGTAAATTGTATACCCTGAAGCCTGTAGTCAAGAGAGGATTATTGTATGCACTTGCAGACTCGATTATCAGTTATGGGTTGTGCGGTAATGGACATACTTTTAAAACAAAAATAAAAAGATAAAATTAAAATAATACAAATACGACTACTAAAAATGTTGGGAGCAAAAGAACTAAACAAAGCTTGGACAAGGAATATGAAAAACTATTCCAGAAGTGCAATATATTACCAGTTGTCATGAAAGTAAAAATGACGATAATTCTTGAACAACATAATATTAAAAAACACATAAAAGAAAAAGTGCATAGCTACCCAACCCGACTTGCTAAGAAAAAGATACTACATGTGCGTAACTAATTATTACGGTAAGCGAACGAGACAATGGATGACACCTACATTAATCAATGAATTACCTGAAGGAATGATCAATCGTGTCAAGAGTAAAAACCACCTAAAAAGCGTCGTAAGAAAACACTATGTCGATGTGTCCATAGTGGCTGCGCTCGATTGACGGCCTCGGTCGGCTAATGTCGTGAGCCCAATTATTCTTGCTTACCCTACACTGATGACTATGACGATGGGATGGTTTGATGACATTGGCTGACGGATGGCGCTGAGCATAATGGCTCTGACTGACCCTTTGTCTTAGTCTTAGTTTTACAATAACCTAGTTTTAACTTAGATTTATACTTTAACTTAGATAGAATATTAATAAGACTCTGCGAGAACCTACTACCGACAAATTGCTCTGCAGTTTGGAAGATGTTGTATTTAATATGTATAGTATGGATTAAATAAATAAAAAATAAAAAATAAATTATATGATAGGGTTCCCAGTAATGCAGCTAGCCCTTAACTATTTTGAGTGAAACCGAAACAAGAACGAGTGAGTTTGCGTTATAAACGAAAAATAGTTATGAAAGACATTAAGAACTGACTTTAAAATGGTTATGTTTGAGTTAATAATAAAAGTATTTGTTCCTGATACTGATACTGTTACAGAACGTGCGTCGTCCCACAGCTGGGATCTTCGCAGGGTTGCTGGTTGCAGACATTCGAGCGATGGAAGAGGCCTATGTCCTCAGCAGTGAATGATGATGATGATTTACAAATAAATAGAAAAAGCTAAATATTTGAGTTATTTGTATCGCTCCCAATTTTCTGATTGCACCCTCTTAAGTACTACCTCCAAACTCTATCTATTTACAAATCTACTGGCTGTCTAGTTATATTTGGCATTTTATCTTATTTTATTAGTGCCTCGTGAGTTTCACTCTTACCTATTTATTATTTACAAATAGCCGCCGTGGGCTAAAATAAAAGTTATATTATAAATTAATTGGAATAAATAAGATTGCAGCTGATTGCAGATTCAGATTCAGATTGCAGATTCCTCACATCTCTCATCTCTTCTATACTCATTGAGAGGAGGCCGTGTCCCAGCAGTGGGAACATTATAGGCTGATGATGATGATGATGAGATTGCAGCTGTATAATCAGCATAATCTATAAATAATAAATGATTACAACTCGTGAGAGTGGACTTTACCTCCGGTAACAACAACTGCTTGGAGTAAGTTATATTGTTCATAAAATTGGTGAGCCCAAACGATTTACATTAAGTGCAATATACATGTATGTGTTACCGGCAATCTGTATGATTCAGGTATTCTATACAATACCTAGGCAATGTATAGAATACCCGGAGCGTCCAGGCAATGTATGAAACATTATGAATATTATTGTCCAACACACTTTACCTAGGTAATGAATACAATTCCCAGGGATTGTATAGAGTACCTGCTGGTCCACCGGCTATGTGTATAATAAAAAGATAGATTTGGTCTATATTTATCAATGTTAACCGGCCTACCTATAAAATGACGCCCTTCCCTGCCCTCGTCTTATACACACATTACTGCCTGCGCATTCGGTATTGTGTAGAATACCTAGGCAAAGTATAAAATAAATAATATTTCATACATTACCTACACGTTTTAGGTATTCTATACATTTTTTTTTAAATAATAATATAGTTTATTTACCAACAAAAGTTACAGATATTTAAAAAACAATACAAATGTTGCAAAATCCGTACAATAATTTATATAACCCTGCTTCTTAAACTAGGATCACCTGTATTTTAAGAGACCGTGTTCGGCCGAGCAATTCCTTAAACATAAGTTGATACAATAGGTGAACGAAACTAAAGTATTATATAATCAAGATTTTGTTAAAAACTTACTTAGATTTGTTGTGTGAAGTGTAGGTGTGAAGTGTGTAGGTGTGCATGTGATAAGAGGTCAGTATGCTGTGTGTGTGTGTGATAGATGAAGTGTGATGTGAGTAGGTACGTGTTTATGGATGGGGAATATAGGCGTGTCTGTTTAATTGTAAGTTCCTTTTATTGTAAGTGTAAACAGTTTATATAAACAGTCAGTACTTGTGTAAATTATCTCAGAAAGAAAACCACGGATCACCACCAAAACTTATATTTTCTAAACTTATTAGCCGAATCCAAACTTAATAGATCAAAACTTATCAGGTCAAAACTTATTGCAGCACCAAAACTTATTTTAAACTCAATAACAGTTAAATAACCAATTTATCCAATTGTATCATATAACCGATTAAAAAAAACTCGATGAAATCCAAAACAACCGTTCGATTCAAAACGTCCAACGAAGAATGCCCTCACCTACCAAGTCACCTTGGTTTTTTCGGGTAAACTAATAGTGTTGCCAGTGTAAGAAAAATAAAAACCCCGAAAACTACTGTGATCGCGCAGTACTGCGAGGACTGTGCAGCGCTACTCGATACAAAAAATTAGGAAACCTTACACTCGACCATCCTGATGACGTGTATGACCTCATACACGTACCAGGTGGAACCTTACACTCGGTAAACGAGGCATTCCTCGTTAGTATGTATGTATAATATAAACATCAGTATTACTTTTAAAATAGCGCAAAACTTAATACGTAAGTATTCCATCTGAAATTCATCAAATAACTTTACTAATTATGTTTATAAATAATATCTTAAATAACTAAGTATAGCTATGTTATATTATGTACAGTTTGAGTAACCCAATCTTTCCTATTACTAAACAAACACCGATTTTCATAGTATTAATGAATAGTATCTAACTAATATAAATAAGTATAAGTTTTTAATGAACCAATATTATACAATCGCCAGTTTTTATAACATTAATTGTCTATCAATCTATTTATCCTTACTAATATAATTTATCTACGTTATAAGGTACATTATGATTATATTAAATCAAATATCTTAACGTTAAATACTTGTTGCATTGATTTCAGGTCAAAAACGACGTGAATGTGGCTCGTACTTGACCTGAAACAATGCAAAAGGCGTGATTAATACTTTATAATGTATACACAAAAACTGTAGCATTATCAAACAATCTGTATCAGCATTTTGATAAAAATACAATAAAAAGACTAGTTTAGGATAGGTTTACAAGTAATTTATCTGTTTTACTACTCAGAAACGAGATCATTATCAATAGTGTCAACATAATGTTCATCATTATCCTCTATTTCAAGAGAGGCCACATGAATCCAAGGGCGCATTCGGTCTGCGGCAACGGTCGTTTTACGCTTGTTCTTCATCCCTTCAAATCCTGCAATGGGAGCTACTTTATAACGATCGTTGCCCAATACCTTTTCGACCTTAAAAGGGCCCTCGTACGATGGTAAAAGCTTTTTACTTTTACCATCATTCTGGAAAGTGACTTTGGTAATTTTAATTAAATCTCCCTTATTGTAAACACGAGCAGGTCGCCTTCCCTGGTCGTAATAAAACTTTTGTGATTCCTGTGCCTTATCAATTTTCTCCTTTACCTCGTCACGTATAGATGACAAATCTGAAACTTCACGAGTTTCTTCTGTTATTTCGTTCAATGCCGGATTAACCTCACTATTCATTGTAGTTCCAAACATCACCTCTGCTGGAGATCTACCTATCGTCTTCTGCAAGGTGTTGTTCAAGCCCCATTGAATCCTGCCTAATTTATCGTCCCAGTTCTTTTCGTCGTCTCTTAAATTCTGAGCAGTTAGTGAATCGAGTATGGTCCTGTTATATCGTTCAACTTGCCCATTAGATCTTGGGCAAGCAACTGCATTAAGCACGTGCTTTATCCCTCGATCCAAGCAAAATCTTCTAAAAGCATTTGAAGTGAAACAGGACCCTCGATCACTTACTAACCGGTCAGGATTCCTAAAAGTATCAAAAATGTCTTCTAAAGCTCTCACCACATTTTGCGTGTTCGTATTTCTAACTGGTTTAATAAAAAGAAACTTTGTGAAAGAATCTACAACAGTTAGTATATGAGTGAATCCTCTCTTTGATTTTACGAAGGGTCCAAGGTGGTCGATGTGCAAGGTGTGAAATGGTATCCCGATCTTTTCGATAGGATGTAGTAGCCCTTCCCGTTGGTTTGTATTCTTTTTAGCATACGCGCAGTCTATGCAAGCACTTACATATTTTTTTTACGAAACGGGCCATTTTAGCAAACCAGTAATTTTTCTTCATTCGTTCTAAAGTCTTTTCAAATCCTACGTGGCCTATGTCGTCATGGTTCATCTTGCACAGCTGCCACCTTGCACCCTTCGGAACCACCCATCTTAGTTTTTCTTTTTCACCGTCTACACACCTAAACAACCTATCATCCTTCACGACATAATTGTCCCTTATGTATTCTATCCCTTTAGGATCCAAATCGCTACTGAGAATATCTCGAATTCTGCGCAATTCGGTATCTCCCATTTGAAGGGTCTGCAACCAATCTTGATCGTTTATGACCATGACTGAAGGATATGGTACCAGGTCGTAGGAGTCTACTTCAGTAGCTGGATTTCTGGAAAGAGCATCCACATGACCCATTTTGGACCCTGCTCTATACTCTACAGAACATTCAAACTCTTGCAAAGCCAGCCACCAGCGAGCGATTCTAGGGATAAGGTCACGTTTCTCAAACGTTGAACGTAGTGCACTACAATCAGTGACCACTCTGAAAGTTTTCCCTAAGAGATAAACTCTGAACTTTTTAAGAGAACAGATAACGGCCAGAGTTTCCAACTCATATGAGTGGAAATTTTTCTCTTCAGGCGTCGTCTGGCGGCTATAATATGCAACAGGGTGAAAGGCGCCTTCACTTCCCCTTGGACGCTGCAATAAAATGCCACCAATCCCAATCCTGCTAGCATCCGTGTGAAGTTCTGTTTCTGCTAAAGGGTCGTATATGGCGAGAACAGGTCTGTCTAATAGCTTACCTTTTAAAGCTTTGAACGACTCTACCTGTTCATTTGTCCACTCCCATACAGCATTTTTCTTCAGCAATTTTGTGAGGGGATGGGCCAATTGTGCGAAAGAATAAATAAATTTCCTAAAATAACTGACAAGGCCCAGAAATTGGCGTACGCTATGAACATTTTCAGGACGAGGAAAATTTTCTACACACTGGATTTTTGTTTTACCTGGCCGCATCCCTTCTGAGCTGATCTCGTATCCGAGGTAATCTATTTTATTTTTCAAAAAACTGCACTTTGCGAGATTCAGCTTGAGATTTGCTCGCTGTAACAACCCAAGAACTTCCTCTAACCTTTCCATGCACTCTGCAGCTGTTTTCCCAAAAATCAATAGGTCGTCTATGTAAACAGTGGCTTTATTGAATCTAGCCGATCCCAAAACATGGTTCATCATCCTCTGGAAGACAGCAGGTGCGTTTGCCAAACCGAACGGCATACGGTTATATTCGTACTGGCCGTCCGGTGTGACAAACGCCGTTAAATGTTTGCTGTCTTCCGCAATTGGTACTTGGTAGTACCCCGACATTAAATCGAGGGTTATAAACCAAGCCTGCCCAGATAACCTCGATATCTCATCTTCAATCACAGGTATGGGATATCTTTCCTTAATAGTGATCGAATTGAGCAGTCTAAAATCAATGCACAACCGCATATTGCCGTCTTTCTTCCGAACAAGAATAATTGGGCTGGAATAGTTAGACGTCGATTCCCTTATAATGCCTGTCTGCAACATTTCGTCTATCATTCCTCGTACTTTTTCACGTTCGTGATGAGAAAGACGGTATGGTCTGTAAACTACAGGCTTTTGACTGCTCAATTCGATTTTCATCTCTGTCACATTTGTGCAACCCAGTTCGGTTAAATCTTGTGCAAAACAGTCCTCATAGCGACGGAGTAAACTTATAAGTTTATCTTTGTCACTACCAGGTACGTCTTCACCTATTTGCACTTGACTCTCATCAAGCCGTTTGGCTGAAGAGACGTCAGTTTGTGGGTGTATTACTGGAAGAACATTTACGTCAGCAAGTCTATAAACCAGGTCTACCATTTCGGCCCGTGAAAAAACGAAATTTTCTTGGAGGCAACATGGCACCGAGCACGGAGTTACCACAACAAAGAATGAACCATCTTTGACTTCGTAAACTCCCCCGCATACAATGTACTGCTCGTTTGGTTTCCCCACAATCTTCGTATCGAGCACTACACTACCAGTAAATAGTGTTTCTGTTGCGGCCCTGACACTAGCTGTGCCAAATAATGTATTGTGTGCCACCATTCTTACCCTCTGTAATTGTTCCCTATCTTCATTGATGTTATAATTTGGTATTTCATTACTGACGTGTGAAAATTGTAATTTGTTAACATCTTTGTAAAGAACTATATGGGGCTGTTCAGAGAAACTTTGACCAATAAGCATTGGTTTTTCCAACAATTGGTCTTCTACAACCCTACATGAAACAGTAGCGCTTACATCATCAATAACCAAGTTCAACTTTGCTGAGCCTAGAGATTTCACAAGGCTGTCTCCAAAACCCTTCATAAAAGTTGGAGTTTGGTCATGTGGAAGCCCAAGTTTTTCAAAATTGGATTTCTTAATAAGGGTCACGTCACTGCCAAGATCAACAAAGGCTTCCAGCAACATACCTTCTGCGTTCACTTCTTTTATAAATTTGTTATTTAAATTAGAAGTTGAAATACGCATAGTTTTTGCCGCTGTATCAGTCTTAGTTGTCCCCGTGTCCTTTTTTATACGACATTGATCCGACTTATGCCCAACTTTATCACAATGCCCACATTTAACCAAAGGTTTGGTGCACCTTGAAAATGGGTGTCCCTTTTCCTTGCAGTTGTAGCAATACAAACTTGAACCGATCCTAAGACTCGATCTATTACTTGCCCTATCATCAACAGTGCTAACATGTTTCTCTCTGTGACCCTGATGAGGTGCTGTGAAAACCTCTTTATTGTTGCTGAGCAAAAATTTCAGCAGCTGATCAGGTTCTTCACATCGTAATGCTAAAGCACTGGAACGCATAGTCCTATCGGTAATGCCGTGAATAATGCAGTCTACGGCCCGTCTGCCAGTAATCTCACACTGATTCAGAAGTGCCAACTTTTCATAAAAATAAATCTCAATGACTTCGTTAGGTCTACTCTTTCGCCTCAACATGTCTTCAAGAACTTGTCCATAATTTTGTTCACACGGGAACGCATTCAACAATTTAACTTGCCATTCGTCCCATGTAAACAAAATGGAACCAAGACTTTCATACCATGTCTTGGCTAACCCTGACAGTTTTTGCATGGCGAAGTGTACTGTCGTCCTTTCATCCCAACCATACACCTTTGCACATTCGTTTATTTTCTTAAGCCAAACATCCATGCGCTGATTTTTTTCTGAAGGATTAAATTCGGGTATGATATTTTTATTACTCACTGATGAGCTGTTAAGGGTTGATGGTTGAGATGGCAGGACTTCTTTAATACTCTGTATAATTTTAACAATATCGTTAGAAGAAAAAGTAGGGCTACATGACCTGTCTAAACGGTGATGCCTCCTGTTCCCCGCTTCGGTCACCTGGCTCCGTCTGCGGATGCGGCTACGGCTGTGGCTCCGTCTGCGGCTGCGGCTACGGCTGCGGCTCCCGTGTCTCCTCGCCACCGTGTGCTCGCTGAGCTGTCTGCTCCGCTGGCGACGTTGTTCTTCATCACGTGACTTTTGCAGTTCTATTTCCATCACACGCACTTTTTCTTGTTCGCGCTTAAGTGCCTGTTCTCGCTCACGCAATCTGCTACTCCGGCTACGGCTGCGGTCGTATCTATGCGCACTCCTTCGACTGGGAGTACGTCGAGAGCGTGATCGACTATGCCGAGGAGTTTTGAGACTCCGAGGCATATTTTCATCTCCATTCATATCCTGAAACTCGCAGCAAAATTCCAAACATTAGATTTAATTTGCAAATCTCCAATAAGCCGAAGGATTCGAAAATTAAATGGAAGTGAAACAATAAAAAGGGAAAACTATAAAAGCGTAAATATCTCGAAAACCGTACGTTTTAAAGAAAAACTACAAAAATTTACCCGTTTTATAGACCCCGTTAATTAATTTAATACTATCAGAAAATCATCATCATCATCATCATCATCATCATCATCATCATCATCATCATCATCATCATCATCATCATCATCATCATCATCATCATCATCATCATCATCATCATCATCATCATCATCATCATCATCATCATCATCATCATCATCATCATCATCATCATCATCATCATCATCATCATCATCATCATCATCATCATCATCATCAGCCTAAGATTCCTATGACTTCCTGTAAAGTGTTTAATATCTAACCTTAAATGGAACCCCAAATTAGTAAAAGTTATATTTAAGGACTGGACTGGACTGCAATAGGCTGATGATAATGATATTCATGTGCCTGAGAAAAAAAAATGTCAAAAATGATTAACTGATTAAGTAGGTATTCTATAATTTACTTCTTCTTTTTTTTCGTTAGTTAATCCTTATAATTTAAACATTAACGGTTTCCAAAGCACGTTAATTGCAACACTTTTAATTAGGCATATTTCAAATCTGAAATTCTGCAACTTTCCGACAGCTTTTAACGACATTAGCAGAAATGGTCGTTTGATAGAACAACCGATTGCTACATTTTAAAGAAGAAGTATAATAAATATGTAGGCGTGTACTTACAGTTTTTGTTGCTTATCCCACTTCTGAGATGTAAATTATCTCAGAAAGAAAACCACGGATCACCACCAAAACTTATATTTTCTAAACTTATTAGCCGAATCCAAACTTAATAGATCAAAACTTATCAGGTCAAAACTTATTGCAGCACCAAAACTTATTTTAAACTCAATAACAGTTAAATAACCAATTTATCCAATTGTATCATATAACCGATTAAAAAAAACTCGATGAAATCCAAAACAACCGTTCGATTCAAAACGTCCAACGAAGAATGCCCTCACCTACCAAGTCACCTTGGTTTTTTCGGGTAAACTAATAGTGTTGCCAGTGTAAGAAAAATAAAAACCCCGAAAACTACTGTGATCGCGCAGTACTGCGAGGACTGTGCAGCGCTACTCGATACAAAAAATTAGGAAACCTTACACTTGTGTTATTGGGCGATGAATGTGAGTAAAGACTCTGTGTAGGCATAGTCCTTTTGTAATAGCCACTCTGTTACTATAGGTTTAAGTTTGTGTACGTTTAAATTTATAATATTTATTTGTGAGTTAATTTTTTGGTATATGTGTGTACTTAGTGTGTAGAATTGATGTGTAGCGAAGGTGGTTTTGTGTAGGGTTCTTGGAAGAAGGTTTATTCGCTTATTTGGATTTGGCGGAGGCAGACCGACATGTATTCTAAGAAATGATCTGAGCACATAGAGTTGCTGTACCTTCAGAACTTTACAGTCAGAGTACAATTCTGTGGTCGAGTACCTGTAAGGTTTTTTAGTCATGACTTTGAGAATGGCTCTTTGTGCTCTTTCCACTCTCAAAACACTAGTTTTGGTTGCACCACCCCACGCAGTTATGCAGTATCCAAGAACTGACTGACAGAGCATAATAAACCATCTTCAGTGTCTCAAGATTAGCCGAGTCTCTAAGGGTCTTAAAGATGTGGATAAGGCGCAATGTTCTTGTGGTAACGGCTTCAATTTGTTTGTCCCATCTTAAGCCGCTATCAATCTGCACTCCAGCACTCACCAGAGCTGACAGTGCAAGGTACCTTGCACTGTCAGCTCTGGTGAGTGCTGGACAGACACAGGGTTCGTTTAAATTAGGGCATGAGTGAGCAATTACAGAGAAAGTATGAGAAGGTGCAGTGTTACGTCGGATTGCGAAAGGGATGTATATTGTTTTGCTTAGGTTGAGTGTCAGGAGGTTTAAACTAAGCCATTTCATTATTTTGCATCTTCTGCGGTCACCTTGACCATATCCCATGTAGGTCCGTAAACCAGTATCGCAGTATCATCAGCATACGCATAGATGTTACAGTTGGTAAGGCACATTCTGCACAGGTCGTTTACATAAATTTGGAAAAGTGTAGGTCCAAGTATGCTTCCCTGAGGGACGCCATAGATTACTGGTTCCTCGTCACTATAATGCGCGTCATTTTTGACCACTTGTGTTCGATTTGTGAGGTAATTTTTGAACGTCTCAAGTGGTATTCCACGCACACCGACGAGTTCCAGTTTAGCGATGAGTTTGGGAACAGAAACGGTGTCAAATGCTTTGGCAAGATCAAGTAAGATAGCCAGAGATTTTGATTTACTATCTAACTTTCTAGCAATCTGTTGCGTGAGATCCAATAATCAAGACGGGTGGTAACTTGGCAAATTTTTCGCGGTGGAGCAACGTTAGCTATAGATAAGAGGATAGGTTTGTGGTCTGTATTGTGATTCCAAAACTAGTGTGGTTGCACGTAGGTTTGACTTAAGAAGTAAGTGATCAATGCAGTGCTCCAGTCGAGTAGGAAAAACGTGTGTTGGCATGAGCCCATAAGAGGCATTTATCATAAGATATTCTAAGCTTCGGTCGTAGATCACCTACGAGAACAACACTAGTACAGGAGGATATTTTATCATATGTTTTAGCAAGGCTTTGCGTGAATTTATCAAAGTATTCTTTTGAATTAAGTGATGGAGAGCGATAGATGGCAAGAACAGCTAACCTTTTATCAATCTGACAAACAAGACAATTTCCACCCTCAAAAATCGGCTCCCACACAGACCTTGCAAACCTTGTTTCGTGTAAATTATTACACCATCATTTTGGTTAGTATTTCTAGAAGTCGAATCAGACTCAAATCCGTCTAAAACAGGTAGGTTACTGACCTTACTAAGCCAGCATTCCGTCAAGACAACAATGTCGAAATTGGTTTTCGTCATATTTAACAGATCTTGGAGTTGACTAAAGTTTTTGTTTACACTACGTATATTAATATGTAATAAGTTCATGCTGCAATCGGATTTGTTGATATACTTGAGGCAATCTTCAGGTTTACAGCTATACGAGTTGCCTAATTGAATATTATCAAGTTCACTGTTAATGATATTTATGGAAGCCATTGAGAATTATTAAAAGGTTGGGTTGTAACATTGCATGGATTTATACCGAATCCCTCAAGTATCGTTAAAAACAATAAAATATGGAATATTTAAATTCACGCGCCAACAGTTCTACTTAATTATGTAGAATTATTAGAAGATGTCATGCTACAAAATATTAATCCCAAGATGCTTTAGTTTTAATTAGACATGTAACAAAATATTTAGTAAATATTTACTTATCCGTAATTATATTAATTTAATGACCATTGAAGTTTAGTTGCAATCATCTTTTCTTCGAGAAAATGAACACTTAAACTATAACCTCAATACGAGTTACATTTATTGTGACGTCACATAAAAAAATATCCATAAAGTCTAAATTATTTATATTAGTTTTCAATAAACTCTGCTGAATACCGATACCTATAATAAGTGGGTATCAACTATCAACAATACTTAATTATTATATTTGTGTGATTAGAATATCCTTTCCTTGTTACCTAAGTATGTTATTATGAATTGACTTAGAGTAAGTAAGTGGGTATACCATAAACAATAAAAAATCTTATGATCGGTTACAAGAGAACTTCTTTTATATCTAGGTAGGAATGTGACGTTACAATTCTCATGAAAGTTTGTTAATTTTATAAATAAATAAAAAGAATAAACATTTTTGTTATCATTCAGCACGACTTTTTTATTTCCACCTTCCAACACCGGACACATAATACATTGTACATAAATAGTTAATAATAATACTATGGTTTTTTTTTACTAATATTTAACTTCTTATAAAAATACATAATAAGTATGAATCCATTATAAAAAAAAACAACAAGTTTTTGCGTGAAACACAAAATAATAAACCAATAACTAAACTAATATTACCAAGAAACAAAAACCCCACACGCTTTTAACGGAATTCGAACTCGGATCTGTTTGATCGTGAATCCTACTGATTAGCCTCAACAGCTATCAACACTTGGTAAATTTACGTGAATTTTAGCTATCCATTGGTAAGAACAGGTCGCCACACAAATAAGATCATTAGCTACGTGTTTAACAAAGGAGACGGAAACGGACTGTGGCTGTGGTGTGCGTACTGTATTGAGACCACTTACACGTGCAGACGCACGCACGCTCGACCGTGCGTTCACAGCAATACAATCCTAAGCGTGCCTATGCACTTATGAACGCTAAGGATTGTATTGCTGTGATTGTGTTTTTATTAATTAATAATAAAAACTTTATTGCCGAAAATAGTACAAAAAATGTGTTCTACATTGGCCCCAAAATAGGCAAAGCCTGTATCTTGGGCACCAATGCAGAGCGACGATAGCATAGGCATAAAACGTATGGAAGGAATGAATGAATGGAATGAATGAATGGAATGAATGAATGTATGGGAAGGTATATGCAACTAATTTTGGGTACAGCATGTGCGTCACTGTCTTAAATATCTAAGTACCTTTGTTTGATTTTTTTTTTATGTATGTACAACTACTTTTTAGTTAAGCATAAATACAACCCCAATGCCTTTTTGAATACATTAGATATTGTTACATAATTTATCTTATATGAGAGGGTTCCTAGTAATATACCCAGCACAGCATTAATAATTACGAATTAAACTGAAACAAGTCCCTAACTCAGTTAATTGCGTTACTGAACGAAAAATAGGTCGATGAAAGATTAATAAAATACAGATTCTACAATAATGTTGTTTGAGTTAATAAGACAAGGATTGGTGCCTACAGTTTATTTTTTCACTTTGAAGAAACCAACCAAAGATTAAACTTTCCTAAAGTCAAATAAAATCACAATTATTTTCGTTACAGAAATTAGGTAACCACATTTTTTTTAGCTTTAATGTTTTTTACACTCAACTACCTAACTATATAAGGTGTATCTATTCATACAATATAAAAAATATTTTCTGGGATGATTCCTAGAAATTATTTCTTTCTTTTTTTTTTCTCCTATTTATTTGATTATTTTTCTTTTAATTTTTTTTTTTTTTTGTTTTTTTTTTTTTATCTGAGTATATTTAAAAAAAAAAAAATACTTGACCCACAAAATAAATACTGGCTCTTTATTTTTCAACATCCATTACACTAGTTTACTACGTCGCCGCGTCGTATACGTCATACTAAGTCGTAGTAAAGGTTTTATGCATAATGTCTGAAGAAATATTGGAATTATAATAATTTCGTAAAAACAAAAACCTAGATTTTTTTTGTTGCTATGGCTTCATTATAGCCGTTAGATGATTCTCTGAAAATATTTCGTGTTTGAAGTAGACCTTACATTTATACATCTTACTAATATAATAAATGCGAGAAAAGTTTGTGAGGATGGATAAATGGTTTGTTACTCTTTCAAGTCGTCAATTCTATGTCTTTAAGTCTTTAAAAAAAATATAATAAAATAAATAAATAAATATCGCTGGACATTAAAAAAAATAGAAAGAACTAGACATAATAGACCTAAATAAAAAAGCCAAATTAATCAAAAACCTCTGACTGGCTCATACTCAGTGGTAGCTAGGCCTAGTAGGGCCCTGTATCAATTTTTTTTAGGGGCCTTCAAGCCCAAGTGCGGCAAAGCCCAAAAAGAGAAATATTTATTGCAAAACTAAGAAAATAGCTGATTTACCTGTCATTCATTTGACTAAAGAAATGTGTGAGCGAGCAAAGCGACACAAAAAAATATGTACAGCGATCATGACTGGCATAGGTTACAGTTTAATTATTTAAATTTTAAGTGTGCTACAATATTGCATTGGGTCTAGCCTGTAAGGATATTTTTATGTTTAGAGTAAATAAATAAAATAAAAAAATAGGTTAGGACTTCAATGAAGAGCTAGAAAATTACAGCATCCTGAAAGGGTTTAAGTTTTCATCGAAAAGCGAGCGAAGCGATCTCGAAAATTTTGTGCTTTCTGGACCGCGAGTGGGGAATTCTTCATCGAGGAGAGAGCGAAGCGAGTTCGAAAAATTGGAGCTTTCTGGACCATTATAAGTTATATTTTCTTTTAATGTTTAAGTAAGAAGAATATTTGAGGTAGTGAGAAAATTTGATGATTTTTTCCTCATCACGGCCCTTGTTACTCGGGGGCCCGTATCATTGATACGGCTGATACGACTGTAGACGCCCCTGCTCATACTGCAGGACTATCTTAATATATATAAATCTCGTGTCACAATGTTTGTCCTCAATGGACTCCTAAACCACTTAACCGATTATAATAAAATTCGCACACCATGTGCAGTTCGATCCAACTTGAGAGATAGGATAGAATAGAAAAAAATAAAAAGTCCACCCGTGCGAAGCCGGGACGGGCAGCTAGTACGTATATAAAAACATAATCTTTGCTTTCATACATCGCTTAACATATCAAACGTCTTCAAAAAAACCACAAATACTCAAATACACATACACACACATACACCGGTACACACTTACACTCCCTTCTCACACACACACTCATGTTACAACGGACATTTTTGGACGATCACTCTCTTAAGGTGACACTAGTCGACATTTTTTTCCATAGAAATTTCGGGTGGGTATTACTCTACTGTTTGACACTGTACATCCAAAGTTAAACATGATATCGTTTTGTCTCATTATTTATTTTGTCTGTGCGGAAACAGAATAGTAAAAAAAAAACATTAAAAAGTTACGAGCTACCAAAGATTCGTTTTTATTGCCAATTTTAATGCAACTTATGGCGTAAATTAGTGATAAAAGACGTGTCAAATTTCCAAAACAAAGTCGGTAACAACAAAGCAAAACTATCGAAGAATTCAATGAATTTTATTTATAATTGATTTATGCAGTTATTTTTTCATAAAACTCGATTTTCCAAAAGCCTTTTCGTATTTTTTTACGCGCGCTTTTTACTATGAATTATCGTACATCTCACTGAACTCACTCTGTCGGGCACGCACGATGCCAGGTGCGAGTGTGCTTTTTGGCCACGCCGACCAATGAGTTCGAGCCCGTGACTAGTGTCACCTTAAGGTACAGGTCTCCTAGTTTAAGAGATAGGGTTCATTATTATTTTGTATGCATAGACTTTTTTATTTTATTTTTGTAGACTTAAGTCTTCTGTGCATTAAAACTAAATTATTATGCTTATTGTATTTTTACCACCATGTTTTCAACTGTGTCTGTGTGTATTATTCGGATAAATAAACAATTTTATTATTATATTATTTACATATCAAGCCTAGCGGGAAGGCTTAGTTCGGCCTCAAACGCCATCAGAAAAATTACAAGTACAATGACGATGAGTTAAAATTACAATGACGTTGATACTAAGCAGATTAAGATAAAATTTGGCGGCGAAAGGTGGGTCAGTTAATTGCTATAATAACTCACTGTACATTACTGGAACTAACCCCGGCTCACAGCCTGGACCACTCCTAAATATATTATCGAGTTTGACGCGTTTTCTTATCTAAGAGAAAATATTTTAAATATTACCCTTACTTACCTATTTTTGTTACGCATGGACAATGGACATTATTTTATGTTATACAATCTAACGAATGCAAAGAATTAAATATTGTACAATTTCACTATACCTGTGGCATACTTAGTTGAAACAACCCATAACCTCCTTAAGGCTAATGTTCAGGAGTATCTATCATAAGAAAGATGGCAACGTCCCAAATAACTGTGAAATATCCGAGACGGCGCACCAAGTCACCATATAAAATGCTGCCGCCGCCTACGGTACATCCGTGGCACCAGTGGCATCCCAGATGCGTTGCCTACTTATAGACAAAGCTTACAAGTCTCATGTGCCTGCGACAACACCAGGAAACAAAAAAGGAATAAATATATTATTACCCTAAAAACAGACATCTATTTTATAATATGTTAATTACAATCCTAGAGACAAAGCTGACAAGTCTCATGTACCTGTAATCACACCGGCAACCACACCCTTCAAACCGGTTCACAGCAAAGCCGTTTGGCGGCACAAATAGGTGTGGTGGCAGTACTTCCCCGGGCGAGCTATTTCACATAGAACTCTACTAAACTTAAAATGTCACTTATGGGATATCTTCCGTGATTATTGTTTATTTTGATTCTCTCTGAACGAAGCGAACACAGACAGTTCGCTGTGAAAAACAATGATAAGCGGAAATCGGCCATAGCTGAACATCTACTGCAGTCAGGGCCCAATCACTGGATCGAAATCCACAAAGTATTTTGTCAACGAACAAACATTACTTACCAAGGCTGACAAGAGAAGCAATTGAAATAAGGAAACAAAAAATTTCAATCGAGGGGATGGCTTCAAATTGTCAAGACTCAAGTACGTGAAATCCAGTTTTGAGTATGCTCAAAAGTAGCAGCCGGCAACATAATAAGGACTCTACAAAACCTGGTGATATTGTGAGTGTGTTTTGCCGTGACTTAGTGTCGATGTGGTGTCGAGCAAAAGACAAAGAAATAGGGGTAGACAGATTTGTCTGCTCCTAACATTTTTTTCCATCCACCCGCATTCTCCAGTCAACCCGCGATCATGGCGCTTGCAACAGCGTCGAAATATCGGGAGCTCAAAATAAACAATAATCAAGGAAGATATCCCGTAAGTGACATTTTAAGTATAGTCATGAACCGTGATAACTTAAAACAGTGTTAAAACTCTACTACTCTTTGATATCATATAATGATGGTTACACCCTGTGTTTTATCCGTACTCTATATTTCTGGAATCTATTGTCAAATGTGTAAATAAGGAAGTGTCAGGGTCTGGGCTTGCAAAATATAAATATTATCATGTCAGCGACACGAAGAAGTAGAAGAAAGACAGAACTAAATACCTTATGATCCTAAAAAAAGAATAAGAGACGTTTTGTGCTTGCGCATAAGCTATGTTCAAACAATAATAACTCTTAAAGTATTAAACATACAGTTGTGAATTTTATGTTGCATTGTAGCTTAGCTCAAAAACTGTCGATCTAGTATAAAAACTAAAAAAGTTCTCGGGGTTGTTTTTGTAGTAATTAACAATTATTGGTTGAATTGCATAATTTTTTGTTTTTTTTTTCGACTTTCACATTTTTTTTCAAAAGTTATGGAATTGTGAACACATTGCTGTGTAATGCAGACGGTAGACAATATTATTGCCTTTCGAATAAGCCTATTTTTATCTCAGTATGACTAATACTTTGAGATTTACGATGTTTTTTGTACTCACATAATTTAACAAAAAAAAACAAAATGGCTGCCACATAGCGGGGAAGTGTATTGGACCCAAGCCTAGAGTGTAATTGTACTTTAAAATAGTTCATATTTAAGTATTTAGAATATCGCTAGTCCATGTCCGGACACACGTATACTCATTTCTATCAAGAAATTCTCGGTTATAATTACTCCAAACCCCACACCCCGCGAAAGGCAGCCATTTTGTTTTTCTAAGCGGCTGATCTAGGGTACGAGTACATTCAAACACTGTTTACAACTAAACTTATATTGTCACTTAAAACAATTACCAAATCACGGAAGATATCCTGTAAGTGACAATATAAGTTTACGAGTACATTCAATGAAATGCTAATATCTTTGAATTTAAGATACCTAGAGACATGAAAATTTCTTTATTGCAAGCGTAAATGACGAGGCCATCAAATTATTAAATAAAGTTTCCTGAAAAATAAGTAACATAGCCTAAAAAAATTTTCATTAAACATACCCTAGATCAGCCGATTAGAAAAACAAAATGGCTGCCATTCGCGGGGTGTGGGGTTAGGAGTATTTATAAACGTGTATTTGTCGATATAAATTACCTGCGGCGAATTTTGACGAGTTGTAGGAAACAGCTGATTTTTTTTTCGCGATTCAGGACTTGGTCCCTTAGTAAAAGTTGTTCATAATGATGAGTACAATGACTGGTCGAAGTTTATCGATATCGTCCGGAAACACGGTGTATAGGTACAACTACTTTTGGGTACAACTGCATGGTGATCATCACCGTCTTAAATATATATACCTACGAGTATGTTTTTATATGCATTTACAACTACTTCTGAGTCAAGCATCATGTATTGAAGATTTTTTGAATACATTCGATATTTTAGCATAAGTTATCTTATATGATAACGTTCCTATTAATGTACGGTCGAACAAGCTATTTGGTTTTCTATTGGCAGTTTAACGCACAAATTCCATTGTAAAATGTAAACCAAATAGCTTGTTCGACCGTACCCTAAATTATGTGCACTAAATTATTACGAGTGAAACCGAAATAAGTACCTAACTCAGTTGCGTTACTGAACGCAACTAAGGTTTATTTTTTCACTTTGAAAAAACCAACCGAAAATTAAACTTAGCGAATATTGATTAATCCAATTAAGGTGAATGCTCCAACCAGCCCGCGATATTCAATTTTTCTTACGTTTTTTGCAATTTGCCGAGAATAATATTTTAATCAACATACAACCTAGCACTGGCCTACAAATTGCGCGGGCTACCCTAAATCATTCACCTTAAATAAAATCACAATTATTTTCCTTACAGAAATTAAGATACTTATCCACTTTTTTTTTGTTTTAAATGTTTTTTATACTTTTAACGACATAACTATTTCCATTTAAAATAAAAACTGTTAATATTAATATTGGTACATAACTGCCAAACATTTTACACTAGCAACCTTTGGGATAATCATACCCTAAAAGCAGACAACAACGCCCTGCGCATTCAATACAACAATGCCATCAGGGCACTGTTGAGGCTTCCAACTTACTGTAGTGAGTCAGGTATGTTCGCTAATGCGCACACTGACGGTTACTTTGCGATAAAGTTGCCTCAGTAATATCCCGACTGAGGGGAAGCTACAAAAGCATTCTGAAGGTGTTTGCAGAAAGGGTGGATAGACCTACAATGGGTTTACCAAGCTACATGTTGGCAACATAGCTCGTTAAACCTTCCTGTGATTGTGATTTTCTTTTCAGTGTTACTTATTTAGCTTTTAAGTAAAATGTAATACTAAATACCCTTTGGACTTGGATGCCTGATACCTCGATGCCTTTATTTATTTTACTATACGAGTATAATGTACACAGTTGGGCAGGCTCACAGCCTTTATCACTCCTAAATTTATCATCACCTACCTATTTTTAGGGTTCCGTACCTCAAAAGGTAAAAAGGAACCCTTATAAGATCACTTTCTTGTCCGTCTGTCCGTCTGTCACCACCGATTTTCTCAGGAAGGGGTGGACCTAGCAAGTCGAAATTACCAGATACTGAGGTCTATAGTCCCTATTAGGAGTATAAAAATCAAGGTCCTGAGTCAACACTATAAAAAGATATGGTAAATTTTTTGTCTTCTTTCATTAATAAACAAAACTATTTATTTTACAATAATAACAAAAATATATTTGAGATCCTCGTAACGACCCCTTTCATTTGATATATGATGTGTCAAATGAAATGAATGAATGTAATGTGTCAATGAATGTGTGAAATTTAAAAAAAAGTTTTGCAAACCTCACTGTGGTGAGGTTACTTTTTTTAAAATTTTCTAATTTGTCCCCCGCAAATCACTTTATTTTCAATTGATAGAATTCTTATAGGTTTTCCTGTAATCTGCAAGCAATGAACTATATTTTGTAATTTTTTCAAAATTTCAGGCTCTTTAGTTTCGGAGAACAGGGCGGGGTAATGGTAAATTTTCGTCATTCATGAATAAAATCAAAACTATTTATTTTACAATAATAACAAAAACATATTTGAGATCCTCGTAACGACCCCTTTTATTTGATATATGACACAGTAAGGTTTGCAAAACTTTTTTTTAATTTCCTAATTTGTCCCCCGAAAATGACCCTTATTTAAAAAATATTTATTTTCGTTGCACATCTGTCTTTGGGTCATAAGATTAAACCATCCTACTATATTCACATGATTTGGTCTAGTAGATTCGGAGCAAATTGGCTGTGACAGAGAGACGTACAGACAGACAGACGCACGAGTAATTCTATAAGGATTCCGTTTTTTTAATTTTTTGTACGGAACCCTACAAAGTAGATGAGGTAGACCTCTAAAATGTGCGTTATTTTTCGAAACAGACAGCAAAGCACAGTTTTAAACATTTTTTTTTTTTTTTTTTTTATTTACTTTTTTTTAGTTTTTTTAATATGTATGTGAAGTCGTGATCTTTTCCGCCTGATCAGTTTTTTTTTTTTCGCTTAAATCATGCGGAGGCGTCGAGCCACGCCCCCTTAAAGTTTAGGCCTATTAGGAAAGCGTCAATTTGGCGCGCAATACAATCATTTGCCTTTTTTTGAAGTGGCACCTAAAGTCGAGATTTCCGAAAAACCCCTAGAGCCCAAATCAACCGCCGGTTCAAAAGTTTATATAAATATATATGTATACGTATGTACACACATCAAAAAAAGTTTGCGATCACTTTGAAAATCGAAATCTTTTTTGTTACGGTAGATTAAATTATATGATTTCTTCTTCTTTTTAGATTCTTTATTTAAAAATATAGATTTAGAATATAAAACAATAAAACAGATCAATTGTTTTTAAAGTTCAATTTAAAAAATTATATCAGCAGACGCTTATGCTAGTGATCACAAACTTTTTTGATGTGAGAATGTACAACAATTTTTGAGTGAAGCACATGTGACTTTTTGAATACATTACATATTTTAGTACAGTTATCTTCAATTATAGACTCCCTAGTAATGTACCCAGCAATCAATTATTTCGAGTGAAATCGAAACAAGATAGAACAAGAAAATATTAATAAAAAACAGATTCTACAATAATGATGTTTGAGCCTACGGTTTATTTTTTCAAGATACGGAAGAGACCTTTACTCAGCATTAGGTAGAAGTTAAAGAAAAGAGAGACAGAAAAGATGTACACGAAATTTAAGTACAACTTCAATTTGCTTTGCAAATAGTTACATTATTAGAGTTAATTAAGGCTTACAGCTTTGACCACTCTTAAATATTTTATCGAGTATAACTCGTTTTCTTATCTAAGAAATAATATTTAAAATATTACGCTTACCTACTTATGTGAATTATATAAATAATTATAATACAATCTAACGAATGCAAAGAATTAAGCATTTTTGGCATAATTCCTTATACCTGAGCATACTTAGTTGAGCTAACCCTTAACCTCCCTACGGCTAATGCTTAAGAGTGGCATTAGACCTCTCTTTTTTTGTTACGCATGTATATTATTTAATGTAATACAATCTAACAAATGCAAAAAAAATAATATTTTACAATTCCATAGAGTATCTGTGGCATTGCAGCTGTTACTTAGCTGATTTTGAGTACAACTACAACAAGAACGTAAGTGAGTATGCATTATGAACGAAAAATAGTTGTGCAAGAGATAAATAACTGATTGTAGAATAATTATGTTTGATTTAATAAAAGTATTTGTTCCTGACGCTTCGTTCGTATATTCGGATCTATCCGTCTCTCTCGCGCACGTCTGCAGATGAGTGTGAGTGAGAGTGACGGATAGATCCGAATATACGGACGAAGCGTTATAGAGTAGGGCCTCTGATACTGTTAACCTGCGTCGTCCCACTGCTGGGATCTTCGCAGGGTGGCTGGTAGCGACTGGTTGATCGGTGAAAAATTTATATTATATCTAGTAACTGTATTCGCAACTGTGTTTCCACCTTGTATAGAAAGGAATATACAACTACTTTTGGGTACAGCTTGCATGAATCACTGTCTTAAATATAAACCTATAGTTTTGTTTTTTTTTTTTAATATTTATGTACAACTACTTTTGAGTGAAGCATAAAGACGTGGGACCTTTTGAATACATTAGATATTTTAGCATAAGTTATCTTTTCTGATAGTGTTCCTAGTAATGTACCCCAGCACTAAATTATTAGTAGTTAAACCGAAACAAGAGCCTGAGTTAATTGCGTTACTGAACGAAAAACAGATAAATAAAAGATTGAAAAAAACCATATTCCACAATAATGTTGTTTGAGTTAATAATACAAGGATTTATTTTTTCACTTTGAAAAAAACAACCGAGGATAAAACTAAACCAAAAATTTATAAATTAAGTTAAATAAAATCACAATAGGCGAGACGACAAAAACAAACTAATTAGTGCGTCAGTTAGATTATCAAAAAATATTCGACCCGTGTTTTTTCTTTTGTTACGTAAACCAAAATTGACGAAGATATGACGCTTTTAAAATTCTCAATACGTCACGCCTAGGTATAATTTTTACCTAGTTCTGACGTCACGAGCCCCCACTCCCGAGTTTTGATGCGTTTTATCTCTGTCGATATTCATTGATGTACAAAAACAAAAAATACGTGTCCATTAATTTCAAATACTCTAACTGACGGACTAAATAGATTTGCAATTTTTTGATACTGTCGTCATGCCTATTATTTTCTTTAGAGAAATCAAGGTAACTATTTTTTTTTTTAGTTTTCAAAGTTTTTTACACTCTTATCTAACTACATATAGACATTTAAAATTAAAACGGCCAATATTAACATTGATACATAGCATATACACAATTGGACATACGATCTCATTATAGTGGCCGGAAGAAACTGGATTGCTATTACACAAAACTGCCAAGAGTGGAGGGATTCGAAAGAGACCTACAGTCAGCGTTGGGTGGCCAACGTTTAAAGAAGAGAGATGGATACGAAATTCAAGTACGACTTCTATTTCGTATTTTTATTGTATGCAATTTGCTTTGCAAATAGGTACATTACTAGAGCTAACTCTGGCTTACAGCCTTGAGCACTCCTTAATATATTGTCGAGTTTAACTCATTTTCTTATCTAAGTGATAATATTTTAAATATTACTCTTACCTACCTATTTTTGTTACAAATGTACATTATTTTATAATACAATCTAACGAATGCAAAGAAAAAGATAGTAGCATAGTTGTGCTAACTCATAATCACCCTACAGCTAATGTTTAAGAGTAGCATCATACAGATGGCAACGTCCCAAATAACTGTAAAATATTTTTATCTTGGGCTCCAATGCAGAGCGAGGATAGTTTAAGCATAAATTTTATATACAAAAAAGTTTGTCTTTATCAAGAAAAATTCTTTGCTGTGTTTCTTTTTACTGTTTTATTGTTTTATATTCTAAATCTTTATTTTTAAATAAAGAATCTAAAAAGAAGAAGAAATCATAATATAATCACAGTAACAAAAAAGATTTCAATTTTTCAAAGTGATCGCAAACTTTTTTTGATGTGTGTATGTAGGTATCATATTTTAGCATAAGTTATCTTATTGTACGATAACTCTATCGTATAATAAGATAACTTATGCTAAAATATGATACCTACATACACCCTAGGTATGTACCCAGCACATACTAAATTACTTTGAGTGAATTCGAAACAATACCTAATGTTACCGCGCGGGTGCATCCGAGGCGGCTCTGTGACACCAGTGCAGTGGCATCGCGGATGCGTTACCTACTTATAGACAAAGCTGACAAGTCTCATGTGCCTATAATCACACCGGCAACCACACCCTTTAAACCGGCTCAAAGCAAAACCGTATGACGGCAGAAATAGGTGTGGTGGTAGTACTTCATCGGACGAGCTCGTTCACGTAGAACTCTACTACTCTTTGATGTTTTATAATGATGGGTGTGTTTTATATCCCTGTGTTTTATATCCGTACTCTGTACTTCTGTATGTTTTTTAAATTAAATGGGTAAATGAGGAAGTGTCAAGGTTCTGGGCTAACGAAATATAAATGGTGCCGTACCAGCGGCACAATGAAGTAGAAGAAGGGAAGTATTAAATACCTTATGATGCACAAAAAATATTTGACAGCTATAAATTTGCGACAGTCCAAATTTTCTGACTGCACCCTCTTAAGTATTACCTACAATTTCTACCTATTTACAAATCTACTGGCTGTCTTGTTTTTGTTGATACCTCGTCAGTTTCACTCTTTACCTACTCGTATTTTATTATTTACAAATAGGGCTATGGGCTAAAATAAACGTTGTATTGTAAATTAATTGGAAAAATCAGATTGCATCTGTCAATGGGAAAATATTTTTGAAATTTCTAATGTGATTAGTCTAGAACTACCTACTATCTGATCCAAAAAAAAAAACGAATAAGATATTGTTAAGTTATTGTTAAGTTATTGTCATTGACCTATTTACGATACAAACATACTGCAGAACGCCACTAGCTAGGATGTTTTCATACTATTTTGCCTAGTGCGCACGCGCCGGTCGACGTACCGCGCACCTGACCTTTCTTAAGATCATCACCAATAAGGTATGACCTTCTAGGGGTCTGTACTTCGTTTCCAGTCACATCTGCCTTATAAATTTCTTTTATACGTCGCCGCTCATTCATTCCCAATTATGTCTAATATATAAAATATCGCTGGACATTACATACAGCGCCATCTAGTGCCACACTAAGCAACGAGGCTTGTGTCGTGGACACCAGATGGTTGATACACTACATAGATACTTTTTGTTTGTAAATACATACTTATTATACATATAAACATCCATGACTTGGAAACAAATGTCCATGCTCATCACACAAACATTTGCTTCTACCGGGATTCGAACCCGGGACCCTAAGAACGTAAGGCAGCCTCAGTACCGCTGCGCCATTCGGGTCGTCATATGTACGAGTATATGACTTAGAAACAACAACTTAAAACTTATATAAATCATACTATATACAACTACTTACTAGTGCAGCATGTATTAACGTTTTCTAATACATTAGGTAAGTCGTAATAAATTGTCTTATATGATAGAGTTCTTAATAATGTACAGTAAGCGTGATCGACACTGTACACAGCACTCAATTATTTTGAGTTAAACTGAAACAAGTAATTAAGCGAGTTGCGTTATAAACTAAAAATATTATAAAGAACTGATTATAGAATAATTATGTTTGAGTGAATAATCTAATTATTTATTCCTGATGATTATACTGTTAGCCTGCCTCATCCCAATAGAATCCATGACTTCCAGATTTTTTCGATTCAGGGCTAAGATGCACCATTCACTGATCGTTGGTTTTTTTCCTATGCTCCATTCTCTTTGAAGCAAATCGTGAAGAATTTTTTTTGTTTAGTTATTGCATGAAAATTATCGAAAATTGATTCTTAACGTAAATAAAATCATAATAATTTTTTTTTGCAGAAAATTTTACCACAAATGTTTTTTTTAAATCTTCTTTGTTTTTTTTTATACTCAGCTACCTAACCTTGGTACCTACTATGTATAAGAAATGAAAGCACGACTTCAATTTGGTATTTTTATGCAATTTTCTGTTATGTTATGTTAATAATAAAAGTATTTGTTCCTAATACTGATGCCGTGCCAGTTTTGATTTGATAAAAATCCAACCATATTCTCTAAACCGTTTGACATAACACGTTGAACGAAGCGACCTGTGAGTCACTAAAAAGTAAAGTAAAATACATTCTTATTATTACATGACTCATAAGTATTACTTACTAACTCTACCAATTTACAAATCTATTGGCGTCTTGCTTTAGGCTTGTTATTAATGTCCAGTGAGTTTTACTCTTACCTATTTATTATTCACAAATGGCCCTGAACTACACTAAAATCCGTCTTTGACGGAGATACTATTGAATTCTAATAGGTACTAGAAGTATTCCCCACTGGCTACGCGCGGCTAAATAACAATAGATAAACAGCAACTACGAATCCAATATCTTCGGGAGGGGACAAACATTGAAGCGACCATGTGTACTGTGTGATTATTGTAATCACTGTAGTATAATTTACCTACTTCGCAGTGGTTATGATCCCGTTTATTTTCAGTCAGCCTTCGGGGGGGAATAAATCCCAACTACCCCCCTTCCCTCTGTATACGTGCCTGATAAACAGCGGGGCGATCAAACAGGTTGCAACCTATTTTTTTTTCAGTGAAATGATAAATGATAAATTAATGATGTTTATTTTGCAAACTCAACACTCTGTTTGCAACTTTTGGTTTAACAAACTATATTACACATATTTTTTTAAAAAATAGATGTAATTATGGTCGTAAATTAGGCTCCGGCCTGCGAGGAATTTGAAATAGAGAAATTGAATTGAACCGTAAAACTAAGGCAGTTTTTGTCATTTTTGGATGGTCATATTTTCTTTACTTATTAATTGCTAAAAAAAAGGGAACGACAAGGACGTGTCTATAGTCGACCTTGATTTTAAGAAAAAAAAAAGATTTCTGTAGGAGGCATTGTTCAGGAACAAAAAAGGCGAACACATTTGTATGGAGAATAGCAGCCCCTGCTCCCTCTTAAGGGGCTCCCCCATGGACACTAGCGCCACTTCAGTAAAAAAATCAGAACTCGTTAAATACACAATTAATATAAAATCTGATTGACAAAATCAATGCTTTAGAGTTCTAGATTATTAACGTCTATTTAATTCATTAAAATATACTTCACTGTAGTTACAGTTAGAAAAATTGCTAAAAACGGCCGTTTTTTTTCATTTTGTATCTGCAACGACAGCGAGCTATGTTTCAATGAGATAAGCAGACGTAAATAATTTAGAAGACCACACGATTGATTTTGTCAATCAGATTTTATATTAACTGTGTATTTAACGAGTTCTGATTTTTTTACTAACGTGGCGCTAGTGTGCATGGGGGAGCCCCTTAATAATAACACTTTAACTTTAATTCAACTTTAAGTATTTTCAGAAAGTCAATTCAAAATATTTATTGAAACTGTTAAAAAATCATAATCGAAATACTGTCTAATATACGGTTAAATACGTAACGTTTTTTTGTTACTTTTTCTATACAATTTTTTTTTGTGTTTTTTAGTTTTTTAAATGGCTACATGACAAGAGTTAACAGCGACTATTCCTAACAATGACTACAAAAATAAATACAACTTAAATGCATGTTTTCACTAAAATTAGGCGGCATCTAAATCTAGTATCCAAATATTATGGGACTGTGTTAGATTTTCATCTCTTGGTTAAGCGTTGAAAATTCAACATTGCGCTTTTATTCAGGAATTCCATTTAAGTGTCGTCTATTGTTCATAAGGACGGGTAACAGAAACCTACGTTTTTATTTTATTTAAACGTTGCCTAAAATGGACCAGGTCTTTGACACTGGGACTAAATTCAGTTAGTTATACCAACATAACATTATTCGATGCAAGTAATTTTAGATGAGATGCAGTATTTTTTTTTTAATTACCTACTCTAGTTGTTGGTGGTTCAAACTTCGTTTGAAAAACTGTTAGATTAAAGTTCTAATCAGCTTGCACTACAAAGTGGTTGTTACGTCGGTGACTGCGGGCCGAATAGTACGAAATGAGTGGTTTTTAATTTATTATAATAAAAATAATACATATTTTTAAAAGTAACCTCAGAATAATATAGACAATGTCATTTCTTATTTTTCAATGTATTTTTTTTATTTATAGTGTTAATAATATTTAAGTAAAATTTGACAAACCGTCATAAACTTACCTATCGTTGCATGTTTTTATGAGGGAAAGAACTGATAACTATCGTGTTTTGAGCCCAAGAATAATCAAGAACAGTTCATGAACAACAACATAATTATACTTTTTTTCTGGACTAAAACAACGACTTCATACCTTAAGACTCAACCAAAAACAGGTCGATTTGAAAGATGCACCTAAGACTAGTTTTTTAGTACAACCCATACATAAAATACAATTATACTTACTAATGTTTTAACGTTGTGTTAAGCTTTCATGGTTTTAAGTGACAGTACAAGTTCTTAACGTTTTTTAATATTTACAGTTATACTACTGCATACTATGGTTTAAGCGTCTGACATCCCTCACCGTTGTTGAGCTTAATGACTTTTAGTCGAATATTAAATGATGTCGTTGCTAGTCTAGTATACTAATATGTTCGAAGCCTTAAAACCTAGTAAGTGCCCTTTGGGCTACGCGCAGCAAAGGCGCTCTCTATGCATGACGTTATCGCACGAACGGGGCACGAAGGATCCCGATCGTTCAAGTAGCATGAGAGTGTTCACACTGAACGAACTCGCATCGAGTGTAACGTGTGAGCACTACAATAGTACTTGAGTCGAGATCGTTCGTACGTTCTCGTACACGCTTACACGTCCGAACTTCATACGGAAACGCATGCTAAGTGAACGTGGCCTATGATCTAAGCAGAAATATCTACAGAAATCTAAAATAAGTTTTATTTACATGGCTGCATACGTACGTTTTATGTACCGTATTATATTATGAGTTCTACGACAAAAAGGTGATCTTGATAGTCCATTCCATACCATATTTAGTAACAAGGAATTTCTTTGGTCAAATGGCCCACCTGATGAAAAATGGTCAACGTGCAAAACTAAAGGCATCGGCATACGCGGTGAAATGCTATAATGCAGACAAAGCTGACAAGTCTCATGTGCCTGTAATCACACCGGAAACCACACCCTTCAAACCGGCTCACAGCAAAGCCGTTCGGCGGCAGAAATAGGTGTGGTGGTAGTACTTCCCCGGGCGAGCTCGTTCACGTAGAACTCTACTACTCTTTGATGTCATATAATGATGGGTTTACCCTGTGTTTTATATCCGTACTCTGTATTTAAGGAGGTTTCTGTGGTCAAATTTGTAAATAAGGAATTCTAGAGATTTTATTATTATTTTATTGTTAAGATAATCTTCTACTTCGGCTCTTAGCCTAGAGGATATTGCCTTTCAAGTAAATTGGATTTTTCTTAGCGATCGTAGAAGTCTGTAGAACACATAATAAAATACGACGCTCGAGTTGCTGGTGCCTTCTAATAAACTGTTGCATAATTTAGGTGTTTAAAAAAGAGTGTGCGTTTAAAATGCAATTCGTAGGCGAAGTTTTTATGCTTAGAAAGTGTTATGCACTAGTTTGTTTAAATTGTTTTTTTTTTTATAAAATTATCTGTACTTCAATTATTAGGAACTTTTTGTGATGTAAAAAAAACGTTTTATTAATTCACTGTTTTGCAAAAGTAACAGAGAAATTCATCAACCAGGAAAGGACACCTGCCGCCCGGATACGAACCGCAGTGGCCATTCTAGAAATCCCTTAACCGATTGCGAGCACAGGTTGGCCGCTGTACATATAATCTGGCTAAAGGGGGTATCCTCGATTCATCCGAAATAGATTGCCAGTGTGCAGCCCCTCTGCAGGATATGGTCCACCTCCTGTCCTGCCCATCCTGCACAACCACTTGCACCTATCAAAATCTAATGACAGAGCTGTGCAAGTGGCTACATACTGGTCTAACACAATTTGAGTTCATCGACACGTAAAGAAGAACAGAAAAATATGCTTCATAAAGCGGCACGTGAATAAAGTATGCAATTATTTTTTCGTCTGTCATAATCATAGTAGTACCTAAGTAATATGGTAGTTTTCAAACACTCTTTTTTTAAAAAATCCCTGTTGTGCAACAGTGTCACATATACTACATTACTTTTGAGCAGTTGAGTGGGTATTGAAGTTTCACATGGGATAGTTGATTATTTTTTATCGATTACGATATTGACCCCGTAGAGATTGTTGTCCTGATTATACATACATATTTACACAATGAGTCTCACCAATACATCAAAATATTGCTATAAAAGTTACATTTAATGCGCATACACGTGCAAATAATAATAGTTTTTGTTTCATCGAATCTGGGCCCGGATGTCCAAAGTTAGTTGTAAAGTTTCCCCGTTTGTTTTAACTTTGTGTTCTTTCACCAGCTACTGCGATGACGTCACGTCACGGACTCGCGACTCGTGTCATGTCCTAATGCGGGTGATGCGGAGTGTTTACATTCATAATTATTTGATTTGTAAAGTGGTGTGCACTTATTATTTTGAGTGTTTGTGTTTAAATATTATTGTTATTTTCTTTTTCAGTAGCCTAGAATATCCCACTGCTGGGCAAAGTCCTCTTCCATATCTTATGAGGTACTCTTCTCCTGCGCCACCTCGGACCACTTATTATATGATTTAGTTAAAATTATTCGCAGCGCTTACACGTCAGCGCGGTCGCTTGACATTTTGCCACGGAGGTCGTACTTTAACGTTTAATATTGTAATTTTTGAAGATAGGAGGAAAAAAACTGATTCTTATTTTGTTTTTCATGCTGATAGCAAAAAACGTTGGTGTGACTCCATTGATCCCACAGTGGGTGGCCAAGACAAGGTAAGTTTGATTGCATATTACAGATACTAACTATTTACAGGAAAATTGCTATAACTTGTAATGAGTTGAGACTTTGAGTCTATTGTACAGATTTATTGTTTACTTTAGTAAGGGGCCATTCTTTAGTTCGTGAGTTTTTTGCTTTTTTGTTTTATTGTCTCCCTTCTCCCCTTATATTGTGAGATTATAGGTTATCCCTCCGCTGCCCCTCCGCCCCCCCCCTCCTCCACCACCCGTCCCACTACCGTGTGTATTTTTTTAATAGACAAGATTTAATACTTTTAGAATCTGTTTAAATACAAAAAAATCGGTGTTTATGACATATTCACACGGGTTTGTATGTGGTTGCACAAATCAATTCATTTGGTTAAAAATATTTACACGTTACATTAAAAAGGGTGTAAAACACCTCTTAACGAAGCCGAAAGGCACTTGTTCTCCCCGTTATTGCGTTATTTTTTTTGTTCTACACCATACCTGGGAACCTTCTAGTTACGGAGATATTGGGGGTCAAAGTTCCAACTTTTTGACAAGTTTTTTTTTTAAATACAAGTTTTTAATGTAAGATTTTTACTTTAAACACTTTCACGTCCCCCGTACTATTCAATCCATCCATCAGCACAATGTTTTGAGTGCGTTACATTGAGTTCTACCACAAAACATGATTTTAACCCCAAAAAAAAAGTCGCTTCCCAGCAATCATTTTTGCGTAAAGTTACTTATAAATGCTATATATACTTATAGCATTTATAAGTAACTTTATACTTCATTTTTTTTAAATATAAGTAATTCGCATCCTCGTGTTGTAGTGATTTATCGCAATTTTTTTCAGACCTCCCCGCGTGTTCAGACCTTACGTGATTAAAGGATGACCCCTAAATATTAGAATTGACTTTAGTTTGCTACTTTGCATAATTAGGTACGTTATTAATATTTAGTTGAAAACGACTACTTACGTACATTTTTTTTTAAGTTTTTTATGTTTTTTCTTTGTTTACTTAAATATTATCGTTTTGTTTATAAATTAATATTATGTAGTTAAAATCAATGACAAAAAATTGAAGCCAACGTCTAAGTTAAAAATGTTTTTTTTTAGGTTTTGTTTACTTAAACAATATCGCTATATTAAATATAATAATTATTAAATAGTTGAAATCAAATACTATGTACAAAATTGAAGCCAACATATAAGTTTTTTTTTTTGGTTTTGTTGTTTTTATTTACTTTACTACTATCGTTATATTTAGTCATATATTTATTAAATAGTTGAAACCAATGACTAGGTATAACATTGAAGCCAACATCTAAGTTGACACTAAGATAAGCATAATGTCACTAATGTACATCAAGAAATTCCTTTATGATGTTTTAAATAGGTTCTTGTGCACCTACAATTATATTACGAGCATCACATTTCAGCTTGGAGTCCTGTTTTCCGAGCTCCATTTTTGCATTTACAACTTAGGATTAGATGTGAAGTATGAATCAATCCATGAATTTACAGTAAATGGTGCATTGCAGGACGTTTACTTACTATAGGTATTTAACTAAATGATTTAAATACAGGATTAATATGAATATTCCTACCTACGTATTAAAATGTTAAATTTACTGGTAAAAGTTGACTAAGGATTAACCTTAAATGATTAAATACGGATATAAAAGTTAAATATTAATAAAATGTTTATGTACATTAAAGGGCCCGAACATAGATTTTATGACGAATCCAAATACTACTTCAACTTGTAAAGATCTCTTTTAAAGCTATTTTCCCTCTATATTCCTTATTCCATTTTTATTTTTTAATTTTTAGGCTATTTACCATTTCAAACAAAGTCGTTCTACACATTCAGTTGGACCCACTTGCACTACTAGTCACTAAATGTGTTTACTGCTAAAGATTTTTAAATTATCGTTCTGTCTCTGTTATCTTCAAGAGATTGACAGAAACAGAACGATGTATAAAATGTGTTAAGGGCTAAATAATGATTAGTCGTGCAAGCGGGTCTTAATGTTAAAAGGTTGTTAATTCTATTGAGAAAAGAGTATAACTTAGTAAGAGTTTTCTTTAAAGCAGGAGAAATAGGGAAGCAAAGGAGCCGAGTGTAGTCATGTTGTTGTTTGGCAATCGCAGTTAAGCTGTTAAGAGACTGAAACCCATCACCAAGCTGAAATCTACATTCTGATCTTAAGGCGATTACATGAGCTAAATAAGCAACTGTATTTGTGTTGGTTCAAACTTCGTTTGAAATACTGTTAGAATAAAGTTCTAATCAGCTTGCACGACAAAGTGGTTGTTACGTCAGTCACTGCGGCCGAATAGTGCGAAATGAGCGGTTTTTTGCGATTTACAAAAAAATCTATTGATTGGACTAAAAAGGTAAAACACTATGATACTAGTATTTTGCTTGAAGAATTATTTGCCAAAAAATCTGAATTATCGCATATATTTTAGTATGGTTTTTACTCGTTAAAAGATTTTTTTAGAGATAAGTTCGTGATTTTTTTCTATCGAATAAAATTTGTTGTATTATGTTTTCAAAACACTATCGTACTAGCATATATCCTGAAGAATATCATATATTTTTCTGGTTTTGTTTATTGCAGTGAATCATATGCTTTTTTGTATTATAAAACTCGCGTTTAGCTCATGTAATCGCCTTAAGAAATATTGAGCAGAAACATATTAAGGGTTACTGTGAGACCTCAGACTACTTCGTTGTTCTAATGGTCGCAAACGCACCTGCTACCCATCAGGTCCTGGGTTCAATCACATGGTCGGACAGTGTTATTAGGTTTTGCCATCAGGAATTTCTCAGTAGCAGCCACGGAGTCTGGATTCGTGCCCTGTTGATGGCATTAGGCTCGCCTCCTATTACATGGGACTTAAGCCTAACTGGTGAAATATGGATGTACCATTAGGTACACTTCGGGGATTTCAGGCGTGTTGTTATGTTATGTGTTACTTTAGACTTTCAAGCTCTGACCAAACTGATGCAAATCCCGCGAGGTACACTGGACGAAATTTACTCGCGCTGATTGTGTCAACTATCTTGACATCACATCACATCTTCAATGTGGCGCAAATAGTCGTGTGACTTCTTAAGCATTAAGGTCAAAGCGGTAGGGTAGCCAACGAAATTCAAATAAACTTACGTTTTTTTTCAGTTTGCCGGTCAGTGTCATGCTGTACCTACGTTGAATAAAATATGATTTTCGGCCTTATTACGTATGTATTGTCAGAGTTATAATAATTTAAAATCATCAATACAACCCTCCAAATTCATATAGAACTTAGAGGGGTTGTATTAAAATGTTTAGAACTCTTTAAAGCCATATTTGTTGCGGCCGCGAGTCATATTTAGTTCAACTTATGGCATGACACTTAATCTGCTAATTGCAAAAAACGTAAGATTTTAATTTTGAAGGCGCCCCTGGCGCTTCCCTTTTAAAACAATCGACGCGCGCATTCTTGTCTAACATCCCGCTTGGGATTCGCCTTAGTGTGACCAATTTTATTTTTGGTATGTTTAGATTATGCCTTTCAACACTTCAGTCTAATTAAGTTATTCGCCTCGGGTCAAATGATTTCGTAAATTTTTGCCTCGGTCTAATGGTGGCAAGTGCCATTGCTGAACATGATGTGCTGGTTTTTCAACAGGAATTTCGGTGTAGCTTATCGCTATGATGGGAAGAATATGAGATGTTCAGCTTTGTGATGGGATATTTTATTCAGAGGACGCTGCTGCACATCCTCTCCAGTATCCCTTAGTCGCCTCTTACGACACCCGCGGGAAGATATGGAGTGGTGCTATTCTTTGTGTCCGGCACCACACGGAACAATACATTTTGTAAGCGATTTTTGTAGGTCGTTTCCGAGACTTAATCGCAAAACAAGATGTATTTTCTATTATTGTTTTTGAATATACCTACTTATATTTATATACATATCTTTTCTTTCTATAAAATTACTTATAATATGAATCTATACATATAAAAATTTAATTTACACAACAAGAGATACTCGACCCAACAAGGCGACTAGCGGAAGAAAATTAAAAATTAACTCGAATAAAAATCCAGGCGAAACACCCAAAATTGACAATGTACATGTGCACAGATAAACTGCATTTCAAACAGTCAAAAAACTCCGTTCGTACAAACTAAGCTGTAGAGTGAATACAATTAATCTAAATTAAACATAATTAAATACCTCCGAGGCTAATGTGGCGATGCTCAGACGATCTTCGTAAGATGTGAAGACTCTTCTTCATTTTCTCTTCTTTATTCTTGACTTCTTGAGAGACAAACGCAGATTGATGAATGATGAACCTAAAAAAGTAAGTTAAGTTTTATTTTGTGTACGACTTTAAAAAATGAAGGTCATATTCGACCCATCGAAAATCGATTCGATAATATACCGTCTCAACATGAATTATGTAACCAAGAGTTTGTAACATAATTATGATTTAAAAGAGTGTCCATGGAGTTTCTTGCCCGTTCTTCTCCATAGAGATCTACGCTAGGGAATGGGCAACTACAGTACTTTCACAGTTTTTTTGTCTTGTGACTGGGACATTTAATTTTCATCTTTGTTTCGACAATTCAAAAGTGCCTGTAACTGGCTTACTTGAAATAAATGCTTTGATTTAGATTTTTTTTTTTTACCCGTAGTGCCGTAAGTTTATTTGTTTGCATGAGTTGTTCACGATTGTCAAAACAGTCTTTAACAGTCTCTAAAAGAAAGATTAGACAGTATGGGTTATGGCTTCAGCAGAATGACATGTACAGTCGTGGTCTTTTCCGCCTGATCAGTTAATTTTTTTTCGCTTAAATGATTTAAGTGAAAAGAAATTTCGGCGCAGAGGCGCCGAGTCACGCCCGCTTAAAGTTTAGGCCTATTAGGAAAGCGTCAACTTTGGCGCGCAAAATAACAATAACTCTCGTTTGGCGTGCGTCGTCAGTGTGATCGGCCGATCAGTATCTTTTCACTCATTATTTCAGAGCCGGGAAACGGGGCGGGGCTAGAGAGCGTTTCTATCATGTAAGTGCAACCAAAAATTAGCTAAGTGGTGATCAGGCGAGTGTGTCCTCGATAGTACGTACCTCGTCGATGGGGAATTATTATTATGTTCTAGATGTTTTACATTCTTCGCTTCTACATCATCCATTTTTATATTCATCTTCTTAGCGGTTTCACAATCACAACTTCCTTTGAGTTTGTACAAATTCAACTGAACTCGCGATTAGTTCGGTGAAGGAGTTGTGGAGGATAGGGGGTATATTTTGCAGACATCTGAAAATACGTAAATTTTTTATTTTCTATTCACCTTTTATGTAGTGTTTTTTTTTTTCAAAATGATATTTTGTACCAGATCATACTCGAGTATTCAAAAAAATTGGTGGGTCTAGAGATGGTATGGGCAGAAGAACAGTTTTGCGTACCTTTTTAGTAGGGAGAGTGTTATTATGATCGTCAGCTGGACAGCATCTGGGCGTCGGATCATGGATAGCATTTTTTTTTAACTAAATTTTTTTGCGTGTATCGTTATCTGAAAACAATAACAATTTTATACTGATCCGAGGGAACTACCTAAATCATATTATATCCTAAAATTAATGACACAACTTTGCATCTATTGATGGTAACGACGCATACGTACCTCATCGGCAGTGAAGTATGCTTTTTTCGTTGTAGAACTAGCATTATGGCACGGCGGCTAAGATCATCAGCTGCGAGAATTATTTGACTGGCCCATTATTCATGGCACAGCGACCAGTATGAACGCTGGCGTTGTTTTGATTTTTCTGTTGCAAAGCCTGTCGATAATTTATGGCACAGCCACCAGAGTCATTATTGGCATTTTTTCGTTGCAAAACCTGCTGAGCATTCATGGCAAAGCGACCAGAGTCCACAGTGGTGCTAGTGCAGTGGTACAACTGGCCGAGCATTAACGACACAGCTGCCACAATCATCAGTAGTACGCTTTTTGGTAGTCTTTTCAATCAACAACTGGCGGAGTATTCGATGTTTCTTGTTTTTTTATTAAAAGGTAATAAAACATTAAACAAATGTTCTTTACTTCATGTACTAGGTTTTTTTAGCATGTTTAGCTTTTCTGGGCGTAATAATGATGGCGGTGAAATTTCTTTCACAAAAAGCACCTCTAGTGTTTCATCTGGTGTTTCAGCTGATGTTTCGTTCGTCGAATTTGAGCGATGATTAGATATATATTTTAGGTCTTCGAGTTTTTAATGCCTTCTTCTCTTAAGAAATCGAGCAGGTTTTTTTTTCGGTCATTTCTGTCGCATTAAAAAATTATTCATGTCTTTTTTTACATATTTAGCTTTTCTGGGCTTGATGATGAGACTGTTGGGCTTGAGGTTGAATTTCTTTTACAAAAAGCAACTCTGGTATTTCATCTGGTGTTTCGGCTGGTATTTCAGCTGTTTCTTTGCGCGAGCGATGATTAAAGATATTTTTTACCTCTTACAGTATTTTAATGCCTTCATTTCTTAAGAAATCCAGCATTGTTTTTCTTCGTACATGTCTGTTTCTTGGGCCATTCTGTCGTAGACTGTTTCTGACTTGTTTTGGGAGATATAGACAATAGCTAAAGAAACTTCTTCGTGTAAAGCACAATAAGCAAATAGTGCTTGTCAACGAATTGTCTCTTGAGATCAACCTGGCCGAATCGAAACACTGAAGATACTTTATTACGGCGGAAATAAAAAAGCTCGGTTAAACCGAACTTTTGTATTTACAACTGACGTTTCCTTTGTTCAACAAGTATGTTTTTCCTTATTTAGATTTCCTTAAAAGATTTTTCCTTTGGCAGAGTCCTAGAGATGGTAGGTGGGCAGAAGGATACATTTGGTCAGTAGTCCCGAATGTGTTGATGCATCTGGACAGCATGTGGGCGTCTGATGTCAACATCACGGATCGTAGATTTTTAAGAACTATTTTAAATTATTTTATCATAATTCAATTTCTTTCACCGAAACCACTTCATCATTGACTTTCTTCATCTTTTGGTTGACGAAGGTTTTCTATTTTCAATCTTAGTTGTGTTCTCTTTCCATTTATTCCGATCGCGTAGTCTCTAAAACTTGATGCTTCAGTTTGGGTCGAATATAGGCCTGTTTCCCATCAGATTGTTACAGCATTGTTGCTGGCATGCTTGAGGAAATTGAGATGAGTTATAGCCAGCGCTATGTTCTGCGTGCGCAACCGGTATTGTATGACCCATTGAATTGTAGCTAGTGGCATTAGTGTAGCCAGTTGCCATATTGTTACCACCGGCATTAGTGTAGCCAGTGGCAATATTGTTACCACCGGCATTAGTGGAGCCAGTGGCAATATTGTTACCACCAGCATTATTGTAGACAGTGATAACATTATAACCACTAAAGTGATTGTTACCACTGGCATTGTGTGTAGTGTGCCGAAGTAGGTGCCTTCCACGCAGATATTCATGCTTGTTTTTAGGTCGGTATCTGAAAACAATAACAATTTAATAGTGATCTGTGACAAGTACATAAATCCAAAATCTTATAATAAATAAACTTTGCATCAATTGATGGTAACGACGCATGCGTACCTCATCGGCAGTGTCGTATTTTTATTTATGACACGGTGACGACCCGGATCGCCTGCAGTGCCAGTTTGATGAACAACTGGTGCAAAATTCCTGGCACAGCGGGCAGAATCATGAATGCTGTTGCCAATCTGTTGTACAACAGGCCGACCTTTCACGACACAGCGGCCAGAATCACTGGGAGTACTCTGTTCGACAGTCCTTTCAACAACTGTTGGAGGATTCACAGCACACCGCACAGGATTTTCAATGGTATGATGTTTGGTAGCCAAAATTTGCTCCTTCATTCGATCACTATCCGCTATCACCATGCTAAACCTCTCTGGGCTTAACAGTGATGGTGGCTGGATTTCTTTTACAAAAAACAAGTCTGGCGTTTCAGAATGTGAGCGATGATTAAAAAAAATTTCTAACTCTTTGAGTGTTTTAATGCCTTCTTTTCTTAAGAAATCCAGCATTTTTTTTTCTTCGGCCATGTATGTCGCTTGGGTCATTTTGACGTAAATTATGTCGGACTGGGAACTGGTGATATAGGCAATAAGGAGAGCTTTTATTATTTTCAAATGACGTTTCCTTTGTTCAACAAGTATGTTTTTCCTTTGTTCAACAAGTATGTTTTTCCTTTGTTCAACAAGTATGTTTTTCCTTATTTAAAATTTGGATTTTCTTAACAGATTTTTTGCTTTGGCAGAGTAATTTTCTTAATTTTTATTACTGAAGAATTTGGTGGAAATTTAGCAAGTGGTTCTGGTCTGTCCTGATTCCACTAACTTACAACGTTTTAGTAGGTTTTCGTGATTCGAGACCAACGGGAAATATGCGACTATTATGACCATTTTTGCGTTTACTATTATAGACGTATTAGATTTAAGTATTTGATATAATTTTCAATTTGAAAAGTTCTTGACAAAATGGACCTTGACAGACAAACAGACGGACAACGAAATTACCTTGTTAGGAATAAGGGTGCAGATTTTCCTTTTTAGGTACGGAACCATAAAAATTACGAAAAATGTTTATGTCTCAGTGGCGCCTTGAAGTAAAGTGACATGATTTAGAGACGTTACCGAAAACATTGATTCGCAACCTATAGTGGTCCAACAAGAGCTAAAATATGGTCCTAGAAAGGTTAAAATATGGTCTGACGCAAACCAAATTGTATTTTTCAATGAAAGATGTTTTCGTCACGAAAAATTTAGTAATGCATGGTATTTTTATTTAAACTTAAACTACTTATAGTAAAAATTTGATTAAAGTTAATTTTTCTTCCACATATGGTCCCTGCTGACAAAAAAGCCATCCCTGGTCAAAAAAAGTTTAGGAACTACTACACTAGAACTTGACATGCGGGAAATGCCACATGGCTCTTGCAAGTAGATTACAATTTAGTTGGTGCTGTCAGCTGCTGTCCCATATTACGTAAATATAATGAAATAAAAATGTATTTGACAAAAACATTTTACAAGAAAAATCTACCAAAACACACAATCTAAATGGACAATTAAATTGTTTGTAAACTAGTGGAACCAAGGACCAGAAAGCAACGTTCCAATTCACAATCAATCAATCAATCAATTTACAAGTCACAATCTCATCAATGTCTAAGATTTTTTTTTTTGCATTTGAGTCAGGTTGACTGGTAGAGAATGCCTTGTGGCATTAAGTCCGCCTATGTACCACTATTGTACATGAAGTTTAAATAAATAAACTGAGAAGTACGAATTAGAGAGTTGTAACTAACCTATCTAATTTAAAATTGGCATGGAAAAACCGGCAGATACTTCGTTATTTTTAGGTTTCTGATTTAAATTATTCTCTTCTCTGAAACAATAGAGAAAAAACATGAATTATGTTGAATCCTTGTCACAATTATCATTCTCCTGCCTGAATCGTTAAAAGCCAGACAATCTTATCATATTTTTTTTACATCAATGTCGTACGGGACTCAAACCCGTAGCGCAGGACTAGTTCGTTCCACTACCACACACTACTGCTCTATTGCCAATCAAACCGAGTTCATCAAAAATATGTCAGTCTTCAACTTACATTTTCTGCACTATTTCGCTCCTGGGCTGCCGTTTTTTCTCCAACTTTTCACGCTTTTTATACTCGAGAATTAGCCAATTATATGTTTTTGTATCTTGACTTTTTCTACAATTAAACGGGTTTTCTTTGACTTTTTCGCATAAAACAAGGCGATATTTTGGCTGTTTTTTGCATTTTTGTAAAAGAAAATTGTGTCCTTTAAATTCGCGGTCTAGTCTACGACTTAAATCTTTTTCTGTGACGTGTCTTTTATACAAAGAATGGAGATATGTTGGAAAACGATTCATGATAAAACTTACCATTTACTTTAAATATAAGAAACGGATTTAAACTATACACAAAATAACGCAAACACTTCTGACTACTTTAGTTAGTTAGGTATGTACAAGGACAATTTGAGTTACGGTATAACAGATAAAAATTTCTCGAGCGCTGACTTCCGGAGCAGTTTGGAGTTCCGAGGCGTATTCAGAGTCGCGGTTAGTCGAGGACTGACGAAGCTGGTGACCTGGAAGGCGTTTTATAGTCTCAGAGGAATACGAAGGGGATGTTAGCCACTGCCCCATAATTCCCTCGACCAATAAGCGAGCGCTGCGCGCGCTGCACCAACCCTTTGTCTCCGAGATTATTTTTTACTCGACTACATATTATATACTCAATGGTAATGCACATAAGGTTTCGAATGCTGTCAACAACACAGAGCTACATCCCCTTTAGGGGCCTATATACTTATAACTTATAGATATAGAACAGGTAGGTATCTATATTATTATGTAACTACATGGTTTAATATACATATATCTTACCATAGAGTAACATGTCCATATAATTCGAATATGTGGAATCATTTACAAATATTTATTAATTTTGCAAAATCGCTTTCTATACGTGATAACTAGGTAAATAATTTAAATGCATTTAATTAGTTATGAATACGATAGATAATGTTTGAGTCAAGTTACTCGACGAGTGAAATGACGATTTCAAACAGGACGTTATGATTGATTTTAGATTTTCAACTTTAAGCGCAGAGTCGAAACAAATCCATAGCGTGCTCATTGATACTACTGTTGAGTCAAGTGTGTATCTTTACGCATCATAATTAATGCCTAGTTACAGTAAATATGACGTCAACCGGGATTCGAACCTGGGACCCTAAGAACGTAAGGCAGCCTCACTACCGCTGCGCCGTTCGGGTCATCCATTCGAAGTTTCCGCCACAGATAGTAATGGTTTCAGTTGGCTATAATTTAAATAGTCAGCTAAATATTAAAGTTTTAGTCTGCTCTAAAATGATTGTCTGTCAGGAAATGAAGTGTAATAAGAATAAGATGCTGATAAGTAAAGAATGTGAAATCTCAGAAATAATAGAAATAATAATATATTTATTCAAATTTAGAATTGGCACGAAAAATACAAGTTAAATCTTAAAAATAATGTTGGTATAACAGAGTTCGATGCCTGTACTAGGTACACACTAGGTAACAATATAAAACATAATAGTGAAATAAGTTAGTGTGTTAGATATATTATGATATACCTAATGTACTTAAACGCTATTATAAGATACGAACAACAAATAATGATTAGGGTCACACATGTAAATAAATCTAAGGAAAACAGTTTGTAGCACTTATTTGCTAATACTAATATGATTGTCAGCAGTATTAAACAAGTAAACATTGCGAATAACACCGTCAAGGTATTTTTGTTGTGGGCGACAATTTGCTTAGACAGCGTAAGATCAACTGAACGGCCTGGAGTATGACGCACTAGGTGCCCTCATAATCGACGGAGTTTATATATCTATGTTCCGCTATTTTTCTGGCAGGGCATTCAGCGTCTCCCGTTTTGTGGTCACTGGGCTTTTTAAAGCGGGAGCAAGTCGCGCATCTCGGAGTGTCAGCTTTCTTCGCGCATTCGGACATCGTATGACCTGCGTCACCGCAGTGACCACATGCGGAAAATAGTTCTCTGCAAGATTTGGCTGCATGGCCATACTGCTGGCATTTATAGCACCTCGTAACTAACGTGAAGTCCCTGACAGGACATGATGACCAATTTATAAAAATCCTAGTTTGAGGTATTAAAATTTTTCGTATGTTGGCCGCAACTTCAATAACGAAGTTACAGGTCGCAGCCTCTCTCTTCCCAGATTTATGGCTTAATTTTATCAAGGTCAAAAAAGATTCTAGGGACATCGCTGGTAACTTGTCGGCTATATTTTGCTCGAAAATGCACTTGAAAACCTCTTTTTCAGCCAAAGAAGTCGGCACTCCTACAACCACGATCCGAGGTTTGCGCTTGTTGGGTTCGTCGGCGGTAAGTCCAGATGTAGAGAGCTGGACTGCGTTCTTCAGCTTATCGGCGTCTTGTTTCGTCTCGGTACTTATTATTACGCCACCATTTTTCGTTTTTCGGACACCACGTACTTGCAGTTTCATTTGCTCGGGCCGTATGATTTTTTCCACCAGTTCTTTGGTTTCGTCACTGGTTTTCAACATATCATTTGGATAGATGGCGACAGAACTTAAGTTATTGGGTCGAACGAAATGGTTTGATCCCTTTTTCACCATATCGGCAAAAGAAGCATTTCCCGCAGAACTAGAATCCCGTATGGTCTGCTTGAGCTCCGAGATATGTTCTGTAAGGTCGCGCTGTTGTTTAAGGGCATCGATCGTGTTTTCCGCGTGAATAGCTTTTTGTTTTAGCGACTGGTATAGGACTGCCATTTGTGACGTACCAGATTCGACTTTACGGCAAAGGTTTTAAATCTTCATCTTCTGCTCGGTGTTAAGTTTCCCATCCATGGCAATAGAGCAAACATCATCCAGGTACTGCTGGATCTTGGCCATCCATCCTTGGATTTCGGGCGTTGAAGCAATGACAACGGCCGTGGTCGACTATGACGGTGAGCTGGAGGGTTGCACTGGCCCCTTTGGATTACAGGGGCTGTTTTGCATTTTGTTAGTTTTATTAAACTTCACTATTTCGTGACCATTATTCACTAAAACTACACACTAAGCAAGAATACATGCATTACGATAGTAATACCTGCACGAAAGGAGGTCAATATTATTAAAGTAAGTATTAATTAAATATTGCTAATGAGCACGTCTGTCCGCTGCGAGTGCGCGAATCAATGTCATCTAAAGTTGATTTGTCGCCATCTTTTATGAGTTTTCTTGTTAACCCAATCTGTATCTGGTGAACTATTTATGTACTTCTCATATCAGTTTGCTACTCAGCACGTCACTACCGAGGGAATCCGCTACACACACAAACATACAACCTTAGAGTTATCCCTCAGACTTTTATCAATACGACTTTTATCAATACAGTTCACATAGCACACTAACTCATTACACACACATACACACACTCAACACGGTCTAGGGATATTTTTAAAAAAGCGAATTACTATCAATGTGTTAATTATTTATATGACATGTATATATTTAAAAGATACGTTATTTAATATTCTACCATTTTTTAATAATGGTTAAGGTATAGATTAAAATTTCAGGATTTTATGGAAAAAAAATGAAGCATAGACGGAAACCGTATATGAATGAACTTTTAATTTGTGAGTAAAAACTGAAAAAAATAGAAAAATCATTTAATTTGTGTTTATAAACTTGAAGTTAGTAGTCTGAGAAAGCGCCCATGATGTTCATAACACATCGGCAACGATTCGGCATGCTCAGAACAAGGTTGTCAATGTCTTGCTGCGGAATATTGTCCCATGTCCTTCTGAGGTGCGCAAAAAGTTGATCTTCTGTAGCCAGATTTTCAGGAACTTCCTTCAGAGCTCTTCTTTGCAGCATATCCCACGCATGCTCAATGGGATTTAGATCTGGCGATTGAGCAGGCCAGTCTAAGGCCCTAACATTATGTGTATGTAACCAAGCTGCTACCGTTCTCGCCGTGTGTGCCCGGGCATTGTCGTGCATGAGCAGGAAATCTTGCCCCATTTGTGTTCTGTGGGGCAAGATTACGGGCCCCAGCACCTGTTGGACGTATCGTTCTGCCGTCATATTGCCCCGCACCCAAACGAGATCCGTCCGTCCTCCAAGACGAATTCCTGCCCAAACCATAATTGTTCCTCCTTGGTATGGGTGAACTTCCTGAGGGTTCTGGAGACGGCTCCATCGTCCAGGAACTCGCCAAACACGCATCCTTCGTGAAACTGGATGGTAGCCGAACCTGGATTCATCCGTGAACAGCACATTGGACCATTGGTCACGGCCCCAGTCCACGTGGTTCCGAACCCATTCTAATCGTCGTCCACGATTGCCTCTCCGTAAAGGTGGGACCCGGAGTGGTCTACGAGAGCGTAGATTGCTTTCATGCAGTCGCCTTCTTACAGTTTGGTCACTCACAAGCACTTGGTGTTCCACTCGCAGCCTTTGGACCAATTGAGTCGCCGTTGCATTTGGTTGTGCTCGCGCAGTAATTTGCAAAAATCGGTCTTGTCTGGGGGTAGTGATGCGACTTGGCCCCCGGTGCCTCTCCGCTACTTCACCTGTGGCACGATAGCGTGTCCACAATCTTGAAATTACATTTTGATGGGTCCCTATGGCCTCAGCAACATTACGCTGAACAGATCCAGCTTCCAGCATTCCCACAGCTCGTAACATCTCCGCCCTCGTCAAATGTCGGCGTTGCATGGCTACAATACCTCAATTTTAACTTTATCTTTCGTTTAAAAATGAAAAAAAACTGTAACTAAACGTAATTCGTATTGTTTTCTAAATTTCGCACAAATGAAAATTCCCTCTCCTATACATCAAGACATTTTTATGCCACCGAAACACAAGAATTTTCAAAAATTTGAATTTGGAATTAGTCTGAGATAAATTACAAACAAATCGGTGTATAAAAGATTCCAATGCGGCCAGTACTTTTCGAGTTATTTAATTGAGTATGAAATATCCCTAGACCGTGTTGATGTGTGTACATAGTTCCAATACGGAAACACACACTAGGAAAAGTTTCAAATTGATAATCAACGTCACTGTTTTCACTCAGTATTAAATAACTTTACTATGTCTATACCATCAATGAATGTTGCTAGGAATGTTTTAGTTTTAGAAAAAGACTGTCTTGTAAATATTCAAGGCTTCTAATTTCCGAATAGTACATTTATGTCATTTATTTATCTTAAATTGTTCATTTTTTCTTTACAATTCAAATATACATTTAAATCGACAGGGAAGAACAGATTACTAAATAAATACATTTATTTAACTGATTAAATAAATAAATTAGCTATTACCCTACTGCCCATTTAAAAAAAAACTGCCCGTTCTGTATATTTCTCTATTCCCATCTATGTCCGGGGTTCTAATTCCGGTGGAGCCGATCAGGGCCACTATACCGTCCTCCACTGGCGCCAGGGTCTGCGTCAGGTGCGTGTTACATCGTTAGAGCATCAATAGGGATGGTCTGACGATGGCACTGGAGTTATATCTTGTTAAGTAGGTCGCAATCATACTGCGCGATGAACCCGAGATACGCACAACGCAAATAAAATTGTAGCCGTCATTGTATGAGGTGGGCATGTGGTCTCAGCTCTGCTGACTGGCACTGGTGCAGGACGTGTAGTCGTTGTAGGACTTGGCATGCTCGAAGACTGCGATGTTGATCTACTACGTGGTGTACTTAGAGGTCGTTTCGATGATGCAGGACTCGACCACGTTTGACGCTGCGGTTTCTTGTCAGGACCCGACATCGGTTGAGAATGAGTCGTCGTTTCAGCACGCGTCGTCGGTGTATTATGCTCCGGTGTCGGTCCAGGTTCCAACGGCATCACGTTGATGTCTTGAGACTCCGTTATCTCGTCGTATTCATCTGCTTGCGAATAATTATACCTGTAAAACACATAATAAATTAATAAAATCACTCGAATATTCATATTTCTATTTAATGTACTTGACAAGCGAATAAGAACCTAAAGTTGCGTATGCGATTGCGTTTCAGTTTATTTCCAAGTAAATTATCACAATAGGCCGAAGAAGCGACAACGGCGTTTCTCGCCGCGCAGCCATACTGACACGACACGCAGGAGTTCGGTGTTTGAAGCACGACCACTAACTAACTACCCACAATGTCTTGCGTTTGCGCTAACATAATCAAAAACCATTCTGTACTACTCCGATCTGTAAGTTTCAATAGAGTGAAACTGGAAAAACTTTGATACCGGTTTCAAAGTTGTTACAGAGATAATAACTCCAGAAGTTTAGACTGAACATGAGTTTTAAAATGAAGAAACAAATAACACACGTTGTCATGGTAAATGATGTAACCACAAAGCCGATTGCATCATTATATCCAGACTATCACCTAAGATTCCACATTTACAAAATTCACCGGACGGCCTAAAGCACAGCACTACTCACAAAAAAAATAGTTCAACAAGATATTTTTATTATAATCCTTCATTGTGTGAATTACTGTTAACAATTTACGCACATAATAATTGACACTAAGTTAAACAAATTTTAAAAGCCTAGGCAAATGATATCACTGAAAGGGGCGCGTGAACGACTGGCAGCCCGGTGGCGACGCACGCGCTGCGCCTTCGCGCTTCGCCGCGAGAGCCGCTTTGGAAAAATTTCGAAGTCCTGATTCAAAACTAATTTTAATGATTTTTATTAATTGGGAATTTTGGTACAAAATCAGCACTGTAAAAGTAAAAATCTATCTAAAATTTACTTACGAGGCAAGCGGATCACATCCGCGAGTACGTTTGTTGAAAGTGTTGAAACCATTAGCGCACTCTCCATTTGTCACTGCATGGCGCCTTATTATTTTATAATCACTTTTTCTAGTAGTATTAATCGCCATCACGAGCACACACGACACTAACTGTAACTTCAAGTTCATTTTCACTGATTGAATATTGCTCGACGGAATAGTACTTAACACGTCCGATTATGACAGAGTTGCGGCTCGGAATGGCCCAGCACTAGACAAACGACCCGAGATAGCGCCATTTTCCTCCGCCTGTGATTGGACAAGCCATAGCCATTGTTTGGGTACAATGTAGATAACTAATATTCGCTCGTATGGATGCATTCAAATTAATTGATTTAAAGATTTTTGCATTTATTTATTGTTTTCCTTGCTATCAAACTTAATTATTACAATCACTTGATTATGGTTAAACCTAATCTAAGTCTAACCTTATCCTGTTATAACAGGAAATCAGTGTAGTTTATAATCGGTAATAAGCCGCTGAATTAAACTCCTATGAATGCTATGCACAAATAGTAAAAGAGTGAGTGAAAAGATCATAAATATACGTAAAAGAGTCTGGTTTCAGCTGTATTTTCATATTCTCCCATCTTTGTTCACCAGACTATAAATTAATTGATTGACAACACCAATAGGGAATTGTGGATCACTTGTTTAAATTTCTAAAACATCACTTATTTTACAATTTATTGTTTTATGTAGCATGTTTTTGGTGAAACGGAACGCACTCTCAAAACACATCGTCCCTCGATAACGCCGGTAGTGACGTCAAAGTCTATATGTCAAAAAAACACTTTTATTTGAAAAGTACTTAAATTTTGACGAATATTTTATTACACTATTGTTATTGCAATTTATGCTTGAATAGAGCACAATACAATTAGTAAAATTATTTCATTAAAGCCAAAAAAAATGATGTAAACAAGGCAGATTGAGGTAAATGACGTCACATCATGGCCGCGACAGTCACGGACGTTTGAACTGTCATAGAAAATTGCAGGAGTTTAATATTATTTTTGAGCGACAAGCAGTCGTTGAACTTTACTTTTAATACGTTTCTTGATATTAGTGTACTTTATTGATTTAAGTGAAGAAAAAAATACATGCAAATTCCCTATTACTGTGCCCTTATCTCGTCCGCTTTTGAAGAGTGTCGTATAATAAAACGCCATCTATTGAATACGCGTTGGTTTATCGAATTTATTCGGGAATTTATTTTAATGAGCTGTTGTAGGTGGCATTAGGGGAGAATGGAAGAAAAAAACCTGTTGCGCCGGCCCTAACCGTACAAAGTCAGGAAGATGATAATTACGAGAATGTCTTTATCTGATTACAGGTTTCGCAGAGGGTATACTGACTTACTTTTTGAAGACAAACTTTGCGATAATCATCATCTGAAGCAATGATTTGGTTTAGAATTAATAGCGCCATGCTCTATCAATGTGCTAAGTACCATAGGGACCGGGGACAAATAAAATGCGTTTTGACATTGTAATGAATGATACTTATTGTAGGCAGCCCTCTATGCTTTGTGTATTTTTTCCATGTCTTCTAATATTCTGGTTTTTTTTTTCTGTTTATCAAATAAATGCCAGTAACTTCAGACCGTAGGTTTACATCTCTACATGTCTGCAATAGTACTAACTATTGCAGACATGCGTATGCGCATACGTCTACGGCAAGTGTTTCAGAAAATATCGACCACTACATCCACACGAGTTCACACGACCATGATCAGATCCCGGAATTCTTTTTGCACAGAATATGTAAGGAAGCTATTATAATTACAGTCAAGCCATGTTTACTCTCTTGGGGAAAAATAACCAATGCGTGAAACGTATCTCCAAAACCACCACTACAATGTAACTGTGAACTTTAATTACATTCTTTTAAGCTTCCTTTTTTATTATTTTAGACGACTTTCCTGAAATGACCTTGCAGTCACATCCACTGCATGTCATTGCACTATATGGGTGACTGTCATTTAATTGAAACTCATGCTGTTCACTATACAGCCCTTTCGCAATTCTCTTACGTCTGAGACAGCAGTAACCCAAAAACAACCTTAACGTAATGAGAATAAAGCTCACTGTTATTTGCCAGAGATTTAGAATATGACAGTGAGTGACAACTGTAGAGAGCGTGCATGTCACGTGGGCGCCTCGGTCCTGTCTGTGTCTCTGTGTCCATGTACGTGCGTGCACACACATATTATGTATCATGACGAGCAAGGTGCTAACATCGTGTAAGTAACCTCTACAACCGAGAAGGACAATACAATCTCAAGGTTACTGTCAGCCCGGACGAATGGATGGCAGTCTTACTGTGGAATTTATTTATTTAACAGTTTATTTACACACAAATAAGAAAGGAACAGAAAAATAAGTATATAAGGCATTCATGATTTCAGCCGAATGACGTTCACGTTGACGTTTCACTGCTGGACATAGACCTCCCCAAACCGTCAAATCCGTGCTAGCAAAACGATGCACCTTATAATATGAATGAAATCGCCAGCATACCGTCCAGTGCGTTGCCCCCGCGATCTGCACTTAAGGGGATGGTATCTTCGTCGAGAGGATCCGGCAACTGGGTCTCGAGGTGGCATTGCACAAGTCCGAGGCCATGTGTTTTCATGGGCCTCGGAATGCGCCACCTCCGGGATCCTCACTGACGGTAGGAGGGGTATCCGTCGGCGTCGAGTCGACGCTGAAGTACCTGGGACTCGTCCTCGACAGCCGATGGAACTTCGTGGAGCATTTCCGACGTTTGGCCCCCAAACTGGAACGGACCGGGGCTGCCTTCAGGCGGCTCCTGCCCAACCTTGGGGGGCCAAACGCCTCCTGCCGGAGGCTCTACGCGGGAGTCGTGCGGTCCATGGCCCTTTACGGGGCCCCGGTGTGGGCGCGTTCCTTGAGGCTGCGTGCAGCCCACTACCTGAACGCGCCCCAAAAGGTGGTAGCCGTAAGGCTGGCCCGTGGGTACCGCACGATCTCCCGTGAGGCGGCGTGCCTCCTTGCCGGATTGCCGCCATGGGATCTGGAGGCGATAGTCCTCGCGCGCCTACATGAATGGCGCGCGGAGGTGCTACGCCGGGGGGAAACTCCGCTGCCGCGACAAATTGTCGCTCAGCGGACAGACTTCCGGCGGGATCTTATGGCGACATGGAGAGAGCGACTGTCGCAACCCCGTGCAGGGCACGCCACAATAGTGGCGGTAAGTCCCCTCTTTGAGGAGTGGCTTGAGAGACGCCACGGCGTCCTCACCTTCCGCCTGACGCAGGTCCTCACCGGACACGGTGTTTTCGGGAGGTTCCTGCACCGAATCGGGCGGGAGGAAACGCCCGGGTGTTTCCACTGCGAGGATCGACCGGAGGACACGGTGGAGCACACGGTGGAGGTGTGCCCCGCGTGGGCGGAGCACCGCCGTGTCCTCGAAGCGGCGATTGGCGGCGGCGACCTCTCGCGTCCGGCCCTGGTGCAAGCCATGGTCCGGAGCGAGACGGAATGGGACGCCGTCACCTCCTTCTGCGAAGCAGTAATGCTAGAGAAGGAGGTGGCGGAACGTGAGAGGGAGAGAACCTCACAGCGTCCCGGCCGCCGCGGGAGACGCCCCGGGCGTCGGGGGCCACCACGTGGCCCCCGGCCACCGTAGGCGCGGGCCTGTGGACGGTGGGCTATGGGCTAGCTCGCCGTCCGTCCGTCTCATGACGACAGGCCGTGTCGACGGCGCGTTCGTGTTCCACGCGCGCCTCAAAGAGAGTCAGCAAAAAGGAAGGGGTCCGAAAGGACCGATGCCTGCCGGGGTTGCGGGACTATTCGAAAGAGATACCGTGGCCCCGGAACACAAAGGGCGATGAAGGAACATGGATGGGTTTTAGTCAGTAAAAGTCTGACACTCCCTCCTGCTCCGCCCAGAGCGGGAGAAGTCATTTGATGATTTCCCATCCGAAAAAAAAAAAAAAAAAAAAAAAAAAAAGGGGATGGTATCTGCTAACGAGAGGTTTTCTCCATGTAACTCCTCTTTGATGAGTGAATATAAATGTGCAAAAAAAATATATGTTGCTTATTAGATTTTAAACTTTAATTGGTACAGTTAAAATAATTCTAACTTTAATTTTTTTTAAATCTTCAAAGTGATACATTTTTTCTTTGGATTTTCGTAACTACTCGTAAACGGCATTAAGTTTTAGTATTTTTTTTGACGACTGACGTAACAACCACTTTGTAGTGCAAGCTGATTAGAACTTTATTCTAACAGTATTTCAAACGAAGTTAGTACCACTACAAACAGAGTTGCTAATTTAGCAGATACCCCAGCCTTAACGTGGCCATGACATAATTATTACAACCGCGCAGCAAATGTTCGTAGCAAGCTACGCTGCTACGCCGTAGCTCTTTAAATAGAGATGACGCAAGCGGCACACGCGTGAACGCGTCCCATTAACGTGTCGCCAGACATACTGGGATTTAAGTAATGACCGTTTTGATAAACAATGATTAACGTCTGCTACTGTATAGTTATTAGAGTGCACAGTTAAGAGAAAGTAAAACTTCAAATATTAAAAGAGCTTACTACTATACCTAAAAGGTATACATTTGAAAAACTTATTACAAAGGTGGATACTAAACAATGGAGCAAAGTCTAATATGACGGGAGGTGACTGTACCTTCAAGAGAATGGAAGAAGATAACGTGTTGCGCCGGCGCCGGCCCCAAGTAGACTCCTATCCTTTTTATCATTCCTGATAGATTCGATTATATTGTAAAAATAAAAGACAGGGATGTTGAAGTGACATTTATAATGATATAATATACCTAAATAATTATAATTAACTATGAAAAAACGGTTCCGTACTATCGTAATTTGTATATATTTTTAAATTGTTTGTTGTTGTAGCGGCAACAGTGAAAACTTCAACTGTCTAGCTATCACGGTTCATGAGATACAGCCTGATGACAGACAGACGGACAGTGGAGTCTAAGTATTAGTGTCCCGTTTTTAACCTTTGGGAACGGAACCCTAAAAATCAACCAAACCTTAGTATTCTTCTTTCAAATTTTTATGTTAAAACAAATAAGGTAACTTTTTGACTCATATTTAAAATAAAATAAAAACAATCAACAAACTCTTAATTATTTATAGTATGTTGCAAGAATGTCTATCACTTATTTGAACAAGAACACCTTCCCCGCGTCTATACTTCTTGCTTGACGAACTCTTTAGTATACCTACTTACTGTAGCGTGAATTTAGTTTTTACCACAGAGGGATTCCACTGGGTAAACGAGTAACGCACTCCTGAGAATGTCATTCAAGTTCCAAAAGATCTTTGCTGTAGCACCCCTGAGGTAAACATGCTCTTTACTGATAATGAGGGATTTTCTTTTTAGCACTTCCCTAGTCGCTAGATAGATGGCGCTGAACTTGGTACGTTAATGCAAGGAACGGAACGTAAAAAAAAACTGATTTTAACAAAGCGCGAGAAAACTATGTTATATTCGGAAGCATAAGCAAACGAAACTGTCAGTCAACGAGCGGATGTGACGTGACGCAATGTTTTTTTTTTTCCAAGCGTTTTGTTTTGGCAACAACTAACGTAGTCAGTTCAACGCCATCTAGAGAGTTCTTAGAAACTATTTTTTTTTAATCCCTCAAAAAGAAAACCTCTCATATAAATTGTCCCTACCTGTGTGCTATCACAGATCTTGTCACGAGTACAGCGAGGCAAATGTCTTACTTACTTCTCATGAAATGATAAAATTGCGATAAAAAAGAAACTCACTTGTCATGCTAAATATAAAAGTTGCTATTAAATTAATATCAGGCGCGCGGGCTTGATATATTTAGGCAGACGATTGTATCTAAGGGCGAGTATGCACGTGTAGAGTCAGAATAAGGGCAGGATTCCTGTATCCATCGAAACCCTGTGACCTTCAGTAGGTCGACGACACTCATAAAAGACACAATGTGTCAGTAATATTCATAAATACTTTACTTAAGCGGGAACAGAACAGATTAATAAAAAAATCTTATCGTTGCCTCTGTGACCTCACACTTGTATCACAGTGACAGTGTGTTACTTAACCTCGGCGCAATGTTTACGCCCGGCTATCGACTACAGTACTAGCACGGTGTGGGTGTAAACAGACTCTTCACGAAGCCGTCAGCCAAGCATACTGTACATCAAATTATGTAACGCTACGAAAATTTTTTTGCTGGGAAATGACTTTTTTTTTTGAGTGAAAAATTAGACTTTTCGGTAAGACTCAACGTAACGCACTTAAAACATTGTGCTGATGGATGGACTGAATAGTACGGGGGTCTTGAAGGTGTATAAAGTAAAAATCTTACATTAAAAACATGTATCTTCGATACTCGCAATTACAGACACAATTAAAAAAACAATGCACCGTACCCGTTCGGGTACGGCTGGAGACATACAGGTTAAAAAAAACTTGTAAGAAAGTTGGAACTTTGACCCCAAATATCTCTGTAACTAGAATGTTCCCAGGTATAGTCTGTAACAAAAAAATGATCGCAATGACGGGGAAAACAAGTGTCTTTAGGTTTCATTAACAAGTTTTTAACACCCTTTATGTAACCACGTGTTTTTAATCGAATATTCACGTATCCTATAACACTTTGGTTCAAGTTTATGTGAAAAACACCAATAGTATCATCATATTTTTTTTAATTAACATAATTTCACGCCCGTAATCCCCGAAGGATTAGGCAGAAGTTTGCCATTAGTACACCCACATTTGACATTCTTAAACAGGAACATTTTTACATTATCCTCAAAAACAGCTGTTGATACGGTCATTACCTCATTTACATTACATTAAATTGATAACTCAGTTAATAACGTGTTATCGTGAACATCGTCAACACAGGGTGAGCTATCGAACATTATCTATAATGAGAAAATTGTTCTAAATTTACTATCGAGAGCAGTGGTCCCCAACTTACGAAATGTAGGTTGGGATCCAGACAAGCGCTTTACTTTGTGTAATTATTTGTCATAAACACTGCTCTTAAAACGATGAAGAAAGACATCATCAGATGTACTAGAACCAAAGATGTGAAGACAAAAAACATGCACTAACGCTCACTGGACCCACGTTCTGAAATACACCAATACGGCCCAATCGCACAATGTCGAGGTCTGTGTCCCAGCAGTGGCAACATTATAGCTGATAATGTATATGAGACTACAGGTAGTCAATAGCCCGAAAGTCTGACAACCAGTCTTACCAAGGAGTACCGTATTACCCAGTACTGAGTTGTGGAGGTCAAATAGGCAGTCACTCCATGTAAAATACTGATATTCAGCTGCATCCGATTAGACTGGGAGCCGACCCCAACATAGTTGGGAAAAAGCTCATCATTACACTTAAAGTACTTACGGGATAATCCGTGATTTTCCTTTTTCTATGAAACAGTGCAAGCTCATCATTGTATCAGACAAAAGATGTTTCTTTTTTATATTCCTATGCCTGGTGGCCTACCATGACGTCTTAAAGCAGGATCGTTTTAATCTTGTTCCAGTGTGGGTAAGAGACGGAGCTATAGAGGACGTTTAGCGCCATCTCTTTCCCACACTGGAACAAGAATAAAACGATCCTGCTTTAAGATGTCATGGTAGGCCACCTGTTCTTTTCCTGTACCTTGTGACCTTGATCTGATAACATGATACATACGAGTTTTATTTGCAGGTCGTGGTTTTTGTGACTCATAATTAAAACAGTAATCTGAATGATTGACTGCCTCGCTGCTCTAAGTCTAGTGGCCGGAATCGCGACTACTGAGCATTCGATTCTGGGTTCAATTCCCAGGTTAGGAAAAGTAATAATAAACAATAAATATCGCTGGACATAACACACAGCGCCAACTAGTGCCACACTAAAAACAGTAATAGAGCACGAATCCAAAAAAAATATGTCTGTTTGTCTGTGTGTCTGTTTGTTTGTACACGCTAATCTTCGGAAGTGCTGGACGGATTTGAATGTTTTTTTTTTGTTGTATAGGTATTAAGTCTGGGCAACATATAGGCTATAATTTATCTTGGAAACTTGAGCACCTGATGCAGAACCGCAACAGACCAGCTAAACTATAAGAGATACAAAAATGATACTATTGCAAAACATGTTCTACGTGATGAGCATTTTATGCTGAGAGAATAAATTTGAAGATCTGGAACATCTGATGTGGAACTCCAAGAGCCCAGCTACACTATAACATAATATAGGAATGACGTTTTAGCAAAAGTTGTTCAATCTGATGAGCACTCTCTGTTGACTTATAAAAATCGAAGATGTGGAACACCTGTTGTGGAACTCCAAGAGCCCAGCTACTCCATAACACATATAGGAATGACGTCGGTTCCCTATCCATTTGCATAAAAGTTTAAGACCTAATATAACTTGGCATACTTTTGTTACTCCTAATTATATTTTCGCATAATATTATTTACGCATTACAGCTTACGCATAATTTTTAATCATAATAATGATTAAGCATAATATTCCGAAGCATAAATTCATTTACGCATAATGATATTAAAACATACTTTTTATAGGGATAACAAAGGCATAATTATGAACTGACACTACTACACATTTTATACAATAATGCTATAATGAAATTTGTAATGAAGCAAGCAACATGTAAACAAGCATACACCATGCATGCAACAAGCAAGCAAGCATGCAGCATGCAAGCAAGCCTGCATCATGCAACATGCAGCAGGCATGGTTTCTGTCACGGCTCCGGCACTCCGGCGGTCCCACGCGAGCTTATCGTCGCAGATGTGTTTAACGCTCACCACCGCTGCTTCGGCTTGCTGGCCGGCGAAGCCGGCCTCAGCTGCGGCGGCGAGTGTTACAACCACCTGTTCCTCAACTCGCCGGCCGCCTCGCCCCTCCGCGCCTACGCGATTCTAAATTACACTCTCGGGGTAGGGCAGACAAGACTACGTGGAATCGGTTTTGCAGCGAGTCGTTTCTGTCACCATCTTTTGTGACCAACATATTGAATTTTTAAGGCAATACTTTAATTTTAATTTAGGGTTAACATGGAATTTTACCATAAATCGTCGCTATATATAAACGTTATGCTATCTTAAACGTATTGATTTGAGACCTGATTTTTTTTAATCAACAGTATTATTTAATTGTTACAGAAACTATAGCAACATGGTTTGATCATAATTATATCTGGGGTACCACAAGTTCACCACCACAATTTCCACCCACAGTCTGGAGTACACATCAATTAACAAAAGAAAATATACCCAGAACACAAAATCATGCAGAAGCGTGGCACAATAGATTTGCACATTTTGTGGGAAAACACCATCCTGGATTTTATTTTTTGGCAAGAAAAATTGTTCAAGAAATAAAACATCAAACTATAGAAATAGAACTATAGAAACTAGATGTACTATAGAAACATCTCCAATACCAACAAAAAAAAAAAATACATGGACAAACACAATAGGCTAGAAAAAATTATAGGTAAAAAAAATGAATATACTTCGAAACTTGCATTTTTACAAACAATTGCTAAAAATATACACCTGAAATAAAATACACAATTAAGTTAGTTAACTGTTAATTAATTATATATTAATTTTGTTGGGACAAAATTAATAATTTATTTTAAAATAATAAATATTAATAATGTTTTATATGGTTTTTGTGGTTAAGAAAATAATAATAATAAATTTATATTGATATTTTTATATTAATTAATCAAATATTTGTAATGCATGATAGTTACTCATTGAATCAATATTTTTTTTTATTATAAAATAATTTGCATGAAAACTCAAAATTAAATACGTAAAAACAACTCAAATTTGTGTCCGTTATTTCTATTAATTGTATGCCTAAATACTATTAGGCTAATAGTCATTATGCCTAGCAACATTATGCAAAATTCAATTTATGCCAAAACAAATTAGCCTTTAAGATGATTATGCCAACATAAACTGTATGCCAAAAAACAATTTGGCAAAGTATTATTATGGCAAAACAAATTATGCCAAAACAGTTATGCCAAAGTATATTAGGAAAAAGAACATTATGCAAAAAAAGGGATCCCGAAAATACATTGAAAAGTTAAATAAGTACATAAAATTACTGGCCTGATAAGTTATGCTTTTCAGGCCAGCAATTTATTCTTTTATTTTCGAACTAGAAATCAACTTTGAAATCATTATCATCATCATCATTTCAGCCGCAAGACGTCCACTGCTGGACATAAGCCTCCCCCAAGTGTCGCCACATTGACCGGTGCCGTGCGACTCGCATCCAGCGGATTTCCGCAACCGGTCCACCTATAAATAAAAAATCGTAAACTTGTCGATTTACCAACGTATTCACGTCAGGTTCAAAAATGAAACTATAAATAACTAGAACAGTCCGAGTCCATTTAGTGAATATGTACTTTAGTTGATCGGTAGAAGATTCTAGAATCTTCTATTTGTGTTGACGCCGCGTTGTTTCAGAGATGACGACTAATAAAGACGTTGGAAGAAGAAGACATGCTGCGCTGACCTTAAATACATTTGAATAGGGGGGAAGGATGGTAAAAATGATGCTGATATTGTGTCCATTCTTCTTTTTGTCAACAGGGTTGTCATCATCGCGAACAGGTTTGAATGTCACGCGAATCAAATGTTTTTCCAACTTACAAACCTTTCCTCTTCATAATTAAACAAATAGATGTTATACGATTTGCATGTAAACAGGCTCGTAAGAGCTTACTGGGAACAAAATAATTCGTCAAAAATCACAAAACACAACTCTCAAACAAGTCAGTGTACGAAAACGTGTTATATTGTACCGCAAATTCATTGCTTTTGTTCATTCATGGTCCCATGCTATGTACAAATACAGACTCCAATTGGCTACCCACAAGGCGTAACTGTGACGAGAGTCCAATACCGCGTTCCTATTGGTCCGCCGAGTTAGTACCGGCGCGGCGCACGCGTTGCTGACGTCACCTAGTTATCAATTGGTATACTGTGACTCCAGTGTAACAGCGATATTCAGCGCTTTATCCACTGACAGAGACATTGCTTTAAAGCTCAGAAGAAATGCTTGCGGTCGTTTACCAAATTACAATCAATTGACGTGGCAATGCTGCCAGCCTTCTGGGCACTTTTCCTGTTGACAGCGATGTGGACGAATTTTTCGACGCCCTGTAACTTTTTTTGATATTTGTAAAATATTTTTATTTCTTTTATAGAGTTAGTGTGTAAATAATGTAAATATTATTAGTCTGTGTTCAATATATTACACCATACTCAAATAAAAAAAAAATTGATAGTTGTAAAGTGTAAACCATTGCTTAAGGACATTGTTTGCTCACTCTACCGTCGTCTATGTACCTCTACACGTATGAAATGGGAGTGTTTGTTCACTGTAACTTGCATTTATTTGAAAAATTCGCTCTCGCCGTTATCAGAACACCATTCATGTTACCACTGATAAAACCGCATTCTATGGCAAAAGTTTCGCTGATGACAATGTCCTCTTTTGCTCATCAGCTGCTGAACTGGAAGAGATGCTTCAAGAGTTAAGCAATGCAAGACTTGAGGTTGGACTAAAGATGAACATGTCGAAGACTAAGCTCATAGCCAAAAGCTCACCGATCAACGTGCACATAGACGGGGAGAAAACACACTATGTCCAAAAATACATCTACCTGGGCAAAGTAGTCTCCTTCCAGGTGAGACAAGACAAAGAAGTTGTAAGACACACGGAAAACGGCTGGAAGAGCTACTGGTCCATGAAAGAGCTATTCAAGGGCGATTTACGAATCCCCTTAAAACGTAAACTGATGGACATTTTTATTCTCCCCATACTGACATATGGTGCACAGACTTGGTCTTTGACTAACATCCAGAAGTACAAACTCAAGGTTTGCCAACGGGCAATGGAGCGCAGCATACTATACGTTAAACTTACCGACCGAATAAGGAACACCACACTGCAGTCCAGAACTCAAATTTCTGCCGTAGCTCAAAAAGCCGCTAAACTAAAATGGGACTGGGCAGGCCATGTCTGCCAGATGCCGGCGAAGCTGTGGCCCGCATATCACTAAACTGGAGCCCTAAGACAGCTACACGGGGTCGCGGCAGACTGAGGAGAAGATTATGGTGGAACGCCTTGGATGGCTTTCTCGTTAATTGGCGAGAAGAGGCGCAACACCGAGAAAAGTGGAAGGAATGGGGGGAGGCCTTTGCCTAGGAGTGGGAAAGAGCAGGCTAGAAAAAAAAAAGGGCAAAAGTGTGCTAGGCATTGCTCCAAAAATATTTAATATTATACCAGCAGCTATTAGAAATAAAGTGTGTCTGGGGTCCTATTAAGAGGTCTTTGTTTAAATTCCTTTTAGACGGATGTTACTATTCCATCACTGAATTTACTACTGATAAACAGAGGTATGACGATTCCGACTTCCCAATTAAACACTAATTAATTTATTTATTGCATAGTCAATAAATAAATTAATTATTGTTTAATTGGGAAAAATAAAGGCCCACCCAAATCACAACCAACGACGTGGTTGAAAACCTTATCTGGTTTAAGCCTAGGCGCGGGTAACGTACCCATAGCGGGCTGAATTGAGCTTGGACAGCATCGAAAACAAGTCTTGCACTTAGATAACACGGATCGAATAATACTACGAGCACTAACTATCCAATAGTTTTTGCCTTGTAATGTACGCGGCCCTATGTGCAGATATAATCGATGAAAATATTCTATGATCAATTTGATCGTGTGACAATTAGGTAAAAGCACGGGATGCTTCATATTGTAAGGTAGGTCGGACTGCACGAGCCTACCCCCCACCCTGAGGAATTCATTGGAATCTACGAAGGTTGAAAGCTTACGCAAGGAAGCTACATATTTATTTTTACGCAACAATGCGATTTCATTTTGAAAATGATTAATTTGAACCACCCGAACGATGGTGTCATGAGCTGTCTTCAGCTCTGATGACCTGAGGGGTCCACTTGACCTATCAGATTTTTTAGATTTTAAGTTCGACACAAATCGATGGCACCATGCCATAACACGTTGCAATTTACTAAAAGATGATAATTTATTAAATGTTTCTTCCAAGTCATTTTTTAAAATCATATTTTTATCATCCCAGGAATTTAAAACAAACGTATCACAATTTGATTTTAAGTCAAGAATTTTAAAACTGTCCTTTACATAAAATGATTTAATTGGCCATTTTTGTCGATCGTCATACAGCCACTGGGGGCCGTGAACCCACCCCGTAGCACCTTCCACGAAGTGAGCATCGCACCTCGCGAGCAAACATCGGCAGCGTTATTCTCGATGTTCACGCGAAACCAACAATTTGATGGGACCACACCGGTCACCTGACTAACACTGTTAGCTACAAAAGTTTTTAATTTGGAAGGCGTTTGTAGCCACGCCAAACCGTTGTTCGAAACACCCAACGCGATGATCGAAACTTTAAAATCACATAAGTTTTGTACGACAAAACTAACAAGCTTACAGAGGAGCACGGCTGCCTCAAGTTCAAGTCTTGGTATTGACAAAATTGGATTTAGAGGCGCGACTTTAGATTTGTTCGTCAGCCACCTTACTTTTACATGACTATCCCTATCTACGCTACGGAGGTAGACACACGCTGCATAGCCGCGCGATGACGCATCGCAAAATGCTATCAGCTGAACTTCACTGAAGTTCGATATTAAAACATGACGCTCAATTCGCAATTTACCCAACGCTGATAACTCGTTAATAAACCTGTTCCACTGGGAAGTCAACTCAGATGGTAACTGATCATCCCAGCCCAATCCAAGTTTCCAGAGATCTTGCATTATACACTTCGCGACAAAAGTACAAGGTGATATAAGACCTACCGGGTCGAATATACTTTTTTTTTGGATGGGAAATCATCAAACGACTTCTCCCGCTCTGGGCGGAGCAGGAGGGAGTGTCAGACTTTTACTGACTAAAACCCATCCATGTTCCTTCATCGCCCTTTGTGTTCCGGGGCCACGGTATCTCTTTCGAACAGTCCCGCAACCCCGGCAGGAAGGGGTCCTTGCGGACCCCTTCCTTTTTGCTGACTCTCTTTGAGGCGCGCGTGGAACACAAACGCGCCGTCGACACGGCCTGTCGTCATGAGACGGACGGACGGCAAGCTAGCCCATAGCCCACCGCCCAGGCCCGGGTCGAATATACTTGCGAGCAATTTTAAAACAGAACGTTTAATTTATCGTCTTAAAAGTTGATAGCAGTAACTTGGTCCGATTTTGCATTCTAGTTAGCAACTCAGGACAGTTACTTGCCCATTTTCTTAAATTAAAACCTCCACTTTTAAGTAGGGTGGTTAAATCATCTTGCAACGTGCAAGCTTCTTCCTGGCTTTGACACGACCACAATACGTCATCAACGTAGGTCCCTTTTTTTAGTATCTCTGCTGCCTTGTTTCTCGGCTGTTCAGTGTGAACCAGCTCACCCGAGGCTAGCTGAGGCGAGTTACTAAACGGCTGGTCAACGCGAGCCAGCTCATCCGACGCCAGCTAGTGTAAAGTGCGTACCGCGACAAATGGTGTACTACGGAGGCTATATGTATTTCGGGTAAGTTCGTAGGTACGTACTTGTTCCGTAGGATGGTTACGCCAGAGTATGTGCTGGTACTTCTGGTCCACCGGATTTATTATCACAGCTCTATACATTTTAGAAACGTCAGCAGTGAAGCATACATCGTAAAGTCGGAAGATAATTATTATTTTCAATATGTCCTGATGTAACTTTCTGCCGGTTAAAAGTGTATCGTTGAGCGAAGCACCGGAAGTAGTTTTGGCAGAACCATCGTAAACTACGAGCAAGGGCGTCGTAGTACTCGACGGACGTAACACACAGTGGTGTGGAATAAAATAACCTGAGGGTTCTGTACTCTCATAGGGTTCCATGTGACCGAGGGTCTCGAACTCCGTCATGAAGTCGACGTAGGCCTTGCGAAGGTCCGGAGATCGAGCAAGTTGCGCTCGACCTTAGTGAGCCGCTTCAGAGCGGTGTCATACGAGTCACCAAGTGGTTTATTAAATGCTCAGGGTTCAATAAAATCGGGGAAACAAATCAGCCGATTTCATCACGATAATGTTGTTCAACATAAATTAAGGCCCTCAGTGCAACGTGACACATTACGTAACTGCTCAAGTTATCAATATGCAATGCTTCTATAGTTTTGTATGAATGATCAAAGTTCTCAATGCAGGAGTTTAAATTATCAGCAGATTCTTTTTGAAGCGGCGAAAAGTTTAGCATTTTATCTAAATACCTACCGACCAATATCCTGTTATCTCGATATTTATCAAGGAGCTAACTTTCCAAACGTGTTCATAGTTACTAGCAGAAATAGGTACGCTTTTCACAATATTTAACGCGGCACCTTTTGTGCATGATAAAAAATAGTGGAATTTATCTATTTGCGGAATACTCTTCTGATTATGAACCAGAGAACAGAACGTCTCGTGAAATGTATTGAAATTTTCAATGTTTCCATCAAATTTACGAGATTATTATTTTCGAGATTCTACTGAGCGAGCGGGAATTTCATCCTTATTGCAATGTGCACTAGGCTTACATTTCGATGCACTAGCTTGACTCGAAAATAATAATCTAAAAACTTTTTAACTCATGACTACGAAGTGATGATTTCGGGTCATCTACAAGTTCTTCTTCTAGAATTTGGAAGATAACGCTTTCGAATGAACTGCGTAAATTATCGATTAGCTCCACGTGCATCAAAAAGAAATCAATCGACTCAGCATCCGAAATATTGATTGATAAATCATATGCCTTTTGCATTTGCTCGAACATTCGTTGTTTCCATGACTATGGACCTCCGGTTCATCCGGTTCTTCAAGCTTTTTTAACCTCCTAGTAGCGGGAAGCGCCATTAGCGTGCACAAATAAATGTTTAAAATTAACTGAGATTAACGAATGAAACGATGCAAATGAATCACAAATACACTAAATAATGTGTACGTCAAATATATGTGTGTGCTATGTGAAAATATATAAATATGAAGCTGCCAGTAAAAGACAAAAAGCTTATGAGGGTTTTTTTTAATGAATGCTAATGACGGGGTTTTTAACAATGAGTTTTACAATGTAGGTAATTGTAACAAAATAAAGGCAGTAAAGAACGTCTTTACGTCGTATTGTCAAGCTACGAGCTCGTTAATACACAATTATGTATCTGATACGATCAGAAAGACAAATATAGCAAAGTACAGAACGTCTGTACCTTACACTAACTACGAGTTAGGCATGAAAAAATGAATCTAGCACGGCTAGTATAGAACTACGAGTTCTAGACACACAGAAACCTATCCGGCTCGAAGGACCAATTTGATTGTGCAGTTTTTACAATCTTTTTTTAAGAGAAATTTTACTGGCAGGTTTTTGTGTGTTTGGATAGATGTATGTATAGTATCTGAGGATGGAAAAGTTCGTTCCTGCTGTCTCCGAGAAGACTGATTGAACACCTGCCTCCGTTCTACCAGGGTGCTGAAGCTCGGCTCCAGGCATGCACGACACACCACAGAGTCCAGGGTGGGTTTCCAGGGTAAGCACGGCTAACCTAGGTTCAATAGGTCTCGGAAAAAGCACACTACACGGCAGTGAGTCCACAAACAAAATAAAGTTGTTAGAACGTCTAACGATGAGGTTTTGAGACAACAACGACGAAAACATCCGTTCAGTTCGACGCACAAATGCTTCCTGGCCCTTTATTCACAACGCTTCGAGTCGATTTTCGATTCGGAAAGTCGTATGTCTATCTTTTTTTGACATTACGAAATCGATCGAGATAGACATACGACTTTCCGAATCGAAAATCGAATCGAAGCGTTGTGAATAAAGGGCCTGGTCCGTGAGCGGGTCGCCGCTGGCGATTGAATTCAGTGGTGCAAATCTACCCTCAATTCAACAGCATAGAAATCGAACACCTATGATTCACAAAATAAATGATTGATTGATTGATTGATATATAATACACGACGAAGCTCACAAGTGACGAGCTCAGCGTTATTACTTAGAACAGCTTGTCAACTGAAAAGAAAACTTTCACCAACGAATAAAAACCTAAAAATGAATGCGTTTCAGTTTATTTCCTTGCAAATGATCGCAATAACGTTGTATCTCGTCGCGCAGCCATACTGTCGATTGAAACACCAGTCCGATTATTTAAAGCCTAATAGCTATCAGGCTAGATGTTTAAGCCTCCACACTAATATAAACGAAACATTCTATATACTGCTCCAATATGTCAGTTTCTGGTCCGTGTACTTAGAAGTCAATCGCACGATGAAACACACCATTTGTGAAGAAACTCGTAGCTTGGTAATAACTGTGTTGCCTTGCGCAAATGCGCACTTGTTGCCATGCGCACAAGGTATGCTCTTGGTCCCAGACAGCGGACGAACACGCTCACTCTACGGTTTGACATTTTTATACGACAAAGCCAGCAACCATTTGTACACAACACACAATCACATTTTTTTATTACGGAATTAATAATCCATCGGTTCGTAAATGTTTGCAAAAATATGTGTGCTCGACAACATAATTAACACAACTAATACCTATTGCTAAATGTGTGTTACGAAATGAAACTGCAGATCTTGGAACCGGAAAACACACCAATACAAGAAACCTGCATCAAAGTCATTAAGCATCTACCAAATTACCAATCAATTATTGTATAATATTATCTTATGTTTCTGCCGTCGGCGCAACGCGTTTTTTCTTCTATTCTTACCTGCCATCCGCCACGTTAAACGCCGGAAAAAACGTCCGAGAAGCTTCTTACTCTGCCATACATCCCTGCGGTCGTTAGTGTCAAGCAATGGAGGTTTGCGCCAGTTCTCTTTAGCCAAGTAAAGCGGGGTGAGGCCCTTGTCCATCGCGACCACATCTCGATGCATCGGCTTCTAGGAAATATTCCCATTCTTAGCATTTAAAAAGCCTCGACTTAGTCGTATCAGCCCATGGCTTAATTGCCAAGAGCCTCGACTACCTGAGGAGGCTCTCGCTTGGCAGCTGGATCAAAGCAAGGGCTTGATTCAGTACGCAGTACTTCTAGACACGGTACGTATTGTTAGGAGGTTCCTCTCTCAAGAGCCCTGACCACCGGCAGCTCGAACTGTTCCCAGCGCTGGTGGGCTACTATATTTATATTTTTAAATGCTTCTATTTAAAGTGTTTTTATAAAATGTTAATAATGTGTTTATAAATAATTAAACAAAATAAATAATCTAATTAGAGAAGAGAGCAAATTTTGCGAGTTTGGATCTATGCGGTTTTCCTACCATTTGAAAGGCAGGATATTATTCCGAATGGACAAAACTACTTTCAACCGAGCACCACGCTGGCGAAGCCTTGCACAGAAGCTAGAGTTGGATTACTTGCAAAACAACGTTATGTTACTTGTGAAAGAAACTTGTAGCGACATCTATCTTACTACTTTTCACAATGAGGAAGAAAACTGGCAATAGATGGCGCGCTTGTACTACGCAGTCCTGTATTTCCTAGCTGTAAACTACCGCCAGATGGCGCTAAATATTTTGACTTGTCGCCGAACTCACTTTTCATTCAAGATCACTTTGACGCTTTGACGTGAAGTGACAACCACCATAGATTACAACCACTCAACGCTCTCTCGTTTATCTACTCATATGCTCTCGTAGTGCCGGTTCTAGCAAACTATTCCATTACTTATTCAATAGATGACAATGACTGTGCCAATGACGTCACTTCCTGAAAGTTTCACTGAGATTTTCTTTCAAGTTCATCATTATCCTGCCCTTATCCCAATTTATTAGGGGTATTTTTATTAGATACCTACTTGTCTATTACTATTTTACCAGTCACCTCCTTTCTGGACATAACATTCTTCACACAATGGCATGTATTGTAACGTTCTTTGGTCTTCCTCTACTATTAGATCTACATTCTTACTAAAAAATTTCCTCACGAATGTCCTTTTAGCTTAAATATCTGAAAGGTGAGCGTTCGGTACTTAAATTAGACTGTATCTTGAAAGCAGACGGAATGTTCGAGTGTCTCTCCACTACCGTCAAGGGACGGATTATTATTATTATTACGCTGGGATCGGCCCACTTACTAAATGATAAACTTTCGGGAATATATTCTTGTATATAAGCAATGAGTATTAATGTCCTGATACATCACCTCTGTATCTAATCGACTAGCGCCGCTGCTTCCGAGAGAATTATGCACCCGTCAGAACCCGTCAACACTACTAAACCCAGAGGCCGAAAAAAACACGAAGTAAAATGCAAACCATATTGTAAAACAGTGTTGTAATTTGATTACTTATTCATAATCTCAAAATACCTTCTAAAAAACATAATAGTATGTACCATCGAAAGCTATCACCTTAAATTATTGTAAATGCACTTTGTGTCTTAGATGTATATAAATTATTCTCTATTAGTATTTAAAAAACATCTAAAATAATATTCTAATTTTACCAGGCTTTACTATAACAACAATTATAAATATTTATAGTTAAAAAAATATTCTGTAAATATTGTGTAAAAATTCAATACTTAAGTGTTACCTCACCGAATTAACATTGTCATATTTTTTTCTATGACCACCTTACATCTTAGAAACTACTTTCTGGTTTTTCTTAATTATTTTATTTATTATGAGGTGTCCCTCGTCGTAGTACGGGTTGAAATGTTGCCGAACTTTCTTCCACCATACCTCAATGTTTTTGAATTTTTCGCTTGGATCATATCCACTCATTCCTAGAATAAATAAAATACATCAACAAGTGAGTTAATTCGAATGTTGAAAAATTCCACATAAAAATAACACAATATTACTTTGCGCGACCTGGGAATCGAACCAAAGTGTAAGATATTATGCTAATATATTATTATATTCACACAATAAGAAGATGTGTAGAACTATCATAGAATGTGCGGTATTACCATTCTTAAGAAGATAGATTTTTACCAAATATTCTAAAGTTGGAAATGATCTATGGGCGCGTGGGCAAATTCAGATACCAATCTAACACCAATCTTATTGTTCTAATACTCATTTTCACAAATATTTAGCAATAGCGCCCTACTAATAAATCTCATACGGCACCAATACATCCATGTAGCATGCTGCGAAACTTACGAGGCTGTTCCAATTCGCAGGCCGCTAGCAAATCGGCAACTGTGGGAGTGTTGCCAGTAATAAAGTCTGTGCCTCTGCCCAGCCATTTAGTGTCGAAGTCTGTGAGTGCAGCCTCCATACGACTCTCGTACCCTGTCAGAGTTTTAGCATCCACTTTCGTGCCGAACAACACTGGATTTAAATACTGTAATGAAAGAAAATTACACCGATGACAGAGGATAAAGACGCTGTCACTCCAGTTGATAAAAGAATGTCCATGGAGTTTCCTCCCTGTTCTTCTCCTCTATTGAGATCTAGTGGCTTTGGAATAGGCAACTACCGTGCCTTCATGTTTTTGTTTTAGATAATTCAGAAGTAAAGTTTATTCATCAAAATGTAACATTACAAATTTGATATTCGGTGAACCACAAACTGTATTTTGTCTTTTTTTAGGCTTTAAAAGAATTTAAATCAATGATGTCACGAGTGATATTTTAAGAGGCAGATAACTTGAAGTAAAGAAATGAAATAATAATTTCATGAAAATTAAACACATTTTTCTATGTTGGAATTACTACTCTTGCTACTGAACTGACCATTTAAAATCCAACAGTGTCCTTTTTTTATTAAGGCATTAATTTAAGCGTTGCCGAGTGCTTGCGAAAACTGTCTATCTAGGTCCTAGTATCTAGGTTAAACTTATATTGACACTTACGGGATATCTTCCGTGATTGTTATTTGTTTTGAGCTCCTGAAAGAACAATTATGAAAGATATCCCGTAAGTGACAATATAAGTTTCGTTTTAAGCCGTGAAAGCTAAAACAGTGTTTGAGTATCTAGGTTTACTTACTTTTACCCTGAAGTACATAGCCGTATGTAACCTCAGTCCAGCGTGTTGCCACTCCAGAAACTCTTCAACCCGAGCCTGCGCTTTTGACTCTTTAGGGTACAAACTCTCTGGTAATAAATTCTCTCTAGATAGGTACTTCAGGATGGCAATGCTGGAAAAAAATGTTGTTTTTTTATGATTTTGCTATTGTCAACACTCTGCCACCGGATTTGGATACTTTTTATCCCAGTAGAATGATCCCGTGGGACAATTATCAAACTCGACACAGGCATAGGCTAGTAATAAATAACAGTGAATCATATGAACTTCAATAAACTTACCTTTCAGTTAAAATGAATCCATTATGATCAATAACAGGAACCTTTTGAAGTCTATTTATTGCAGTATACTCCTCAGAATAATGTTCACCTAAAAAATACACATAAAGTTTATTTGAAACTTAGCTGGGGGAAATATTTTTCATTTTTAATCTGATAGGTATTTGGTATCAGTCTGCTGTAGTCACCAAGTACAATGACAGGTAGGATATGGGTGGAACAAGAGGGATATTAATATATTATGTACGGGTAAGGTATATACTTAAGAAAGGGCAAGCTAATTAGTTACATAAAAAAACGAAATCCTAAACGGTTCAACCGGAGCTATGATGCCACAGAAAGACACGTTTTAACGTTAAACTTACCTCCACGTAAATTGACGAATTTAGGCTCAAAATCACATTTTATTGACTTCAATAATATATAAAGAGCCCTTGAGGGCTGCGACATGAGATCGCAATACAGTTTTACAGACATTATTTTACTTGTAATTTACGTTGATGAAATAAAAAGTGAATTTCAGGAACGAACTCTGAACTTTGGATTTTAGTACTGTTTTGATTCAGATAAACAATATATTAATGACGCACGCACAGCAATTTGACCTTTAACAGAGTTATCATAAATATTGAAAACTGTTCGTGAAAGAACCAAAACTCCAGAAATTCCACTGACAAAAACATTCGTTTCGTTGTGTCACTGTCAATGTCATGCACCCAAAACTTTGAAGCAGTGTTGCCAACTTTATTTTTTAGAAAATCGTACCATGGACTAGAAAAGATCTTATTTTGCCAACATTTCAAGGAGAAAATAGTACGTCAAGAAATTTCAATTAAACAAAGTAAATAATTTTAAAACGGAATGTAGGTAATTATAATTTTGAATCAATATTTATCATTTAAGGAACATGAATCAACATTTAGCATTAAGATTTTTATCTGAATTTTTATATTTTTAAGTAACAAGAAAAGTTACGGTATATTCTAAAATTCAGATGAAACCGTGACTAAGTATCAATTCCTTAGATACAGATTTAAAATCTCGAATTTGTAAATGGATGAAAGTTGTCCTGTACCTTGATTATGTAAGCTCTGATGCTAACGATTCTCGATTTCAGTTGATTGAAATCGTAACTTTTGCGATATAATTGATTCAAATCAAGAATTACAACCAGCAACAGAGTTACAATCAGGGGGCTTTTTTAGAGATTACCATCCTTTTTTTAAAAGAATTTTAGTCGAGGCACTTAAATAAATTGGTCTTCTTTTTTATCTAAAATTAATTAAATTTGTCATCAATTTTTACTTCGTTATGATGATGGGTTTAAGATTTGAAAAGATCGTATATTTTGCGTACGATTTCGATTACTCGATCGTACATCGTACAAGAGCCAAATAGGTCATATAAATACGATTTAAATCGTACGGATGGCAACACTGCTTTGATGACTTTGTTGTTTTCGTTCTGGACACTCTTTGTTCTGGACCCTCTAAGAAGTGAGTACCACTTTCAAAACCATTTTCAAAAACGCTACTCCCTACTCTTAGCACTTGACACAAGCAGCCAAGCAACAAAGCCACAAGGGTCACAAGAAATAATCAAAAGTACAAAATCTTTTGATTGGAAGTTTTACGAGAGTCAAAGCATCACACATTTGCATTTAGTCGATTGTTGACAGACGGAAAAAGCTTCCTTTATTTCTCCTGTGTATAATCTATGATTGTGCATCTGCATTGCACCACATCACTATAGATCGAGTATATTTTTGGTGATTTGGTTTGGTTGGTGTGACGCTGATCTTGTTTGGGAATAAATACATTTAATAAATTTCTTTTACCATTTAATAACTGCGACATGGCGTCGTTAGATCTTTTAACGCCTCATATATCTAAAATCAAAATACCCAACTCTCGGCAACTGATCTACAAGGATGAGTGTGTGTATTCTTTTGACAATCCGGTGAGTTGCACTTTTTATTATAACCTACAATTAAATATTTCTTTTTACTAAAATCTATCATAGTTGGCATTAACTCTACTCGGTTATGCTTTGAAACGTAAAAATAAAATATAATCTTCCATTTCGTGTGATACGTAATGTTTTGTTCATTGATGATTACCAGCTCTGAGAATACGATTATTGCAGTGGTAAAACGAGTAAAAAAACGGATATCGAAAATCCTGCATGATGGTAAAACTAGTAGATTATAGTTAGACTTATAACATGTAACATTTCCAAACAACATCGTTTTTTACGAACACCGTAGTAGGGCGGGTCGCATTTCAATGTATTATTTACTGCTACCTCAAGATATAGACTGCAATGTTTGCTATTCTGAATCCAATTTACCACAAATCTTCCTGGGATGAAATGATAGAGTCATGATGTCCATATTTTTAGACAGCAGTGTATCTATCCATAGATACTGCTCTGTGGGTCCTTATACCTTTATACAACTAATTAGTAGACTCAATAGTTAAACAATTGACATAAATCTTCTGGAGATTTAGTAACGGACGGGAGTATATAAGTGAAACAAGTCACAGTCGAAGAATTTTTAATCAGAAATACAGTAATCCACTTCAACAAAACACATTACACAGCTCTTTTACTATCATGTAACAATAATCTAATTGTATTCAAATAGGACTAACAGTATTACCCTTAAAATATTTAGTATTCATAAAGTTCTTCACTGCTTGATACACATTCGCTATGACGTTAAAAATAGAAGTCCTCATCCCGTTCATAGTGTAGGAACATAATGTGAGAGTTAGAAATGTGTCAAGCATAACGGGGCTCCAGAACAAAATATTGTACAACAGTTCTCTACTCACATAAGTCTTAACATTCTGCTTTTTTAGTTCCATCACATGTATTTTCGTCAATATTATTGTTGAGATAGTGATGGGTATGAAATAACTCACAACAGTAATTACAAACATGAACAAAAGTAAATTCTTGTTATCTAAAAAACATATTTTCATGCAATCATCTTTATCTGCTTTAGGTGTTCTGAATAACGGAGCCGTTGTCACATTAATATCAGTGTAATGAGTTTCATTTCGTAAATTGGCAATGATTTTGTAAACGTTATTTACCACAGAGTCAAACTTCTCTGTATTATTTGGATAGTTCTCATACATTTCAAAGTAATTTGGACTGTTTGTGCGTAACTGAAGTGTGTGGTTCATAGTTATCATTATAGAACAGTTATTCTTACTAACATCCAAGAGAGCCATACAGGAATCACCCAAACTGCGAACATCACTCACAAAGATATTCCTTTCCTTCACATCCATCGAATACATGGAAATTGTTAAAAGCACAGGTAAAATCCACTGTATAGCCACAGTTATAAGACTGAAATTCTTTTTCCAAAAAGAAAATAGGGTTTCAAGTGTGCCTCTGGTTTCCACTCTAAAATTATCCCCGAGTTCTCGAACAGTGCTTTCTTCTTCATCCTTTTTCACATGAGCTATAATTTTGTAATGCATGTAGTTGTCAATGACCAAGCTTAGGAAACTGTTCACCAGGGACACAACTAGAGGACCGTAGCTCATCAGAACTGATGTAAAATTGCAGCTGATGTCTTCATGCTTCATCATTAGCGCCGATCTTTCTTCCATATCACCTATTTCCACATTGATTGGACTTATTTTGTAGACAGCGCGACTTACAAAGGCAATTCCAATACATGTGAGGAGGATATTCTCTGATAAGAGCACAGAGGGAAAGGCTGCGTTACTTTCCTTCACTATTCTCCTCAAATTAAATAAACTTAATGTAAAACCACACAGTATTAGGAAGCTTCCTAAGTACAAATCTACAGAGTTAAACATGATTAGGGGCTTTAAAAAAGGGGCAACTGAATACAGTACTAGTTCTGCCAATGTTGTGAGCAGTATGGAACATTGCCTGCCCCTATAGTTTTTGCATGAAAGTGATAACTGCTATCAAGTTTATGTAAATTATGGGGGCGCTTTTTAAATGTTGTGTTGTGAACATAATATAAAAGTTTTACAAAATTATACTTACTTAGGTGCTGCCTGCATTCAAGTTCCATTCCATTGTTCATTTGCCATTTGGCTTGATTAATACTTGATTGTGTTCATTAGTACTTAAGACAAATATAAACAAATTTAACCAGGTTTAAGAGATTAACTTCTTTACAGTTCTCGACGAGTTTTCGTAGGCAAAAAGCGTAATTTTTTAAACAATAATCCATAGTCTTTATTTAAAAAAAATTGTATTGTGAATTTGTTTCAGGAGTCGGATACAGGTCTCTACGTATCCCTGGTAAGCTACCTCGGCTTTGGGCGCAACTATGTTGAGCAGTACTTCCAGAAGACAGGCAACAATGTCTTTCTGCACATTAAGAGGGATAAGAAACCTGTAAGTCATAGCACAAAATATATCAAAACTGGCTTTCATTATTGTTTAGTTTAGTTAGAGTATTGTATGGTATTTTGTACCATAAGAAAATTGATGCTTTTCTGCATCAAAGAACAATTTTGTAAGTAGGAGGCAACCAAACCCATCTGATGGGAGACTATAGGTGTAATTAGAATGACTGAAAACCTCATTGTACTCTTCACCATGAACAACTTTTACACCGAAAAAAAACTGTTTACATTTTCACTAGTGCAAACACAAAATGATTGGAGTAGTTGAAATTAGGAAATTTTCTTGAGATAAATTCATGATGATTCTTGCTTGTTGCACACTAAAATAAGTTAGGTACAAAGGTGATGCTAAATTCTAAAGAAATCTCTTCCAGTTCCAGCATAACCGCGATGTGTATAAATGCTAATTCACAACATCGTTATATAAACCAGATCCCAGAGCCAGAGCAAACCGGCGATGGTCCAGAGAAGAAAATTACGCGGCTAGCGATCGGCGTGGAGGGAGGCTTCGACCCCGCGTGTGGCAAGCCCAAGTTCACGTACACAGATAACTTCAGCATCGTAGTGCTGCCTGGTTTCCACACGTACCCATGGCCTAATGCTGCCCTGCCTGATGTTGTAAGTTTGTTTTGTTTTCACAATTAGTATCTTTTGACACTAACTAGCTAGTACATCGAGATTCCCTAGGACAATCTTTGAAAATATTAAGTTTGGTTATCTTTGACAAGGAAACATGTTATTCTACATTTTCACCGAGACTTCTTAGAAATAATCTCTTTTTTATATAAAATCTTCTTCGTGTCGATGGCACGACGGTGTCAAAAATCTTTCCCGTTAAAAACTTCGTAATCTAAACGGCGTTGTCGGAAGAATCGCAGAACTTAACATGGCTGCATATTTGCAACACAGTTTGCACACGTTTCCACATCAACCACTCTGCAGGCAACATAATTATGTCCTATGCAGGTAAACAAGGCCGTCCAATCCGTGATCGACGCGGAGTCCCCGTTTAAGATCGCTGAGCTGGCCGCCCTGCAAGGCACCTGGGATGGAGAGAAACGTGAAGTCTCTGTGTGAGTGACAATACTTTACTCCTTGCTTTATTCTGCTGCCTTTTTAGTTTGATGAGGGCAAGTAGCAAAAAGAAAGTCCTCAAGAAGTCCTCTTTGGTCTTGGCGCCAAGCGCAACTGGGTTTGGTACAGATTTGGTTGGGATTGGGTTCAGGGATCGGTGGCTAGGTGCAATAGTAATTTCTCAGTAGCAGCCTGTAGCCGGGATTCGTGCCTGGTTGAATGACAATTGACTAGACTTAAACTTACGTTGCCGGCGATATGTAGGTAGATATAATTGAACAATCTCGCAACATTGTATTCAGCAACATTTGACGCAGAGATGTTCTTTTGTTTATCATTTTGCCAGCAACTCCAGAACATTCCATGTTTCCTGCAGCATGTAGTGGTACATATCCCGAAACTCAACGAATACGCGACTTTAAACACGTGTGCTAAACACATCCTACATTCCAATGATACAGGCATAATTTTACTGTTTTTCAATGCACAGTTGGAGTGTCCAGTAATTTAATTGGATGTTGTTTAATTGGTTGTTTTGTTGGAAGGAGAACATACAGTTTGTTAAAACCTCCCCCTCTATTCCAGACACGCGGTAGACTTGAAGCAACTAGACAACGGCGTGAAGATCCCGCCGTCAGGCTGGAAGTGCGACAAATGCGACCTCTCCAACAATCTGTGGCTCAACCTAACGGACGGCTCCGTGTTGTGTGGACGCCGGTTCTTTGACGGATCCGGGGGAAATGATCATGCCGTTAGTATTGTTTAATTGACTACTACTGCTATAGTTTTAGTATCTGTTTTGTTATTTTCATCATCCCACTTCAGCTCGGCTGTTTTTTCTACAACATCTCCAACTTGAGTAATAATAATAATAAAACGTTTATTTCTGATACAATCTATATAGCATAGTAGTAATAAAATAGTCAGCGCACAGATATTAAAAACAAAATAATAAATCAATTAATAATATAAATCAAAAAATGACATATAAGTACAATTGAAACGAAGATCAATTAAAAAGATTAAAAATTATAATATAATATTTATTTATAGTTATTCTCCTGGCTTTATCCCAATTTATTTGGGGATGGCGCAGCTTATGTACTTCCATCCATACTTCTCTATTACTCGTCATCTCATCAGACATCTCCTTTCTTCTAATAATGTCATGCATTAATACCTACGATGCCACTTACTTTTTCAATTCAGCTCTAAAACGCGGACCAGTCATACATTTTGATCACACAACCTCCGTTCAAAGTTCTAACGTCATTGTGTTTTGCTCATCAGGTAGAACACTACCGTCAGACAGGTTTCCCGCTAGCCGTGAAGCTGGGCACCATTACAGCAGACGGCAAGGGCGACGTGTTCTCCTACGCTGAAGACGATATGGTGGAGGATCCGTTCCTCGCCGACCATCTCAAGCACTTCGGCATCAATGTGCAGCAGTTGCAGAAGGTGAGTTGACCATTCAATGGCTTTCTTCTCTAAAGGGTGTAAAAATCCTCTTAACGAAGCCGAAAGGCACTAGTTCTCCCCGTCATTGCGATATTTCATTTTGTTCTATCTACACCATACCTGGGAACCTTGTAGTTATGGAGATATTGGGGCTCAAAGTTCCAACTTGTTTTTTAAATACAAGCTTTTAAAGTAATATTTTTACTTTTATGATTTGACATGAATCATTTGAAATTTCAGTATTTTATTATTTTTTACTTTTTTATTTTATTTTATGTTACATTTACCTACTGACTTGACAGGAATATTTACGTATCTTACTTTTTATTATTATTGACATATGATTTTTGTGATCTTTATTGACATTGATTTTGTAAATTATTATTAATTTTATTTGATTATTGTGAATGTGGGGACCATGTGGGTTTAATTTTTATATATTTTTGTTTGTTTTCTTTTTTTTTCCCACAACTGTCTGGCAGTTTGAGTACTATAAGCGACCTACCCAAATGTCCTTTGTTTGGTATTGTTCGTCGTTTCGTTGAGCTCCTTGAGTTATAAGTCGAGCTACACGATAACTGACAAATGCTTGCACTGACTGGACAGGTCCACTCAAATCTGTGTGGTTCTTTCTTCAAAAGACCATCTCAGACACTATTCTGCATAGTCCTCATGTGAATTGAGCAAAATTATGTCTGGACTTCAAAAGAGACTATGACCTCTGAGTTTGTTTCGGCTGTTTCTTCTCAGAGTAGTCAGGTACGAAACACCGGCCCCATCTAGTTTAAAAAAAAAAAATGACGTGTAAAAGTGTTTGTAAAAACCTACTTGCAAAATAAACATCATTTATCACTTTAAACACCTCCATGACCCCCGTACTATTCAATCCATCCATCAGCACAATGTTTTGAGTGACAGTTACATTGAGTTCTACCACAAAACATGATTTTTCTAATTTTTGCGTAAAGTCACTTAGTTTGATGTACAGAATGCTTGGTTGACGGCTTCGTGATGACGTTGTTTACACCCTGTATAAGAAACTACCCTTGTCTACCCTATGAGTGGGCAATTAGAATCAATTCTGTTTCTGCTTTCTAAAGTTTGACATTCAAAAGTGGCTTTTAAAAGCCAAGATAAGATAAGATAAGATTTATTTGCCAAAACATGTGTACACATACAATAATAATAAGTGCATGCAGGATAACTTAAAGAAAATTGGTTCAGACATGTTTGCCACGTATTGGCGTGCAAATGTTTATATTTACAATTGTGATTTTCATTTTTCTTTCAATTTAATTAGCAACTATTAGATAATAAATGTCGTAAGTAAAAAAATAGAAAACATCAAAAAAAAGAATTAATAATACATGTCAAAGTATACACAGTCATGTCAAAAGTAATTAATAAAATCATAATTGAATCTATAATAATCATAATATACAGAGTCAAATTATTCAAAAATTGTTATGATTATTTTAATAAAACACAGAAAACAATAGTTATGTACTCGTAACATATACCTAATCAGAATTTCTCATCTAAAAACTCAATCTCCAATGGTTTGAGTATGACTTTGCTGGCCATGGATTTGTTCGTTGCATGGCTCTCTGTGAATGATCCCGCCTACATACAAAGTGAAGTATATGTGCATAGCTAAGATGTGAGCTACTGTAAAGCGGCGCCATTACAATTAACTTTGCCTTTTTATGTATGACAAGCTTTTGCTTCTTCTTGGCTTGGCTTCGCTCGCGCTGTGGTTGGAAATTATTCCATGGGATAATGTAGTTTCTCATTAGCGAAAGAATTTCCGAAATCAATTTATCCAAACGTTACCTCTCTATAATATTAGGTATTAAAAATTTATATTTGTTCTGAAATTAAACCTTGACAAATTCAAGCACTTTATCAAATGTATCATCCCATTTCAGACGGACAAATCAATGATAGAGTTGGAGCTAGAGCTGAACCAGCGAAGCGGTGAATGGAACACTCTGCAGGAGTCGGGCAGCGAGCTGCGACCTCTGTGCGGGCCCGCGCTCACGGGACTCAACAACCTCGGAAACACTTGCTATATCAACAGTGTTGTGCAGGTTTGTTCACTCACTTTTGTTACAGGTCATAGAAATAGCTATATTTATTTAAAAACGCTACTGACCCGAAAGTCTGGCAACCAGTTTTAGCCATCTAACCTGGACTGTGGTCCACAACCCAGTTAGGTTAGATAGGCAGTCGCTTTATGTAAAATACTGGTATTTAGCTGCATCCGGTTAAACTAGAAGCCAACTCGATCATAGTTGGGAAAAGGCAAGCAGATGATGAGATCAAAACGCCAGTGACGCCGCCTTTAAGACTGTGGCCACGTACTGGCCCAATTTGTTTTATAAGACGTACCATATTGATACGAAAAATAATTTCAAAATGGATTTAGCTTTCGCTCTTTTGTGGGTTACCCGGCTACCCTGTTGCGTCTACCTTAAAAGATAAATGCTTGTTATTAAGTCAAAATAAAACGGCAAAGGAGTATTTTTGGATTGCTACTTCTGCTGAATAGAATAGAATATATTTATTGTAAAAACATGAGTATACATCAAATAATATGTGCAAGGTCTTAAAATAACAGGTAGATCTGCATGTTTTGCCATTCATAGCGTACAAAATAACATTTTTTTGGTTTACAATAAACCATCAAAAACATGAGTTTCACAACAGCAAACTAAAAGATAATAAAAAATATTCCTAATGTTAATTAAAAAACAAAGTATTGTTTTTACAGATTTGTGAAAATGTCGTAATTATAGGAATCTATTTAATTAATTGCGTTAATTTAAAAATTCCGATATCGTATAATAGCACTTGGCTATGAGATATTTTTTTAAATTTATTTTAAACACAGCAGTCGGCATTTGTCTGATAGATTTTGACTTTTGGGATTTTATTATAAATGATTGGTGATAAACCAAAAATACTTTTACGCATCAGTACCGTGGTTGATCTTGGTACGCATAGTTTATTATTATCCCGTCGTTTACGAATAGAAACGTCTGATAGTTTCTTAAATAGGTTAGGATTGGTTCGTATAAAATTTGCTGTTTCATAAATGAATAAGGAGGGCAGACTTAAAATGTTATATTTAATAAAATACTGTTTGCAACTGTCAGTTATTTTTAAACCAAACAGCCCAAATACACCTTTTTTCGCAACCTAAAAATTATTTCCTTATTAGTAGCTGCTTAGAAGCGTATAGCGATAAGCATTGCAGTCTTAGTTCCTAAATCTTGGATAGTCTTTAGCTGCTAAGTAAAAGTTTTCTTAGAGTGATTTCTATGTGAGCTGTATGTAATAATGACCAGTAATTCATTTCCTTAGGTAATGTTCCGCATGCCAGACTTCGTGCGTCGGTTCGTAGACGGCGCGCCCGAGATCTTCTCCACCTTCCCAGAGGATCCCGTCAATGATTTCAATGTGCAAACGTAAGTACCCACTATTCAATTCATATGTTTCATTTCTTGTTTGTTTGTTCGTTCGTGTTTCATGTCTCTAATTGTTCAAGCACAATTAAACAGAGGCGGATATAATTCCATGTGCATTTTCTATAAGTCAACCTTTGAGTGGTGCAGAGACAAACTTGTAGTCGCAATTCAGATTTTAGATATTTTATGCGTAAAAAAAAACAATTTTAAGATGACCATAGAGTGAATCTTCGCTGGATGTTAAAACTATAATTTATGCCAGACCAGGCATTTCCAGAATGACATACGGATTTTTTTCACGTAACATACACATATTTCAAATTCGTTTATTGGAGGAGACAAGACGTGATGAGTAAACCTACCTACCTGCCTACTCTTTTTCAAATTGCAAAACAGAAAGAAATAAGGAAAAATCTTGAACATGGAAAGGTCTATGTTCAAGATTATTCCTTATTTCTTTCTGTTTTGCAATTTCTTAGGAAATCCTACAGTGTGGGACATTTGATAAACAAAACATCATGTTTTACAGTGCCAAACTAGGCGTAGGGCTGGTATCAGGGCGCTACTCGTTTCCGAGCGCAGAGGGCGGCTTCCAGGCCGGCGTGTCGCCGCACATGTACCGCAACCTGGTCGGCAAGGACCATCCCGAGTTCATGAGCAAGCGCCAGCAGGACGCGCACGAGTTCTATCTGCATCTACTGTCGCTCTTACAGGTATGTGCAGTTTGTGTGTTGTGAAACATCTATAGGCGCGGGTAAAACCAAAAAATGGCGTGGCGACGCATGCCGTGGCGACCCGTCGCCAACTGTCAAGTTGTCAACCCGGCCCGAACATTATCGACCTGTTGAAGCAGCATAAGATCTAGATATTCGCCACAGTTTACAACAAGCCAGCTGGTCTCGGGGCACAGCGCTGGGTTACAATCTCGTGACTTCGAGTTCGATCCCAGCATAAGGATTTTTTTTTGTGGATCGAGTCATTTTGTTTTTATTTTATTTGATGTTTGTTTTTTATATTGACTTTTTTTAAGCATATTACTTGTACAAAAAATTTCAATGTTTCACATCTGCCCGGCGTCCCATGACGGCTCACTTTTTTGTCAAGTGGGAAGAGATCTTCGTTTTTCTCTAAGTTTTTGATTGCCACTGATAAATAGATCAAACAGTCTAACTTTAAGTTTTGAGTAAGATTAACAGTCTTTTGTCACACCACACTAGGTATATACCGTATTGGTCAATAGTCCTCCCGACCGTTTTTCTGAGGGAAGACTATTCATTGACCCAGGAAAAAATAGTGCACACGGGTACGGGTGCACTCTCATAGTATGATGGGACGGCATTCCGACACAACCACCATCAAATTGTATACAATCTATCTAGCGAGGTTGTAAACTCTCGAAAGATTATCAACCGAACATACTGCTTACAATTTAACGTAATATTTTTCGGTAGATTATATTATATATTTTCATTTTGACCTCATTTTCGTTATCAGCGACCTCGATAACCTCAAAAACGACCCTGATTACGAAAAATTCAAAAAAAAACCCTGGCGCCATCTTGAATTTTCATTTTGATCTCATTTTCGTTATCAGCGACCGCGAAAACCATGAAAACGACACCCTTGATAGAAAAACCGAAAAAAAATCTCGACGTGCGCCACCCTGATACCGTTTGAATGATAAATAAGTTAGTGTAAGGCCCTTCGCACACGGCGTCGTAGCGTATCGTAATCCGCACGTACGACGAAAGCAATACGAGCGAATCGTAGGAGGTGTTGTTTATTAGAGGCTGGTGGGCAAAGTGTATCATTTTTGAGATTGGAACATTTGCATCTCGATCACTGAAATGATCCGAATCACTGATATGTTTCATTTGACTCATTTGGATCATCGGTTCAAAGGATATAAAATCAACGTAAAACGATTACTTGTTAGTGCAAACATTTTATGCAAAAAACGACCGTATAGTATTTAATACGTTAAGCGGCTTAGTGGTCATTTTTACGTGCATATGGATAACGATAACGAAAATCTGTGAGAGTATGAGTGATACACAACTTATTTGGTATCTCTTTCTGACTTGTATAGATTGTAAATATTGTCCGCTCACTCGTATCTCGCGAGTCTTTATAATAATCGTTAAGTAAATTAGTGTGTCTCGGTTTCCCTCTCTCGCTCGCTCACTGCTCAGTCGCCTCACGAGCGACACGTCGCGCGGAATGAGAAAAAGCAAAGTAATGTTTCAGATCCAAATGATGCCTTTGAAACGTTGTTACTGAACCAATCTTTTGAATCACTTCAATGATCCGGATCAGTGAGTCGGTTCCGTAAAGAGTTACACACGCCTATTGTTTATTGTCATTACGATAGTCGTAGCGTACTGGCGTAAAAAAACAAATGTAAAAAGTTAACTTTTCATTATTTTCTTTAAAAAACACCTGAATTAAACTGAATTTGAATCCGTCACAGCCAGAGAATGCTTGGGCTGCTTGCAGCAACAAACAATCTCTTCCTGTAATTATTTCCAATCATAGAAATATAAAAAAACAGAAGAAGTGGCACGAGGGCGTGTCGGTGTCCGCGCGACATGCTCTACAGGCTATGTCATAAACAAATGGCCGTCTACGCGAACTGGTGTGCTCGACCACGATCGTGACAACTTATAACAATTCCGTGTTGTTCAGGGGTTTTTTGTAAAAAGTGAAGCTTAAAACCTAAACGTTGTTGATCACGGAATTACTTATCATATGTACTCGTAAGTACAAGTATTTTAATATATTTGTCTATAAAATCATTAAAAACAACAAATCGTAAAATATTCCTTGCTTTTACTATGTTATTTTTGTTTTTAAATATCACAGCGACTGTACTATTTTTGCATTAAATACATTGCTCCTTAACCACTACCTAAGTTTGTTGCTAAGTGACTGAACAAGGAATGTAAAAAACACAAAACGATATTGCGGATGAATCGCGTAGTACGGCCGCTGCTTCTTGCGACGAGCTAGTGATGTGCTTGTGCAGATCCACTAACGTAGGCTATCGACAATGTCGATTGACGAATTAAATATTTCTATTTTAGTTTTATTTTTTAATTTGTCAACCATTTTAACCCGGTTGGAAGATCGATGTCAAATAATGATTTTATGTATTTTAATTATTTTACAGCATAGTAGAGAAATGCGTAACCAACTTTCGTAAAGTAAGGTAATTAAATTTCAGGTTAAATCTGTGGAGTGTTTTTGGCTTTGAATTATCGTATGTGCCTCGTGCTACTAACTACTGTGTCAATAGGATATGATAGCTTAAACCAACGTAACCGGATATTTGATTGTTTTAATTTACTTAGTAATATGTTTTTTAGCTACATATTGTTTATTTTTATTATAATATTATATTCTGGACATCGAAGAAGGGAAAAGAAGGGCCTTAGTCACCGAACATAACCTAAATTACATAAATTTTCCGTTCAAGCAATCAGCGCGCAAGTTGAGTTCCGTCGCATGGATTCAAAATTTTACGGTTTCACTTCGATAAATCTACCGGTTCAGCACTGCAAGTACGTAGCAATCGATAACGATCGAATCGATACGATTCGATAAATCCGACTTTTCGATTGGTTAAAAACTCATTTTATCGAGAATAACTGTCAGATTTATCGAATCGTATCAAATCGAGTGCTACGTACTTGCACAGCAGTTGTCAATAATTTCGAGAGTTTAATTTTACGGTGACATAAACAACGTTTGCATTCCGTTCCAGCGCCATAGCCGTCACAAGGCGAACCCGGCCGACTGCCTGCGCTTCTGCGTGGAGGAGAGAGTCCGCTGCGGCGCGTCGCTCGGAGTGCGCTACACGCGGCGCGCGGAGCATCACCTGCCGCTGCCGGTCGCGCTGCACGCCGCCACCAACACGCAGCAGCTGGCCGACTACGAGCAGCGGAGGGCGCAGGCCGAGGCGTCCGGGCAGAGGCTGTGAGTGCTCACATGATATCTAACAAGGCACTCAGACAGACGGATCTAGTGAGAGGACCTGAATTCGATCTCCAGTTTGAAGTATGAATTCTCAAACACATTGCTTTTCAAACATGTAAAGTAATTGCCACAAAAGACGGCCCTATAAGTAGCATCATTTATTTATTATTGATTATTGGAATCAAATATAACAGCTCACAACTTAGGACCCATTAATGTTAATATTTATCCGTGGTGCTAGGCAACTGGGCCTATCCCAGTTGTAAACGTCCCTTTGTGCCTATTGGCCTTGTTTCGTTCTGTCTCCTGCTGAAATGGAGGGAAGTGGAAATTACGGTTTTTTCCTACTCCTCCACTATACTTTTCTGATTAATTTCGTTGCGGGATCCAAGACAGTTAAATTCATTCTCTGGGACTTCGTCGAGCTTCATTGTCTCGGCGCTTTTCTGGTGGTCGCCACTGTTGATTCTGGCTTTCAGGAGTTACAGTGGTTTGGGAACAGTGTGGCGGGCCTGTCCCAATAAAAAAAAAAAAAAAAAAAAAATAGTTTCTCCTCTATCACTTCTGCCTACCTCTTTGGGTAATACTGGCGTGTTGTTATAATGTGACGTTTATTTCCAGTGACCCCTCACAGATGGTCCGGCCACACATCCCGTTCCAGGCGTGTCTGGACAGCTTCATGAAAGAGGAGACAGTTGAGCAGTTCTTCAGCAGCGCTGTAAACAAGAAGGTCACCGCTCACAAGTCAGTATACCTATTATTGTAGTCTGTTCAGGGAAAACGTGAGATAGTAGCTTTTACTTAAAAACCCGCGTGTGCCACACAAACAGCTATAAATAAACTGGGTGTATCACGGCTAATTTAGACAGATTTTTGTCAATTTGTGTAGAAATATGAGCTTAGGTACAGATGGGACAACAATCTGATACGACCGGGGTGACATCAGTCGCAAAACCAACGTTTTAAATGCTCTTCGAGATGTGAGAAGTTGAGAATCTGTACATAATGTTAAGAAAATGGAAACACATTCTACAAATCTCCAGTAGGCCAGCTTTGTTAAATAGTTCGATTCGATTTAGCTACGAGTATCATTCTCTCGCTGATACTTAACCACGAAACTTTTAAACTAAAAGTTTATTGTAATATTTCAGAATCACCCGCCTGGGTACGTTCCCCGACTTCCTGCTGATTCAGCTCAAGAAATTCACAATCAAGGAGGACTGGACGCCGGCCAAACTAGACGTCGCAGTAGACATGCCCTGGGAGGTACGTACACACTACTTAAACTGATCTTACTTACTGCCGCTGGAAATAGGGGGCGCACCTACAGAATATTCCTGTTTCCCTGATTATTATATTCTGGATTTCTACAAAGTTCGAGTGAATCGATTTCTTCTAGGTAAGCGTGCTCCATCCTAGGCCGCATCATCGCTTCACATCAAGCTAGTTACGGTCAAACGCAAAAATATTTTGTATTAAGGTGGATGCTCCAGGGTAGCCCGCGAAATTCAAATTTTCTTACGTTTTTTGCAATTTTCAGGCCAGTGCTAGGTTGTCTGTTGATTAAAATATTGCTCGCGACTGTAAGACGTATGTAGTTATAGAATTATAATCATCAAAATCATCAATACAACCCTCCAAGCTCATAAAGGTGCAGGAATTACTTTCTCAAGGTCAAAGTCATTCCTGTACCTTTATGAGCTTGGAGGGTTGTATTCATGATTCTAGAAGACATTAAAAAAAATGTTAAAATACTTTTTCAGTCACAATAGGCGAATCTAGTAACGCTCATTTATCCCCATTCCCTTCGTTAGATGCTACCCTTTTACAGCGACGGCGCTTGGTCAACTATTTTATATTGGTTGCACTAACGAACGCTACTAAGCGATCACGTGTTCTGCTGGTATTTCTTGTCGATAATGCTCGAGTAATCGATTCTTGTCCCTTTAGCAGCAGATTTTCCAAGGGGTAGGATTAGTCTTTTGGATGCAGTGAAATCTGAGTGGTTGTAAATAAATAAAAAATACAACTGTTTAACAAACCACAAAATTATTACATTAACGAGTTAGAGATAATAATAATAATAATAATTTTTATTCAGTTCGCTTAACAAGGTACAATATTAAAAAGCTAGTAACAAAAAAAAACAATGATCCTTAAGCACTAGATTTTTACAAATTCCCATTTCCATTTTCAGTGAAACTCATCTCGTATCCTGCACAATATTGCTGAATGCTACATGTGTTCACTTTACAGATGGATCTGAGTTGCCTGCGCGGGCGCGGCCTGCAGCCCGACGAGACACAGCTGCCCGACGCGGCGCCCGAGACTCCCGCGCCTGTCTACGACGAGGGACTGCTCTCACAACTTGTAAGTTAAACTGTCAATTTTAACTTTATCACTTTCACTAAAACTAGGCGACACACAAATGAATACCCAATATAATGCAGTTGGGCTTTCATCTCTCTACTAAAATGCGCTCTGGTTATTCAAAAAGTGCAATAACACACATATATTCATTACACCTTTGCTAACCATTTGCTTGCCCTTATCCCAGTTTATTTGGTGTCTTTTTCCATATACCCCCTGTGAGTTAAAAGGGGATGACTACACCTTTGCCACACTCTTTGGTGGGTACAGAGGTGGCTTTATGTTGGCAGAATGCAACTATCCTAGCCTGATAATATCGGTAAAACTAAACGTGATTTCTCCCACACTTTACAGCTGGACATGGGCTTTCCTCTCGAGGCATGCAAGCGGGCGCTGTACTACACGAACAACTGCGGTATGGAGGCCGCCTCCAACTGGCTTATGGAGCACATGACGGACTGGGACTTCGCCAACAAGTTCTCGCCGCCTGGGAGCGCAGGTACATGTCACTAATATCATTCATGTAGCTTCAAGGAAATTTTGGTGATTTACACAAAGAAAATCCCATCCAATCCAATCTACCTCGAAGTCACGAGATTGTAACCCAGCCCTCTGTGCCCCGAGACCAGCTGGTCAACAGGTCGATTTTTTCTTTTTTTTGGTTACTTGCGCCTATAGATGGTTGACATCAATATACCCAATTCCAGGTGCGGACAGCGGCGCGTGCGGCGTGGACGAGGCCAGCGTGGAGCAGATCATGGGCATGGGCTTCACGCGCGCACAGGCGGCGCGCGCGCTGGGCGACACGCGCGGGGACGTGGCGCGCGCGCTGGACTGGATCTTCTCGCGCGCCGACGAGCTGGACGCGGCGCCCGCGCAGCCCGCGCAGCCCGACGCCGACAGGGGGCTGGGCTGCCGGGACGGACCTGAGAGTGAGTGGGACTATTTTCTCTGGCAATAGATGAACATAATTTGCCTAGTCTTTTCCTATGTTGGGGTCGGCTTCCAGTTTTACCGGATGCAGCTGAATACCAGTATTTTACATGGAGCGACAAAAAAAAAGGCTAGGCAGATGTTGATACTTTCCTCCCACCAATAGGCATGACGACAGTATCAAAAAATTGCAAATCTGTTTAGTCCGTCAGTTAGAGTATTGGAAATTAATAGACACGTATTTTTTGTAAATCAATGAATATTGACAAAGATAAAACGCATCAAAACTCGGAAGTGGGGGCTCGTGACGTCAGAACTAGCTAAAAATTATACCAAGGCGTGACGTATTGAGAATTTTAAAAGCGTCATATCTTCGTCAATTTTGGTTTACGTAACAAAAGAAAAAACACGGGTCAAATTTTTTTTGTCGTCTCGCCTATTCGAACTTCAAAGACTGAGTATAATTCAAAAACTTCCATTAAGTATTATCACCAGTCTTCGACTAGTATAAGCCTAAAATCATTATTCTTATTGGGATAATGTTGTAATTCCAGAATACAGGCTGTGTGCGTTCATCTCTCACATGGGCACATCGTCCATGGTGGGCCACTACGTGTGCCACGTGCTGCACGAGGGCCGGTGGGTCATATTCAACGATAACAAGGTGCGTATACGTCGCTATAATCACTAATGTAACTGTGTAGTCAGTAATGGAGGCAGGTATCACTATTCGAAAGTTTGAGAAGTGACATGCGCGTATTGCTTGTTTGTAATAAATTATTAAGAGCGGCCAACCCGCCATACTTTTCGCGAGAATTTTGACAAACGCTCGTGCGTGATTATGCCGTTGTTAGACATCTATCTTTGATTTTTTTGAACTAATAGGTATCTTGTGGACTATATCTAGGCTTCTATCGAAGCAAAAAATTAAAATTTGTAGAAACAAATTCAGTACAAGCCTCCAAAAATTGCCGTTTTGCACAACTTTTACCTCAACTTTGGCCGTTCATAATGTACTCATAAATTGTAAAAGTAAAAAAAGCATCCCGATAGAAGCCTTGCAAATGTAGTGGACATTCTAAATAACAAATATTTATTTCACATACTTGTAAGACTAATTCAAAAACACGTATTTCCTGGAACAAGTTTTATAAATTTTCGAACACTATTTATCGTTCAATGTCCTCGCATTAGGCGGTATGAGGTGCGCGGGAGGCAAGTAGTGCGGAGTCGGGGCTAGGTAAGACAGGGGAGTTGAAAGAATACCACCGCTGTGGCTCTGGATGAAACAACAAGCTTTTCGACCATGCTCGCGTTGACGAAATGCGGGCTGGTAAGGGCCCTCTTAAAGATCACTTGTCTTAAACAATCATTTTTAAAATAATATTTAGGTCTTGTTGTGCATGAAATACTCAAAATTTTGGAGCAGTCCTTGTGTTGCTGTCTGTAGATATTTACTGATTGGTTTAATTACTATTTAAAAAAAAAACTAGTTTTTGCTAAAACTGATCAACTGACGTCTTGTTTCGTTTCCTTTCAGGTGGCCCTATCAGAAAATCCGCCCAAAGATCTCGGCTACTTATATCTATACGAGAGGCTGTGATGATCATGTTAAATATGACTTGTTTGTACCAAAAATCGCTGGCACGGTTGTATGGGATACAAACACTGTGTTAGACTGCGTTTGTATTATCTAAACAATAAGAGATTTTAATAAAAAAAACAACTTTTAGGCGATATTTATTTTATAGAAAGAAACAAATTGTTAAGAAATTAAATTAGGTTAATGAAATTTACTATATAATTATTTTGCATAGAAAATGCTTTTGTGTTGCAATTTTTACGTAAGACTTTATCTGTTTTGTAGTTGGACAGTTATGATGTGTACCTAGTTATCGAATTAGAAATAAATAATCCTTATAACCGCTTAGGACAAGACATGACAGCATTTGCGTGTGAGTATTGCACAGGAGTCTCATGATCATAAATAACATTTACTTTTGTAAACGTTTATGGTAACTAAGCTGTATATTATTTTTCTGAAACCGATCAGTATATTATTACTCTGTACTTGAAGTACAATTTACTCATTAAATAATTGCCGTACCACATAACAAATGCATTTATTAAAGAAGCAGCTTAGCGTCGGATAATTTTATTGTATAAATATCATTGAACATCACTAAATACTAAAACAACGAAAACTGAAAGTAAAGTAAATTATTACTGAAAATGCTATCTTTTTTATTTGTTTCTATACCCACTCCACCCTATTATCGTCCCATTCTAATCCCAAATATATTTGCAGTCAGCGCAGCGACATATCGTGCGTAAAAAAACTTTCTGTTACTAACTGCTAAAAATTAGCTTTGATGATCCGAAGTCTTGAGAAATGCACTCTACGCACACTAGCAAGTTATATTGATCAGCCCCACTACCCCGCGATCAGAAAAGCGAAAGAATACTTCGTAACTACTTTTCTTTCTTTCTTTCTTTCTAAATACTAGAAGTAAACTGTTCGCTTGAGTGAAGAGTGCGTCTACTGGTTTTTAAATAGTAGAATTTAAATTAGACCAGACTCTACAGCTAAGTGAGTATGCAAAATATAAGAAGAACCGAATTCCACCAGTGGACTTTCATTCACACAGATCATACAAATGTTTTGGTACATTTTTATGTTCACTCTTTTTTGTAAAGAAAATTAGTGGAGTATTTGCTGTTTGTTAAGTCATTTTAGTGATGATTCAGTCATCATTTATTCTAACAAGATGGGTTCAAGTTCAAAGAAAGTCCCAAGAGTCCCAAGCCATCGGGAACCGAAGTTAAGATTTTCTCAATATCAATAGGATATACACCATTGTGCATTGGAAAGAGCTTTTCACAGAGAAGTTTAGCTAATAACACAAATGCTAATTCTTAGTCTGTTTGGTAATATTTTTTACTGTAGGTAGAGAGAGGTGAAGGACAGGGGGGACACTGTCATTAAGTGGGGTCTCAGGTATAAGAATCCAAACAAGACAGTAGATTCCCTTTCAACATTTCTGCTACTGGTGCAACTTTCGAACTTTCTCTAGTTTGAAAGTTGCCAGCAAAGCCAGGAAACATGCACAAAAAAAACACAATATTACAACTAATTTACATCTTTTTTATTTAGCAGGTAAAATATATGTAGATCTTACAAACAATTAGCGCTTGAATCTGTCTACTGGCTTGGGTATTTTCTTCATGAATATGGTGCGCTCGTCGAAGTATGTGTTGAACTTTTTGTAATCTTTCCTTTTCCTGGGATCCTTATTGCAATTGTCTGGAGTCAAGTTGATCATCAGACCTGGAAAGTGAAATTCAAAATAATTAGGGAATATCCATTTTAATTTTATGAAGGATGCAGGTTGTACATAAAAAACTCAAGTTTTTTATGTACAACCTGCAGTGGCACCTAGCACCTATGCAACAGCTTTTATTATTATAGTACTGACTAAGTTGTGGAGTGAGAGTCAAAATGGCGGGTGTACCATAGCGAATATTATACCAATTACCAAAAAAATGTGCCTAAAATATACTATTGAGTACCTAGCTCTAAAAAATCTGTACCTCCTTCAGAACGAAATTATTTCGAAATTAAGGTACACCCGCCTTAATGACGTCAAGATGGCGGTCGTACTATATTTTATTATCTAACCTTACTCATAAAATATAATTACACCAAAAAATTGTACCTAAATAGTACCTTAATTAAAAAAAACGCACTTGATCAGTTGGATAGTTCTTGAGAAATATAATAACCGCGTCTTGTATATGTTACAGTCAAAACTGTTAATCGGTCAAAATCACTTTTGACTGGTGTCAGTCAAAATCCTATTTCTAAGTTAATGTTAGTTATTGTTAAAATAGTTTTGACCGGTCAAAAGTAGTGTTGACTGTAACAGTTTTGACTGTGACATATATACGTAAACACGATTATTATCATGATATATTAATATAGTAACACAAGGTGTCGCTTTGCATCCTGGTCAAATTCAAGGAAGGATCTATATCTATCTCTCCCACAGATGTAGAATTATAGACGATTCAATCCCATAGTCCATCTCAGTTATCAAAACTATTTTAACAATAACTAACATTCTTAGAAACTTATTAGGTTTTTTTGTGACCCTTTAAAAAACATCATGTAATTCTAGGATTGGTAATTACAACTGAAGCGTTCTAAAACAATCTATTTTTAATGCAAAAAAACGCATATGGATGTCATAGGATTTTGACTGACACCAGTCAAAAGTGGTTTTGACCGATTAACAGTTTTGACTGTAACATATACAAGATGCGGTTGTTTTATTTCTCAAGAACTATCCAACTGATCAAATGTGTTTTTTTTTAAATTGAGGTACTATTTATGTACAATTTTTTGGTGTAATTATATTTTTATGAGTAAAGGTTAGATAATAAAATATTATAGTACACCCGCCATCTTGACGTCAGTATGGCGGGTGTACCTTAATTTCGAAATAATTTCGTTCTGAAGGAGGTACAGATTTTTTAAAGCTAGGTACTAAATAGTATATTTTAGGCACATGGTAATTGGTATAATTTAATTCGCTATGGTACATCCGCCATTTTGACTCTCACGTTGTGGAGGCCAAATAGGCAGCCGCTCTATGTAAAATACTAGTATTCAGCTGCATCTGGTTAGACTGGACGCCGACCCCAACATAGTGAGGAAAACGCTATGGAGGTGATAATTACATTCTACACATACTAGGACCACCACAAAGGCCATAGATTGACACATTGCCATAAATTAACTAAGTGCCCTGCTTGAGGTGTTATATGACCGGGATGAAACAGGTTGTGGGTTATTCATGGAAAAACTATGTCCTAATTATACTTATTCTATACAAACCAGCTTTTTGTGCCATAGTCACCAACTTGCCCATTTTCTTCTGCTGTCGCCGGCATAAGCCAGTGATTCTTCGTGGTAACATACAACCATCAGACCTCATAAACTGGCTCAGGATCAGCACATCAGTGTGTTTGACGTCGACAGCTAGTGCGCACATATAACAAGGAGGCTTTTCTGTTGTGCTGACAGCAGTTTCTTGGGATGGAAGGTTCTCCGCCCGGATCAAGAGTTCAGTGCGAGGCGAGGGCACAGTAACCCCTTCTATTATCACTCTTGACCCCTCAGTGCGTTCGCGTACTGTAAATAGTAGGAATCATTCGATGAGACTGATGCTTTTAATCTTAGCTCTATGAAAATATACGATCAAACTGTTTTGAGGTTATTATGTTACAAAATTCAATGTTATGAGCAGACTATTATGCACTTACTTTCTTTTAAATTTATTGGTTTTGTTGTCGCTATTGAGCGCATGGATGTAGAGAAAATTGCACTTTTTGCAAAAGAAAACCCAGCTCGCACCAACCCCGCCATGTTTATTTATTTCTGAATTAATCTGTCACTCTGTCAGTACTGTTACTTCCGTGACATCTGTCAGTCAGATGAGACAAACAAGCTAAAATGTCAAGAGTCAAAAAACGTTTTGTTACTGCTGTGTTTATGGTAGAAATAATAATTTTACATGGCAAGTCTGTTCACACTATACATTAACTTCCGGTCAAATTAGCGCGTAATTTGCAATATCACATACATACAAAAATTCTAGAATCAAAATGCGCGGCAAGAGTATTATTATTGATCACACATCACAAGTTCTTTAAATTTCTTACATCTCAGTCTAAATGTGTGATTATGGTTTAGATGAGGTGCTGAGGCCATAAAATTAAAAAAAAGCCCGAGTTTGATAATTTCTCTCGGGAATGTTCTAAATAAATAGGTATCACAATTTTTCTTGAATTTGAGTGTTTGAAGTATTTGACTATTCAAACATTCAAATACAAGAAAAATTGTGATGGCCCTCTTAATTCCTCCTCTTATAGTTCAACTCAACACTATTATTAAAGCTACAAAATAAATTATGAAGATTCGGGTATCTTAGTAATAAACAGGTAACGTATGGGTCGCATATATTTATTGAACAACACATAGTACATAGTAATATGATAAATTTAACATATAAAATAAACAAGATTATATAAATGAATAGTAATTTAATTAAAACATGTAGGTAATTCAACGGATAAAACAAATTTTCATATCAACAATTTTCAAGCGCCATCTGCGCCATTTAAAAAATATGACTGATTCTTTATATACCTACTATATTTTTAACATCCGTATATATTCGTTTCATAAAATAGACTGCTAAGCAGTACTGTAACAAATATTTTATCATATTAGGCTTCGTTTAAGCAACAGGTTATCACTTTGCGAGACGCGAAATCCTGTAATGGTGTGTTAAAGGTAATATTGTAGGAACGAGGTGAAACAGTTTCTTTTTTGTATTAGTAAAAGACTATTCATGGACGGTTTAAGCCAAGCAGAGAAATTCGAGACATGTGTATACGAAATGCATTTCAAATGCAAAATATAAAATGAGCTTAAAATAACTTACACTTATCTTAAGAAATAATATAGACGCCCCACACATGAGATAGCAATTTTGTGACTTAAATATAAAGTATTTAATGCAAATTCATATTTTTAAATATAATAATAAAATTTGCAAAGCATAAAATGCATAATCTTCAATAGAAACGTGTAAAATTATTTGTTAAGTAATACAATTTTTGATTTTGTTCTTCACAATGTCAATTTATAAGTATAACATTTATGTTAGTAAAACTTACTAAGTAGAAACTATACAATATTGTACTATTAATTAAAACAAAACTTACGAACAATGTGCATGTTTATAAACAAAATGTGATGGACTATTCAAAATAGCAAGGAAAAATAACAGGTTTCACTGACGTGGAATATCATTGTAACTTAGGTATCCTATGTTACGGGTAATTAAAAAGTTAGCAAAGTTCTCGAAGCTTAAAGCTTTTTAGAAGACCTTTTTATTATTTCTATCAGATATACCTTATAAAGCATTGTCAATACAAAACTATAAAGATACATTACATTTCAAAATAATAAAAACCCGACCTCTACTACACAGAAATCTCAACATTTAGGCTTAACACTCAACACTTTAGTAGACAACCCTTCTAATTGAAGCCTGTTATGTTCCTGCTCAACTCGTGAAGGTAGCGATGATGAGAGGCTTGTGCTGGACGTCTACTTCGGGAAGGCACTCAGACCCTTGCTGAGCAGACCACTGGCGCCTGTTGATGCGTCGTTGACAGCTGAGGACAGGCCAGTCAGCAGCTGGAAGGATGAAAAAGTATTTTAGTATTTCACATTATTATATGGTAACTTGGAAAATGTTATAGGACGTCCTTAGGATATGCTATGACAGAACTCGTCAGAACTGAACTTTTTATTTTTGATATTTCTTATTCAGAGGCCAACCAATGTCATGAAATGGTACCTATTTATTAATTTACGTCTATGAACCTTGAGAACACAAAACTTCCAAAATTGCGTGTTGAATTGCTGATCAAGATACATTTTAAGTAAGTAAGATTAGTAAGAGACGATATTAATATAGAGAGGCTATCAGAAGAAATGTCATAGAAAAAATGCAATCCATTATCTGGGTGACTTGACACTTTAAAGTAAAATGTCATGACAGCGCCCAGTTAGCTCTTCCAAGTGGATTGCGATTTTGTTCGCGTTGTCTCGCTTTTCGAAATTAAGTACTTATAGTGAAGTGTTCTTTGAACATACATTCTCCCTCTTCTCAGTGAGGTATTTGTCAGTATTCTTGATCTTGGAGTCGACGACGGTGGTGGCGTTCTTGATGCCCTCATCAGTGGCAGTCTCCACCCTCTTCAGAGTGTTGTCCACAGTGCTGTTGATGGCGTTGTTGGCGTCCGATGCTGCCTTCTGTGCGGCCTTCTTTGACTCTTCTACGGCTGCGCCTGTGGAAGGTCGATTTTGAGTACGGACTTGGCTGGAGTGCACTGCCGTGCGTACAGTCGGATAAAACATTAATACAGAGTGTAAGAATGCGTTTACGCAACATTACCCAGACCACCCGTCGTATAAAGTTTGAACTGACAAAACTGACAAACAATACACCTTGTTTTCTTTGCAACCTAATAAGTAGTGTTATAGACAGACGAGCCGAAAAGTATGAATAAAATCATTAAAAAAAAAGATATTCCCACTATGTTATTCCACTTACTAGCAACTCTCTTGGCCTCGTCTTCAGCAGCCTTGGCAGCAAGTCTGGCCTTTTCCGCGGCATCCTCAGCGGCCTTAGTTGCCTGCGCCTTTGCGTCACCCGCGGCCTTCTTAGTTGCGTCTACCGTTGTGTTGATCGTGTCTGTGGAACAAAGGCTCGTTCAGTGATGGATTAGATACCGGGTGATGTTTCACACCTAAGCTTTGAGAGAACCTTTTGTTGAGTAAAATAATTTGGGTTGCGAAACTTATTTTTTTTTTTTTTGTAAATATTCAGTTCAGCTACCTATGTAAACTGCTGAATAATGGTGTACTCTGATCTGATTGAAGTTCACAGAACAGCCAAGATGAACCTAGAGGCTAGATAATATGTCATTTTACCAACAAATTAACGATGGACTTCGACCTATACGTCATATGTGTCATCACCGGTGACTATTTTTGCTCAATAATTTTTCCTCAATCCTAAGGATTTTGTGGTTATTAACACGAGAAACTCACATAGCCCACATCGATAAAAATACTTATGTATATTTATTAATAGATTTCTAAAGTTGTATCAGTAACTGGTCTCTCCCATAAATAGCAGGAATAGTTGAGCTATTGCCTTTTATGTACTTACTGCAAGTAACATAAAGAGAAGTGGTATTTTATTGATCTATCACAATAAGACAAATTAAACGTGGCTATAACAGTTTTATGGCCAAGTACAGTATTAGTTGATGCTAGAAGTTTGATGGTGGCTTCTCAACTATATTATACCAAGGACATCATAAAAATAGAAAATAACAAGAATTTGTCCTACTTTACCATATTTAGGAGGTAGAGGATTTATATTCGTGAAAAGTGTCTAACCAGCTTAAGATTTTTATCGGTGTGGACTGTTTTCAGATTAATTTCGTTAATATTCACTCTAAAATTCGTTCAAAATTACTTTGATTAAAAGTTTTAGGTTTATGTGAAAAAGCCATAACTGAAGCGACACACTTAGTACCGGTCGTATCTCCAACTGTCTTTTTAACCACGCCGAATGCCTTTGCTGAGGAATCTTTGGATCCTTGCAAGTTGGTTTGAATGCGACCTAGAAGAATTTATTTTATTTACATAAAGTTATCTAGTCCTAAAACAAGCAAAATTTTCCACGCTTCACAAGCATATATTGATGCGTTAAAAAGGATCAATTCTACCTTCAATCTACATGACATATATGGATAATAGTATTTAAATATATAGCTTGAGACAATCTGAAAAAAATAAAAACCTGAAAACAGTTAATTTAGTTTTCACTAGCTTACCTACACATAGTAATTCAATTCTTACCAGTCACCATTAGTTAAAGATAAGTGGGTAAGTAATAAAAGCTAAAGACAAAGGAAAGTAAATGATGTTTTGTTACCTTCAGCTGATTCTAAGGCATCTTCCGTCTTTTCAGCTCCAGCATCCGCTACGTTAGAGAGTGTGTGTGATACTGTGTCTACAGAAAGTTAGCAACGAAAGGTTAAAACAGAAAAAGAAATTTAAAAAATATTAGTTAAAAAGCGCATGCAGCCCCATGCAACTAAGAAAACTGTAAAAACAATTCATAATTATGAAGTAATTATAGGATACTTAAATGAGTTTAAACACAATGAGGGCGAGAAAATCATCTTTATTTATAATCACAACGTCGTTATACCTTTAGCACCTCCGACAATAGACGTTCCTTTGTCAACAACTGAAGCTGCGGCATTCTTTGTCGTATCTACAGTGTTGTGAACAGTGCTTGCTACTGTATCTACAATTCAGGCAAAACACGCAATGTAAGAAGATGAATCAGAAGTAAAAATAAAACGCACTCACAAGCTCAAAATAATACCTTTGGCAGATCCGAAAAATGAAACGCTTGTGTCTACCGCTCCAGCGGCAACATTCTTTGCGCTATCTACTGTGCTTGCCAAAGTATCTACGGTGTGAAATAATACAAAATAAATCACAGTTCTACAAGGTAGGAAGTATTAGACAAGAAATGCCCAAAAATATCTACCTTTAGCGCCTCCTACGAAAGAAGTGCCTTTATCTACAGCTGATGATGCTACATTCTTTGTTGCGTCTACAGTGCTATGAACAGAGTTTGATATGGCGTCTACGAGAGAAAATAAAAGTTATTATTCAATAACAAAAAGAAGAAAAAAAGAAATTTGATAGTGTGGAAAACTACCACAGATATAGATATACCTAGATAACGTAAGTGTCACGAGCCGTAGCATCAAAACGAAGCGTGTAATTTTTTTTTACCATAATGACGTCATAAGCAGTATTTAGTTACTATACAAACAAGTTACCGACGCTATGCGTATTAGGCTTCGTTTTTGTTCTTTATATTTATGTCTAGAATTAAGTCCTTGAGTTGTAACGTTGCTTTAAACAAATTAGCTTGCTGCGACAGTAGCCACGTTAAGCATAAAATGCTTAAGTTGGGCACACGAAGTATGTGCTCTTGCGATATCTAGGTACATCTACGAGTTTTAACTGTTGAAGCTACCTTTGGCACTAGTAGCGTAAGATACACCTGTATCTACAGCTGATGCTGCTACATTTTTCGTTGCATCATAAGTGTTGGCTACGGTATCTACAAAATGTAAGTAAAATAATACAGTGTTCAACGAAAATAAGATGATTCTTACAGAAAATAATCAATATATCTAACTACCTTTAGCGCTTCCTACAAAAGATACACTTTTGTCTACGGCTGATGATGCTACATTCTTTGTTGCGTCTACAGTGCTATGAACAGAATTCGCAAGCGTGTCTACGAAAGAAAACAAAAATAAGTGGGAAAACTAAATAATATCATTAAAAATAAAACAAATAAAAAATGAGGTAGACTACCTTTGGCACTAGTAGCATAAGATACACCTGTGCCTACAGCTGCGGCTGCAGCATTTTTCGTTGTATCAAAAGTATTGGCTACGGTATCTACAAAAAATGAAGTAAAATAAATAAAAAATCAAAATGATAACTTTATAGATGATGATAGAACTTGTGATTACCTTTAGCACTTCCTACAAAAGATACGCCCATGTCTACAGCCGATGATGCAACATTCTTTGTTGCGTCTACAGTGCCATGTACAGTATTGGCAAGCGCGTCTACGAACCAAATAAAAAAAATATAGGAAAAAGAACAAAATAAACGTAAAAAAAAAAAAAAAAAACAAAAAAGAAAATGCGGCAAACTACCTTTGGCACTAGTTGCATAAGATACACCAGTACCCACAGCTGAAGCTGCTGCGGTTTTCGTCGCATCATAAGTATTTGCTACGGCATCTTTGGCACTTTCCAAATATGACGAACCCGTGTCAACTGCTGATGTTGCTATACTTTTTGTCGTATCTACTGTGCTGTGAGCTGTGTTTGCTACTGTGTCTACAAATAATTAAAATACATATAAATCTAATAGCAAAATAAGAAGGTTTAAAAAGGATAATACAAAAGAAGACCTTTGAAAAGGATAAAAGTAATAAACTACCTTTAGCACTCCCTAGAATTGAAGTGCCCTTTTCAACAGCTGCAGCGGCGACATTTTTAGTAGAATCTACAGTATTCGCTACAGTTTCTAAATAAAAACATTAAAAATTAGCACAACAAAGGCAACAAAAATGACAATCAAACCAAGCAACAGAAATGTAAGCTACCTGTAGCTAAGCCGATCATTGCGAAGCTTCTCTCAAACGCAGCGAAAGCTACATTCTTCGTAGTCTCGACTGTTGTGTTTGCTACGGTATCTATGTATGAATAGCTAGGCTTAGCTCAAGGGGAAAGTCTTTAGCTATATTTAGGGAAAAAGAACTTAACAAAACTAGTGCAAGACTACCTTTAGCTGTGCCAATCGCAGTAGTGCCTTTCTCTATAGCAGCAGCCGCTACGTTTTTAGTTCTGTCTACCGCGCTTGCTGCCGTGTCTACATGGACGAATTACAAATATTAGCGACAACCCAAAGCAAAAACGACTAGTGTTTCTTTTTAAGCTAATGTGTTTATAGTTAAGCTACCTTTTACAGTGCCAAATGCGGTAGTGCCTTTCTCAACAGCGGCGGCGGCTACATTTTTGGTTGTGTCTACTGCAGTATGAACTGTGCTTGATACCGTGTCTACATGGACGAATAACACATTAGCGACAACACAAGAACAGAAATACTTTTTACAACAAAATGTGATCTTAATCTACATTTAGCCGAGCCAACCAACGAAGTGCCCTTCTCTACTGCAGCGGAAGCTACGTTTTTAGTTGTGTCTACTGCAGTATGAACTGTGCTTGATACCGTGTCTACATGGACGAATTAAACAAATTAGCGACAACACAAGGCAAATAAATAATGGCTTTTTACAAGAAAACGTGTGAACCAGGTACCAGGCATTCATTGGTTGGCTCAGCTAAACTGAGTCCACCAATGAAGTACCCTTCTCTACTGCAGCTACATTTTTGGTTGTGTCTACCGCAGTACCTATTAAATGTGCTTGCTACCGTATCTACATGGACGAATAACTCATATTAGCGAAAACAAAAAGCGAACAAGAAATACTAAGTAATGTATTTACAAGAACAAATAAAATGGGTCGCCTACCTTTAGCTGTGCCAATCGCGGTAGTGCCTTTCTCAACAGCGGCGGCCGCTACGTTTTTAGTTCTGTCTACCGCGCTTGCTGCCGTGTCTACATGGACGAATTACAAATATTAGCGACAACCCAAAGCAAAAACGACTAGTGTTTCTTTTTAAGCTAATGTGTTTATAGTTAAGCTACCTTTTACAGTGCCAAATGCGGTAGTGCCTTTCTCAACAGCGGCGGCGGCTACATTTTTGGTTGTGTCTACTGCAGTATGAACTGTGCTTGATACCGTGTCTACATGGACGAATAACACATTAGCGACAACACAAGAACAGAAATACTTTTTACAACAAAATGTGATCTTAATCTACATTTAGCCGAGCCAACCAACGAAGTGCCCTTCTCTACTGCAGCGGAAGCTACGTTTTTGGTTGTGTCTACTGCAGTATGAACTGTGCTTGATACCGTGTCTACATGGACGAATTACATAATTATATTAGCGACAACACAAAGCAAACCTAGACACGTAAATACTTTTTTTTATGTGAATTACCTTTAGCTGTGCCAAATGCGGAAGTGCCTTTCTCAACAGCGGCGGCGGCTACATTTTTGGTTGTGTCTACTGCAGTATGAACTGTGCTTGCTACCGTGTCTACATAGACGAATAACACATATTAACAACAACGCCAAGCAAAAAAATTAAAATATTTTATATACACGAAAACAACATGAGCAACAAAATAATGTATAACATTTACATTTGTTTTATGTAATCATGTGGGTGTAGTACCTTTAGCTGAACCAATGAGAGATGTGCTTTTGTCAACCGCAGCAGATGCCGCATTTTTAGTAGAGTCTACTGTAGATTGGACCGTGCTTGATACATTATCTAACAAAAATAATAAATAACAGTAAAGTAGGTATACGGAGAGTGAGTTATTTACAAAAGAAAACGTAATATTTGTGCATTCTACCTTTGGCTGTGCCAAAAAATGTGGTCCCCTGATCTACAGCGGATGCTGCAGCGTTCTTAGTAGAGTCTACTGTATTCTGTGCGGTGCTTGCTACTGTATCTAATCATGGAACATAAATAAGATCAAAATGGGCTGCCGGGAGTCAACATGAAATTAAACAAATCATTTTGGGAAAACTACCTTTAGCTGTGCCCATGAACGTAGTGCCCTTATCAACTGCGGCGGCTGCCGCATTTTTAGTCGTATCTATTGTGCTTGCTACGGTATCTAATGAAAACAAGGATAATTTATAAATGGCTGGATTTGACAATACGAGGATTAGGGAAACATAAACCCTTGTTGTTTTTCTAGATAATTATGGATTGGTGAGATGTTATTATAAAAAGCAGTACTCTAATTAATTTTAGAAAAAATATTTTTCGACAATTGAAAAGGTTTCAGTAAAGGTCAAATTAATTGATACTGTTATTTTTTAATCAGTACAAAAAATTAAAAAAAACTACCTTTAGCTGTGCCAATAAGCGTAGTGCCTTTGTCAACTGCAGCGGCGGCCACATTTTTAGTTGTATCTACTGTTGTATTGATAGTGTTTGCTACGGTTTCTAAAATAATCAAAACAAAGATATGACTACCAAGCATTCAACAGCAAAATTATTATAATTGTGATGTATAAGGACGAATTTTACCAATTAAACTTTTAACTTTTAGCTCATCTAGACAAGTATAACCAGACTATTGATAACCTTCTGAACGCCGTTTCGTCTAGATGCTCTGATCGCATTCAGTTTATTAGTGAAATCCATTCTATGTGCTATAGGTACCTTTGGCAGTACCAATCATAGTTGTGCCCTTTTCCACGGCAGCTGCAGCTACATTTTTTGTCGAATCTACAGTGGCATGAACCGTGTTCGATACAGTATCTATAAGAAATGCATTACGATAACGTTTAATGTACACTAAAAGCAGAATGTACACGTGGATAGTGTTAACGTAGCGTAGAACAAAATACTGTGCTATTAGCAGAGCTTTTATGAAACAATAAAATCATGGAATAAAAATAAATCAATGTAAGTACATATGTAAAAAAGTAGCGAATATTGCTACGGTATAATTTGTCGTATCTACAAATCTACGGTTCTATTTTTAGTGTACCTAGGTATGTCATGGAAAAATAATTATTTCGTTTTATTACACATAAATGTAATTCATGAATTATTATATTATATGAAAATAACAACAATTGAGTGCCAAAATCTCTAGTAAATTATTAAATTATATGAAAAGAAGACATGATACAATTGAGTGCTAAAATCTCTAGCAATGGATACTGAGATGTTACGTACGCTAGTAGCGACCGCAATATCTAGTTTTCTCTGTCCCGGTTTTTACTTGCGGTATTTTCTAAACTTGTCAACACAATGTTATTATTAGTTTGACTTTCATCGCCTTTTACGATAGCTATTGAGTTAATAGAATAACATTGACATTAATTTATAGCTGAGGTAGTGGCAATTTGCTTACCGGTTTTTTTTTTGTTTTTTTTTTTTATTTCCTTTAGCGAAATATTACCTAATGATACATAGGTAATGCAATTTTAATTTACCTGAAGCACTGTTAACATACGATTTTCCTGTTTCGACGGCAGACAGAGCAACATTTTTAGTCGTATCTAAAACTACAATAGTTTATGAAACGTTTAAAACCAAACATTATTATTTTAGTTTGAGCATAAAGCTGTATTTACCTTTGGCTGAATCGACGTACGTTTTCCCAGTCTCTAGTGTACCCTGTGCAGTTTTCTTTGTGCTATCTACTGTGCTTGCTACTGTATCTACGGCGCAAAAATAACGTAAAATAAGATTTCTGAATAAGTACAGAAAAGTACAAATAAAATGTTAAAAAACAAACACAAATAAAATTCTTGAAAAAAAACAACGGTTTGCAAATAAATACCTTTAGCGCTCTCTAAATAGGATAAGCCCATGCCATAAGCCGAGCTTGCCGCACTCACAGATGCATCATAGGCCATTTGGAACGTACTTTGGGCAGTATCTAAAGCGTTATTTACAAAAACACACGGTTTTTAATCACAGGGCACAACAGAAAAACGCCAAAAAGACACACATAATAAAAACAACAAAAAAAATACCTTTGGCACTATCTACGTAATTTTTTGTCGTGTCTGCGGCAGATTGAGCGGCGTGTTTTGTGTTTTCTACGGTACTATTCAATGTATTAGCGACTGAATCTAAAAATTAACAAATAAAGTAAAAAAAAAAACAGAAAATGAAAATAAAATTAAACCTAGGTATATGATCGCGATCGCCAACCCGCCTGCCAAGCGTGGCGATTATGGCAAAACCCTCCTTTGGGGGAGGCCCATGTCCAGCAGTGGGCGTCTTTCGGCTGAAATTATGAATGATGATGATATGATCGCGTGTATGAAACCTACCTCTAGCGGTTGTGGCATACGTTTTGCCAGTATCGATAGCCGATTGGGCAACTCTTGATGTTGTATCTACAGTACTTTGAACAGTGCTTGAAACTGTATCTACAAAACAATTTCAAAATAATAAAAATAAATTAAAAAGCAACAAAAAATTAACAAATAGAAAAGCCAATACTAACAAAAGAAAAGCTAATAAAAAAACGGTAAATTCAGAATTCGGATTTTGTTTTAAATTGAATACACAATAATAAATAATCTAAAATGTGTAGGTGCCTTTTTGTTTCCTATATTCATTTGTTTTTGTTTAAACCAAAACATTTCATAGCAAAACAAAGAACAAAGACCTTTAAAATAAATAAAATTATTTTACCAGATTTTGGCAGCGGTTGCCAAAAACTATTACCGTTTCACCCACCATTTTCAAGAAAGACATGATGACAAGCAAGACGGTCTGTTTACCTTTGGCTGAGTCCGCGTACGCTTTGCCGGTGTCAACGGCTGAACTAGCCGCGTTCTTTGTACCCTCATAAGTGCTGCTCACAGTATCTATAATAGTGCTACGTTAGTTCATGCAGATAGAAAGAGAAGAGAAGAAGAGTTTATTGACAATAAAATTATTAATATTAATGTGACTTACCTTTACTTGTGTTGTAGGCAGATTCTGCCGCCTTTCTCGTGTTGTCAGCTGTTGTTGCCAATGTGTCTATGGAAAAATGACGTGGGTGGATGAGGGTTGCAAAATAAAGGGTTTAGCAAACTACTAAAATAGTAGAAATTACAACAACTACAGGTACTAGAACAATACAGATTTGAAAATATTTCTGAAAGCTTACCAATAATGATAAAAATACGAGCAACATTTAAGTAAATTAGATTAAATCACAAAAAATAACTACCTACAACCAAATTTTTATTACATAATATAATTATGTAGCTCAAAAATATTATTTAAAAATCAACTAACCACTTTCATCACAAAATCAATCAACTAAATGAATAGGGTGTGTAATATATGGCATAATAACAGGTAGTATAATATCACTTGAAATAATTTCACATGATATAATTTTCATAATTAAGCTATAAAAACAAATAACCTAATTTCATGTGATCTAATGCTATATTAATCTATAAAACCTTATTTTGCTCTAATAACATTTACTATAACGTTCATTTCAAATAATTTTCAATTTGCTCGATGCTCTTTTTATATAACGTATAGTTGACCTCATTTTCATTTGACCTAATTTTCATATTTACTCATTTTTAGCCAAAATTCTGTATTGAATAAGTACATTTTAGGAAACATACTGTTATAACCTCATCTATGCCGAATGATTCAGCAACAATAGAGCGGATCTGGCGCTCGGCTGCTGTCGCGGCACGCTCGCTTCGCTCGCTCACCTTTGCGCATTTATGGTCACTGTTCTAACCTAACCCAAATGATTCAATTACAGTAGATGGATAGATCTGACGCGGATTACAAACATATAAGGAGAAGAAGAAAACACAAAAAATAATATTAATACGTATTTATTTATTCATTTATGTAACAATGTTAAAACTGATCAAAAATGTTATGATTGACTAACCTTATTTCAGTTTTAATTTAAAGGCCAAAGCCCGAAGGAATTCAATTTCAGTGTATTCCTCTTTATTTTTTAAGATACTAGGCATCGTATCGTATCGTTTAAAAACTAATCAGTTTTTGCAAAAATATACAAAACAAAGTACGTTTCTAAATTATACATATTAAACGTGATTATAAGATTTTGAATATTTTAAAGTACCTAACTGAATTTTATACTAATTGAATGTTAATTCAAATGTGCATTATAGAAAATATTCATTAAACCCTCAGACCAAATAAAAAGTTAAGACGGAACTCTGCTAACAGAGAAGTGAGGCCGTGTGCATATAATGAGACGTAGTTTAATTGTTTTTGTAAATGTGTGCGTGTGAGCGTGTATGCACAGAGCGAGACGTGGTTTTACGCTGGCCTCACTTTATTGTTCGCAGCGCTGTCTTGGTTTTTTATTTGGTCTGAGATTATACCATATAAAATTAGGTAAAATGAAATTATATCAATAATTCATTATTTCATTTCAACGTTATATTAAAGAAGTAGATTACCTAAATGAAATTAGGTCATATGATCATTACAACTGTTGTTATTGATTCAAACATTACACACCCAAATTAACAAACCTAACCTTTAGTGGCATCTACAGCTTTCTTGCCATCAGCGAGAGCCTTGCTGGCGGCGTCCTGCGCATCTCCGGCAGCCAGGGACACTTTCGACAGTCCCGTGTCCAAGGCGTCAGTGGCTAGTAAAAACATAACAGACTGGTTAACGGACAAGAGTTTATAAGGTTTCAAAGCGTTAAGAAGAGGAAAAGGTTTATGGGACGTGATAACGTCACATAAATAAAACTGGGGAAAAAACAGGGTAATTCCTTAAGACATTCCAACATTTTGACAATTCAACTGAATTCATTGAGATATTATTGTTATGGAGCAGGCGAATTTTTCAAACATACATATGAACGAACGAACGAAACGACGAACTGAACTACGAACGAACTGAATTTCCTTGAAAATCCTTCTGATTGCGATAGAAAAACGTGATTCATAATGAGGAGTAGATTCTACAGTAGTAAGGCTTATCATTTGTCTGACTTCAGCCGGACACAGGCCGTCCCAAGCGTCGCCACTACAACCCGTGCAGTTCGCATACAGCTAAGTACCTCGACCTTCCAAACTGTGACGTTATCAAAGTGACTCATCATAAATGATGTGAAGACTTGAAATAGATTGAATTTTTTTTTTTAATGTCAAAAACTTCTACAGTACGCGTACAGTATGTTGTATGTATACATCCGTTCTATACATGATTTCAGCGACGGGAAACGGTCTAAGTGGGTAGCCGACTCGTGTTTTTGGGTTGCCTTATCTAATATTTTCTTTTTTCCTCATAGCATCATAAAATAAAATATTACATAATTAAATATGTAACAGTGCCACAAATAGATTTAATTGACCATGTTGTTTGTACATGTTGGAGAAAACGTGCACCCAGATAAAAAGATAAATAGTGATGTCCTGTGTATTAATAAATTGTTTGATCGAATTTGACTAATTGGAAAATATTTTTGTTGCTTTGTATCTCTAGGTACTTGATTAGAACGACTCTGATGCAACAGGGAATAAATACCCTGTTGCATCAGAGTCGTTAATAAACTTAATTAACCTCTTTTGAGTAATAACTCAAAAGAGGTTAATTAAGTTTATCTAACTCATTATGAAACCATTTGTTTTATTTTATTAATCGGTCTAATTTTCCACTTTTTTAATGCGTTTCACATTTTTTTACCGCAGGTAAGTTATTATTCTTATTCACATAATTAATTAGACATATTTTTTTTTTTTTTTTACTAGGGGACCGATGACCTGGTGAAGGTTGCGGGAATCCGTTGGATCGAGTCGCACGGGACCGGTCAATGTGGCGACACTTGGGGGAGGCCTATGTCCAGCAGTGGACGTCTTTCGGCTGAAATGATGATGATGATGAATTTTAATATCTGTTTCTAGTCAAGTTAAAAATAGAATTAGAGAACTCTAGAATCTCTGCATGTGAAGCTGCATGTGGTATGATTTGCCATTTGAGGTCAGTAGGTACAGTTGTACCTAAATCTTTTTTTGGATACAATTTTTAAAGATCATTCAGCGTAAGTACATTTAGTTACATGCGTAAAGCATTGTAGGTATTATGACACAATTTGTCTTCAATCATTGTAACAAAGTTGAATGCGATAGAAAAAAAATGTGGGTCATTCTATTGTTTTCTATTATGTTTTAAGTAGCAAAAAAAAATGTTTTAGCCACACAATTGAAAAATGAAACTGTAACTTAGGTACGTCAACCAAGTAGTTCTTATACATATGTATAGATATGTATTCCTATTTAGGTACCTACATAAGTATAGTAGGTCTATTGATTACAGGATATCTAGAGGGCACTTATACTTTAACCACGGAAAGGAGCCATTAATACGGACAAGATATAAGGGTCAACGGACGGAAATGTTATAATGCAAGTGGGCTAGCCTGTTGGATTTATTTTTAGAAACTGATGTCAAACCTACACCACTAAATTAAACAATAAAATTATATACTGAGATGTGACATCTTGTAATAATTTTTATAAATTTTAAGTACGGTACTACAGTTGTAAAAAATCTTTAAATCAGAACTATAAAATAATATATGATAGTCGTCATAATGTGATCTTTTAATCTATAATTCTCTGTAAAATCTGTAACCTACACCTAAATGTTTAAAAGCAATATTTTAAGGTAGAAAAAAAACAAATAGGTACAAAACCAAATAATTATTAGGTACTTTTAAACAGAGTAACCTTATTTTTGACAAGTGCCTGGCCTATCTTAAAAACTTTGTTCATAGATAAATTAAAAAACTAATTGTAACAATTAAATATTACCTACTTTTTCAGTCTTTGATAATAAGATCGAAGGGAACTTTTAACTTAAGCTATTTAATGTCGAGTCGTATAGAGATGTCCTCAATTTATTGCACAGGTAGCCCGTTGACGAAAATGCCCTTTCAGATTCCACGCTGGTTGAAGGAATGGTCAAAAGAAAGTTATATAATATTTGACTTAGATGCTGGCTTCTTGGACTGCCTCTATCGAAGAGTGCCATTTGTACTCGGCGTAGAGTTTCTAAGTCTTCGTTTTGCTTTGGAATTGCAGTGGATGTTGATGGTGTGTTTGATAAGGATTTTTCGATCACTTTACTTAATTGTTCATCATCATCATCATTGCTAGTGTCCGTGGTAATTTTTTTTCGTAGGTATTTTTCAACAACGTATCCTGGCATTATATAATAAGAAATTCTGAATACGTCACATGACTTTTCTTCATAGAATTTCGTAGGGTTGTGCGAGAATTTGAATGTACTAACAAGTTCCGTTTGTCAGCGTTGAATAATGCGTGCTTTTAAAGATTCTACTAGCTGTTGGCTTATTGTGCTGTCCTCTTTCAGTAAGTTTTAAAATCATACATTTCAGGGCAGCCTCTGCAGTAAGCAGATTGCTTCTACGGTTGTTTTTATAAAATTCAAAGAAATAGATCTTTTAATTCTTATTTCTATTTCAGAGCTAGAAAACTTAGTGTCGTTTTTTAAGTCGATCAGACTTTTAATTATTCCATCTGTTTCAAAATCCAGTACAAACACACCAGTCAACAACATTACATAAACAAACATGTCCGTACATATTTCACTCAGAGCGGCTTCAGTTCAATGTTGCCATTTTCTAAAAAAATACCTGAATAATTGTGCAATCAAATAATGTATGTTTAAATACGTAAAAATAATAAACCAAAAATTATCCGTTTTATTCGTATTATCCGAATAATAATGTAATTATTATCTGAATAATTTATATCACGGCTATCCGGATAGTATGCCCTAGCTGAGATACAGGCCTCCTCTCTATGAAAATGGTCTGGGTTGATGCGGGTTGGTTATAAAAACAAGGAACGTGAAAAACCTGAGCCAGCAGCATCAGAAGCGCTCTTCTGAGCCCCGCCAATGAATTCACCAGCCTTCTTGACTTGGTCTTCTACGACGTGGGCAGCTTCTTGCGCCTTCTCTGAGGCGACTGTCTCGGTATCCTTCTTCTTGCGGTCGAAGAGGGAAGCAGTCTTCTCGCCGATGCTTCGGAACGCCCCTGGAATTTTAGTCGATTATTAAAGGCACAGCACTAGTGTTTGCTTCGATATTTCTAGTAAGTAAAAATAATGTTATTTAATCTTGATGTTGTTTTAAGTTTTTTTGTTATACTAGTCATGTTACTTTAAAAGGCCCGTCTAGACTGGTCTCCATTACGAATTCTTACGTCATTTCCTGATGTTGACGGATTCGCTTATTCACAATTTCTGAACTAATTATCTATGATCTTCAATCCTAAGTTCGCGGTGGTTTTGAGAAACTATATTATGTAACTGGTTAACTGCTTCGTCGTAAAATATTTGTTTATCAACTTCCAGTACCGCTTTGTGATAATATATTCTAATGGGAATCGGATGGGCCATAAACTTTAACGATACAAAGGGACCATACTCGTAAACAAACAATGTTCTTAGAACAACATTGAATGAATATTTAATCATGTTTCAGCAGATTAATTTTGTCACGTGGAGACACTTCACAAATCCTTCATTGTCACTAGTACCATTAACAGTTCCATGATGAAACTAGTGTTGTTTTTTTATAATCACTAGTTCCATTTTTAAAGAATCTGAAAATAATGGAACTAGTGTTGTACCTACCTACCTACCTATTGTTCTAAAGAATAATAATGTAAACTGTACCAGTAAGTTAAGTTTCAAGAAAATAATGTTAATAAGTAGGTAGGTATTTTATAAAACAGCTATTTATATTTAGATAAGTACCTATTCAATTAAGGTCACAAGAAAGAGCTTTGCCTACTAAAATTAGGCTATCCAATGATTTACTAACTCTATAAAAATTAACAATATACTTATGGCGTGCGTGACAGTAAATGAAAGCTAACTTATCGATTTATTTTTAAAAGCCATAGTGTTCCATATTACTCGCGCAACAGAGCGCCACGCGCCGCCTTGTTATTGATTTTTATAGCAGAAAATGCGCGGTCAAGGTGGCTGAGTCAGCCTTTACATAGAGCACATTGCAGAGCATGTTTTAAAGTAGTTACTAACTTACTATAACCAGTTTAATATGAAATAATTGCAAGTTCGCAGGAGGCCCGAGTCGGTCTGACAGTAACTCTATAGTGGGCAGAAACACAAATTAGCCGCGGTAGTCGAGGTACACCCACGACAACTGACATGTTCATGGGGCATGTGGGTTTCATATCAACACATTTCCTGCCAATGTTTTGCTTGTTTTGTTGACATAGGGAGGTAAATCCATCATGATAAATGTTAGCCATATCCAAAAATAACATGTCATCGTGTTAATAGTGTACTTATAGCTTACAACGTACCTACCTAGTTGTTACAAACAAGAATACAGTAGGTACATAAATAAAAAATAACATTTTTACAATTTTAGTAAACGTGAAAATAGAAAAGTTCATAATTATTTATAATAGGTACAATAAAAGAACTCACCAAGGTTCTTGTCTATCGGAAAGCGTGGAAATACATTTAAAAATTATTCGTACCTATTAAACAAATAGTTCAAAGATGAATAAAATTAACTAAATCCATGCTTTACTTTTAGTTCTACGAGTACCTCTAGCTAAAATGGTGATGTGAACTGTGGTTTTGGTCATAGTCACTAAATACCTGTTACTTGGTAAGTACAAATAGGACGAACATGGTGATAGTGTAGTGACACGGGTGACCAGACATTACTTGATTACGTGCATCTACAAAATACTAGTTAGGTAAGTATACAAAAATACTAGGTCCAAATAACATGTTGTTTCATGTCGATTCCTCATGATTTCTAATTTCTAAAGCATGAGTACGATATGATACAAAATTATCTCAAGGTGAATGCGAGATTGGTTAAATTGTTTATGACTTCTAATTTCTAAGATAAGACTAATGTGCCAAACGACTTGTTTCAAATCATTTCGAAGTTCATGATATTGATATTTTCGATTTCTATCTTACCTATTTGAAATGAAGATTTCCTTAGTTTGCATAGACAGAATTTAATTAATAGTTCCAGATTTCCATTACAAAACTAATCGGCCGGTAACAAACAAACAATTTAAACTTCTGCACCGAGATGAAAATAATAAAGATAAGAACTAATGAGAAAAACAATCTTGACCTGATCTTGCTATACCTAAGTTAGTTTATCATTTACTTAATTATTTTTCTTGCAATAGATTCCACTCAAGCTACACATATATTTTAAGCCACAATATTGTCTCTCGACGGACTGATAAATCGGAATCAATCGATACTGTCGGCCGATGCCTCGACCGATTGACCGAACGAAAATAGAGTAGTGCGTGGCGAGTCGGTCAACTCGGGATCATCGCTCGCTCGCCTACCCGGTTGTTTCGTAACTCGTGCTGATTGATGGGCCAAATAGCTTTTAAGAGTGGTAACAAAATAGCAATGTGTCAGACAGAATAGACAATACTATTTTTTTTTCCTTTAACTGCATTTTTTCGTTGAATTAAGTATATTAATGTAGCTTTATTATTTAGGTTTTTTCATCATGGAAAAAACTGAACAGCTAATATTTGCGATGCCTACCACGAGGCGAACGATCGTCCGCGAACGCTACCTATATTTACCGAGATTAAAAATACCCTATGAGATAACAGGCCGCGCGAAATTCTTAGCACACAAACACACTGAATAGTACGAATTACGAATACACTCATAGTGCACTTGATCGTTTGGCTTATTTACGGATTTAATGTATTATACACGTGAAGTCCAGTCCCAGAAGTAACCGACATGTCGTAAGTAGGTATAAAGAAATGTTATTGGATGAGTGCCGAACTGCCTATTGAAAGTACGCGAACTAGCAGATAAGGTCTGGGGTTTCAGAAAGTGCTGTACATCGTATCTTATCTTGACCGAAAATTTGGACAAGAAAAAGCTGTGCCCAAAACAGCTGCCGGAATTCCTAAAAATAAAACAAAATTGAGTACTTAATAAAGATGTTTCAGTCGAGTGTTAAGCAAAAATTCAGGGCAATAAAGCCGAGTTTTTAAGAAGGGGAATCAATAAAAAAATCTGTTAAGTATTTTGTGTCCTCATAATTAGGTTAATTGTAAATTAATTAATTGTTAATAAAAAATAAAATTAGGTTATTTATGTTATTCATTCTTCAATCAATAACATTTAAGTATTAGTCAAAAAAATAATAGTAGAAAGAAAGAATAATGTTATTGATACCTACATCATAAGTAGGTACTTCAAGTGTATATTTATATAACATGTAACGTTACCTAATATGATTAAAGCTGTACGTAAATGTAAGTCTAAAAGTATCCATAAGAGTTGTATGAGATCTAGAAGCAATTCCACAGATTCCTACGTGGACGTTTCAATCTACATGATACTGCTTTGAATTGCCATCGTTATTGATTCTACAGACAGTCTGAAACACAACACATGGACTGAATAAAAAGTTAGCACACGTGCTTCGTTCGCTTATGAAAAATTCACCTCTCGCACAACTGACTCAGTTAACAATTTAATAGTATAAAGCAATAAATGTCATTAGTCGCCTGCTAGTCTAGGTCTCGGCCTCGCAAGCCCTGAAAGTCTAGATCCAGGTATCGATCGGCCTGCGCCAGACTGGTTTATGAGCACTGCGGCAACATTTGTGACCTAGCACACGACCCGCCCACGTGAAGCGTTCACGTTTTTAGAATGCTTGCTCTCACATATTTTATACTTTTATGAAGGGGGGGGGGGGGGGGGGTTATCTGTCGAAACGAATATAGCTAACGTGTTTTATAAATATAACAGAATGACTTAAGTACACGATACATTATAAAGCACTCCACGGCAAATTGCGTTTAAGTATATCACAGTTATGCACCATCATTACCTCTGTTTGTTTCGCATGTTTTAAGCGTAATCTCTGGAGCGAGTCCTATCTAATTTAGCTGTCATTATCGCAGAACTGTGTAGGTACCAATTACAGATTCCTCCGCCGATACAAGCTTGTAACCAATTGAGATAAATATCCGGTCTGAAGCAACGTGACATCACATTCACATCCATCTGTGATGTCATTTCAAGATTTAGAACTCTCAGAAAATCGTCATCTTCCTGCCCTTCTCCCATATTATTTGGGGTCGGCGCAACACGTTTTTTTTCCATTCTCCCCCTGTCAATTGTAACGTAACACGTGTAATATTTAGGGCTACCGCACACTATAGACAAGACTGTCTTTAGACAATTACCCTACTAGTGCGAGCGAGAATACATAGTCTGTCTCGCTCGCACTAGTAGGGTAATTGTCTGTCTAATAAAGACAGTCTTGTCTATAGTGTGCGGTAGCCCTCACTATCAACTTAGAAAATATACTTAGGTGCGTAGTTTAAATTTTTGATCTATTTTAGTATGTCTGATGCGATTGTTTACTTCCTTTTTGGAAACATGGCGTTAATACGAATTAAACGATTGGAACAAAAAACAGTCATTTTTATTTTCAAACTAAAATATCAGTTACTTACTTTTTGATTAGTTTGAAATGTGTTAAAAACACGCAGTATAGATATTACATGTTTTAATTAATTAAATGTATATTTGTACTAAAATAAGGATTACTGGGTAGTTCTGCTGTACTCATAAGTACTGTATAGTACAGTCGGCCACAGACCGACCGCAAGGTCACTTGAAACAAAGGATTATTTTACACCTGAGAAATACACAATTAAAGTGTCACAGTATTTTAACGAAATAAAATAAAAGAACGAATGATATTTTTGTCATTCGTTCAATGTTTTAATTTGTTCAATTTTATATTATTTTTTATCTTTATTACGTGACTGGATAAAAATAAGATGAAAGAGTCTTGTTTCTATTATTTTACTATCAACGTCTATGAGTCATGACGTTATGTGCCATTGTCCGAGAATAGAGACACTTCTAGATGGAAGAGTCCAATAGAGCTGAATAACGTGTCCCCGTTAATATTCAGATTAGCAGATGCATTGGTTATTTGGCTTCTATTTTATTTAACTTAATAGCAATATAAACTTATGCGGCTTCTTCTCTTTTCTTCTTTTATTTCCTTTGTGGGTTTAAAATGTTGCTAAAATGTTATCGTTTAAGTTTAACCCACATTGCTAGTGGTAGGTACTTTAGTTAGAAGATTATTACTGCAACCGGTTTGCCTGGCCTTTTTAAGATTCTTATTCGAGTTTTTTTTTGGTAAAAGCGGTAGAATACAGAATTATGTAGATTATTACCCGAGAAGAGACGAAAGTAACAAATCAAATTTTGCCAAGCTGAACTAATTTGGGTATGTAGCTACTTATATTCTTTTCATTTACCCTTTGTAATTTAGTTTTTCTTCAGCTTACATATCGTTCGTAACTTCGTACTTACCAACATTCCTGTTGATGCCCAAAGGCTTAATTACTGCAAACGCCAAGAAAGAATTCCTGCGCAGCTTGCGTAAGAACCAATTCATTATGTCTATCCTCTTCGCGCATGTTTACGTTGCGGTTTGGTAGCGTGAGAGGCACGAGGAGCCTCGGATATTAATATAATGGCGGGCCCCGGTACTGGTTGACCTTGATGATGTCATCGTGCAACCGGCGAGATTTGTTTTCGTTGCTCATTGCTCTGTTACGATGAATTTTATTTGTTGACATTGTTTACTGGAAGAGCCGATGCATATTCAACGCTATTTGAACTACGTGACCTACCGATAATGTTTTGTTGACGAAGGGATGTATGCTATCTTGCTTGGACGCTCATGCGATGAGCTCGACGGAACTACGACAGGTTGTCGATATTATGCAGGAATGTGATTTGTAAACGGAACCTATTAACTAAATACGACTGGTCACGTGACTTTGGACGGTGTTGAACCACCGCAATTAGGTACCTACGCAATTGTCCGTATTTGTGCTATTGTAAAATATTAGTGTTTAGTTGTGGGTAATTTTTTGCGTGAATTGTGTACAGCCTACGTACCTTGTTATTAATGGAAAAGTACAAGTACCTACTTAGAAAGTTACATAAATTCTATATAAAAACAATGAATTTGGGAGGGCTACATCTGCCAACAAACTGCTTTAGTTTGGCAGAAGTAGGTATTTTTTGTTTTGTTAAATTTGATGTCAACACAAAGAAACGCATTTTTTTTTTGTTATTGTAAGTGGAAAAATAATAATAATCAAGGTAACGTGGCTCTATCATTCGCTTTGCCATATAAACGACATGTTTTAAAATTACAAATTCAAACAAAAACACGAGGAGTTATAGTGGTTACCTATTCTGAATATTAGCAAACAAACAAATAGAGCAATTCTCTTTTCATCAAATCCGCTTCCTAGTTGTTTCTACCACTTAGATCAATAAACACACCATTGAGAATTGCTTAACGTTACTCTAATTTTACACGGCTTCAGAATTTGATACTCACATAGCATGGTACCTATGTTAGATCATTTAACCCTAGTGCTGCCCACTAACAAGATTTTGCTGGGTAGGTACCATGAGATAAATTAAATACTACCGATCAAACAACAAATAACTTTAATGATCGGAAAACACTTAAAACTCGATCACAAATTACTTCTGGATCACTACTTATTCGCTTAGATATTCACTTTGATTAGCTTCGTTGTGTAGCTAAAGACTCGGCTGCACTACAATATCCGCTATAGCTTTCCGTTCACACTAGATGGAATCGTAGCAAATGTCACCCCCCGCCTCCCTTGGTGACAACTGAGAAACAGACTTCCCATTTGTCCCCTCTAGTCAATTTTCAAAGGGAACAGTCGGCACAAATTGTCACCCCGCCCCGGTGACAACTGGAAAGACAATTCCCAGCTGTCACCCCGGAGGACAGGGCTAGAGGGGACTATTGGGAATAATTCAGCTTATTGCTTCAACACGGTGTAGAAACGGACCTCCCTTTCTGAATAGTGAAACATTCGCGACTCGCTCGTAATCTAAAATGTTCTCGTAAAACAACCGACGCGACGTAACAATATATTAATTCAAGCACGGAAGAGCAACATTGGTATAGGATTAAGGAGCGCGCTTTGCTTATATATGTAAGTAAATGCGAAGTCACGAAGAACATGGAAATGTGCACAACGGGGAACTTGAATTTACAGGGAAGCTAAACTAGATTTTTCAAATTGTGTAGATATGCTTGTTGGACAAAATTACTTTTACAAGACAATAGTCATTCTCTTGCCCTTATTCCAATTCATTTGGGGTCGGCGCAGCTTGTCTTCTTCTTCCATACTTTTAAATTACTTATCTCATCTAGGCTTGCCAGATGGTATCCAAAAGGAGGACATGTCCTCCTTTTCCATGTTCTGTCCTCCCGTCCTCCCTTACCTACTGTAAGTCCTCCTATTTGCTAAACATTCGTTTCGTGTCGTGAGCCATGCGCGCGGGCTTCAAACGAGCGGCGAAGCGGAGCGGCGCATGTGTTATGGTTATGCCGGTGCCTGCAAGTACTCTATTACTAAAAACAAGAGTTTTTTCACTGATTAAAACTCAATGGAGCAAAGAGAGGAATAGACTAACATCCATATTCGTAATCAAAACCTCATGATTTCCTCGACTCGAGTCAACCTCACTAAGGTGATTTCTGTGCAGTCAGTTAAATCTATAATTCTTACTCAATACAACTTAAAAAACATGACATGTTTCATATTCATGTTTCATAATTATTTGTTAAAAAACCAAGAACTTCGTTCCAAAATTGTCAGCTCAGCGAAATATGATTAAAATAAAATAAAATAATATTTAAAAAAATCGGCTAATTTCTGAATGTCTTCCTTTTTAGACCCATCTGCCCCCCTTTATCAAATTATCATCTGGCAACCCTAATCTCATCAGTCACCTCCTTTCTTGCTTCATCAACCTTTACACAGTCCTATCGTTTCATTGGTCTTCCTCTACTCTTATAAACATCCACATTCATACTCAAAACTTTCGACATAATAATCTAAATTCTGTACTATTTATATTTGGAGTAGTTTCTAAGAGTACACGGTCTATAATATGGTCAGAAATGATTCTACCACATCTTACAATCACTTCAACCGGTTTCTACGCAGGATATCTTACATTACATGTGATTCAAATTCACAAACAAATCATGATGGTCAACTAAACAAAGATTAGATATCTGCTATGTGCCAAAACAGTATAAATATGAACAGTATAGAAAGGCCTAGTTGCTACTTGCTACAATAATTACCTAAGCTCCATTGCAGCATCAGGGTTGTCACTCTTAATGTTTTTGAAATTGAAATTTATTTATGGAAATATTTGTGTTCTGTAGTGTAGTGATACTACTAATAATGATCAAACAATCGAGTTGAAATAAACTAGTTTACAAATAAAAAAAATATATGTATAATCTGATGCCGTCAGTTATCAGTAAAAGACAATTATGTAGTTTATAACAGGGAACAGTTTAATATTAACACAGCGGCTGCGCACCGTACCGCGTTACATTACAACCCGAAAATGCGTGTGACAATAATTAAAAAACTGGCCAAGTGCGAGTCGGACTCATGTACGACACGAAGGCTTCCGTACCATTATCTATACAACATTAGACAAAACGGCAAAAAATCACTCATTTAAAATATTTATTTTAAGTATTCTGTTTTTAGTATTTATTGTTATAGCCGCAACAGAAATACATCATCCATTTCTGAAAATTTCAACTGTCTAGCTATAACGGTTCATGAGATACAGCCTGGTGACAGACAGACAGATGGACAGTGGAGTCTTCGTAATAGGGTCCCGTTTTTACCCTTTGGGTACGGAAACCTAAAAACTAGCAGGCACATTAAAAAAAATACCTTTATTCTCCATAGTTAAAAATTCAAAAATTAGACTTCTTGACGCGGCACTCTTTAAGATTGCGGAGAAAAATTTATAAGGCGACCACTCGTCTTGACGCGACACTCACGAATGACTGCTCCGCGACAACCTCTTGGCTCCTAGGGGTCTCGTCGATGCGCGTTTGTGTGAGTGTGCCGATCTATAGTATACTGTGCCAAAATTGGCATAGAATAAAAGGGATATAAGCAATTTCGTATTGTGGAGATATAATAGCGTGGTAAGTCATCAATGACCACAGTGCATGTGCTCAATTGATCACAGGCTAATCGTGGTAATGTTTCAGGCTTATCGATTACCTATTTCGAGTTCAGAAGATAAGCTTAGTTTATCTTATCAGTAACTTTGGGCTCTCAGCGGAAAGTTTTCTCAAAATCAAAATTTATATGTCAAGTCTAGATATTATTTGGATGGTCCGTGGGCTTGCCTGTTTTGCAAAAGCAATTTAGCCTTATGTCTATGTGTGAACTCGCAACTTCTGTGCCAAACTATTGAACTAGCGTAGAAGAAACTTTAAGGCTAAAACTTTACAATATTATTTACATACATTACTTGAACACCAAAAAATATCGACACGTTACGATAGACCTCTTTAAATTGGGCATGTTTCTCGCATACTGGGTTCACGTGTAATTTTATCCGTTCTGATTTAGATTGCTTTGCAGATGTTCTCATAAATCGACCAATAGCGTCCATGATAGCTCGGTAGGAGCCAAAACCAACTGATTAATACAATTGAGGAGCACGAAGGACTGGCATGTTGCGCGACACCTACTTGCTGAGAATAATTCACTCGAATAAACATAATTCATGTTGCTACCTACGTCGCCGTCTGCGTTCTATGAACTTTGACTGTAGCATGCATTCATTGTCCGTAAGGATGCCATTGTGTAGCAAGCGGTATTAACGGTTTCAGAATCCACCGTATATCTTTTGAAGTTCAATAAACTAATGATCTATAATTGGTTCTCAGATTGGACTTTAGTACCAGATAAGATAACATTTATGTAGTTTTAATTATCAACAAAACTTGCTCTCTTCAGTACTTTGTTCTACAACATAGTTTTTTTTCTTACACGTGTTTCCAAACAACACTGTCACATTTTTTGTAAACATGTGACTCAGCAACTACGACACATGTCAATGTAAAATAAATTTTCCTTTAGGTACTGGAAAATTTGTAAATCTTGTCTAAATCTGAACAAAGTGTACAACGAGGTTTCCGAGATAAGTAGGTATAGGAGACTGTTATGCGAGTAAAATCCGATCCGATCTTTGTCTTAACTAGCCCCTCGTTAGTCTAGACTGGTTGCTAGCGCGACTCTTGAACATACGATGAGATCTTGGTCAGATTGGACCAAGATCTGTGTGTGTTTAGAAATGGCGCAATTGTAAGAAATTCCTTCGTATAACGGTTGGCCCTGGACTGAAATTGTGTCCGGCACTTGGACTTGGACTCTGCATTAGTAATTAACTGCTCCTGGTTTTCTACCTCTCTTATCTACCTTAATTCCAGAACAGGTCATGAGCCGTGTTCCTAATGTTCCTATAGTCATCACAATTTCCCTTTTTTCGCTGCACACTTTACTACACTGACATTCTACAGAAGTCGGATTACGAAAATTCTTTGACTCATGGGAAGCTACATTATCCTCGAGTGTCATAGAATGTTCCCCTGAGATAGTTTCAGACCATAACGCTAGTGAAGACACGGGTAAAAGCTAGAACAGTTGTTCAATATTTTCATTGGAGAGTAGACAACGCGTTGAATTATTTTCGATTCCTCCACTGCTTGTCGCTATAGTGAGTTGCTAGTTGCAAGTCCGTAACCTGCAAGTCATTGTCGAACCAAAACATTGCACCAAACGTACTAGCAGACGCTAAATATACTCCGATACCAAGTAACGTAATATCTGGCACGTAAACAAAGCACATACCGAGCAAACCATTCCGCAGTTAGCGCGAGTGAATCATAATTTATTCAATAACTGCTTCAATTTGTCCTACTGACCATGAAATCAAATATCAGAGCGTGTTTTTATTCATTGAGTTTATACCGCAGACGGGGTTTTATAGACTGCAGTTCTAAATTGGGGCACAGCAGCAACTGTGGCAAATAGTATTCGTGTATCGCTTTGGAAACTTGAGGAAAACCACGATATTTAATCACGGATAATCACTTCTCTATATTATTGTCACTTTGTTTATATAAAGTGCAAGTGTTTGTACACATAAATAGCTCTCTTATTCTGCATCAATGTAATTGTATTAACGTCAGCCGATACTTAATCAGTATCACGTAGAGTTTGCTCGGTGCACATGCCTTCGGTCAATCCGCTCCTTGTTGACTAGACATAATGGTTCTGGTTCCAAGTGATGAGAAGGCTTCACTCATTATTGTTTCGAACAAACCCTTAAAGAATACTCTGCCATAGTAAAAACTGCTCATTCAGTCGGTTTTTCAAACATTTAGAACCATTTTAAAATCTTCCATCTAAGTCTCATTACGTAACAATAGAAACAAAAGATTTCTCTAAAAGATTCCGCATGTTTGAAATGGCGCAATGCAGAGGGTTGAGTTAGAACGTAATTTTCAGGAACACGGATACTGAATTTGGTTTTCCGCTGGTTACATTTTGCACAGTGTTGGCTCATCGATCAAATTATTTACATTTTATGATGTTCACATTGATGTATCATGCTTTTGGCAAGCATAACATAACATCATTATATTTTAATGGTTTAAAATAACAATATTTTTAGCAAGGACACGATCGATCGTAATATTTTACACTTTTCAAATATATTCCTATTAACTTGAGTGAGGATTGGTCACGTTTAACATTTATAATATGTACTAGTATTTTTTCATACTAGTATTTAGAGGAGCAGCACTATTTTAGTTTAGTAGGTCTTGCAATCAATTAGTACTTTATAGTTTTGGCGCGGATACCGAATGAGAACGTGACTTGTGGCGTTAATTATTTAAAACGCTTTAACGCCAAGGAATGGAGGGCGCGTGCTTGCTGCGTAGTTTCCATGCTTCTTAAGTTCATAATTTTGCATCTTACCAAGATTTTGTTTGATTCTGCGTCACTAAACTGGTCGTTGTTTTAATAATAGATTTTTGTATTTCACGCATATTCCCTATTATTGCAGATGCACGATGTAATGCCCGTATTTGTTTAAATTGCGAAGATTGCACGATTTGTTTGAGTGGTTAACAAAGCGAAATCTGACCGCACAATTGGATACCTAGTATGTATCGATTTCCTCATTGATAAAGGCCTCTCACCAGACATCCACGATTGAACACAATGAAAATCGGAGAATGGAGATACAAACAAAACTTCATACACAATCGTAAAGTGTAGTCAGTACAGACCCTAGCATCGACCTTAACAACGACGACGGTGATAATGACGAGACAAAACAAAAAAAAGAAACCACGTAAATAAACAAATGATCGTCTAATATCGCAGTGATTCACGCAAGAATGACGACTGATTCATCCCGTCATCCGTGCCGCTGGAGCGTGACAGCCGAGGGTCTGCGGGTCACGCAGTCACGCTCCATAATACTTATAGTTACGTGTTATCATGAACACGCCCGTGTCACGTACCAGACATGTACCAGACCAATGCGACACATTTTGTTGACATTTCTTTCATTGCCGTTTATTATCTGTGAAGTGACAGACGCAGGATGCAGATTAAAAAAAATAAAATGAACAATTTTATTTGTTTTTTTTCGTGTGTTAGTCGCTGTAGAGGCGACCGCGAAAGTGCCAGGATAACCCTCAAAATCCAAATTTTGTTTTAAACAATATTAAGATGGTTACCCACCTGTAGGTACTAAAGGCGCTACATTGTTGTATTGCAGCACCAGCTAGCGTTTATTTCCATAAGTTTAGTTTTCTTTCCTCATTTGTTTCCCCACAGCATTCGAATTAGAATCGCTCTCAGGCACTAAATGCTCTTAAATGATGGACAATGACATCAGTCCATTGGTTACGAGTGCTACAATGACTCAATAAGATGTCATTACGGAAATATTAATCCTCATTCTTCGCGTTTAGTTATAATTATGATTCATATCGTACGCTCTAAGAGACGAATATGGAACGCGTATGGGTCTCTCAGTTTAGAATCGACAGGCAGTCAGATGTCGATGAAACCGAACATTTATTTGGGTTTTACTCTCTCGGTAAGAAACACGCAACAAGGTAATAAAACCTTTTGGTGCTGTGTGGATTTGATCGTAAAAAAGTTCATCAAGGTTAAAACAATACTCCTCCAACATAGGTACGCCGATCGACTATGACTAAAGTAAACAAAGGGGTATTTGTTTTCTTATAGCAAGAATCTTCAGGTTCATAATATGGGGAACTAACTGCTCAAAACTTTTTTCATAAACTTCCCAGTCGCCATCTTTCGTGTTTTCGACTGCGCAGAGCCAAAATTGAAAGGGGTTGTTTATAGCACTGCAGTCTGCAATGCTGTAGGGCTCTTCCGAGATGCGGAACCATAACCACAAAGCCTTGAACATTTTCTTGCTGCATTTCATAGTGTTAGTCAGCCTTCTCCAGTAATTTTATTATTGGCAGTTTGACGCTTAGGTAAATGTCGGTTGATGCAGCATTTCCCGATCGCGCGAAATGACGGGCTACTTTACTGCGGTATTTTGATAGCCTTCAACAAGCATTAGCTCAATCTTGAAAGTTGACAATCAGACTGTCTTTACATACTCTTACAAAATATCAAATAGCGACGGCACGTGTAAGACCCCAAATCAAATGTAAACGAAATTTTTGGGTTCAGTTTTTCTTATACGTACCTAAATCTTGCAACCCCGAGAACGTGCTTGGTGCAAAGAGTGGGTTTACAAAGTTTTTAAACTGCCATTGCCACAACGAATGGGATGTGAGTGAACTACCGACCGAGCCCGACCTCATGATCGTCTGTCAAGGTCTTTCTTCTGCACGTGAAGTCTTAGCGTTGAGTGACATTTTATTCTTAAAATAAAACATTGATAAATCCATTCACAATTATATTTAAATATGTAGGAACTAGGTATAACTACCTAAATAAATATAATATTCAGAATGTCTGAGACTCAGGTCTAAGAAGATTGACTAACTGAAAGTTGACTAGAATACCTTAAAGAATTAACTGCGCATACCTACCGTGAGATATGCCGTATGTTGATAGCTAGGTACTCTATCTAATGTTCAGTTAGTAAATCTCATGGGTACTACTATTATCTAGTACGAATTACGATGGTATGATATGTAACGATGAAAAGGTAGAAGGATAGTTTACATTAGGTCGTACCATAAGTATGGACTCTACGCTACGGCGCGCGGCGTAGGTCATTTTCGCATCGGTTAGTGCTGCATAGCTTCTAAGTTCTACTTACATATAATAATCGAGCTTTATATAGTACAATGATCTAGGTTATGTCTTGTCTATGTTCAAATAATTTATTGAGTTAATGTTTATATCATGCAGTGCTAAAAATAATTCTACTGATTAATAAAAGTGCTAATTTGGAACTAAAATTAGTGGCCAATCAATAGGTATTCTACAGTTGCATTTTTTTTATAACAGTAAAAAAAATGGAAAAGTTTTTGTACTTTAACAATTACTTAGGATAATTATATGGTTTATATATAGATTTTTTTTTCCAAATAAAACAAAAAAGAGACAAAATTATTACACACCTGCGATTCCGCTGAACATTTTTTAGATTTTTTTTATATTGTAATCACAATTTAAAACACTGAAGCTACAATTCGTATTCACGATCAATATTTTTAAACAATTTGCACCTTAAATTCGTCACGAAACGCGTTTACAAAGTGCGGTGCGATTGCAATGCCTTTCAAGGTTTTACTCAACAAAAATCGAATCGACTTGACTAGTTGACCGCCCGAACTCAAAGATACATTTTCCATGCGGATGATATATGAACCGACTGTATTTTTATCGATGACGTCAACGCATTACGCGTTTTGTTTAGCCTGAAACTGTACTGTACCAAAATATTTTATTTTTATTTTTAGTCAATTACTTTTACTTTAAAAATACATTTTATTCTTGCATAATAACAATAAAACATTTAATACGACCCATATGTTATCAGCACGTTGTTTTCTACCAATCACTACCGAATGGTAGAAAATATTATTTGACTTGTAACACTGCTGTCAGACCAAAAATACTTCCGGTAGCGTCAACTTATTGATGTAAAGACATTGAAATATATTTTATATTAGAAAACACGATTTTAGCAATAGTAATTGAAAATATAAGTTTTACTAAATAAATTACTTGCAAATTAGGGAAAAACTAATAAAAGTGAATCAACTGGTTTATGCTAAACAACTTAAAATTCAAGTAGAAATGTAGATGGAACGTGGCGGTTGCCTAGTAACAATCTCCTTGACAACCTAAAATAAACAAAAGACGTGTCTGGTGTCAATGTGATCGTTAATGGAGCGATAAATTATATGATTTGTCGCTGATGTGTGTGCAATGTCGAAAGAAAACAATAATTTGCGGCTGCTAGGCTCGCCTGTAAACTTATCGTATAGAGGCAAGAAAAAAGACGATAAAAGGAACATTAGGAATCGACCGCGATCTGCGCTTCAGAGCACTGTTTGCATTCCACCGGTATTTATGACAGTATTTCCATCTAAAACTTACCTAAATATCCGATGATAAATCAAATATTTCTTTGTTCTGCTATTTTACGTAGGAAATCCCTAAAATATTATTGAAATGGGCGCCAATTATTTTTGCATATTCATCTTAATATTATTAAACAAACGTAGCCATGGTGACCCATCTGTCCCCCCTTTCAAATTCTGGCGTGCACCCTAATGCCACGCATGCCAGATTACCAATAAATTGAAAAAGAATAATGATATGAACATTTTTTAAATAGGATTAAAAATTCAAATGTTTTAAATTTCTGTGACAATATTTTTGCCCTGATAGAAACACGAGTATTATGTAAAGAGAGAAAGAACAGGTAAAACTGATGCATTTAATAACCCTAAGCCTGAATTTTCACAATTCTAGTCTTTGTTTCATCATAATAATATTATTGTTTAAATAATAGCGCCATCACATGCTTGTGGGCTATAAAGATATTTGATGCTACAATTACATAATCGCTATGCTTGGCGAATGTGTTTAGTTGACATGATATCTTATTGTCCACCCTGGCATTATCCAGCAGTTACCCATTTGAAGAACATTATTTATGGAACTATGCAATAACCTTTCTTTTAATGTAAAATCATAACCTCCCATTTCGCTTCGCCGCAGTCGGGTAATAAGAACCACAGGCTTAAACAATTACAGCATTTATTAAGCTATGTTTATTCCATAGTCTTCTCCTTTGTTTTTTTTTATTTTTCTATTCTGCGAATATTTCATTTTTAGGACCAACCGGAGAGATACAAGAGACCGTTTTCAGCTGATACAAAAGACCGAGCACCATCAACCAGAAGTTTTCTAAAAGCATTCAGTGCTGAATTACTACAGTCTTATAATAGTAAAAATATTTTATTATTAAGTATTTATTTAAACTTCATATTATACAATTAAGTACATAGGTGAACTTGGGTGCCATATTGTGCAATTTACCCTGAAATGATTACTTTTTGCAACTTAGAAGAGTCAATTAAATCCATACCAATTTTTTTCTAGATTCCCAACCAGCTGTTAAAATAGTTGCACCTACAACAAACCTGCTCAGAGATACAAAAACCATTGAAGCCTATTCTCATAAGAACAAAGAAATATGCAGCAACGCTTCAGACTACGGTTCTGAAGACACTTTCATTAGCTTGGGAACTAAAATCAAAGCTAAAGCTCAACTAGGCACAAAGAAAAACAATAATTCAAAGAACTTTGCTAAGTACAGGAACATAGCTAAAAAAACACGAAAGCCTATGGAGAACTCAATAAGTGAAGATAATATAACTAGCCAAGATTATGGGTTACAGGTGAAAATTATTGAGAGGACTCATTCTCCCACCAGAAACAAAAATATCTTTCACGGGAGAAGTTTGTCGCCTTCATTCAAAACAAGAGCATACGAGTCATACTTTATTCCTGTTGACTCTGAAAGGAAAACGGCCGAGTTCGGACATGGGTCGTACAGTGATACTAGTATACAGTCAGAGGTGGAGAAAGCTATAGATACTTACTCCCGCCGACTGAATGTATCTAAACAGCAACTGTCTTTAGTGGAAGAAGAGTCTACACAAGACTGTGAAAGTGTGCTTTCCCAGCGCATGCCAAGCTTATCACCAGAAATGTCCTTAGAAGACAAACTCAATAAAGGTAATCTTGAAAAAAATCTGACTGGAAGGAATACTTATGTGGTTGACTTTAAACACGATGATCCTCAAAACTACATGTGTGATCCACGCACTTACACGAGTTTTTACGACGATTTCCGTAAGAACCCTATTGATTCATACAAGACTAAGTTATCTAGTACCGTAGTACATACAGATTCGTCATCAAAAGATTCTGGTTACCCTGACAGTGGAGCAAATGATGATAGGTTTTACGGACAGAATTATTCACTGCCAAATCCATCGGTACTTAAAACATCTAGCTCACACAATAAAGTTGACGAGCAACCCAAGAGTTTGGATAGTGTGTCGACGAACAGCAATGATAAAGGGTACCACAAAACGTTTCCATCAGATAAGAAGGATCAATGGGCTGAACCATTAAACCACAGCCGCTTGCTGTACAAAGATTTCTTTCTGAAGAAGGAAGGACACATTGCTTTACCTCCACAAAATTCTCCTAGCAAGAACAACGTACCAATACCTGGAAGTAGTGAAGGGGGAGATGAGATCAAATCTGACAACACAGATAGCAATACAGATTACCCACCCTATCTCATTAATAGTACAACTAAAGCGTATACGTCTAAAGTTATCGAGGATTACAAAAAAGAATTGGAAGCTATAAACAATTTGCATGATCTCACCATCAAGGATATAAAGACTGACGCAGTATCTCCCACTCCTCTGAACATAGACAAAATGTTCGAAGATGCTTCTAATTTTGGAGATAACAAGGACGCAAGCGAAAGCTCGCAGGAGAGCAACATAACAGACCTATCGACTGGAACAAACAACAATTCATTAGACAACAAACGAGACGTTTCGAAGATTTCGACAAAAGAACTGATACAAAATTATTTAAAAGTCAAGGAAGGGGATTATACCAATGCACATAAAACCTTAAAGAACACTGAAAAGAAAGTAAGCAATGGGGGTTCTGGAGAAAATTCCTTAGGGTTTAAGCAGGAGTGGAACAATAAAAGCTCTAAAAGCGGTGGCAAAAATCCGATTCCAGTGAACATAAGGAACCAAACTCAGAAGAATATGTACACGATTAAAACTCCTATGAGTGCTAGGATCGACAGCGTTCAGAATGACAAAGATATAGATTCTTGGATGTCTCTATCTGCACCTTCACCGAGGATCCTGGAAATTGAAGAAATAGAAGAGGAGCCACGGAAACCTGAACCTTCTACTAAAGAGAAGGTAGAACTGGTGAAACCTCCGACGCCTGTCCTTTCTGAAGAGAAAGAAGAGCCGAACCCGCCCAAGGAACTAAGTTCTCAATCTACAGTGATGGATATTTACTCTATGCTAAAAGAAATAGAGAGTTACGGAGAGAATCCCGTGACAGAAGTAGCTAATAAGATTTTATCAGAACCAGAAAGTAAGACTGAGGAAGAAAGTTTCTCGCCCAAAGATAATTTTATGTGAGTCAAAAGATCCTAGTATCATCTCCCTAGCTGATCTGAACTTGATTAAAAATTTGATTTGGTTTTTTTGACATGATTTTGCGCTTGATTTGAACTTGATTTAAAATTTAACATCATTCTAATCTTAAAACGTAAACTTTTAGGGAAATATTTGAGTTCCTGGAGAAAGTGGAGCAAAGCGCGAACGACGCTCTATCTGTTGTTACTAACACTACACCGCAAACTACGCCTAAGTGAGTATATCAAATAAATAGTACACGTTTCTGGAAAAACAATTTTTTGGTCCACGTTAGAGACTCAACTGCATTTCGCAACAGGAAACTTGGGCGCTTCCATAATCATTTGCAGGGCAAGTCTCTTCTTCTTAGTCGTTCACTCTTGACAGAGTGGTCGTGGTCACGGGGGGTCGCCCACAACTGCGGTCGCTGCCTTCGCGATCCTTTTCCACCGGTCTCTATTGGCCGCATGGCGAGCACAATCCGCCAGAGGGATCTTAGTGACGGATATGATGGAGTCTGTATATCGGGTTGGTGATCGACCACGTGGTGCCGATCGGCTCTACCCTGAATCACCAAACACTCCATGGAATTATTGTTGCGGGTAACGTGTCCAAAGAATCTGAGGATTCGTAATTGCACAAGCGACAAGCGGCAGGGCAAGTACGTCGCAGTTAATAGTGACTCTGCACATGGTTCATAATAGCTTGACACTTAACTTTTTACAAAGAATATAAGTGTGGTAAAGTCTTTACAAAACACTCGTTGTTGTTTGTCAGACTAGAGACGTTACTCAAGCTGCCGCAGACGGAGTTGGCACAGAGGCTTGTCACAGCCTCCCTGCAGCTGGAGGAACGATCCTGCTGCATCGCATTGCTGCAGGAGAGTCTAGCCAATCATAAGGAGCAGGTGTGTATTGATAATGCTCTACTGTAGGCATGCGAAATGTAGCTCACTGAAAAGAAAAGAGAGATACAGCTCTTTTGATCAAAAGAGCTGTATCACTCTTTTAGCTCTTTAGCTCACCAAATAACTCTTTTAACTCTTGAGCTCAATTGATTTACTTGCGAGCTACAGATCAAATAGAGCCGCGCAGCGCGCTACTCTAAGCAAGTCAAACGAAACAACTAGCTCAGTGGCTCTATAAAATCTTTGAAGTTCTTTAGTTCATTTAACTTAGTTGCGAGCTAAAGATTAGATAAAATTAGATTCATGGGTTTGTTTTGTTCTTATTACAAATAAATAAAATTATGAAAGCCAATGATTTTCCTTCATATTTGAACAGGCTTAGGACTGTCAATCTAGATGAATAAATATTTGAAAAGCTAATTAATTGACAGTATAATGTAATGAATGGACGTATATCATTTAGATTGGCGTATTTAAAAATCAGCGGCTTTTTACAATAATTGTGCATGCATAGAGTCAATGAGCCGTTGAGCTAAATGAACTAGTGAGCTATTCCGTGAACGACTGAGCGACTGAGAGCTAGATTGTAATTAAAGAGCTAGTTCAATTTTATCTCTCATTCGCATGCTACCCATGTCTACTCTACTGTGCTAATGTGTTTGCATAAGAAAATAAATCTACGCACGAAAAGCATCCAGTCATGCTTTTGTGTTATAGTATCAGTAGGGCGTAAATACGGATAATTAAGCTTCTATTCAATTTTATTAAAATTCGATAGTTTTCGTGCTTCCGTAAGTTGCCACAGAAAAATATTGGTTAGCTTAGGTAAAATATATCCTAAGATTCATAATGCTATGCTTGCGATGTCTTCAGATGATCCACAAAGTAAGCAACCTGGAGAAGCAGTCCATCCGCAACATAAACAAAGTGAAGCAGGAGTGTGAGGAAACTATCAAGAGACATCAGAACTTCATTGATCAGGTATACAAACCTAAGACGTTGGGTAGGGTATCTTGAAGCCAAATACGGGTTCTCTGTGTCACCCACCCATGAATGGTGGAGTCGAGATTGTGGGCGACGCGACGGTTCGTATAGTCTTGCAGTTGATAGAGATCGGCTGAATCAATACAACGTCATTGGACAACAAGACGTACCTACCTATCTACGGCGATACGCTACTGCTAAATGGCTTATTATTATTATCAGTTATCAGTATTACATTTCACGTATACGCACAAAACGTCCTTCAAAGAAAAAATAAAACGCTAAAGGTCAATCTGACTCATGCGTTGGAACAGTCAAAGTCTGAAATAACAACAAAAAAACTGTTTAAAGATGAGTAGGTAAGCAAATAATAAATTGCTCGTCTATTTCTAGTTGATAAACGACAAGAAGACGCTGAACCATCGTATCGAGCAGCTGGTGGACGAGCGGAGAGCGCTCGAGGAGCGGTGGAAGCGGTCTGCGCAGGCGCTGGAAGAGCGGTACAAGCTGGAGCTGCGCAACCAGCATGATAAGATGCAAGCTGCGCAACAGGTGAGCGGAAATATTTTATTTTTTATTTTACAAGCCTCGTTGCTTAGTGCGGCACTAGATGGCGCTGTGAATAATGTCCAGCGATATTTATTTATTTTATTGATGAAAAGTCGTTTAGACAACGTCAAATTGAATTAGCTAGTGATGAATATTCACGTTTAGGTGATGAATCGAAAGCTTTTACAAGGAAAACAAACAAAAGAAAAACTTGACGGAATCAACGGCTACAGGAAGTTACGCACGCACTGATCGGTGCCTTGTTTAGCGCCTATAAGATCCTAATAACAGTAATAACATATCATAATTATGGTTGCTTGCTAGCGAAGGCGCCAAGCGCGCAGTGCGAAAGGATGCGAAAATACTAGAATATTCCTTTCAATTTGCTACTCGCTAGGCTCTAGGCGTTAAGCAAGGCACCTGTGAGTGCGTACGTAGTCGAAAAAGTGTGTTAACTTATCAGATTTAAATCGTTTTTTTTTTATCGTTATGGGTAGTTTTCGGTATCTAAACACGAACTAATATAAAACAATATAAAGCATAAATTTCATCGAGTTTGGTATTGCTTCTTCAACAAAATAATTTAAATAGCGATGTACACAAGAATAACCAGCTTAGCTTTATTGAATTTTATATTCTTTCCTTAGAATTTCATGCAGTCATGCTAGAAATAAATGAAATATCGCATCACTTTTGTAAGTTAGCTTTCGTGATTTTTGGTCAATATTGCACTCATTCATTGTCTGCTTGCACTTATTTATCATTCTCTATACATACAGGTTGCAAGGCAGCGTTGGGTTAGACAGAAAGCTGAAAAAATTAAGGTATGACATCATCATGTTTTACTTACTTAACTGAATTATATTTCAGAATGACCTCAGAGGTTCTATCGGGTCTGGCCATCTTTAATAAATCTTTTGAGCCAAACTTTGACTCAAACTAGAATTTGTACAAAAAAACCCGACTACTTAAATATTATTCCTTTGTTAAAGTCGGTTAAAATATAGCCTATGTTACCCGGGCCATAATAACGAATCGATTTACACCTTATTCATCAAAATCTGATGAATAGTTTAGGCGCTACGGAGGAACATACGTAAATACAAACATACATACATAGACTGCTAAAATCATAACCCTTCCTTTTGGCTTCGCCGTAGTCGGGTAAAAAATAAGGCTAAGGCCCAACCGCAAAATGCAGTCTGACCGTACCCAGTGAGCAGGGTCAAACCGTAGAATCAGTATGATGAGTGAAAGCCAAACAGTATACAGTTTGACTCAGAAATTAATCGTAACTGAATTTATTTAATCATTTAAACGAAATACCAGTCCAGTTTTTCAGTTCAGTAATGTATAAAACCTAAATCATTTATTAACACTTCCAAAAATCCAGGAGTTAACAGTAAAAGGCTTGGAAGGCGAGCTCCGCGAGATGGCGGAGCGCCAACAGAAGGAGATATCGGACCTGAAGATGTCGCACGCGGAGCAGAGCGGGCGGATACAGGCCAAACACGCGCAGGAGCTGGAGGAGCTGCGGAGAATGCTCGACGACGAGAAGGAGGCCGCGCTGGTTAAGGAGAGGCATATTGCTAGCTCTAGGTAAGGAGATTTTTTACATTATACAAGCCCGGGGAAGGGTGTTTGGGTTCCTCTCGCGTCCGGCCCTGGTGCAAGCCATGGTCCGGAGCGAGACGAAATGGGACGCCGTCACCTCCTTCTGCGAAGCAGTAATGCTAGAGAAGGAGGTGGCGGAACGTGAGAGGGAGAGAACCTCACAGCGTCCCGGCTGCCGCGGGCGGTGGGCTATGGGCTAGCTCGCCGTCCGTCCGTCTCATGACGACAGGCCGTGTCGACGGCGCAGGAGTGTTCCACGCGCGCCTCAAAGAGAGTCAGCAAAAGGAAGGGGTCCGTAAGGACCGATGCCTGCCGGGGTTGCGGGACTGTTCGAAAGAGATACCGTGGCCCCGGAACACAAAGGGCGATGAAGGAACATCGATGGGTTTTAGTCAGTAAAAGTCTGACATTCCCTCCTGCTCCGCCTAGAGCGGGGGGAGTCATTTGATGATTTACCATCCGAAAAAAAAAAAAGGGTGTTTGGGTTCTTCCATCAGGAATTCGTCAGTAGCTCAGAGTCAGGCCTTGTGCCCCCTTGATGGCAATATGGTGTACCGCTTTATGGCAAAATAGTGTACCCTGCACCCCGAATGATGGCAAAATGGTGTACCCCTGCTTGATGACAATATGGTGTACTAAATTCACCTCTGCCTTAACTTCCTGGGAATTATAGGCATGACATGATGTCATGATTATGTATTACAAAAGGCCTGTTAAACGCTGGTATGGTTGAATGCTTAAGGCCGCATCAAATTGTTCAGGGGTTGTATGTTAATCAGTACTAGGTAACTGATTTAAACTAAACGAAGGTTGACAATCTTCAGTGTCTTTGAAAGATTTATTGTTTAGTCCCTAGTGGACTAGAGCAGGTCAGACGAAGTAAAGCTGAACCTCGCACAGCCACGAATCCTGGCAGCTACAAATGGCTATTAAAATAAAAATGGTTGTCTGTGAAGTCGGTTTACGGACGATAATTTTTCGTGATAACGTCATTTTTCATGATATTAGTGATTTTAACTTAAAAACAAAATTTCACCCCATTTTTCAATCCCCTTTTTTTTTCGGTTGGCAAATCATCAAATGACTCCTCCCGCTCTGGGGGGGGAGGAAGGAGTGTCAGACTTTGACTGACTAAAACCAATGTTCCTTCATCGCCCTTTGTGTTCCGGGGCTTCGGTATCTCTTTCGAATAGTCAAGCAGCCCCGGCAGGCCCTTTTCACCCCCTTAAGGATTGAAATTCTAACAACACCGTTGCGTTATCTTCCAATCATACGCCTAGATAATAAATTTTGAGATTTTTACTTCGCAAATTAAGGACTTTCCATACACAACTTCATCCTTTTTTTTAACTCGGGTGGAATTATCAAATACGCTGAGACACGTTTAAATTAATTTTCAATCGTCAGCCTAAACACAAAATTTTTAGATCCTAACTTTAAAATTGACGGACTTTTATACAAACTTTCATCCCCTATTTAACTGTCTTAGAGGTTGAATTTCGAAAAGTCCTTCCTTATTCCTTGTTTACACTTCTAAGGGAGCCTCTGTACCAAATTTCAGTTTTCTAGATCCAAGGTTTTGGGCAGGGCGTTGATCGACAAAAAATCAATTGTTGCCAGACTAGAGAAGCAGATCCTCGAGATAGAGCTGACGTACCAAGAACAGCGGACTCGCTTGGTGTCCGAGATGAGAGCTGAGAACGAGAGGGTCGCGTCTGAGCTCGCGGCCAAGGAGAGGACGCAGATGGAGGAGTTGGGTGAGTGGGACTGATGTAAATAGAAGTAGAGTGAGTAAGAGTAGAAATTAAAGCAAATCGGAATTACTTAAGTACAAGCAAAATGTTTGTAAAAAGATGTTTGTCATTTCTGAAAAAAAAAACCGGTTAAGTGCGAGTTGAACTCGCGTAGATAGGGTTCCGTACAATACAGTAGTCTTATATTGAGTTTACCACTTTATTTTCAATTGATAGAATTATTATAGCAATGAACTATATTTTGTATTTTTTTCAAAATTTTAGGCTCAGTAGTTTCGGAGATCAGGGATGGACAATTTTCGTCTTCTTTCATGAATAAAATCAAAACTATTTATTTCACAATAATAACAAATATATATTTGAGATCCTCATAACGAGCCCTTTCATTTGATATATGACACAGTAAGGTTTGATAAACTTTTCTATTAAATTTCCTAATTTGTCCCCCGAAAATGACGCTTATTTAAAAAAAAATATTTACTTTGCACATCTGTATTTGGGTCATAGGATTACACCATCCTACCAAATTTTACCTGATTTGGTCCAGTAGATTCGAAGCAAATTGGCTGTGACAGACAGACGCACGAGTGGTCCTATAAGGGTTCCGTTTTTTACATTTTTTGTACGCAACCCTAAAAACTGAGTTCAACTCTGCTAATAGGCTTGTCGACTGAAAAAATCTAATTAGTCCGACAGTTAGATTATCAAAAAATATTTGGCCCCTATTTTTTCTTTTGTTACGTAAATCAAAATTGACGAAGATACGACCCTTTTAAAATTCTCAAAACGTCACGCCGTGGTATAATTTTTAGTGCGTTCTGACGTCACAAGCCCTCACTCCCGAGTTTTGATGCGTTTTATCTTTGTCAATATTCATTGATTTACAAAAAGTAAATATATATTTTGTTGTCATTCAGAAAAATGGAGACAAGAACAAGAGTTAGAGATGAAAAAGAAGCGCAAGCAAATGGAACAAGAGATGGCGACGGAAAGGGAAAAAATGGAGGTAAACTTATTTACTTTAGGACCCCCAGCCAGGGCTTACAAACTATGGATTTTTACTTAAATGAACATCACTAAGAGCACCCCCTGTGGAGTTCGGGCCTCGGCTTAGTGTGTCATTGAGGGAGGGCAGCAAGAAGTATCTATTTAAAATAGCATATCATCTATGTTGGAGTCGACTTCTGATGCTGCTGTACACCAGTATTATACATGGAGTACCTGCCTATCTGACCTCCACAAAACAGTATTGCCAAGGAATTTCTTGGCAATACTGTTTTGCAGATTTTCTGGGAATAAATGCTAATCATAACCTATTTAATTGGTTCTTCAGATATGTATTAGGCTTTTATATAACAACTAGCTGACCCCGCAAATGTTGTTCTGCCATTTAAATTCATCATCATCTGCCTAGCCTTTTCCCAACTATGTTGGGGTCGACTTTCTGTCTAACTGGATGCAGCTGAATACCAGTATTTTACATGAAGCGACTGCCTATCTGACCTCCACAACCCAGTTAGTAATACGATACCCCTTGGTAAGACTGGTTGTCAGACTTTTGGGCCTCTGACTACCTAACGACTGTCAAAGATCTACAAATGACAGCCGGGACCAACGGCTTATCGTGCTTTCCGAGGCACGGAGGAAACTCGGTATATAATGGGCGGTTACTCATCCACAGACCAACCTAGGCAAGCACGGCTTAACCTAACGATCGACCCGAGCGGTTGTTATTATATAGCCACGAACTCCTCGAGTTCTGCCATATAAATTATGGTGTGAAATATACTTTACGACCTATTCTCATACCTACCAAATATACAACAAGCCGTTTCGGAGGAGTTTGATAACAAACACTGTGACACGAGATTTATATATTATATTAGATATTGCAAAAAAACTACTCCAATCTTTTCCTTCACAGGAACAACTAAAGCAAAAAGAAGTAGAAATGGCCCAACAACTAGAAGAACACAAGAAGAAGTTAGAAGCAGAACAGCAGCTAGCCATCAAGCGCAAGACTGCAGAGATAGCGGCGCAACACAAGCAGGAGAGGGACAAGGAGATCGAGAGGGCCATCGAGAGCTTGGAGGCAGAGGCACAAGTCGGCAGGAGGGAGCTGCAGGACGCACTCAGGTCGGTCACGGTTGATAATGGAATCTGCCCTATAAAGGGTTCAATTAAAATCATCCCATAATCCAACTCGTTCCGAATAAGAATCTGTTTGGATAAGTGTCATGTCATGTCAAATTGACATTGTATTAAATTTTAACGAAAAACAAGAATTTGTGTAAAAACAAACCCGACCAATCTAATCAAATTGGGGTTTACAAGGTAAAATCAACTCCTATATTGTTGAAGTCGGTTAAAATGTATCGATTGACACCTTATTCATAAAAATCGGAAGAACAGTTTAGGCACTACTGTGGAACATACGTAAATACAAACAAACATACTTACATACATAGACTGCTAAAATCATCTTGACTTTGCCGTAGTCGGCTAAAAAAACGAATTCTAAATAATAATAAATATCGCTGGACATTACACACAGCGCCATCCAGTGCCACACTAAGCAACGAGGCTTGTGTCGTGGACACCAAATAGTTGATATATTACATAGATACTTTTTGTTTGTAAATACATACTTAATATACATATAAACATCCATGACTCGGAAACAAATGCCCGACCGGGATTCGAACCCGGGACCCTAAGAACGTAAGGCAGCCTCACTACCGCTGCGCCATTCGGGTCGTCAAAAAATAAATGCATATCACAACTTTGGTCTTTTATTTGTAGCTAATATCAAATTCTTAGAATAGGGTAGACGACAAAAAATAATCTAATTAGTCCGTCAGATAGATTTCCAAATTAATATTGGACACGTATTTTTTCTTATGTTAACAAAAAAAACCGGCCAAGTGCATGTCGGGCCACGCGCAGTGTATGGTTCCGTAGTAGCCCGTTATATTTTAGATTTTGTTTTATTAATGCAAGTCTTCAATTATCCAACACCCAAGTTCAACGAGTGTTACTGCTAAACTAATAAAGTTATTTTAACCGCTATAGTTTTGCTTTAAAGTTCATAAAATTCACGATCATTAAGTTTTTTTCCAGATTTTTCAATCCAGCAGTTTAGCTTTTAGAGGGGGGGGGGGGGCAAAAACTAAACTTAATTTATGCTATTGCTATCTTTTACTAAAGGAAGGCTATAGCTATGAACTAAGTTAGAGATGTCAAACTAGTTTATGCCTTGCGCTTCACCGTGTTTTTAGTCGACATGTTTTTACGTGCACCCTTAATTTGTATTGAAATATTTGTTCCAACTAAATTTGACAGCTCTAAATTACGTCCGTCTCTTTCTCGTTTTATTAGACAGAAAAAGATAGCAATAGCCTAAATTAAGTTTAGTTTGTGCACAACAGAATCGACACCATTAAATCGAAAAATAGTATTAGCAACCCCTACGTCATTAATTTTTTTTAAATACCTATTCAACGATACCCCACACAATGGGGTAGATGACAAATAAAAATCATCACCACTTCACATGTAGGGGAGCTACCCTATAAAAAAACATTTTACAAAATAATATTGCACTAATTTGTCGGCGTAATTGACTAACGGTCTCTTAGTAAAACCTCGGACAGACAGACAGACAGACAGACATGACGAAACTATAAGAGTTCCTTGTCAGTACTACGGAACCCTAAAAAATTAAGACGATGTAGTGCGTCGAAAACTCGTGTTACCGAAAAGTCACGTCACAAGCCCCCACTCAAGATCTTTGACGAGTTTTATCCCCTTCGGCCGTCTTCGTAATTTTTTATTGATTTGATAAAACAACAAACACGTACCTATCTAATATTTTTCGATAATCTAACTGACGGACTAAACAGAATCATATTTTTTTAGTCATTCGTCATCCCTATTGTATATGGCTAAGCGAATAAAACAGGCGTTGTTTACAGGAGAACCAAGGAGCAGTACGAGGCCGAGTTGAAGGAGCTGGCACAGACCGAGCAAGCCACGCTCAAGAGGTACCAGGACGCGCAGGCCAGGATACGACAGACTGAAGATAAATGTATGATCATTTAACCTTAAAGTTATTCAATAACATCACACCTGTAATGCTAGAGAGTTAGGCGGAGCTGTACCTAATAGTACACCCATATTTCACCAGTTATGTTAAGTCCAATGTAATAGGGGGCGGGTTATTGCCATCAACCGAGCACAGAGCCAGGCTCCGGGGCTGCTACTGAGAAATTCGTAATGGAGAAACCTAATAACAATTGAAACGGTGAAGGAAAACATCGTGAGGAAACCGGCATGTCCTAGAACCAAAAATTCGAAGACATGTGACATCTACCAATCCGCACTGGGCCCGCGTGGTGGATTATAGCCCATTCCCTCTCATAGAGAGGAGGCTTGTGTCCCAGCAGTGGGAACATTAATAGGCTGATGATGATGATGATGATGAATAACAACTTGCCCGACCCGGGAATCGAACCCAGGACTTCATGCTCAGCAGATGTCGCCACTGTGACAACTAGAACAACGAACTGTTTTTTTTTCTAAGCCTATACTGTCCCACTGCTGGGAAATTGCTGGCATTGCCCTCCACTCTTCTCTCTGCGCGGTTTTTTCCGGCCAATCTCGCACAATCGAATCTAAGTCGTCGCGCCAGCGTTTTCTAGGCCACGTTACAACTAACGAACAGTTAATTAACATTTTATGATATTATTATGATGTATATTAACATTATTTTATTTATAATTTTTTTTTTTCAATTTGTAATGACAAAAAAACTAATTATTTCAACAATTTTCAGGCGCAGACTTAGAAGGGACAATCTTACAATTGGAGACGCGGAACAGGGTTTTGACTGAGGTTAGTGCTGGCCTTTAAAAATGGTTCTTATACCCAAAGAGTGAGAGTCCAAAAACTATTTTGGAAGATCAGTTTTGAAAATTTTCATAGCAACCATTGCAAACTAACTAAAAAATCTTTTGATATAATAAATTGCTTCTGTAGAAGAACACTCAACTGGAGTCTCGCGCAGAGGAAGTTCGGGCGGTCTGCGAGGAGACGTGGAAGAGCAAAGTGGACGCACTGAAGAAAGAGATAGAGGTCATGAAGAAGACGCACGAGGAACAGATGCACCAGCTTTACGCCAAGTTAGTATGGCTTCAGAACAAGTCCATGACATACAAAATAGGCTAGTTTCCACCATCAATAAATTGCAAATCTATTTGGTCCGTCAGTTAGAGTATTGGAAAATAATGGCCCCGTTTTTTTTGTTTTTGTAAATCAAAGAATAATGACAAAGATAAAACGAATCTCGGGAGCGGGGGCTCTTGACGTCACAACGCACTAAAAATTATAGCACGGCGTGACGTATTGAGAATTTAAAAAGCGTCGTTCTTCGTCAATTTTGGTTTACGTAACAAAAGAAAAAATACGTGTCTTATATTTTTTGAAAATCTAACTGACGGACTAATTAGATTTTTTCAGGACACAAGCCTGTTAAGCAGTAAGCACTCCGTTACAAAAAAACGTCCCACGTTAGCATAGTCATCTTATAAAGTCCTACTGCTGGGACTCAAGCATCCCCGTCCTGACGTCCTCTCCTCTGCCCAAGGGGATGCGGGTCGGTGTATGTCACATATTTTCGATTTTTTGGTTTTAAAACGTGCTGTTTTCCGCTTAGGGTTCTTACAGACGAGCCAAACGTCTGTAAGTTAGTCAGTCCGAAGTTGACTTTCAATAAAACCTTTCTTAGCCCACCATTGGGACAAACTGGAATTTATAAAGTTTTCATATCCTCTTTGTCCTACTGGTGGGACAACTTATACAATGTGTAAGATCATAAACGCAAGACCTCCCGTGGTCTCTTGGACCACGAAACTAAACAACTTTTGTTTTAAGAGTTCAGGAAATTTGCAAAAAAAAAATGGACTTTGTGTAGGAACTGACGCGATCAGGTGATCAACACGTATGTTATAACCTAAAAAAAAGGAATTTCCAACATTCATAGAACAAAAGTTGTTTTGTTGCATGTTCTGAGACACCACACGTATACTCACAAAATATATCTGACGAGGACATAAAATAAATCTGTTTTTCATTTTAAATCTAGAGTAAAAGTAGCGGTGGCTCGCAAGGACTCGGCGATCCAGGCTCTGACCCGCGAAGCTGGCAAGTACCAGGAGAAGATCACGTTACTAGAGCAAAAGCTACAGCAGCAGAGAAAAGATTTTCTCAATAAGAAGTAAACACGATAAGAGAGTTTACATAATGTAAGTTTGTTTTCTTGCATATCTTTTGTTATCATGGATTCGCGCTTTAGCGATGTTTTTTTACTGTCCTTGGACACTTTCTTGCTAGGAAAATGTTAGTTTAATATTAATGTAATAATTCTATTATGCCTGCGACATGTTTTTTTACTGTCCCTGGACACTTTCTTGCTAGGAAAATGTTAGTTTAATATTAATGTAATAATTCTATTATGCCTGCGACATAAACCCAGTTTTTGCCAAAGTAAAGAGGAGCTATGACATATTGTGACTAAAAATCAATATTGAAAACTTATTGTTACTGTCACTAGTCGCAGGCATAACACAAAATCCTAATAGAACTTTACAGTCGTTCTTTTAAGAATTAAATAATATTATGATGCTTAACGGTAAAAAAATCACGGTTTCAGATTAAGTGCGTTTTTGGCAAGTATAAGCTCGGTTTTAGAAGCGCTTTTTGCCACAAGCGCTGCTCGTACGAGCGTTGACTTGACGCGCGTACAAGTGTGCCGCGAAACACCTCCCCCCACACGAACACGCCGCAGCGGGGTGTAAGCGCGCGTTCGATTTTTGAAGTCTAGAGTATGGCACGCGTAAGCCGATACGAGCTCATACGCGCAGAAAAATACGCTAGTCTGAAACCGCTCTATAAGGCATCGCTTCGCTTTCTGTTGGCATTGGCAGCAATTATACCAAAGAATTTACCTTTATAAATCGTTGCCAACTCGCAACGCATAGACCAGAGTTTTCTTGTCAAACTGATGCTTATTTTAGATTTATATTAGTTTATTTATTTGCTTTGTAAATTTAAAAAGAAAACTTGTTGGTGGAAACAAACAATTTCGCAAACTTCTGCCTGCAATTTATACTATTGAAATTATGATGTCAAAATGTCATGTATTCGTGACTGACCAACTCTTGGTGTTTTTTATTTATAGTCTGTACAAGGAACTAACGCCGCCATTTTGTTTTTTCGACACATTTCACAAATGCATAAACAGCGACCTCTGTTAATGTCGATGGCGCCATAAAATACATAAATGCAATTTAACGTAGCTTTTATTAATTTTGTTTCGTTAACGATCATGAGCTATAATGCAATGTGAATGTTCATTACAATGCAATGGATAAAACAAATATCATTGGGTTAGTGTGCAATCCTTCAAGATTATTGTTATATGTACCTATTAATGAATCCGTCCAAATTATGTGATCTCATGAAGAGTTTTTTTTATAACTAGATTAATTAATTTAATATATAAAAAAATGGAGTTGAGACACCGTGAAGTATCCCGACCTATTTTTCCTCATTTTAGAATGTATCTTTTTTCAAAGGACAACTTAGGTATCTGTGTTGCAAGTCAACTTAATGTACAGTGTTGTCATTATCAAGTTGTTACTTGGCTTGGCGGTTATAATATCTACTGGGAACGTGGATTTGTAAAGACATTATTGATTGACTTACTGCCAATTTTTTGATGATAAGTAGGTACTCGGAGTTCCTCCTAAGACTAGTCAAAATTTCAAAATTTCACGGTGTATGAAAAATCTTATTTTAACTAATTTATAGTATTTTTGTTATTCGTCTTAGCAATAATGTGTTTTTAAGTAATGAGGTTTGGTTCAATATTCCGGCTGTTTAAAACTAAATATCAATTGTAAAGTACACCCGTACTTTTATTTGTTAGGCAAATTATTATTATTTTTTTTTTTTGGTGGCAGCTGTCATTCTTTGACATTTGTATGAAATAGCTTTATCACAAATAAACAAATTGACAATTGGTGATTTCATAATTACTATCGGGTATAGGCTTCTCTTTTTGCATGAAACTCCATGTTCTTGCTTAGTAATTAATTTTCCTGCCGGCCTACCTTTGTATTATGCAATGTTGCTTGATATTAATACTGGCTTTGTGATGATTTAAAGCACATAGATAATTAATTTATTTATTATTGTATAGACTGCGCCATTTGTGATGTATGTACTGGCCAATAAATATCATATTTTTAAATTGCATTTTTTGTTGACTGTCCCTTGGTAGGGTAAGAAGAAGTAATCCTGTCTGTACCCGAGTTCCGTATAGTAGCGGTACAACAAAAAATAAAAACAACAATACAACATAGTACAAAACGTACTACAGCGCCATCTATGCCACATAAGAAGAACTAAACACAACAATTCTGAATCGCGCTATCAAATTAACCGCGACTTAAGACTATAATATAGGAAAACCTGACAACTGTCAGGCAGTAGCGCACCAGACACAACACCCTTCTGGTCGGAGGATCCTCCCTTTTCTATG